>CAHIKZ030002589.1:635000-1835000 GCA_903632075.3 Acanthosepion pharaonis
AAAGTTGAACAATGTGAAAATGTTGATCCACATACTTCACAAGAATATGGTTTCTCACCAGTGTGAATTCGAATATGCACTTTCAAATGAGAGTTATCTGAAAATGCTGATCCACATATTTCACAAGAAAATGGTTTTTCACCAGTGTGAATTCGAAGGTGCTTTTTCAAATGAGAGTTATGTGAAAATTCTGATTTGCATATTTTACAAGAATATGGTTTCTCCCCAGTGTGAGTTCGAATGTGTATCTTCAAATTGCAATTCCTTGAAAATGCTGATCCACATATTTTACAAGCATATGGTTTCTCCCCAGTGTGAGTTCGAATGTGTATTTTTAAATTAGAATTCTCTGAGAATGCTAATCCGCATATTTCACAAGAATATGGTTTCTCCCCAGTATGTGTTCGAATGTGAGCTTTGAAATGAGAATTATCTGAAAATGCTGATTTGCATATTTTACAAGAATATGGTTTCTCTCCAGTGTGAGTTCGAATGTGTATTTTTAAACTGGAGTTCCGTGAGAATGCTAATCCACATATTTCACAAGAATATGGTTTCTCTCCAGTGTGAATTCGAATGTGCTTTATCAAATAAGATCTATCTGAAAATGCTGATTTGCACATTTTACAAGAATATGGTTTCTCTCCAGTGTGAGTTTGAATGTGTCTTTTTAAACAGTAATTCTGTGAGAATGATAATCTACATATTTCACAAGAATATGGTTTCTCTCCAGTGTGAATTCGAATATGTTTTTTCAAATTGTAATTCCTTGAAAATGCTGATCCACATATTTCACAAGAATATGGTTTTTCTCCAGTGTGAGTTCTCGTGTGTTTTTTCAAATTGTAGTTCTTTGAAAATGTTGATCCACATATTTCACAAACATATGGTTTGTCTCCAGTGTGCGTATGCATGTGCTTTGTTAACTCTGAATTTAGTGCAAATGCTAATCCACACACTTCACAAGAATAAGGTTTCTTTCCTGTGTGTATTAGCATGTGTTTTTTTAAATTTTCTAACTGTGAAAATATTGCTTCACATACTTCACAAGTATATGGTTTCTCACCAGGGTGTGTACGCATGTAGATTTTCAAACTGGAAATGCATGAAAATGCAGATCCACATACATCACAAAATTAAGGTTTTTCTCTTGTTTATTGTTTCTTGATTGTTTTTTTAATGTAAACTTTGTGGAAATGCTTATAGACACACTTTATTTTTTCCTTGATTCTTATAGTCAGCAAAAATGATGAGGAGCTTATGACAATCAGACCTGTAAATATAGAAAGGTATCATTAAAGAGGCAGATTTGTGCATTGTTTCCAACAGAACATTGTCACACTTTGTTTCAATCAAATTCGCCATATGAGTTATTTCTTGGTCAGTTCTAAATAAAATTGATAGTCCAATCAAATATCTAAATATTTTTTCATTTTACTTTTCATAAACATAAAATATTATTGATGAAAAAAAAACTGTTTACAATTTAATATTTAATCAACAACTGTTAACTCCTTTAAGATTTAAAAACAAATGAAATAAAAGAAAGCTAAAACCAGATACCGAACTTAAACAGAAAACAAGGGATAAAATTCTACTTCTGTTCAAAAGTCTGGGAAGGAGTGTGAATCAGACAATAGACTAGATTATCTACTCCGGCAAAAATATTCATAGTGGAGCAATGAGAAAAAGAGTTTTTATATGAAAGACAAGTGCAAATATTTCATTTTTCTGAAGGTAGTCATGAGAAACCAATGCATTATTTACTATATTAGTTTAAACTGGGATGAGGAGTTATCATTATAACATATTATTTACATTTGGATTAGTGGCCTCAATAAAAGAAAGCTAAGTTTTCATCACATGTTAACCAAAATGCTGATTCATAAAAAGTCTATACAGTTTATTTTTTTGTAAAAAGATCAAATTTAGATCAGCTTTTGTTTTTTAAAATCATAAAGAGGAAAGGTTTTATTTTGTTGAAGGGAAAATGTTTAGAGTATCAACAAAAGTGAAAATTTCAGTAAAAAAAAAATCAATTCTTAAGAAAACTGTGATGCAATTACCAAATTACCATAAGATTTAAACGTACTGAGAAAAGGATTTAGTAAAAGAACGAAAGTATTAGCAACCATCAACAATATATCTGCTTGAATGAATGAAAGAAAGAAAGAAAGAAAGAAAGAAAGAAAGAATCTGGCGAAATGCATCTCATAATAAAAAGTACCATTTAAGAAAATATCAGAATAATCAAAATACTTAATTAAGAAACAAAAAAAAAAAATTTTTGATGAATAATGGTTTTTACATTTTTCAGTTTTTTAAAAATTTGAATTAGACAAATTTATGTTTTAAACTTCTGCATTAACTTTGACCTTTTAGATGATATTGTTATTAACTAAAAACTAATCATAAATGGAAAAGCTTAACACAAATCAGTAAACACTAATAAATAACAATCTGAAAATGATCAGCATTTAAAAAATAAATCTTACATCTTTTAAGAATTGTTTCCCCTGATGGCAATAATTTGGCCTCAGAAAACCTGCATTTCTGTTAAGCAAGCACATGTTGAAGAATTCTCTGACTTCAACCATTGTAAGTTATTTTTATATCCTATTTCACAAAATATTTTTAATTTATTGTTTTTCAGTGAGAGTCATAATGCAACTAATTATTTTCCTTTTTAATTCCAGTTCTAGGGGCAGAAGAAAGTAAATCATAAATTCTTTGCTTTTTCAGGCTTTGGACATCTTCGTTATAAAAAATTTCCAAAAAGGTAAGCTATTAGTTTTTAAAATTCCGATTTAAGTACATTTTTAATTTTTGTTTTGTATTTACTGTTTTATAGTGATAGTCAGCAATTAAATTTTAATTTCAATTAACTGTAACTAAAAAAATAATTAACAGAAATGTTATAAGAAGAATGGACTTAGAAAACTGAGAGAAAGAGAGAGAGAGAGAGATGACATACTTGCAGCAACATTAAAAAATTGAAAAAGTACCATTTTATTTTTTTAAATTCCTATTTCAATAAGTATTTTGAATTTTTGTATTGTTCTTTGTGAGGCATACTTTAATTCATTATTTTTCTTTCATTTATGAATATTTTGAATTTGTATTTTTTTTATACTTCAATTCCTTATATTTTATGTTTCAATTAAGAATACTTCAATGAATTGTTAGTAAGTCATACAGCAATTCATTTTTTTCCATTTAAATTAAGAATATTTCAATGAATTATTAGTGAATCATACATCAATTCTTTATATTTTTAGTTTCAATTAAGAATACAACCTCCTACAAATGAAACCCAGTGATACTTCTTTCTTCATTTAATTTATTCAAGTATTATTAATTCTTAATAATTTTCCTCCTCAAATCTATTTTACGTAGCACTTAATAATTTACTTCTTTAATACTTACATATAGTTCTACTTTGATATTTTTAGATGAACAGAACTATTCAGTGTTTGAACAACTACAGCATAATTGAAAGTGTGCAACCAATTCTGTGTGGCCATATTTACAAAAAGTTTTTGGAAAAGATGCCAGTAAAGAAAGAAGTAGATTGGGCCTCCTTGGAAAATGGCAAAAATAGTTTTCCTCCAATTGACCTTCCTAAAGTTGTGATGCATTGTGAAATGTGCAGAAGCAGATATTTAGGAAGAAATTTCCAAAAATTTGAAAAGACATGTAAAGAGGTGGCCCATTCTAAATCACATACTTGAACACGAACTTCCCTGGAGACACCAGGACCTTCCATGGACACACTGCTTTCAAACATTGTTACAAATAAACAATTAAGAAAGAAACCAGTAAAAAAGAAAAAAGAAAAGACTGAACTTCTGAAAAACAAAAATAAAAAAAAAGTCCAAACAAGTGAAAAAGTCCCAGCAAGTAATGACACCCAGAAAGCTTCATTATGATGATTTGTTGATTGCAGTCCCTGCAAAACATGTTGCTGAACTGTTGTGATCCATATTGACAACTCTAAATCTAGAAACAATTTTAAAATCAGTTTGACAACCACAACTGGCCAAATTGTGGGAGAACTTTGCTTTTTTTTTTCAGATAAAAACCATTTATGCAATTCTAAATACAGAAACCTGCACTTTAGTATTTGGTGCAATTACACAAGATGGAATATACATTAACTGTGTCATATTGACAACTCCATAATCGTCTCATCTTGTGTCTCTAGAACATCTTCCTGGAAGGAATGCACAAGACTATGAAGAGCATATTTGTGAATGCATCAGAAACTCAGGTAAAATACACTCTTTATCTACTAGTGTAAGTGTTGCTTACAATTCCCGAACAATAATATCAAAAATAAAATCTTTCTTGATGGACCAGTTTCCTGTCAAGCATTTCAGTGTTTTTTTGTTTTTTTTTTTTAATGGAGAAAGAGTGGAACACAAACCTAACCAAACTGAACTGTAATCTACACCCATTAGAAGCGGTTTCATGTAGAATATGGAAGGAGCTGCAAGAATGTGAGAAAAATTATACAAACAAGGTAACAAGTAAGGTGGATTATTGTTGTCCTGAATTCACTAAGATATAGTGATAGATTAAGTCATGTAAATATAATGAAGTCCTTCTTCCAACAAGAAGAGCTTCCATTGTCCCTAATACATAGATTCTGAGGGAAATGGTTGCACATCATTTTCCATTTAGGAGGGGTTTATTTTTCCATATTTGGGAAAAATCAAAAAGGTTGTTCATGGACTTTTTGCAAGAAATGAAATAATTCTAAAATTAAAATTGTGACATTACAAGTGCTGGAAATCCTAAGGATGATGCTATCTGGGCCTTGGATGAGCATATTCTATACAAATTTAAAAACAGAAAAGGATCCAATTGCAACATGCAAACAGTAAAGTGTGTCTTTTCAAATTTGCAATTCTTCCATGAGTCCATGCATATTTTGTTGGCCAAAAAGGACTTATTTAACAATATATTGCAGACAAAAGAAATTGAACATTTGATGATTCCCCAACAGAATTCAATGTTATTTAAACAAATAACAACTGCCTGTGTAGAAGGTACTGTTGACATTTTAAGCAAGCAGTACAAAAAAAAAAAAACCTTCACTACTGTAGAGGCTTCTATTGAATTACTCGTATCCTCAGCATGACAACATACCATGCTAGCCCAAAAGCATCATCATTGAACTCCGCAAGAAAAAGAAACTATCTCCGCATGCTTATGTCTCCAGCATAAATAACATAAAAGGAAAGTTCCCAAACAATATCAAAAATAAAATCTTTCTTGATAGACCAAGTTCCTGTCAAGCATTTCATTGTTTTTTTTTCTTATTTGAAAAAGAGTGGAACACAAATCTAACCAAACTGAACTGCAATCTACACCCATTAGAAGCAGTTTCAAGTAGAATATGGAAGGAGCGGCAAGAATGTGAGAGAAATTATACCAGAAGACATGGTAGTCAGTGCCTAGCAAAACGGATTATTGTTATCCTGAATTCACTAAGATATAGTGACAGATTAGGTCATAGAAATATAATGAAGCCCTTCTTCCAACAAGAAGAGCTTCCATTGTCCCTAATACCTAGATTCTGGGGGAACTGGTTGCATATCATTTTCCACTTAAGAGGGGTTTCTATTTGTGAAAAACATTGAAAAGTTTTTCCATGGACCTTCTGCAACAAATGAAATGATTATAAAATTAAAATGTTTACTTAAGGAAGAAGCAGATATTGTGGAATTACAAGCACCAGGAATCATAAGGATGATGCTACCTTGGCTTTGAATGTGTATGTTCTATACCGATTTGAAAACAGAAAAGGATCCAATTACACTATGAAAACAGTATTATTATAACCACATGTTCCAGGACCCCATGCATGTTTTGTTGCTCAAAAAGGACTTATTTAACAATATATTGCTGACAAAAAAAATTGAACATCTGTTGATTCCCCCCACAGAATTCAATCTTATTTAAACGAATGATAACTGGCTGTTCAGTAGGCACTGCTGAAGATTTAAGTAGGCAATACAAAAAATTCTTCACTACAATAAAGGCTTCTTCTGAATCAGTCTTAAACCATGCTAGCTGAAAGCATCATCAGTGAATTCTGTGAGAAAAAGAAACTATCTCTGCATGCTTATGTCTCCAACATAAAGAACATTATAAAAGCAAAATGAAACAAAGAGAATTTAACCATTAGGCAGTATTTAAGTTTTTTGAAATTTCTCTACAGGGAACATTTTTCTATTGTTTGGTGAAGTGTTGTCACTGTCGATTGGGCAAGATCCTGTTTTAACAATTTGCATGCCAATTTTTTTTATTTTTACACTTCTATTTTTAGTGGACTATGATTAAATAATACAAATATTTCACATTTTCATAAAGTCATATTATAATTAATATTAAAAATAAAGAATAAAAACATTAACACATTAAAAACAATAAAATATAACATTTCGTGAGAGAGGTACATATAATTATTAGTTACATCTCTTATTTATGAAATGTTATGGCATTTTACTTTGTATTAATTTTATATTATTTCAGTTATGAAATTTAAAATTTTATTAATTTAAAATTTCATAACTGACATAATATAAAAAATGAATAATAAAAATAATATTTCATAAGAGATGTATGGAAAAATCATAGGTACATCTTTTATGAAATTTTGTTATCTCATTCACAGGTATGAAATTTTCAATTTATTTTATTGTTATAGTATTTTAAATTTTATTATTTTTCCAGAAAGCTTCTTCACACTATAAAGGGAAAGTACCTAAAAAAAAAAAAAAAATAAATAAAATATTACATTGCTGATTCACTTACAATTCACAAAAAATAATGTTCCTTCTGTTCTTCCATCCAAAAACTTACCCTCACATAAGCTTTCAATACATTGATTTAACAGTCAATTAGCTACTCAAAAACAAGTAATCGGAGTTAAAACATGCTTTTCTTATTTTCAATTAATTTTCATAGGTAATGTTTGTTTCCTGTTAGATTAAGTAAACTTTTTTTTAATTTACCTCAAATAACCTTTGAAAAAATAATATTTTATTTTAGCAAGATTTTTAAATGGAGAATTTAACTTTTATTTAAAAATTTCACTAAAATGGTAAACACCATCGATTTTAACAAAAAAAAAAAAAAAAAAAAAAAAAAAAGACAATTCTATTCCAATCAGTTCAGTTTCAAATTGAAAGGATTTTGCTTACTGGGTATAGTAAATTTATTCCTTTACATTTTTAGTAAAGCTAAAAACAAAGCTTCAAGAAAGATTTTTCATTTTTTAAAATTAATTTTAAACTAGGTACCTCCACTTTTTCGCTGAAAAAACAGCATAGCATGATGAAAAAAGACCCCAAACTTAATAAAACAAACTTTTATCGTCAAAATGTTTGTTATTATTAAGATTAAAGACCAAAGTATTTTTTAAATATTTAAAAATTTTTTTAAACCTTTCTAACATATTTGAAAATTTTGGTTAAAAATCTTGTTTTGTTTACATCAGTGAGTGACATAATTTATACAATTAGTGTTTTTGTACTTTTTTTCCAGTGAAAAGCACAGATTTGGAAATTCTTGCAAAAATCAAATAATTGCCAGATTTTAATGAAACTTTCAGTACAAATTCATAAATGAATGAAATTATCTTTGAAACTTTTTCTTTTAGAAAATCTTGGAAAAAAATATTTTTTTATACACATGTTAAACTCCATTTACTTGCTAAATTAAATTTTATTTCCAAAAATTTTTTTATTAGTCAAAAATAAGACTCCTTGGAAAATGTAAATCATACAATTTTTTTTAAAAAAACTTTTGCTATGTTTACTGAAAATCTGCTCTAAATGGTAAACTTAAAAATGTAATAAAACTATGACATTTTTTAATTAGAAAAACTTTTAATTGCTTTTGTAAATAAGTTATATTAAGGACATTATTGTCTTAATAAGGAATTTTTACAAGAATTTTTTCTTGTTTTTAAAATTGTTTAAAATTCTGCATTATTTCTTTTAGGTGATATTACTATTAAGTGGAATCTAAATTTATGAATACAAAATTGAAAAAAAAGATAAAAAAAATATATATAAATTAATAATAAATAAAACACCATAACATTTCATAAATTATTAAGTTACCTCTATCATCGTATTTCATCTTAGTTCTTAAATTTTAAAATTAATCTAAGAAAATTTTATAGTATTATAAATTTTATTAGTTTTTCATAAAGAATCTTCAAACATAACTAAAAGTCAATAAAATATTAGATAATTGCTGAAAATATGTTAATTTGTAAAAGGTAGTTAAAAACAAAAAAAATGCGTTCACTTAGATTTTGTAAATTTATGTCAATTCTGGTCATCCATATTAGCTGTTCAATAATGTTAATAAGACATAAGAAAAACAAGACTGTCATTAAGTAGGTATATTCAAGAATTCACCAAAAAAACGTATAGCATGGTGAAAAAAAGGTCCTGAAATTAATAAAAACAAAGTTTTATCGAAAAAATGTTTATGATGTTATTAAGAGGAAAGACCAAAGTATTTTTTTTTTCATTACTTTTTAAAATTTTTTATTCCTTTTTAGCACATTCAAATTTTGGTTAAAAATTTTGTTATTCTTTTTTTTTTTACATCAGCAGTCATGATAGCATTAGATTTTTTAGCAGTTTTTTCATTAATTTAGAAAATCTTGAAAAGATCAAATTGTCATACTTTAATGAACCTTTCAGAACTTATTCAAAAACGAATTAAATTCTTTCAGAAATGTTTGTTTTTTTTAGAAAGTCATGGTAAAAATATTTGTTTTTACAACTGTTACCCCCACCTTCCTTAATTTTATGAAAACTCAAATATATTTGTAATTTTTTTAATTAAATGCAGAAGACTTTGAAGAATATAAATCATCAATTTGTTTTGTAAATTGAGGAGCATTTCAACTCAAAATTTAGCTCTGAGTTGTAAAATACAAAACCCAATAAGACTAAGACATTATTTGATTAGAAAAGCTTTTAATAGCTTTTATGGATAATATATGTTAAGGACATTATTGTCTAAAGCTAAAATATTTTTCTGATGAATAATCAATTTTTACAAGAAGTGTTTTCTTTTTGTTCAATTTTAAATACAAAATGTGATAAAGTTGTTAAATATTTTAAAAATTAAGTTTGAATATGTGTATTTTGAGAAATTCTCTTATTAAAAGATTTATTTTTACAGATCTTAAATTTGAAAGCTTATTACAATCTGCGAAGCATTTGTATTTTTAAAATAAATTTTTTAATATGCCAAAAAATGTATTAAAAATGTTTCCAGCAAAACTACAGATGCACAATTCAGAAATAATGTCATGTGTTTTAAGAGTTGTTTCTCCTGATAACGAGGATCCAGCCTCATAAATTCTGTTGATCTTGTGTGAAATTCTCTTTCTTACTGACCAACCATCATTGCTGCATTTTCAAAATTTTTACTTTTTTTTGTTACATATTTCACTAAATATTTTCTTTTCATTTTTTAAAGATAATAATTATTTTTTTCTTTTTCAGTGAGTGACATTATTAATTTTTTCTTTTTTAGATTCAATTTAGGGAATTTTAGGGACAGAAACATATTTTTGTTGCTTTGGAGTGTAATTTTGATATAAAGATTTTTTGGGACTGGAGAAAATCTCTCTTATATCCAGGTTTTTGGTCTTTTTATATACATTAACAGAGGCTCTAATTTGGGACCAGAGAAAATCTCTCTTATATCCAGGTTTGGTCTATTTTATATACATTAACACAGGCTCTAATTTGGGACCAGAGAAAATCTCTCTTATATCCAGGTTTGGTCTATTTTATATACATTAACACAGGCTCTAATTTGGGACCAGAGAAAATCTCTCTTATATCCAAGTTTCTCTTATATCAAGGTCTCTTATATCCGGGTTACACTGTACCTACAAAAATTAATCAAATATTAGACTTTTGAAAGTATTTAATTTTTAAGAATTACTTTTTAGTTAAATAAGCTGGTTCACTTAAAATTAAAAAATACTGTCACTTCTGTCCTTCCATCCAATAAATTGCCCTGACTTTAGTTGTTGATACATTGATGCAAACATCAATTCACACTGCCAAAACCAATCACCATGGTTAGACATGCTTCTCTAATTTCCAACTAAATTTTTTCAGCTAAAATATTAAGTAATGTTTATATCCAATTACATTAAGTAAACTTTAAATTTTCTAATTTTCCTAACATAACTTTTGAAAAATATATAATTGAATTTTACAAGATTTTTAAAAGGAGAATTTCATTTTTGTTTAAAATGGCTGACATGATCGATTTTATGTAAATTTTGTTGACTCAAAAAAAAAAAAAAAAAAAAAAAAAAAAACACGATTTTTAACTAAAATTTCGGACGTGCTAGGAAGGATTATAAAATTTTAAAAAATAATCAAAAAATACTTTGATCTTTCTTTAAACATTTAGAGAATAAAAAAAAAATTGTTTATCAAGTTTGGGGCCTTTTTTCATCAGGGTATGCTCTTTTTTAGTGAAGTATATCTTAATGACATAAAGAAATGCTTGAATACTACTTTTTAGGCTATAAGTAATATTTCTTTCAAATCGGATTAATTTACCTTTAAATTTGCTAATTTTGCTCAAATAACGTGTCACAAATATATATTTTAATTTTGGAAGATTTTTAAAACAGATAATTTTGTTTTGTATACAAATTAAATGCTAGAAAATGGCTGCTTGTAACCAGATTTTTTTAAATCGATCAATTTGACATTCCCATCTATATAATTTCTATATGAAATAAACCAGGTAGGTCTGTCCCATATAACGCTGAAAAAAGTGGAATACCCTGGAAAAAAAAGGTCCCCAAATTGATAAAAAAATTTCAATGTGTAAATGTTTATGTTAGTATTAAAGAGGGAAGACCAAAGTATTTTCTGAATATTTTTTCAGATTTTTTAATCCTTCCTATAAATGTTAAAAATTTTATTTGAAAATCTTGTTTTTCTTGAATAAAAAAAAAAATTTAAAAATTGATCTTATCGGCCATTTCTGCCAGAGTTTGTAAACAAAAATCAAAATTAGTTCAAAAATCAATTAAAATTCAGTTACAATTTTTTTTTTTTTTGTTATCTTAGGAAATTTAGAATGATTAAAGTATACTTAATGTAATTTGAAAGAAACATTACTTACTTTTTTAGCAGAAAATTTTTTAATAGAGATATTTCCAACCATGGTGCTTGCTTAGGTGTGTGTTTGAGGGGTGTTAATTGATGTACATCAATATATTGACAACTTACATCAAGGGAATTTATCGTACAGTAGCACAGAAGTGATGTAATTCATTCTAATTTTAAGTGAACCTGGTTAGTAAATTTTTAAAAAAAAATTCACCTTCAAATTTTTTTTTTTTTTAACTTTACGTTTGAGGAAAAATTTCTGCACTGAAAAAAAACATTTAAATTATGAAAAAAAAATCAAATTTTACAAGTAAAAATAAAACAGTAACAACATTTTTCTTAAAATAAATTGAGTTGAATTATTTGCTATGAAATATTTTTCTGAGAATATAAAAATTACATGAAACACCATTAAATTTCATAATTGAAACAGGTTAACTTAATGAAATGGGATTTTATTTCTTTTTATTAAGGCAGACTTTTTTTCTATTTATTAATACTAGTTATATGGCAGTCATGGGAGTTTTATACATATTTTATTTATTAATAAAATTAACATTGAAATGCTATGCAATCGATTTCAAACTTTGGTGTGTTGTTAACTAAACGAATGCAAAGCAATTTCTGAAGTAAAAAGAACTTGCTTCTATCAAGAGAAACAAGTCTACCTCATGTGACATTATTTCAAAGCTGTGCATCCATACTTTCGTTCGAGACAATTTTGTAATATTAAAAAATTATTTTAAAAATATCAACGGTTGTCAGATTTTAATAAGCTTTCAAATTTATGATCTTTAAGAAGTAGAGAACATAATATGTCATTTCCATAAGGTTGCATAAAGAAACTTAATTTTAAAATATATAACAACATTTTGTCATTGTGTATTTAAAAAAAAAAAAAAAAAAAATTATTGTAAAAATTCATTTTTTCAAATTTTTTTTTTCTTTCAGATAAAAATTACCTTATGTTATTCAGAAAAATCATAAAAAATTTTTTTAATTAAATATTGTCTTAGTTTTATTGGGTTTTGTATTTTTACAATTGAGGTAAAAGTTTGGACAAGCAAATTTTGCACATTTTTTTAAAAAAAAAAAATCGATGATTTAGAATCTTCAGAGTCTTGTGCATTTAATAAAAAAAAAAAAAAAATTCAGGTTGCAAAAATTTTTTTGAAGTTTTCATAAAATTAAGTTCGAGGGTGTAAATATATATAAAAAAAAAAAATATTTATACCATGACTTTCAAAAAAGACAAACATTTCTAAAATAATTTCATTCATTTGTGAATAAGTTCTGAAAGTTTCATTAAAATCCAACAAGTACTTGATTTTTTGCAAGATTTTCCAAATCAATGTGTATTTTCCAACTGAAAATAGTGAAAACAAAAATAATGCTAATTTTTTTTTTGACCTAAAAAAAAAAACAAGGTTTTCAAAAAATTTAAAAATGCTGCAAACGAAAAAAAAAATTTTTAAAATAATTAACCTTGGTCTTCCCTCTTTAATTTTAAATAATCAAACGTTAAAATTTTTTTTTTATCAATTTGGGGACCTTTTTGGTAACTTTTTAGTAAATTTGGGACAACCCTATATTTATAATTTCAAAAAGACAAACAAAAAATAATTTCATTCATTTGTGAATAAGTTCTGAAGGTTTCATTTCCAAAAAATTTCATTTTTTAAACCAAATCAATTTTTTTTTTTCAATCAAAAAAAAATTTACCTCTATATAATATAAACCAAATTGAAATAGTAAATTTAACCTTTAGCCTTTAATTAAATTTAAAGTAAACATTTGGCATTTTAAAAATTCATTTTTTTAAACCTTAGATATCGAAAATTTACCGAATTAGTACCGATTTAAAGTAAATATTTGGCATCACGAAGTGAGAACATACACGATGTATCGAAATAGATGGTTAACTGCTGCCCCTAAATCTAAAGTTTTCTAATAAAATAACCTATTCAGTACACAATTCATTCATTAATGAATAGGGGCTGAAGATTTCGTTTAAATCGCATAATTCCCTGATTTTTTTTTTTTTAAGCAGTGGGTTTTTCCATTCATTTTGGAAAAAAAAAAAAAGCTCTTCCCCGTTTCAGGCGGTAGCGAAATGCATGGAGATTTCTTAAAGTTTCCAATCTTATAATTTCATTGCCAATCGATGTCAATTTGGCAACGAGTTGGCAGCCCACTGGTCAAGCAATATTAAAAAGGAGGCAACGTTTTACTTACGTCGTTCTATCTCCATTCGTTCGTTCCACCCGCAAATAGTCAACTTTCCATCTTCTGAAGAGCGAATTTCAAGGGAGATTATTGAACATGATTAAATTTATGAGCGAGTTGTTTTTTCTTGTTTTAACGACAACCGACCATGAACGTAAGCGGCGACGAAATTTTAAAGAAAATGAAAATAAAAAGCACACTTATAGCATCAGAAAGGGAAATTTGAAATTTCTAGGGAACAGACACTTTCGTTACTTATAGAAAAAAAGCAGTACATGTTGCTTCCAATTCAATGAGGAATGAATGATTATGAATATTTATTTATTATACCAAAAAATACAAACGTGACACAAGGTCAAAAGAGAGAAGGGAAGAGTGATATAATTGGGCTAACTTTTCTCATTCACTGACCCAAGCATTTAAACCCTCAACCACGATACCGCATTTATACAGTGTAACCCGGATATAAGAGAGTTGTCGGGATCGGAGAGAAGTCTCTTATATCCGGGTTTCTCTTATATCCGGGTTTGGTCTATTTTATATACATTAACACAGGCTCTAATTTGGGACCAGAAAATCTCTCTTATATCCGGGTTTCTCTTATATCCGGGTTTCTCTTATATCCGGGTTACACTGTACAAAAAATACAAAAAATACACCCATACCACGACCAACAAAACAACGCGTGTTCTCTACCTAATGTAGTTCTGGGTATTACGATAAACTACATCCAACATCAAGGCTTCTGATCAGGCTTTGAGGAGCAAGGTCTTAATTGCTATTGTTCTTTGACCCTGGGTGGTAGCACTAGTTAGGGTCCCAGGTATGGGCAAATTATATAGTAACTCCCCCAAAACAGAAGCAAAGCACTATGAACGTATAAAAAAGATTATTTATAGTAAAAACAGAAGCAGTACATTTTTATATATAAAAAAAAAACTACCAAAAATACATATTTATAGTAGAATTAACATCATTGCATTTTATAGCAAAATGACCAACAATAAAGTATAAATGATTTTTATTTACAAAATAATAAAAGAAAAATAAAACTATGACAAGATAAAAAAAATTATACAATGAAAATGTTATTATGGAAACACCCCCATGACAAAATGCAGCAGAAAAGCAAGTTAACTAGTCGAAAAAAAGTACGGTGGGAACATATAGAAAAAATAAAGAAAAGATAAAAAGAAAGATAAAAACAAAAAGACGAAATAATCGCACTGCTCCAGTGAACTATGCGTTCTGTTTCCTAAAGACCGGGTGGGAGGTGAAATAAGCACGGAAAATGTTGGGGACTGAAAAAAATGAAAGAGGCCAATAATCATGTAGCGGACCTTTGAGTGATGAGTATATTGGGCTCGTCTATTAGCCCAATCTTACCTTCTTCATTCGTAAATCTAGCCCTCTGATTGGTTCATTTCTACCAATCAGGTCGCCCGCACGTGCACTTCGAAGTTTTGGCGCAAAATCGTTCTGGAGCCACCCACGTGATCATGACCCCTTAAAAAGAACCCAAAGCACGTGTGACAGGCAAATGCAGACCTGGGCAGATCAGCAGCAGACCATTTTTTCGACCGCTCACTGAAGCTTAAAAATGTGACGACTACTATTCCCGTCTCGCGAATCGAGACGACAAATCTTTCCCGTTCAATATCTTCTACGAACTTCTTCGTCATTCAAGAATATCAAACTATACATTCTCTTTGATCATCTACGATAAATCAGTCAGTCCAGCAAACACAGAGAAGCGCTAATCTAATCCACGTCACTTGCGATTATAATTTTCCCGCGCGAAAAAAAACCCACAACTGACTTACCCACAAACTCGACTCGAAGATTACTCTGTGAATACAAAGAACTTCAACTCACAAGACTTTACTTATCCAAAGTGAATTATTAACGCTCACTACAATTTAAGTAAATACTATTATTGAACATATTTCATACTTACAGTTAAGGGTAGACTACTTCTGAATGACTCAATTCTAAAAAGATTATAACGGTGTTTAAACACTAATTACGAATTCTTATAGACTGTAATACAAATAGACCAAGACACCAAAAAAAAAAAAAAAAAAATCTTCATTCACCGACAAACATAACAACACAATAATATCTTGTAATAATATTTTGTATATAATATTTGTAATGCATTTGTTTGTTTGAATTGCATATATGTTTTGCCTTGTTTTATATTAAGTATTATTTATTGTTGTGGATGCAAGAGAAGATCACGTAACCTGACAAAAAAAAAAATCCTTCTGATATATTCTAACACTATAGCAAAAATCTTAGTTCATTCTGCGCATCCCCAACAATTGATGACTCCCCGACCTGCGAACATCCCAACAATTGATGACCCCGACGTGCGAACATCCCAACAAGTATGTATTATAGAAGAACACTTGTAGGTAGAATTTCCTGCCAGTCGGTCCAATTACATGAGAAAGTTGGACTTTAATTAAGTCAAGTCCAAAGAAAAACAAAGAAAACAAACAAGACCGATAAATATATGTAAATAAATATATGTATTAACAACAAGTTAAAGGTTACATGGACAGTTACAACTGTTACATGGACAGAGTGCGTGTGGTGAATATTATGTGTGTGTTGTGGTGAGTGTTCGTACGTACGTGTATTGTTCTTATCGTGTTCCCAGAATTTGGAAAACGCTGTATCTGTGAGAGCTCACATCTGCGAGGTGGTATAATGCTGAAAGCCTCAGGAAAAAAAAAAGAGGTCGAGGCGAAGGGTCAGCCAGTATTTATAGACAAGGGAGAGAGAGACCCTTGGTGAAGGGTTAAGGAGCTGAGGAGGGGCTAACTCCGACAATCATTCATTTGCAAGCTAAGCTAACCAAAATTTGGCAAAAAACAAAAGAGACAAAACTTCTACACTAGCTCAACTGGGTAGGGCGAGAATGCTTTTCACATTTCAGCCAGAAAGCTCGAGATGCCACTGTTCGAAGTTTGTACAATAACCGCGCACTAGTTGTGCTACACTATAGTCATCCACTTTTCAGTGAAGTCCTCGGAAGAAAGCCTCTCCCCTTCAGCGCTGATCTTGTCCTGAAGCTGGTGCTAGAAGAATGCAACCAGGTGATGGGAAGAGATAGACAATGCTCCGGGAACTTCATTCATCTTCGACATCCATATCACAGCTAGCAAGCAAGAAGCACAGTGCTTCCTCCTGTCAACCAGGGCCGGCACTAGGGTATCGCCCCCCCCCCACTCCAGAAACTTTGATACGAGGCCCCGTCTCTACTACATGTCGATTTCAAAATTTCCCAACCTGGGAGCCACAAACCCTCGTAGGAAAATGGGGGGGCGCTTTTTTTAAATTGCCAAAAATCAGGGAATTATCCAATTTAAATTTCAGTACATATTCATTAATTATTTACTTTTATAATGAATAGGTTCTTTTTTTTTTTTTTAAACATCTGAGAAAATGTTATTCTTTTTGTAATAACCACTGATATTTTCATGACTAAATTTTAATCTAAAAAACTGTTTAAGTCACAATTTTTTACATTACCATAAAGATTAATCGCCGACGCATCTCCGCTGAAAAAAGATTCCAACACAACACAAACGGGATTGTCTTAAACATTTGTTTTAAAAACCGTATTTCAATTTTCAGGAAAAGTTTTCATGTTTTGAAATCATTTAAACATTTTTATTTTTTAAGGTATCATTTTCTTGGTTTTATCTTTCTAGAAATTTAAAAAAAAGGGATTAGAAATTTTATTATAATTACGAGCCGTGGATTCTGGTTAGTATTACTATTACTATTCGGCCCTGTCGATTATTATAGTTAGCGATTGGCAATGTGACTTAGGTAGAAAAAAGTAAAAAATACAAAAAGTAAAAAAAAAAAATACTGCTGGAACTAGCCCTTTTGGGGCTCCAACTGTGTCGGGGGGTCCCTGCGTAGTACGCACCGTACTGACCACGCAGATACACGATGTATACTATTAGTTGTTGACTGACAATGTAACGTCAGTTTAAAGATAATTTTAAAAAATGGCGGGTGGCCATAAAACAGCGCTGAAAAAAATGGCAGAGGCCACAACGGGAAAAAAATCCCACCCACGGTAGGAGGTTAAACGCGCCAGCCCTGCTGTCTACCAACAAGTTCATATTACTACAAACAGAACTGACATTGAGAGTAAAGAATTGTCTTTGCAACATGCAAACTATGTAGCCTTTAACAAGCTCACACCGGGTAATAGAAGAAGGCGTGTTCAGCGGGTTTCTCCATTCCACCACACCGTACACATTCTCAGTTCCACAGCGAAAGACATTTTGCAGACCCAGATAGCGTTCCGAATCATCTGCCAGGTGCGTGATGCCTCATCACGCATTTCAACCCGAATTTCAACCAATGTCATATGGAGCGAAATTCCCCTCTTGTCAGACGGAGCACCGCAATCAGATCGTCGTGAGCAGAGTAGATCTCCTACTCGCCACTCCCTTCTATTCACTGAGGCCATTGCGGGCCTTGCTGGTCTTATCCTCCCCCGCCGCTTCTTTAGATGTACTGGATTGTGGCGCTGTATTCTGGTCGGGACACATTTTCACAAAGTGAACGGCGACGTCAGATGAGCAGCAGTGGGGTCTTCTACCCTCAATGATGACAAAAATGTACCGTAATTTAGTAATATATATTCCACTTACAAACAGGCTTCCTTGATAGTCAGGATATTTCCTGCCAATTTCTTTGAATCTTTTTCTGGTGCCAGTATGATGTTCCACAAGTCATTCGATCTTTTTGCCAGAATCGTAGGCACAATTTTCATACATTTAATGCCTCTTCTATCGTCTCCTTGCTACTGTCTATCAATTTACGCGTTTTCACGTCCGATGTGTTGGTTCTATTTGTGACTGAATTAAGAGGTTATTAGGATGGCTAATCGCTCATTTCCTTTGAAGAATTTCTTATACTCCTTCCACAACCGGTCAACATCAGATGCCCCCTTTTTTGGCTTATTGGAGGCCCATACTGATTTAGTCAGTTAAGGTGGCTCTAATTGCATACTTAAGTGACTGGGGTGACTGCCACTGTGTTTGGGGCAACACCATAGCATACACAAAAAAATTCGTTCAGACGTTTTCTGTTTTTTTACATTCTTCTGTTCTGTGGGACATCCTGCTAGGCAGAGAGAGAAAAGGTCCTTCCGCGTCACTTCGTCCCATTCACTTAGGCCATTGTGGGTCTTGCTGGTCTTATCCTTCCTCACTGATTCTAAAAGCCTATGTATTGTAAATTTATTACACACACACACACACACACATATATATATATATATATATATATATATATATATATAGATAGATAGATAGATAGATGATAGATAAATAAAATAAAACAAACAAATATATATATATATATATATATATATATATATATATATATATATATATATATATATAAAATATGCTTTGTCTCAGTGTGCATACACATGTAGTTTATTAAATTTAAATTTGTGCTAATCCACACTTCATAAGAATAGGCTTCTATGCGTTTTTTTTTTATTTGATAACAGCAAAAATGCTGATTCACATACGTCAAATTATATCGTTTCTCACCAGTTTATATTTGCATGTGGATTTTTAAAGTTGAAAAATAAAAATGCAGATCCATATACATTACAAAAATGAAGTTTTTCTCTTGTTTGTTGTTTCATGATTGTTTTATTTAATGTAAACTTTGTAGAAATGCTAATTGACACACTTTATTTTTCTCCTTGATTCTTATAGTCAGCATAAATGATGAGGAGTTTATGGCAGTCAGACCTATAAATAGAGAAAGATGTAGCGATAGGGGTTACCATTGTTGTTTATTTCCGACAGGATCACCAATATATGTAGCGGTTGTATAACCATTGTTGTTGTGAACGTCAAACGACCAACGTCAGGGTCATCATTATTGTAGTGATTGTGTTCATCAATATTTAACTTTGGCTAGGAAAGGTGAGATTAAGGTGAACGCAATGCAATTTATATTTGACGTAAATAGCACATAGAATAAAATACAAAACTGAACGGAATGATTTCAAAATATAACAATTAAATTTATTAATGTTTGATGTACATGCATGCGAACTGAAAAGGTAGGACAGAGTCGTGTCCCTTTGATTAGTATTAGTTGTACCGGAGTTCATATTAAGAAGAAGTAATATTAAACTTGTAATTTAGAAAAATAAAGTTTGGAATTGTGAGTTGTAAAGTTGGTAAAAGTTCAGAAGTGATTTCAGAGTTTGTGAATGTTGGTAATTGTCTTTAACGTCTTATCGGAATGGCTAAGACGGGAGTTTTTAAAGGTTACATCTTGGCACTTGATAGCAAGGAATGAGACGTGGGAGAGAGATGAATATAAAGAAAACTCGAGGGAGTTTACACGTGTTGGGTTTATATAATGGTCGTGTACCACGTGAAAGGCTCAAAAGGAGAACGCGGGAAAACAGATTGGTCGCGTGCAGGCGGTTTGATTGGTCGGAACTGACCAATCAACAAGCTAGATTGGAGGTGATTGACCAATGAATACTTGTTATATTTGTATGAAAGTAGGATGTTACTTACCAGATAGGAAGAGTGCATTTCCTAAAAAGAGGTAAGGCTGGTTTGTTGTGGAAGATCCCATAAAGATATCATTAAAGAGGCTGATTTGCATATTATTTCCAATAGAACATTATAACATTTATTCCAATCAAGTTCGTTATAGCAGATATTTCTTGGTCAGTCATAAATAAAATTGATAGTTTAAACAATTATATCTACATTTTACTTTTCATAAATATAACACGTTATTGATGAAAAAAGGAGAAAAACTGCTTACAATTTAATCAACAGCTGTTTATCCTTTTAAGATCTAAAAACAAATGAAATCAAAGAAAGCTAACTTTTCATCTTATATTAACTAAAGGTTTGATTCATTAAAAATCTACCCAGTTTTTATTCTGTGAATTGTCGTGGGGTCCGAATGTCAATCTTAGATGAACCCCGGAAACATTAAAATTGAAGAAGTTGTAGTGGACCGTGTCGGCGATGTTGTTGATAGAAGTAGAACACATGTGGGTTAAGATTTTCCTGCTAGCCGGTCCAACTACATGAGAAAGTTGGACTTTAATTAAGTCCAAAGAAGGCAAAGAAAAACAAACACAAGACCGATAAATATATGTATACAAATATATATATTAATAACAAGTTACATGGACAGTTACAATGGACAGAGTGTGTGTGTGTGAATATTATATATATGTGTGTGTGTGTGTGTGTGTGTGTGTGTGTGTGTGGTGAGTGTTCGTACGTACGTGTATTGTGCTTAGCGTGTTCCCAGCATTTGGGAAACGCTATCTCTGTGAGCGTTTACATCTGCGAGGTGGTAAGGCTGAAAAGCCCGAGGAAAAAAAAGAGAAAGAGGCGAAGGGTCAGCGACTATTTATAGCCAGGGAAGAGAGACCCCTGGTGAAAGGGTTAACGAACTAAAGGAGGAATTAACTCCAACAAAGTGACACGGGCCAAGGCAAGGATAACAAGAACAAAGAGTTTACATAAAATATGCCAAAACTTATTATTCGCAGAAAAAATGGAACATACAACCGAAGAATTTAAATGCCCTGGGTGGTCGTACTGGTGGTTGACTATTGGTCTTAAATGCGTCGGCAGTTGATGATGACCGGATAAACTTGAGTGTTGCCGAAGGTTGATAGACGGTGGATTGGGTTAGTACTAGCTGGCAGTCATGGCGTTCAGACAGTTGTTTGTAACCAGAAGATGAAGACGAAACCACTTGGGAGGTGCCGAAGAACAATTGGCAGTCAGCGAAGGTCAATAGACAGTCACTATACTGAGCTGGTACCAGCAAGCAGTCTTAGAGGAGGGTAGGCAATTGAAACCACAGTGCTCCGCAACATGATTGCTAGAAGACATGGTCGGCGGGAGTCAGTTGGTCGCTGGGGATCGTTGTTGGCTGCTGGTCACTACTGAGTGTTGGTGGTCGCAGGTCTGGATACTAACCAATAGTCATCTTAGCTCAACTTTTTAGAAAATAATAGAGAGGAATGGTTTTATTTTGCTGAAGGAGAAATGTTTAGAGCCTCAACAATAGTGAAAATTTCAGTTAAAGAAAGGAATTTTAAAAAATAGTGATGATGTAGAATGTTGATTAGAACGTCGGGTTGACCAATTGTAGAATGTATTGCTTCTTGAGTGTTGTGGTCATCAATGTTGAATGGGTTAAATAGATAATGTGGCTGCGTGTTGAGAAGATAATAAACATTCATACATAATATTTAAAACATCAAGGAAAAAACAATGAGAACCAATTTTGTTTAACGAAGAAATATATGTATATTAAATTCAACAATAATACAAAGTAGTTGCAATATGAGTGAAAAAGGGAGAAAAAAGTAGCTTCCCCTTGACTGTAAGGAAATGTCTTAAAGAAGATTTGTCTGAGTAAAATGTTCAGAGTTCAGTGTTAAAAATAGAATATTTCTTTCAGAAAATTGTTCAGTTGTTGCAACTTACAGAGTTGATTTAATTTGGTGTGTCCACTGAGAACTGGTGGTGTATCAAATAAAGTTCTGTATTGTATGTATGTACGTGCGGACATTCAAGAGACATTTATCTAACCGATTAGGGTTGCTTTCCTGCATTGAACATAGAGGGGCGAGGACACCGATAGCCTCCCCCATCGACCCATGGCCAATCTCAGTCTTGATGGAGCCGTCTTGGGAGAGGCTGCCTATATCCCAAGGGAAAGACAATTTTAGGGCTCTATAGAGGGAGGGGTGAACAAAAACAGGGACCCTCCCAGCACAAAATTGTTTAAATTTTTCATTTTGTACTATTGCAATTGGCGGGGACATTTTAAAAGAGGCTATTGCTTCATCAACCAAAGAGGCTATTGCCTCATCAACCAAAGAGGCTATTGCCTCATCAAGCATTGCCCAAGTCTGCTTAGCCCCCGTTCTAGTTCAGATGACTGTTAGAACTCTTTCAGCATTGGGAAAGTTTTTTGGGACCTCAATGTCTTTGTCTGCGAATTGCTTAACTGATATTTTATCCTGTTCCCGTGGTCTCGGGATTTTTCCGCTCGGGCAGGAGATATTCGGCAAACATCTTCACCTGGGTTGAAGATGTTTTTGCTTTCTTCTTTTTACTGTTAAATCCTTTGTAGGACTTCTGAGGCTTTTTGTTTTAGGGAAGGGGCATTTCAGGAGTTTTGATGGGAGAAGGACAGGGTGTGTGGCGAGGCGTATACGATTGTCTGAAAGGGCTGGGGTCTCTACTTGAGGAATGGAAAAAAGATGTGGATGAAGTGGCCTTTTGGACAGGTACCCGCTGTCTGACGCTTCCCTGTGGCCATGCCAGCAACCTGCTATTCCCCCTCTCCCTCCTCTACAACTGCACTTTCAGCGGGAGAAGGCTCTTCGGGGAATGGGGGCTTAGGTGTAGGCTCAGGGAAAAAAGTCTGTCAAAAGAATAATACGTAGAAAAAGAAACAGAATCTCTGGCAGGGGTTACAAAAATAACGGAAAAATAATTTTAAAAGGAAATTTAAAAATAAAAGAAAATCAAAAAGAAAACTAATATTAAAAGGATAAGAGCAAAATAAAGGGAAAAAATACAAAATGGGGAGGGTAAAAAACTGAAAAAGAAAAACATCAAAAAAATTTTGCAAAACAGTCGTAAGAACGCAAGAAAGACAGTAAAATAAATAAATAAATAAAAACTTAAGCAAAATGTAGTTCAAAAAGAAACGTAGAGAGTCAGGAAAAAGTCAGGTAGTAATCACCAATCAAAAAAAAGAAAAGAGAGAAAAGCTGGTCGTTGCAGATGATCGCTGCTGGTCCTCGCAGATGATTGTTGGTCGCTGCAGGTAATCGCTGCTGGTTAGCTGGTCGGGTCTCGAACTGGACGTGTCGAGCAGGAACAGGGAGCTGACGTTGCGATGCGGTTGGGCATATCCGATATGTCCGGTGCTGGCGTTGCGTGTCTGCTGGTCGAGTCCGATATCGAACCTCCCGTAGTAATCATAACCGTAGTGTACGGGAAAGGTTATGGACGACGTGCAGGCAAGCCAGTAGGGACGGAATGTCGAGTGTTGAAAATGAGCAGGAAGCCAGAATAAATGTAGAAGTCGAGAAAGAAAGACAGGCTCAAGTCGCGTCCAAGTTGGAAGACAAAAACAAAAATGGGAACGTAACTTAATACGCAGCCCGGGTAGGAGTCCTGTCCACAAAGGCCAGGAGCCCGTGTACCGACCACAGTGTTTACTCGTTCCCCCACCAGAACGAGATGCGACATGTCTTTTTAATGTGGGGACCCGAGCGCGTGCACCCGGCCAAGGACAAAAATTCCCCACAGCCCCCGCAACCG
Organism: Acanthosepion pharaonis; assembly: GCA_903632075.3. Lineage (NCBI taxonomy): Eukaryota > Metazoa > Mollusca > Cephalopoda > Sepiida > Sepiidae > Acanthosepion > Acanthosepion pharaonis. Next base: position 658,801 of record CAHIKZ030002589.1, read on the forward strand.
TCGGTTGCGCTGGCCTCGGTGCGAGCACCGATCCATTACGATATTCAGTCACCCCCTCCCCACGAGGGCGTCATGTGGCACAAGGCCTTTTTAATGTGGGATCTCCGAGCCCGTGGGCTCGGCCAAAAATATGCCCAGTGAACCCGTATAAACGGGTTCAGGGTCGGTTTACCTCCCCGAAAGAGAATCCGCCCTTCGGCGTAGCCTCCTTCGGGTTCCTCCCGTCCGTAGGAAGAGAGTTCAACCGTTCGGCGAGACGTCGTCGTGTTATGTTGAAAGGGTGATCAACAACAGGCACGGTCTCTCAAAAAATCTTTTCTAAAGAATAAGTTGAGATTTGCTGCAAAAAAACGAAGGTCTAAAAATGCTTCTATTACGGTTAGGTTTGTAACACAAACGGAACTAAAAAGTAATTAGCTCAATTCTAAAACGAAATGAAACTAAATTATACAACGTGTAGGGAACACGATCAAAAAGGTCAAGGTCGAAGTGTTCTGTTCTCTCTTCCGTTTAGGAAGCAGCCAAAAAGCGGCCGCGACAGTCTCGTGGGTCTCACGATACGAAGTCCCCATTCTACTACATCTAAATTTTCATAAGGAAGTAATCATATAAAATACAAATTTTATTCATTGTAACCTAATTATGTACAGTAATGAATCATATGCAATACAGGTAAACAATTCAACTAGAAAAATTGAAAATAATACAAATTAAAAATAATAGACATTAAAACAATGTTATGTGGCATTTTTTATCATCAACTTAAGATTTTTCTTGTTAAAAAGTTAAATAATTTTAATATATTCGACATTATGGATGAACGAGAATTATTAACAAAGCAAATTCACAAATTTGGACAAAAAAAAAGGACCCAGAATTACGTCAAAGTCAGCGTTGTGCTTCTTAGTTTATATTGTAACGTATATAAAAGTAGGTGGAAAAAAGCAAACGTTGACAAGATAGCGAGGGTCATAAAGCACTGCCCAGGCCAAACAATCACCCCCACAACCCGAACGCGGGTGTCGGGGTATATACGCACCGACCCTAATTGATGTCATTAGTTCGGCTGTAATTCCTTATTCCAGAAATTTAAAAAGTTGACATTCATAAATTTTATATACTTTTATATATCAATTCGTCATTTGTAAATTTTGAGATGGGAAAATTATTCTTGTAAATTATTTTTAAAAGAAAAATAATGTAATGAACTCATTGAATTTTAATTTTATTGAAAAAGAGGGAGAGAAAAAAAAAAAAAAGACGTTGACTTTGATTGTCTCCCTTTGCTTTACGGTCTTGTGTCATTATTTTGCGTCAGTCGCGAACGACGGCTGTTTTTAAATTTAATTTAACTAGGATACATCAGTTTATTTAAAATTTTATTAGGTTCTCCATTCTCTTAAATTCTGCTCTATCAAAAGGAAAATGAATCATTAGACCGAAGAAAGTAGTGAGTATTAATTTCTTTGTTTACAAATAAAAATATATTTTTTGTTTGGCTCACAAAGAGTTACGATAAATAAAATATTTCAAAATTTTGGAAAATTTCAACTTCTATGAAATTTAAAGATTATCAAGCAATTTCGCGAATCCTTTATTGGAAATTGATTTCTTTTTCAGATTGAAATAATTTGCTTTTCTTCTTTTTCTTCAAAATTCATCTTTTATTTTCTCACCGGTTTGTTTGAATTGTACTTCAACAAAAAAACCTTTGACCTACCGTTTTTAATGTGACTTTTGAAGCAAACTACAAAATCATACAAAAACATTAATTTTTTTCAAGTTGGTTTTCGTCAGTTTTTATTTTTCTATTTACGTGAAATTTTTAATGCTCATTTATTGTCAAGAAATTATTCACTGCTGGACATGAACCGGTGTTATCTCACTTATAGTTCCTAAAAGCATCTTTGATTGCTAGCAAACAATAAAAATAAAATTTGATTGATTTACCTAAATCCCTATTATTTATAGTGAAATTATTCCAGTCGAGAATATATGTATTCTAGTTATTAAAAAATACTGAAAAAAAGAAAAATCAAAAAAATGATTTCTATTCAAAGAATACAACCTTTGTCTGCATTTTTTTATTGTATTCCTCTATGTTGCGAAAATTTTTATTTTGAAAACTTACCTTTTTAATTTTATGATGACCACAGTTAATTTAGGATTATACTGGAAACATTTTTTCACACGTTTTCAAATATGATTCTGGAAAAAAAATGAAGGTGTTTTTCTCTTATTGTTTTCTTTTTTTTTCTTTTCTATTAAAAACCATATGTCTTCAAAGGTGAAATTTATATTTTTCCTGTGATCTTTGATATGTTGGAAAAGGTATAAATCTATCTCTTCTCCTCCCAGCTATGGGTTAATTAGTAGAACTTATATCAGAAAAAAAATATTTTGTTAATAATGTGTAACACAGATCTACTGTTTTATTTTTTAAGATTTTAAAAGTATAAATAAAAATTTTGATTTTATTTACTTAATTGTACATTACAATGATGTAATATATAATTTGTTTTTTTTGGTGGTACTGAACAAGTAATTAAACTGTTTTGGCTTTAAGAGACTCTGTTGCTGTGAAACATTTCTGAGAAATCTGTTTTTCCTGTGTTTTTTGGTGTGTTTTGAACTAATCTGATTTTCAAAACTGTCAGAAATTGCTTCTTTTTTAATTTTTATTTCATGCCTCCAACTCCAGCCAGTGGTATGCAGGGGACTCTGGTGAAAACTGGGAGTTCTCAGCTGGGGGAACTACAAAAGCAAGTAATTTACAAAGATTTTGATGGTCATATTTGTTCAAAACATATCAGGAATGATAGGAAAAACAAATTTCTCCGAAAGGTTTCTAAGCAATAGCGCCTTTTAAAGCCAAAACAAACCAACTGCTTACTTGCTTGTTCAATACCACCAAACAACCAAATCAGGTTTAGAACAAGACCTTGACATTGAGATTCCGTGGTTCAACCACTCAAAAACTTGGGGGGGGATTTCAATCTCTTTAGGGAATGTCTGCAAAACACTTCCCCTTACCCTTTTATAGGCAGAAGTAAACACATGTATGCTGGAATTTTTTTCTTAGCCAATAAAATAGGCTGATTTACAACTTGACATGACTCAGCCTAGATCTGTCTTGTCTGGAAGACAGAATGGTCTGTTTGCTTGTCTGAACATGCTTCGGTGTGTCAACGCCAATTCTTAGTTTATGAACTTTTGGCCCTCATACTATTAATTTGCCTTGTATATATTGTTTGCTTGCTTAATATTATTTCATTTTTGCCTTGTTCCTTTTTCTTTTTAATGCAAACTTTGTTAATTCTGTTTGTTTGACAGTTCTGTTTTTTATTTTGCATTTGATCATGGCAATTCACTTCACTCTACAAAAGTAATTTGCAATGGTTTTGAACTTTTAGATTCATTCAAAACATCTAAAGCTAAAGGAAAAATATAAATTTCACCTCTAAAGAGGGACGAGTGTAATAATAAAAATTTATCAAAATAAACTCTATTTTGTTAATAACATAAATCTACTGTTTTATTTAAAAAATTTTAAAAGTATAAAATAAATACAAATTATTTTGTTGAGATATAGATACTTAGACAGATACTTAAACATTTAAGTTTCTGTAAAAATATTTTGCATGTGCAAAATTTTTAAGTGTGCTAGTTTGAAAACTAGACATTGAATTAAAAGTTGAAACTAGTTTTCGGCTGGAAACTTTTGCACTCACTGGTGCAGTTAGAAATTTTGCACATGCAAAATATTTTTACAGAAATTTAAATGTTTCTTACATTAAATACCTATATCTCAACAAAATGTTAGTAAATAAATAAATTTGCCTGGTCATAAAGAAATTGAAAATATTTTTTTTTTTTTTGTTATGTATTTAAAGAATATATAAAAAATATTTCAATGAGTTTCAACCTGACCAATTTTGAGCGTTATAATCTGCCACTTAATCTTCACCACATAAATTTTGTTTAAGTTTTTAATCTGATAAAGTCTTAGGAAAAACTGGTTAAAATGCCCTCTGAAGTGAAGTAGGTAAGTTATGAGAAAAATAAAGAAAGACGCAACTTTCAGAACAAATAATTGTCTCTTGCTTGTAGAGACAATGATGTAAAATGTTTCTTTGTTGAGAATTACAGTGATCTACCTAAATACTCAGTAGGTGTCAGCATTAATCACAACATATCTCAGAAACAACAGCAATGCTCCAGACTGGTGACTGTTACTCAGTTCAATAATTCAGTCAGGAAACTTTTGTCTCAGGCCTGCAGACAAAATTGGTCTCTAAAACCTGGTTTCCAATTCTTCTCCTCATTTTTGAGGCTGGGGAAACCCTTGTTGGGTAGTATCTTGCAAGATGTGGTGAAGTGGGTAATGAAGCTGGGGTGATGAGCTCAACTACTCAATCACTATTCTATATCCCATCCTGCCAAGTCTACTCTCTGTGTGCTACTGCAGGTCATCCCAATATTATGGAAAGACGTTTCTTTCAGTCAATGTGCATAGTAACAGGGACGGGGGATGTGCTTTGGTGACTTCAACCTATAGTCATATATGGAATTTTTTTACCTCATAAAGGAGGTAGAATTGTGATTCCATATTAAATAACATTCCTTTACAGAATTTTGCAGGGTAATCAAGTTCATTTTTCTGTTTGCACTATATTCAGACTGTTGTCCTTATCTATGTTTTTTTTATCAAGTTTCAGCTATTGTGTTGTCTGGCCTTCATATTGATTTGAGTAAACTACAGGGAATGAAATCTGAACTGACCCCTTTATTTAATCTAGGGTGGTAGACTGTTCTCATTCCACTGCTTATGTCTAGTGATATCATTTTATTTCATACTGTTCAATTATTGCCTGCCAGTTTCCACTGAGTGCAAATACACACTACCCAACCCAGGGATTGAACTCACAACTACCATGTCACCAAATTCCCAAACTGATGCTTTTACTCGCTAGGCCATTGTCTTACAGTTAAAGCCAGAAAATACTTTCAGATAGAAAGAATTTTTTTGAGGAGATAATAAAGATTTTTTTTATTGATACGAGTTCTGCTAAATAAGCCATAACTGGGAGTACAAGAGGTGGATTCATACCTTTTCCAATGGTATTTCCACATAAGTGAATATAAAGAATCAGACTGGAATTGGAACTCTGCTCTTCAGTTTCCAATTCCAACCCATTATCCATTACACCTACCACACCTGGTATTCTAGGTGTTGCTACTTTTATGAAAATTTTCTGCAATTTTATTTTAAATCAAAATCAAAAATTGAAAAGTTACCTTTTTAATTAATCTGTTAGATATTTCATTTATATACATATATATACATCTGTCTATATTTCAGAGATGAGGTATTATGTACACTATTTATATTATTCAGACTATTGTCCCTCATCTTTGTCGCCATATTTATTACAATGTAAACACCGGCCATTGTACGCCCCGGCCTTCTTCAGGTGGTTGGAATGTTTAACTGAACTTTATTTCAAATGAATGGGGTAGACTGTTCTAGTTCCACGTTATAATGTTTAATGGATGTTTTTTATCAGTTATCTCCTGTTAACACCCTCTCCAAGATCCCCACCACCTTAACCAGGTGTTGAACAAACATATCTTTGGGTCCTGTCACTGGATCTAACCAACACTTTTGTCCACTGTCGAGAAAATGTGTCCTTGAGGATATCTTGTATGAATTTCTGGGTATTATAAATAAATGTTTTCAGCAACCATCTTTTTTTTTTTTTTTTTTTGCTCATATTGCAATTTTTGCTGTTATCATTCCCTGTTTTTACCATATCATATTGAAATTTTGTTGTTATTATCATTTTATATCTGTACATCCTTGTTACTGGTTCCCATATTGTATTCATTTCTATGCTTGGTCGGATCAATAGATTTTTGTATATATATTGCTGATTCCTTAAGTTTACAAATTTTCCAATTGTGTTTTTTTGTCTATGAAATCAATATTGATCCCACAGAGGGTGATGATCTCCCTTTGTCTCCATATATGGTTATTAGCACATGGATTGATTTTTCCACTTGACGAATTCAAAACAACTTGAAAAGTTTTACCTTCTTTTAAGACTTCAAAACATTTATATTTCTTTTTTTTTCCATATAAACTAGAACAGTCTACTCCAGTGAATCTAAATAAATAGTTCAGTGACAAAAAACGACCTGAAGAAAGCGGGAGCATACAACGGCTGAAATGTTGTAATATGTATGGCAAAAAAGATGAGGATTGTAGTCCAAATTTTGTAAATAGTATATATATATATATATATATATATATATATATATTTATATATGTGTATATATATATATATATATATAAAAACACACACAATATAAATGTATATATATATATATATATATATATATATATATATATATATATATCTATATTATATATATATATATATATATATATATTTATATTATTAGTATATATATATATACACGGGCCAAATTATTATCAAGATAACTTTTTTTATAATATTTCAAAAACCGTCCAATCAATTCACACAAAATTTTCACACAATATTGGCAACACTGGCCTGCGCAATCACTGATATTTTCGACCTAATCTGCACAATGTAAACAAACTGGTGCCATGTTTGTTATCAGTACGGTGATTTGAGCGTGCCAAATTATTAGAAAGGTTTAGTAAAAATCCCAGAATTGAGCACACAAAACGTTTATTAATGTTGCACAAGAATGTTTATGATCAAAAGAAGCTAATAAATAAGATAATCAAACAAATAATAACAGATACAAACAAAAGCACAGTTTTAAACAAATTAATAGGGAATGTGCTTTCCCTGTTTTGAAATTACTTGAAGAAGTTGACGACCCATAAAATTTGTTAATTGTAGGATGTCATCTGCTGTAATGCTGCGAGATATGTCAAGAATTGCTTCCCACAACTCAGCGTTGCTCCTGAATTGTCATCCGTTGGTGTACAGTCTTCGCTTCATGATGCTCCAAATGTTTTCGATTGGGTTCAAATCCGGAGAATTTGCTGGCCACTTCATTTTTCGAGGTCCATCGAAGCCTAACTGTTTCAAATATTCAGTAGTCTTGTGAGCAGCATGTGAGGGAGCATTATCTTGCATAAAAACAATGGCCCTTCTGAAGGCAACTCTTTGCCTTTTCATCTACAGTTCAAGATGCTCCTTCATAAATGCTATGTATGCATCAGCAGTCATTTTGACGCCATCTGGTACTCTCCATGGGCCCACTAATGTTTTTTCCAATAATACCACCCCAGATCATTATGCCTCCACCGCCTTGTTGGCGTCTCAAACACTGATGGCGATTCTGTCCGTTCATTACCCAGCCTTTACACCATCCATCAGGCCTATCAAGTGTTGCTCGAGTTTTGTCTGTGAACAAAACTTTAGAGAAGTCAATCTTCATATTGTCCTCGGCCCATTTCAATCGATTTTGAATGTGATTTCTCATCAATGGAGGCTTCGATACAGGTTTGACTGTTGTTGCTATTTCCCTCAGATACTGACACCAAGTACTTTTAGACACAGTAGGATCCCCAATGCAACTGAAAAGCTCTTGACTGGCAAGTCCAGGGTTCTTTGTGGCCTCTCGTTTAAGTCGTGACATGAGACGACATGAAATAACCCTTGGCTTGCCTTTATCTGCCCTTTTAGGGTTAGGGTCGTCTTTGAACTTTTTGATGACACCTCCCTATCATTTTAGAAATTTCTAGGGTAGATTTACCTTTTGAGATTTCTGAGGTGATAGTTTTCTTTTTAGCATTACTTAAACTGCTTTTATGGCCCATCTTTTTACTAAATTCTTACACTTTTCCAATAATTTTGCATGCTCAGATAACTGTGCTGATAACAAATATGGCACCAGTTTGTTTACATTGCGCAGATCAGGTTGAAAATTTTAGTGATTGCGCAGGTCAGTGTTGCCAACATTGTGTGTGAATTGATTGGACGGTTTTTGAAATATTATAAAAAAAATTATCTGATAATAATTTGGCATACAGTATATATATATATATATATATATATATATATATATATATATTCATATATATACACGCATATATATATTCATATATATACACATATATATATATTCATATATATACACACACATCATATATATATATATATATATATATACATATACATAATATATATATATATATATATATATACACATACATATATACATTATGTATATATACACATAGATATATACATTATATATATATATATATATACACACAAATACATATACATATATACATAATGTATATATTGCTAGGTCTACTACTAAGGGAGTTGGTTCACTGGGTTGTGCCAGAGTATTCTTCTCATCAGAATCCTTCTTACACATTTATAAATCTCCCATTTGTTTGTGCAGCAGATACTGCTGCCATATCTGATCTGGTGTTCCTACTTTATATTTTGTGATTCTTGAAAAAATTCAAAGAACGGTCTGTAATGTAATCAATTCTGACTTGGCATTTTGATTGCAGTCACTTTCTCACCAACATGGCACAGCTTTCTTCTGTCTTTTCTATTAATATCTTCATGGCAGTTGTTTTGATCAGCTTTCCTCCTTGGTGCATCTACATGAATTTAAGTGTGCTACTAGGCTGGCAACTAGGTTTCACTATTCTACTGTTGAACTGTTTAGATGCAACTGTCTCTTCTATACTAACAATTTCTTTTCTCACCTGTGGAAATCCCTTCCAATTTCATGCTTCCCTGACACCTAGAATCTTCAATAATTGAAATGTAACACCAATCATCATCTTCTTGTCTTCCTGAAACCTCTTCTTTTATTGTCCTTTCCCTTCACTTTCACTCTCTATCACCTCTTGCATCCTTGTGTCAATATCACTTTGCTTAGGGTAAAATGATTAAAAAAATATATGTTTAGAATTTATGTTACACATTTATAAATCTACCATTCATCTATGCATTAAATATTGCTACCACATCTGATCTGATTCTTCTGCTATATATTTAGAGATTCTTGATAAAATACAAAGAAAAATCTGCAATATTATTGGTTCTGACCTGGAATCTCAGCTTCAGTCACTTCTCCACTGCCATAACATAACTTCTCTATGCTTTTTCTATAAATATTTTCGTAGTATTTTTTCTGATGAGCTTTCCAATCTGATACCTAGACTTTATGAATTTAAGCCCATTACTAGATTGGTGGCAGTGTTTCATCATTTTACAATTGAAATAGCTATATGTAACTGTAAGTTCTATGCTAACAGTTTCTTCTCTTACACTTCTCACTTGTGGAACTCTTATCTGGCTTCTTGCTTTCCAGCTAACTTTGATCTTCAAAAGTTTAAGTGCAATGTCAATTTTTATCTTCTTGTTCTTGTTCTCTTTCCATAATAATGTTTTCTTTTCTCATATTCTTTCACACTCTGCAACCCCTTGTGCCTTAGTAGCTTTGTTGCCTTGCTTGGAGTGAAATGATTTTATATATACATATATATATGTAATGTAAAGCTGTTTTATCCATTTCAGTTCTTTTCCTTTTTAGGGTGATAAAATGAATAACACAATTACACTTGTCTTTTTGGTTAAAAGTGTTGTACTAATGATGGTGTGTCGTTCTGTTTCTATAAAATAAAATCAAGGTAAAAGGGAAGATTTCATTATCTAAATTATATTTAATTTGATGACCAGTGGTACAAAAATATTTTAACCAAACATGAATTATATTTTAATGTTCAATAAGAGATAACTATTAGAATTTTATGATTGCAAATAATGCATGAGTTTCCTGTTTTTGTTTAATAATACTTTTTCTTCATTCACAGATATCACTTCTAGGGAAAATCAACCATATTCAAATGTGCAAAGATAAAAAAAGAAAGAAAACCTTCTTAATGATTTTGTCTGCATTTTGAGAGTTTTCATATTTAAATAGTGAAAAACAAGCACACAAAAAAGACACTCTTCTTGCCAAGGCTGCATACAAACATTTCTATTAAATTCTCTCTTCAACGTACACATACAAATACTCAGTGGAGAGCAACACTTCTCTTGTCAAGTGTGCAGACCAGCTTTTCACAGATTTTAAATTTGAAAAGAAACATGCAAACAGACAGTGGAGAGAAACCCTATTCATGTGAAAAGTGTGGTGCAACATTTTCCTCTAATTCTGATTTGGAAAGACACGTGCAAATACACAAAAGAGAGAAACCATTCTTTTGTAAAGTGTGTGGATTAGCATTTTCACAGAATGCACCACTGAAAAGTCACATGCGAATACACACTGGAGAAAAGCCATTTTCTTGTAAAGTTTGTGGATCAGCATTTTCAGACAGGTCCAGGCTAAAAAATCACTTACAAATACACACTGGAGAGAAACCATATTCTTGTCCTTTATGTGGATCATCGTTTTCAAAGAATAATGATTTGAAAAGACACATGCAAGCACACACTGGAGAGAAACCTTATTCTTGCACAGTTTCTGGGTCTACGTTTTCAGATAATTCCTATCTGAAAAACCACATGGAGATAAACACAGAAGGAAAACCATTTTCGTGTCAAGTATGTGGATTAGCATTTTCACAGGAATTAATTTTAAAAACCCATATGCAAATACATACAGGAGAGAAACCATTTTCTTGTGAAGTGTGTGGTTCGGTGTTTTCAAAACGGTCCAATTTGCAAATGCACTTGCGAATGCACACAGGGGAGAGACCACACAAATGTCAAGTGTGTGGATCAGCATTTTCAGAAAAATACGTTTTAAAAAAGCATATGCGAATACACACGGGTGACAAACCATTCTCTTGTCAAGTGTGTGGATTTGCATTTTCTGATAAGTCAAGTTTAAAACAGCATATGCGGGTACACACAGGTGACAAACCATTTCCTTGTCAAGTATGTGGGTCAGCATTTTCACAGAGCTCCAGTTTAAAAAGTCACATGCGAATTCACACCGGGGAGAAACCATTTTCTTGTCAAGTTTGTGGAGCAGCATTTTCAGTAAGCTCCACTTTGAAAAAACACATGAGAATACACACAGGAGAGAAACCATTTTCTTGTGAAGTGTGCAGATCAGCATTTTCACAGGGTTCCCATTTAAAAAGCCACATGCGAATACACACAGGAGAGAAACCGTTTTCTTGTCAGGTATGTGGATTGGCATTTTTAAGGAGTTCAACTTTAAAAAGGCATATGCAAATACACACTGGTGACAAATCATTTTCTTGTCAAGTATGTGGTGCAGCATTTTGTGAAAGTTCCAATTTACAAAAGCACATGCGAATACACACATGTGACAAACCATTTTCTTGTCAAGTGTGTGGAGCAGCATTTTCACAAAGCTCTAGTTTAAAAAGTCACATACGGATACACACAGGAGAGAAACCATTTTCTTGTGAAGTGTGTGGAGCAGCATTTTCAGTGAGTTCCAATTTAAAAACACATAAGCGAATACACACAGGAGAGAAACCGTTTTCTTGTCAAGTGTGTGGATTAACATTTTCACAAAACTCCAGTTTAAAAAGCCACATGCAAATGCACACAGCAGAGAAAGCATTTTCTGATAATTCCAGTTAAAAATCACAAATCCAAGAACATGTGAGACAGGGAACACACTTGTCATGTTTGTGAATCAAACTGAAGAGAAATCAGACAATCACATTGACAAGAAACTGTTCTAAAGGTTCTAGACTGACATTTTCCTACATATCTTATTTAAAAATCTACTGATAAACTGCTCACTTAAATGTTAACATCTACATATCCATTGAAGAGGTTAGCATTATCAATTCATATTTCAAAAGACACACTAAAGTGAGAACTTATTAATTCTGGAAATTGGCATTTTCATGATGAAAATTTAAAATCACATGTAAGCATATACTAAAAAAGGAACCATTCTTTTAATAAAGTATGTCTGATAAGATAAAGAACAAATAAGAAACTTTTATCAATCTAGCATGTTTCACTTTTATTAAAGTTTCATCAGAGAATGAGATATGGAGAAAAAGAAGAAAGAAATTCTGGTATTTTTATTTTTGTTTAATTTTCATTGATTAATCATGTTTCATGTGCATTCAGCTCTTTAAATCAACATTAGTATAATTTGTGGTGTTCTGAATTCAAGGAGAGATGACACGTCCAGCCAAAGTTTCAAGAAATTAATGGATTCCAACCCTACCTGAAAAACCGTAAATATTGCTATATGTATTTAAGTGTATAAAAATTCTAGTTTTGCTATGTAGGATTCAAATGGTAGCATATATTTGTAAGTGTGTGTATGTCTAGTAGACATTATGTTTGTTGGTTTTTGCATGTTGATTTGAAAATGTTTTTACGTACATACTATTTGTTTTAGATAAACATTCATTACATTCCTTAAGAATGGATTCAATAAAGGTTGGTGATGTAATGTTTTTGATGTGTGTTTATAGTCGGTAATATTGTTATTAGTAGTCCCTCGAAGTACTTTCTTCATAAAGAATTGTGTTCCTTTATAATTAGGGTGTCATTAGTAAAATCAATTAGTAATAGTGTGTCTCTATAATTTCAAAGATCATCAGCAAACATATTTTTATGAAGTCTGTAGATTTTTTCCCTCACAAAGAATCTTCACAAACAAAAATTTATGTAATCATTCACATAATTCTGTGGATCATCTTTAATAACTGACTTGGACAAGCATTTTACCAGAAATTGTTATTCTTTATTTACATGCAAACTAATAAGAAAAAAATATTTGTACCTCACCTGAAGTAAAAAGAACAGTATTTTTCAAGTATGTGATGTTGGTATTTCAATTTTTTTGACTGATATTCTTTCATTTACAATGTCTGTCTGAAAAGTAACGTGTGCTGTGTGAGCTATGAATGAAAGAGAGATAAGCAGATTGTGTTATCACCTAACATGATATCTTGAGAGTATATAATTGTAATCTTAGTGTTTGCTTCACTCAGTACACCAAAAGAAATGAGAAATGTGGCAGGACAGATCATGGCTGCTTTGCCATGACAATGCACTTGTTCACAACACCCTGAGCATCCAGTAGTTTCTTGCCTGTAAGGGCATCGCCATATTGGAACAACCTTTCTATTCACCTGATCTTACTTCATGTGACATTTTTCTTTTCTCCAAGCTCAAGAGCATCATCAAGAGGACCCATTTTGAAGGAATGGAGGCCATCAAGAGGGGGCCGTAATGACAGAGCTGAGGAGCATCCCGGAAGAATCATTCCAGCAGTGTATAGAAGTGTGGTAGAGAAGGATGGAAAAGTGAATTAGACATGACGGGGATTACTTTGGAGGGAAAACCATGTAGCTTGTTTGGAATTGAAGACCTTGTATTTTTCATGTATTTTATCACAATATTTTTGGTTAGGAATTCATAATAGAGAAATACATGTTTCAAGTTAAATTTCAGTCATCTACTTTGCTCCAAATTCCAGCAGTTTAATTCATTTGCCAAAAATTTGATTGTCTGATTATTTTTTTAATAAAATTATAAAGAAAATCAAGCTCTCTGTAATTATGAAATTACATTATTCCAAATTTTTCTAAATTTCATATTCCAGAGACCAAAATAAAAAGTAACAATGTTAAATGATGAAATATTTGTTTGATATATTTCTATTTTGTTGGTAATTCAAAAATATTATTTTAGTAGCATACAACATAAAAGAAGTATCAATATTGTGAAAACTTTCTGGTTTATATTTGGATTTTCGTCTTTGCTAAATTTATATTTTTTTCATCACAATGAAAAATGATAATGAATAAATTAGAAAATCACTGAAAATTATTTTTATACTTTGATTAATTTTTTTCATTTCCTGAATTTCTTTCCAACTCTTTCAGCTCTGTTTCATGTTATTTTATGTTTTATTTTTATTTTGATAAGCGTTTTATGCAAGTAGATTTGCATGAGTCTTGAATCATCACCTTAGAATGATTTGCATATTCTGCTGATCAATTTAGGTACTTTTCTCCAATATTTTATATCTTAACTAGCAGTAGAGCTCGGCGTTGCCCGGGGATGTAACAGTAAGAGATAGATCAAGTATTGACCATCATAAAGACTGAAAAATAAAATTGACAAAGATTATTGTTTAAGGTTGACGGACACGCATGTCTTAATTAGTTTTTTTGTTTTTGTTTGTTTTTTTTTACGAATTGGTCAAACCCAAACTCAAACAAAAGCATTGTTTTCAATCGTTATGAGTCTACCGATTGAATAGAATTTTATTATAAACAATTGTCTTGTAAATGGAATTTTTAAAGCATTCTGAATGTAAAAATAAAGAAAAAAGACAATAAGAAACACTACCTGCCAAAAAAAAAGTGAAGTTTTGTTGAAATTGATTGAAAAATGTAGGAAATCCGATCCCATATATAAACGAACACAGACACAAACTCACAAACAACCTGGGTTTTATAATAAGTATAACTCAATATGAGTTGTCCCCCCTTTCATTCTCAACAGCGATGCCTCTTAATCATGTTTTCAAATTGATTTCGTGCAAAAACAATTGTGTTTTTCTAATTTTTGGCACTGTCAGAACCACCGCAAGGTAATTTTACGTAGTCCTGTGAAGTTTTGTTGAAATTGATTGAAAAATGTAGGAAATCCGATCCAATATATAAATGAAACAGACACACACACAACCTGGGTTTATAATAGGTATGATTAGAGAGATTTTAAATGAACTTAAGCTTTGTGACTTGTTTCATCTTTCAATGATTTACGTAGTGGATGACAACAGTGAAGAACTTGTTCAATAAAGTAGAATTAAAAAAACTCTGATTTCTGTTTCTCCCTAATAAACCAAGCAAATGTTGAGTATTCTTAAGTAATGTCTTCAGTTAATCAAACATAATCAGTCTATGCAAACATTATCTTTCAGTCAGAAATCTCCAACATGAAACTTTGCAAACCACTTTTGATCCATTTGGTTCTCCACAGAACCTATTTCATAAACTAAAGCTTTTCTTTTTTTGTTTTTATGTCAACAGTGAAGAATTTGTTCAAGTAGAAGACAAAATACTGACTTCTCTTTCTCCAAAATAAACCAAGCAAATATTGAGTATTCTTAAGTAATGTATTCAGTTATTTTTTATCAAACATCACCTGTCTATACAAACAATGGGTATCTTTCAGTTAGAAATCTCCAACATGAAACTTTGTAAACCACTTTTGATATATATGATTCTACACAGCATCCATTTTATAAACTAAAGCCTTTCCTTTTATGTTTCTTTCACATACCTGTCTTTGTAATAATAATTAAAAAGTTAATCTGGTGAATCTGTAGTTCATTTACTTATAGTGATAATATTAGAATCCTTACATGAAAATATGACAATTTTGACATGTTTCTAACTCATTGAAAAATATATATATATATATATATATATATATATATTTATTTATTTTAAAGGCATGTCAAGCTAAATGATGGTTCCGTATAGGATACAGGTTCGAATCCTGTCGGAGGACGAATATTTTCTGTGAAAATTTCTCGGACATTCGGGCTGGTAAATGTTGTTTAATACTGTTTATTACAAACAAAGCATTTACTTAAATATTTGTATCTATAAAAAGGATGTTAAACATAAAAATGTCTTAAAATAATTGCCGGACTTTGTCCATTTCATAATGTGTATATATATATATATATATATATATATATATATATATATTCAACAGCTTTCACATAAAAAAGCAATTTTATTTTTCAATGAAACTACTTAAAACTTAATCCTATTTAAAAATAAAAGTAGTAAAATTTTTGTCTGGAACAAGCAGCAAAAATGTTGAATATTTAAATTCTTTTTTACTTTGTTTTTTTAAAAAAACAAATTAAATGTCCATATGTCATTTTGTGTATTATAAAGTTAATGTGTGGATGTTAATTGGTTCAGTTATTTAGTCCTTTCCTTTGCTTCTCTCAACAAACAGATTACATGACAAATGTTACATTGTATATACAAATGTTATCATTGTATATCACTTGGTCTGTAGCTAATGTCAGGATCCTAATGGAACTTGCTGATTGATATTGTTAAAAAAGTTCTAAAAATGCTATGACTTGAATGAGATTTTACTTATCAATCTAGAACTTATTTCTCAGTCATGTAGCATCAGAAATGAGTTGACATATGACTCTTTAATTACTGATACCAACATGCAAATTGTATCATTTTTATCCAAAGTGTAACTACTGAAGTTTTCTTAAATGTGTATTCTATGAAAATTTTAATAGACTGTATTAAGGTTTCTATTAGTTCTGTGTTTGTATGTATATCTTTGAAAAATCATTTTTTTTAAAGATGAGCAAAACACTTGATAATAATATTGTTTCTTTCCCATGTAGGTTCACTTGTATATTTGGAAATGTGTATCCCATGAAAATGATTATCGACACACTTTGCAAGAATGCTTTTTTACTTTTTAGTGTGTTTGTGTGTTAGATTTGCACATGGAATTGTGTAAGAATGATAATCCATAGACTATACAATCACTTTTTTTTAAACAATTTTAAACCAAGATTAGAGTGTTTTAGAAACCATTACCCAGAACTCTCTTAGCAATTACATTCATATTATGTTTGCTTTTATCAAATTTAAAATGTACAATGTGTATAATAATAATAATAAAAGATCTTTTTCAAATCGAATGTGTGGATGGCCGCTTGTATCTGAGTATGCCTATTTACTAGGGTGTCTAGCTAATCATATTTGTTTATTCAACATGCATAGAACCATGTTTTATACTGTGACTTTGTTTAATGGATTTTTGTTACAGTTTCTGTGGGAGTGTACTTAATCTACCAAGATTAACAGTTTCAAGAGGGTCAGTATGCTTAAACCTCAATCATGATGACTTTTGACTTTATATCAGCAAATCCAGTGACAGCCTCTGAAAAGTTCCTTCTACCCAGTTTTGCTCACAAGCCTTTGTTTGATCCATGGTATGATTTTCAAGTATGTACCAAAGGTACTGCCCACTGGGATCACTTCCTCAAGCTGATATTATCAAGAAGACACATCCCTAACAAATCAACCATGGTAACTTTTGTCGTTAGAATGACAATGTTCTAACCACTTAGCCATGTGCTCACTAAGATGTAAGAAGATAATGATTACATAAATTCCACAAACAAATGATTTGTTTAATTTTGGAAAGGCAATTTTTCTTTATACATTTGTAGATCTTAAATGTATTTGTGGAATGAAGATGAAAATAAACGCCAAGACAGTTGATCATCAAATGAGGAAAAAATGGTTTCTGAGTCAGAGGATATACACGTATTTCAAGTTAAAAAAATGAAAATAAACATTTTAACATTTTTCAACCAATCAGTTTTGTTCTTGTTAACAATAAAAAAAACATGCTTTGTGATATCTTTGAAGATTATTTAAGTAAAGTCTCTAGACAAACAAAACCAGTAAGGAATGGCACAAATGACAACTGTTCATGATACGGCTTCAAAGAGATTCCATTACCCATTCCCCATTCTTTCTCTTCAAGCTACATGACACCCTCTTCCTTACCAAGCTACATGACATTTACACTCTCCCTCGCTAAGCTACGTGACATTTACATTTTCTCACCAAACTACGTAACACTTACACTTTTCTCTTTACTTCCTTACCTCTCTTTTTACACATACATTTGAAAAAATCACATTGCTTTTCATCTTAACAAACAACTACAAATAAGGAACTTTAACAGGCTGAAAAAAATTAATTGTAAAAACCTTTTTTCACCTTTTTTTTGTTGATGCAAATCCAAAACATATTCAAGCAAAAGATCAAAGCGAGAAAAGAACTGGAGTCAGATTGCATTAATAGTAACAAGCAATGCTCAGTGATAAATAACCCTTCTCCAGTTTAAATTTTGATGAAGAGAAAGGACAAAATTTTCATAGCATGCAGTATGAAGTTTTAGCATTTGAGTAACATGTAGATTGATTCGTTTATCGTCTGGTTCACACACCCCACCAGATTTTGAACAAGATGTTTATCCCTTGTTTCCTGTTTAGGATTGGGTTTCCAGTTCCTTCTAACATCTCCACCTAAACTCTGAAATTTTATTTAATATTGACTTTTTTCCTCAATAGGAGTAGATAGGTTTGTCTACCACTCGGTTCACACTCCTCCTTGGACTTTTGAACAGAAGAAGTTTATCTCTTGTTTCCTGTTTAGGATTGGGTTTCTGGTTCATTCCAAAGTCTGTTTCAATTCTATACTTCTAACATCTCTACCTAAACACTGAAATTTTATTTACTATTTATTTCTTTATTTTTCTTCTCAATGGGAATAAATAGGTCTGCCTATTCTTCAGTTCAAAATTAACAATATTCCTTCCATAAATCTCCATATTTTGCAATATGGAGATTTACAGAAGGAATATTGTTAATTTTGTACACCAAGCAGGGCTAGAATATATAACCCCAAACCCACTGATTGGAAGAGGTAGGGGATTGGCCAAGCCTGATTGGTGTCCCCGGCAGTGTTTTATGACCCTCTCTATCTTTCCCACCTCCCTTTATATATGTTACAAATTAAAGTAAGCACAAAATGACTATTGAAGGATGAAAAACTTTTGGATTTTGCTGTCACAAAAACACAGTACATAAAATTCAGTATTATTTTATCAATAATGTTGAATGTGTTAAATTATTCAACTTTTTAACAAGAAACATTTCAAGTTGATGCTAAAAATTACCTCAAAAAATTGTTGATTTATTTAAGATAGAATGATCTATTATGACATTTCTCTAATTTGTATTTAGATACATTGTATTTATTTTCAATTTTTCTAGTTGAATTGTTCACCTATATTGTATATGATCCATTATTGTACATAATCAGGTTACAATAAAATTTGTATTTTATATGAATACTACCTTATGAAAAGTGAGATGTAATAATGGGCATTATTTTTAGTGGACACTTGTATTTGAGTAGATGCTCCATTTACTTATTAAACAGTCTCTTTATTTTCATCTACCGGCCTGAATATCTGAGAAATCTTAATACAAAAATAATTAAAAAAATGAATATACTGTTTAATAAATAAATGGAGCATCTTACACCCTTGGATTTTTTTTTCTATGAGACCATTTGAAATCAGTTATCAGATGTGCCCAAGAAATATTGAGGAACTTAAAGAAAGAATTAAATATGAATGCAGTAAAATGACAGAGGAAACTCTTTGATGTGTTAATGAATCATGCAGGCACAGAATTGAAATATGTTTTGAAAAAGGAGGAGGAAATTCTATAACAATAATTCTATATTTTTATGTATAATTACACTTTTAATAAATTATCCCTATAGTGCAAGAAGGAACAGGAAACCCAATCCTGAACAGGGAATAAACCTCTAGATGTCTACACAGGGAAGAAGCAAAGTAGCAGACAACATGGCTTAGGTTATAATGTATCAGGTCATCCTATAAGTTCTGTCTGAATTTTGAATAAAGAAAACAAGTGACCAAATGTTACATTTAATTACAGATTCAATCAACAATGTATTTTCCCTGATTATCTATGACTTCCTTCCATCTATTAACAAGCTTACTAATTCCATTACTGTAAAATTCTCTTTTTTGGCTTTGATTCAAAGAACTCACAAATGTCAGTTTTAACCTCTTCCTGTGTTACAAAAAAAGCTGTTTCTTCCAAATGATTCTGTAAGCTATGAAACAAATGGTAGTCAGAATGAGCAAGATCAGGAGAATAAGGTGGATGAGGAATTTTCTCCCAACCAAGTTCTTCAATCTTTTGTGGCGTGATTCTTGCTGTGTGGGGTCAAGCATTGTCCTGATGAAACATCACCTCTTTTCAATTCACTAGAGCAGGTCTTTTTTTTTCCTCAAAGCTTGGTTCAAATGCTCTAATGACAGTATATTTGAGCATTAATTGTTGCATTAGGTGGTAAGAATTCAAGTGGATTATTCCTTGGCGATCCCACCAGATTGAAAGAAGAACCTTTTGCCCATGAAGTTCCCTTCTCGGCTGTGGCTGGGGTCCTTCCCCTTTACCAAGCCACTGTCTACAATGCTTAACATTTTGATAAAAGATCCATTTTTCATTGCCAGTCACAAGTCTATCCAAAAAAGGTGAAACAAGTTGGCAAGAATGGAGAGAAGAGCAGATGTCAACTCGAGATTTGAGGTTGTTTTCAGACAATTCATGAGGCACCCATTTTCGAAATTTAGGAACTTTTCCAAGTTGTTGAAGATGACGATGAACAGTTGTATGGTTTGAACTGAGAAATACTGCCAATTCCTCAACTGATAAAGCAGGATTTTCTTCAAGGGGTGCTTTAAGAAGCTTTTCATCAAATTCAACTTGATGTCCGGTTCGATCTTCATCTTCAAGAGTGAAATCTCCACCTCTGAATTTTGCAAACCATCTTCTGCAAGTTCTTTCATTCACACATTATGTGCCTCAAATGATTCTTGGGTACTTCCATGTTAGCAGGGTTTTAATCAAACAAAATTTAATTTTACTGTTCTTTGAAATAAAATTTGATCAGTTTAAATGCATCTAAACATAAAAATAATGTTCAGCTCCATTAAACATTATAAAATACTCTTTAAATTTCATTCATTTTAGCAAAAAGTTAAAATTCGGACAGAACTTATGGGATGACCTGATAGTATGGAACATCACTAAACTTTATAGTAAAAATCATATCCTATTTTATTAGAGACTAGCAGTAGAGCCCAGCGTTGCCCGGGGATGTAACAGTAAGAGATAGATCAAGTATTGACCATCATAAAGACTGAAAAATAAAATTGACAAAGATTATTGTTTAAGGTTGATGGGCATGCATGTCTTAATTAGTTTTTTTTTTTTGTATTGTTTTTTTTTTACGAATTGGTCAAACTCAAACAAAAACATTGTTTTCAATCGTTATGAGTCCACAGATTGAATAAAATTTTATTATAAACATTTGTCTTGTAAATGGAATTTTTAAAGCATTCAGAATGTAAAAATAAAGAAAAAAGTGTGCAAGACAATAAGAAACACTGCCAAAAAAAAAAGTGAAGTTTTGTTGAAATTGGTTGAAAAATGTAGGAAATCCAATCCCATATATAAACGAACACAGACACACACTCACAAACAACCTGGGTTTTAAGTATAACTCGATATGAGTTGTCCCCCTTTCATTCTAGCAATGCTTCTTAATCGTGTTTTCAAATTGATTTCGTGCAAAAACAATTATGTTTTTTCAATTTTTGGCACTGTCAGAACCACCGCAAGGTAATTTTACGTAGTCCTGTGAAGTTTTGTTGAAATCAGTTAAAAAATGTAGGAAATCCGATCCAATATATAAACGTACACACACACACACACACAAACAACCTGGGTTTTATAATAAGTATAACTCGATATGAGTTGTCCCCCTTTCATTCTCGCGATGCCTCTTAATCGTGTTTTCAAATTGATTTCATGCTAAAACAATTGTTTTTTTCCAATTTTTGTGTCAGAACCACCGCAAGGTAATTTTACGTAGTCCTGTGAAGTTTTTTTGAAATCAGTTGAAAAATGTAGGAAATCCGATCCAATATATAAACGTACAGACGCACACATACTTATTATAAAACCCAGGTAGAGTGTGTATGATTCAGTTCTGTTCAATCCCATTTGCTGAAATATGGAAAAGTTGCATACCAAGAGTTGCTCAACAATTGAAGGTAACAGAAAGGGGCTACATGATCTTATAAAGATAACCAAGATGAAGAAGCAACAAAGGAGATTTTTGTTACTGTGTGTAAAGACAAAAGGCTACTTCTTTCTACATTTCAGCCATTACATGGAAAGTGAAGGAAAGCCCACCTGTATCTTAGAGTACAACAAACACATGGGAGGTGTTGACAGATATGATAAATTATGCTGTTGGATGGTGAGGAAAGAAATGGATATATGACACGTTCCGTAAAGGAGGGGCATAGTCAACAAAATAATTGAACGTTGCTTTTTTCACTGCAAATTATTCAATGTATAATATCCAAGTATTTTACAAAAAAATTAGAGCCAATTGCACAATATTTCAAGCTCAATTTAGGTTTATAGTTTGTAACCATGCAATGAGATAACATAAACTGTAGATTTGTCTGCAGAATATCATTACATTATTGTTAAGTAATTATAGTGAAATCATTAAGGTTTTTTGTCAAAAGAATTTTATTTTTGGTTGTATATTAATTTAAAATATTCCTTTTTACACGCTCTATTATGGAATAAGGTCATTCTAAATTTCAGAAATTTGCTGTTTCCTATCAAAATTACTGGAAGAGAACAATCTAAAAACAATGGAAAAGAGAGATAATAAACTCTAAACAAAATAGTTTGTTCAACTTAGGAAACTTAGCATTGCATCCAAAGTATTCTAAAATGATGCCAATGACAAAGGAGAAAATGAAAATACCTAACAACAAATCAAATATAGCACCAAAATTTATATTATTTTTATTTATTTGTTATGTAACTAAATACATAATTGTCAACAATGTTTCCATAAAAGTTGATATTTCCTGTAATAAATTCTTAATAAATATTATTTTACTTAAATGTAAGGTAGTTCTACATTTACAATTCCTTATGGCTAACCATGAAAAGAAATGTTGATCAAAACTGCCTAAAACCTTTAAATGCATATTGCTGCAAAATTATCAAATGTTGAATATGCCCCTCCTCTGCCAAATGTATCATATATCTTCTGGTATACTGTGAATAGGTTGTATCATCAGTGAAAGTACGTTTGCAGTGACCTCCCTATTCACTGACATGTCCTCCAAGAAAGCAATTTTGATACCAAGGTATTATTGACACTTTTTTATACTGTTGATCACACAAGTACCACTAAAGGTAAAGTGTTATTGAATGAGGTTGAGGTGTGGTTGTACACGGTTTATGCTTAGTTTAATTAGTAATGTCTATAAATGTTGGTAGAAAAAAGCAAATGTTGATAAGAGTGTTGTGTACTTGCAGTAGAGCCCGGCATTGCCCGGGGATGTAACCGTAAGAGATAGATCAAGTATCGACCATCATAAAGACTGAAAAATAAAATTGACAAAGATTATTGTTTAAGGTTGACGGACATGCGTGTCTTAGTTAGTTTTTTTTTTTTTTTTATGAATTGGTCAAACCCAAACTCAAACAAAAAGCATTGTTTTCAATCGTTATGAGTCTACCGATTGAATAGAATTTTATTATAAAAAAATTTCTTGTAAATGGAATTTTTTAAAGCATTCTCAATGTAAAAATAAAGAAAAAAGTGTGCAAGAAAATAAGAAACACTACCTGCCAAAAAAAAGTGAAGTTTTGTTGAAATCGGTTGAAAAATGTAGGAAATCCGATCCCATATATAAAGAACACATACACACACACACACACACAAAGAACCTGGGTTTTATAATAAGTATAACTCGATATGAGTTGTCCCCCTTTCATTCTCGTGAGAGCGATGCCTCTTAACTGTGTTTTCAAATTGATTTTGTGCAAAAACAATTGTGTTTTTCCAATTTTTGGCACTGTCAGAATCACCGCAAGGTAATTTTACGTAGTCCTGTGAAGTTTTGTTGAAATCAGCTGAAAAATGTAGGAAATCCGATCCAATATATAAACGAGCAGACACACACACACACACACACACAACCTGGGTTTTATGATAAGTATGATGATTACTGTCTCTCATTTCACCAACATCACAATACAAACAGATAATAAATAATATTCGTTTTTTTTTTTCTATGTCTTGCTGTTTCTCATTTCTATGAGCATTTTTGTATATATAAAAGTTATGGGGTTTATAATTATTTACTGAAAGTTATAACTCCCCTACAATAGTGAGAGCCTCAAAACACTTACCGGGGCCCCCTAATCATGGGTAGTATGCACTGACCTTGATGGAAGGTCATATACAGTTTTGAATTCAGAGTAGTCCTTCTATATTGGTTGCCAAACAACTAGAGAGTCTAGTCTGATTTGCAATTTAATCCATAGCTGGGGAGAGAAGGATACATACTTTTTCCAATGCTATTTGGGTGAAAGTGAATGTAATGATCCCGGGTAGATTACAAACTCTGCTTACCAATTTTTCATTCCAAGTCTTTGACCATTACACCACCTTTGCATCCAAACTCACTAGAGTACTACTCATATTTTAAGTCTAACTTTATTTTTCAGTAGTTACAAAGAATAGGATTATATAATTTATTCATTTGACATTTATGAATTTTAAGATTTAAAAAACTGTAATTTCTTCTATTTATTGGACAACAACAAAAAAAAAAAATTAAAAGAATTATTGTAATGTTAATGATTTAAGTTTACAGTAAGTTTCAATGAAATGTAATTAAAAAAAATTCTTCCGGGTTGTCTTAATTATCTCCCTTGACTTTCGCGTTTTTGTAATAACTTTGTTTTTGTATCAATCGCAGATGTCGTCTGTTTTAAAATTTGATTCAACCAGAAGATATTAGTTCATTTAAAATGTAGTTTCTCTTTTTGCTGCCAAGTAGCATTGTGATACGGAAAACAAATCCGCTGAAAGAAGGTAAAAAGAAATAAGTATTAAATTTCATTGTTTGTAAATATAAATACGTACTTTTAGACTTCTTTTCTTACAAAGAATGGCCTTTCTTTTTTACTTTTCGAAATTAAGATGAACTGTTTGAAAATTTTAGAAAATATTTTGTTTTTGTTTGAATTGAATGTTAAAAATTATCTGCAATTACGTGATTTTTTTTTTTAAAGTAATTCATTTTTTTTTCAAATTATTTAACTTGAATTTTTGTTTATTTTTTTGTCGACAAAGTTGTGAATTTTATTTTGTTTTGATGACAAAAAATATGAATCATTTTTATTTTTTTTAGTACCTTCTCATTTTTAATCTGATTTTTTAATTAAATCGCAAGAAGGACTTCTTTCAATCTTTTCACTTTTTTTTTTTTTCTGCAAGCACGAAATGTTTAAAAGTTAAAATTTAAATTATTATTCTGCATTTCGTTTTCGGCTTCATTTTTTATTTAATTTTAATTTGGAATTTAATCAAATACGATTTAATAATTTAAGTTACAATTTTGTTGACCAGTAACTTTTTACTCAAAAGTTAAGAATTTAAGTCGCTTATTTATTTAGCTGTACCTATAGAAATTCCACGGAGTTTTTATATAACATTTTTTTTAAATTCATTTATGAAGGTAAGTATCGTTCTTGACGTTAAAAGTGACATCAGAAAAAAAAAAAAAAAAAAAAGAAGAGTTCTTATACGAATTTAGGAAGATTCGGTAATTTTGACAAGATAGGAAAATTCAGTAACTATGAAATAAAAGTCGATTGAAAATTGATTTCCATGCCGTTATGGAGTGGGGATTTGTGGGCTAGCACCCCCACCCCCACACCTCCTATATTTTTAAATAACTGAAAATGGTGGGTTCCAGATAAAACCCCACTCCAACGATACCAGTGCCGTAGTTGCAGAAGAGGGGCTTGGTGGCTAGGCCTACTTCCCCAATATTTTTTAAAAAGTATTATCAACTATGCGAGTGTAGTGATTACTACTATGTTGCCACGCCTACATTTCTTCAACTGTGATTGGTCAATTAATTATACTAAAAATAATAGGACAATTTACCGATCGCATTTCACCACACTGAATTTTTTTCCTACAGTTTGCTCACAAACAAGTTTTGTTATAAAATCACCGATTGGTTCATTTTTCATCCCATCGAATATTTTTCATGTTCCTTCAAAAATTTATCCCGCGTTCGTGCTTGGAGCCACCGATAGTAATATAAATTCGGATTCATTCCCAAATCAACCAGTAGTAGAGACACAACAGTAAAGTACAGAACAGGAGACAGTAGATCTCGACTACTCACACGTGTTACTCATTCTACTTACTCACGCACACAGACACAGAACTTGAATTTCATACACCATCAGTTCTCTGTGAACAAACTAAGTTGCAACAACTCTGTTAGTTACAAACACAACTGTACAATCTTCTGAAGATACATTCTATCTTAACACAAAACTCTGAACTTTATATTCAGAAAAAATTGCTTAAATACATTTCCTAATTTGACTAACAGATAAAGGGAAACTACTTTTTTCTCCTTATTCACACATTACACAAACTACCTTGTATTTGTTGTTGATTTTAATACATATATTTATTCGTTGAAACAAATTGGTTCTTCATTGTTTTTCCTTGATGTTTTAAAAAATGTATGAATGTTAAATGCTTACTCAACATGCAGCCACATTAATCTTTTCAACCAAAAACCACTTCTACATTGGTAACCGCAACACTTAACAAAGCAGCATTCTACACGAGTCTAGATAAAAGTAAAACCCCACAACAACAATACCAGGGTCGTACTTTGTGGACGGGGTATAGCCACCCACCTCCCACATTTAAATAAGTATTAATTTAAAAAATCATGGGTTCCAGTCCAAATAAAACCCCACTGCAACAATCCCAGGACCATACTTCCTGGATGAGGGGTTTAAGGAGCTAAGACCCTACGCATTTTGAAATAAATACTTTTTAAATAAGTATTTATTTAATGACTATACTCTATTGTTTTCAAGCAAATAAATTCAAAGTTAAAGTTAAGTTCTATCTTCTTTTCAAGTTATTATTTTAATAAAAAAAAAAGGTTGTAAATAAATTAAGTTTTAGATATTTATTTCTTTTTAAAGAAGCAAAAACTATATAACCTCATTTCTATTTAAAAAATATAGGGGAGGGAGCTTAGCCCCCAAATCCGCACTCCAGAAGAGCCTGTAGGGTAGCCTAAACGAAAACCGGCTACCTCTACAATTGGCAGCTGTACTTGGGCCAAGAAATGGCTCAGGCTGCAAAAACAGTTGATGTTGTACACAAAGTTGTTTCCACCTTCTCAGAAAATGTGCAAAATAGGGAACATTTTATTTCCATGTACATTTTTTTTTTTTCTCATCTGTATTATTTCACCACCTAGCTCAACATATAGAACAGGAGCATGCAGCACAGTACACATGAACCAAAAGAGTATGCCAAATGAAATAAAAGCAGCAAAACCCCAAGCAGGTGAGCTCCCCCCCACCACCACCACCATCACACACAAAGAAGGACATATTTTTTACATTCCCTGGTATAACAAAAGGCCAGTGAATTTGATCATGACTGCCCACACTGCTCAGTCCTTAAGAAAAGAAGCTCGGTCAAAAAACAATATGAAGGTCATACCAATCCTTGTGCTGTGCAGTCCTACTCTTGAGAGGTGGAGGAGAGCTGACAAGCAGATAACTTACTACATGGTGCTGCACAGATGTACCAAGAGGTGAAAATTTTTTTTTCTATCTGCTTGAACTCTGCTTTTTCAATGCCGTGATCATTTGGAAAGCAAAGTCAACTCGCTGGGTAAATGCTGAAAATTTCAATTTAAAGGTTGTTCATTCTCTGCTAGATGGCTACTAGTCAGGTGTGTCTTACAGGAGAGGTAAGATGTCAGAAGACCCCCACCTCCTCAGAAAGGCTGGTGTTAACAGAACACCACATTGTCATCAACCCCCAAGCACCTGAAATCTGGTAGGATTTCCCAACCAGATTGTGCTGTTTGTTCAAACCAAGACAAGAAGTGCCACCACACCCACTTTGTGTAGAGAAAGTGTGATGTCATACTTTGCCCATACCCCTTCTCCCAGAGGTTCCACAGCCTGGTAGATTATAAGGTAGACTGTACCCCAAAACTCCACTTGAAGGCCTGAGTTAACCATTATCTCCCACTCCTATACACATAAATGGCTTCCTATCATAACCCTCTACCACAACTGGCCCCTGGGTCTTGTAAAGAGTGAACCTTGCTATAAAAAGAAAAAAAAAAGTTATAACAATTTTAAATCATTAGGTACTCATATTTTTTGCTCCTTCAGAAATAATTCAGTGGCAAGAGAAACAATTTTAGAGAGAGTGAGGTCTGTTGATGATTAAATTAAAGATCTATTCTGTCTTGTTCAATAATCATTTGGGAAAGGTAAAAATTCCATTTTTTAATTTACATTTCCTTAAATTTATTGAACAGTAGTATAAACATTTCCTTTCTGCCTACATAGTCTGATATGTTGCTGTACATTGCAAAATGAATTGATCTATTATAACTTTACAATTACAAAAAATACATTAGTTTTCTTTTTTCTTTAATAATACATTTTCTTTATCTACAGGTATCAATTTTCATGGAGAACAAGAATTTTCAAACATGAAAAGACATGGAAATTCTTACTAAAAAAGAAGAAATATAGCTTTGCAAAGTGTGTTGGTCTGCATTTTGACAACATGTTTAAATAGTAAAAAGCAAGTGCACAAAAAAACAATACTTATATCTGACAAGACTGTATGCATACAAACACCTAGTGGAGAACAGTACTTGTCAAGTGTACAGATCAGCTTCTCCAGAGAGTTTATTTCTGAAAAGAAATATGCATACAAACACTGGAGAAAAACCATATTCTTGTGAAGTGTGTGGATCAGCATTTTTATATAATTCACATTTGAAAAGGCACATGCCAACACACACAGGAGAGAAACCATATTTTTGTGAAGTGTGTGGATCAGCATTTTTATATAATTCACATTTAAAAAGACACATGCGAATACACACAGGAGAGAAACCATTTTCTTGTAAAGTGTGTGGATCAGCATTCTCACAGAATTCACCTTTGAAAAGACATATGCGAATACATACTGGTGAGAAACCATTTTCTTGTAAAGTGTGTTCATCAGCATTTTCAGACAGGTCCAATTTTGAGAAACACATGCGAATACACACTGGAGAGAAACCTTATTCTTGTCCTCTATGCGGATTATCATTTTCAGATAATACAGATTTTAAAAGACACATGCGAAAACACTAGAGAAAAACCTTATTCCTACACAGTGTGTGGATTTAAAATTTCCTGTAGTTCTAGCTTGAGATGTGACATGCAAATACATGCAGGAGAAAAATAATTTTCTTGTCAAGTGTGTGGATCAGCATTTTCCCAAAGGTCCCATTTAAGAATCCACATGCAGCTGAACACAGGAGAGAAACTATTTTCTTATCAAGTGCGTAGATTAACATTTTTAATGCCTTCCATTTTAAAAAATCACATTCAAATATGAGAGATAAACTATGTTATCAAATTTGTGATTCTACATTTTTTTAAATTCTAGTTAAAACAGCACATGCAAACATCTGCTTGTCAAGTGCGTGGATTACCATTTTTAAACTTTGAAAGAATCTATAAAACTCATTAGCAACGATATTTTTGTATAGTATATTTTTTCTATTGGACTGGAAATTATTGTTAGCATAGAACTTACAGTTACATGTAGCCATTTTAACTGTAAAGTGATTAGACCTTGTCGCCAATTTAGTGCTGCACTTAAACTCATAAAGTCTAGGTACCATTGCAGAAAGTCCATCAGAACAATTACCATGAAAATATTTATAGAAAAGGTACAGGGAAGCTACGTTATGGCAATGGGAAAGAATCAAGCTGAGATGCCAGGTCAGAACTAATAATGTTGCAGATTCTTCTTTGGATTTTATTAAGAATCTCTAAATGTATAGCTGGAGCACCAGACCAAATGTGGCAGTCATCTTTGAAGTATGGACAAATGGTAGACTTATAAATATGTAAGATAAATTCTGGTGAGAAAAATTGTCTAGCACGACATAATGAACCAACTGCAGACTCAGCAATTGATTCAATATACTCTTTCTACTTCATGTCACTTGAAAACGTTAGTCTAAGAAGGCTAATGAAAGAAAAAGACAGCATTCTTTAAGTATACAAATTGCCATTGAAATTAACTGAAATTTCAAAAGATAGCAAATAGATGCCTCATATACTGAAGGAGCTTTCTCTAACCTGGTAATGTGAAAGAACTTGATGTGGCATCATTTACAAAAGTGCTTCGAAAATCTTTGGAGAGATGTTGATTGATTTATTTTGTTTTACAGCATATCAATTTCAATGGGTTTTTTAATACTGACAAGATTTTTAGGATAGATTCTTATGAATAGAATATATATTCTTTGTAACAAATCAGTGTGTTGTTGATCAAGTTTTATTGATATATTTTTTTAAAGAGGATTTATAGAGAGTCTAGTTTCATTGTTTTGGTTTGGTTTGTCTTATCAGCATATCAACCTCAGTGGGTTATTTAAGGTGGACAAGATTTTTAGAATAGGTTTGTATGAATAGAATATGTATTAATATTATTTTTTTTTTCAGAAATGTATTGCTAATAGTATTTTCTTTCATAGTCTTTTGACCCCAGTTTGGGGGTTAACTATTTTCCCATAGCTGGGACCCTAACAGGTGCTACCACCCTGAATCAGAGTGGACCTGGGAACAACAGCAATTAAGTGGTGGTTTCACACTGTTCAAAACCTACCGATGCTGCCGGACGTTGTTTATCATCATACCTAGAATGCAGAGATATTGAGCCATGCCATCTTCTATAGCTATTTCCAGCTTCCAGATATTTGTAGGTGCACGATCTTGCATGTGAATAAACCTTTTCGCCATATCCCATAAAAGATTAATTGAACCAATGTTGTGTATTATGATGGCCACACCATTTGTCAAGACTTCAAAATGATAATTCTAGACAGTTGTGGTCAGATGACATGGTGAATTATCCTGCTAGCATGACCCATTATTGTTGGACTACACAGAGTCCATGAATGAGTGCAAATGGTAATGAAGTACTGTGATGCAATTAGGCGTATGCAATATGGACACAACTGTTATAAAATTGCCACAAGTTTGCATGGTGCCTTGTTGACAACTGGTCTCATGATGTCTGTACCACATCCAACTTCACCATTAGCCTGAAACAATTGGAACTATGATTCATTGGATCAAATCATATTGCCAGTCTTTCAGGGTTCAATTAGTGGCTTCAAATGACCTCTCACTTTCAGAAATGGAATGGCTGCCAATCAAGATTTACTAATCAAAAATTGAAAAACATAATGCAAATCATTTTGCACCAAGATTTTTAAAACATTTTTTTATGTACAGGGTGTTTCAAAAAATTTGATATCCTTTGAGATGTAAATATCACAGAAAGTACATGATTAAGGCAAATGAAATTAAAAAGTATTAATGTTGAAGATCATAAGATTTATTCTTCCAAATCTGAATGAGAAATTCAAAAGCATGTGGATTATGTGAACGATTTCACAAATGTGAAGTTTATGGTCATCCGGATCCTTTTGCTCTGCACAGACAGCCTTCCTCTTTGAACTTTTTATGCCATCTTCAAATCTGCATTCCTGTTGGTGACTTTCTAGAGAACTCTCTCATAAATGCACGCTGCACAGTCTTGTTTGACTGTGTTCTAGCAAACTCCAACACACAAAACGCCTTTTCTCTTCTAGTAAATAGCATTTTTATACCTGTAAAGAAAAAGATTAAAGATTAAAGAACATAAAAATACAAATAAGAAAAACACAAAAACATAAAGACATAAAATCATAAAACAAACATTAAACATAAAGATGCTATTAAAATTTGAAGTCATTTGAAGGATATCTAACAAAGCTATTAGATTGCGAAATGATATCAAATTTTTTGAAACACCCTGTATATAAAATATTACATAATGTGCCCATTTTTGAAAGTATGGTCAACCATACATGACATTATCAAAAAATACGAGTGATGGCCAAAGTAAATTTAAAGTCAGCATTCCTAAAATTAGATTATGGAGAATATTTTCCAACATTTTTAAGATTATTGAGTACTTAAAAATTATATAAAAAGGGGGATCACCCATTATTTTCTTACTTTATATTTAAATAGATAAAGTCTCCACAGAACTATAATAAATTTTTCAACACCTTTATCAGCACTTGTTACATGACTGATGAGCAGTGACAAGTGCATAATCATTGATACTGTTTGTTTTAAAAATCCATTTCTCTGTTATTTTAAACATAAAGTAAATAATATTTGTTTCATATCAGATTAATTATACTTTAAATCAGATGATATTCCTCAAATAAAGTTTCAGAAAAGTATATTTTTGGAAGATTTTTAAAACTGAGTATTAACTTTTGTTTATAAATGTGACAAAAATGGCCAATTTTAATGATTATACTGAAAGCAACTAAAAAAAATTTGATTCCAATCAATATAATTTCTATTTGAAATACACCAGAGTAATTTGCTTACTGGAAATAGCAAATTTAATCATTTGGCTTTCAATTAAAGCTTAAACAAAAGATTCAACAATGCGTTTTTGGGGGGTTTTTTTTTTAATTTATTTTAAAATTTTATTATTGAAAATTAAGTGGAGGTACCTATTAAAAAGCTATTAAGCTGAACTGGTCTGTACAATCAGTGGGCACTTTTCATTGCATGAGATTTTGTAAACCACTTTTGATATATTTGGTTATTCACATTACCTTCTCCTTTAAGTTTTGTTATAATACTTTAACCAAGATCTCTTTCTGGTTTTCAGATACATTTCACTAGACATGTTGACTGGATGTGACTGCTAAGAAAGCAAAAATCAAAATAAGAAAGTCATCTGTGCATGGTCTCAGAGCATCACATCCAATCCACAAAACAAATCCCCACAAAAATCTAAAATACAATAGCCAATCATGACTGTTGCCACAAAAAAAAAAAAGGAAACAAAGATGAGCCTGAAGCCAGCACCCATTATACCACGGATATAAAAATAGCATTCCTTGTCAACAACAGGCAGTTGGGTTCAACACACCGACCTTGTCACACGAACACCAACCCTGAAGATAGGTCAACCCCACAAACAACACCCCACTTGTCCTACCACATGGCTTCCCTAAGCCATTCTAGGCCTCTCATTGTCACCACCTTGACCGGTCAATCAACCAAAAAATATCCATCAACTCTAGGCCTTACAAACAATGCCCTTACATCTGATCACTTTGCTTACCAATGGTAACTAAAGAACCACATATCAACAATTTTGTTACCTTTTCACCCAGTTATATATGCTGGCATTGAGCATTATGTATATATTCTGAAAATGGATCAACAATATACAGGCTGCTGAAAATTTAATCCTTGTTTGTTTTTTCCTTTGCAACCATACACTTGTTATAATAGTATCCAAACCTTTTTTATGTTACTACAATGTAAAAGAGTTACAATTTTAAATTGTAAATATTTTAATATAAATATATTATTCTGTTCCCATTACCAATGTTAGCATATTTTGGGGTATGCATTCTAACTTTGACAAAATTTTTGTAAAGTGAATACAGTTGTCAGAAACAAAATCTCATTTTTCAGAGAATCTAATTGTCATCTGATCACAAAACCAGCGAAATTTCTGTCTGACACAAGAAAATGAAACAAAAAGCAAAAAAAAATATTCCGAATATATACTGTCAATATTTTTTATAAATATTTAAATTCTGTGTTCATTTTTCTACTTTCTTTCTTTAAAACAAATTATGTGATATCTGTCTATATTTCTATGATGAGGTATTATGTACATTATTTACATTATTCAGACTATTGTCCTCATCTTTGTTGCCACATTTATTACAATGTTTCGGCCGTTGTACGCTCGGGCATTCTTCAGGTGGTTGGAATGCCGAACTGAACCCTTTATTTCGCTCACTGGGGTAGACTGGCACATGGCACAGTGGATAAAGGCATTGGTTAGATCCAGTGACAGGACCCACAGAGTGTGAGTTCAATACCCGGTTAGGGCAGTGGAGAATTTTAACAGGAGATAACTGATAACTGACATCCATTAAACATGGCACGTGGAACTAGAACAGTCTACCACAGTGAGCGAAATAAAGGGTTCACTTCGACATTCCAACAATCTGAAGAAGGCCGGAGCGTACAATGGCCGAAACGTTGTAATAAATATGGCGACAAAGATGAGAACAATGCTTTGGATTTCCTCTGATGAGAAAAACTTTGATCGTGACCAAATGTTCGACTGAAAGAATGTCAGATGGTTTTGCTGAGACAAATCTTTCGGTCATTGTATGCTTCTGCCTTCTTCATGATCTGTCTATATTTCTGAGATAAGGTATAGTAACTATTTACACTATTTACATTGTTCGGACTGTTGTCCTCATTTTACTGAATATATCAATAAAGATGAGGACAATAGATCAGACGATGTAAATAGTGTAAATAATTATAGTACCTCATATTATGAATATAAACAAAACAGTATTATTATTTGATCTCCCTGGCAAAACTACCTGTGGCAGAAAATCTGTTAACTAGGTGAAACGATACATGACTCAAAATGAAAAAAAAAAAAATCTAAAAATGTCTTACACCCACCAGAGAACTGACAAATCTGTCACTTAATTGGGGAAAGGATGGACAATAAAAACCAAAAAGAAAGGACAAAAAATGTGAAGCCAATGCGCTTCCATATTATAGCCAATTTAAACCAAAAAAATACCAAACTCAAAAGACACACTGTCCTAATCTATCCTGATAATTTAGGTTAGAGGCTGAAAATTCTCTTGCTTAAGGGGCACCCAACAATTACTCAAGTTCAGCCCCTCTCACTTGCACCAAGTTCGAAACTCTTACCCACCTTTCACCAAATCTCGATAAAGAGAGTCATACTCTTTCTATTCTAAATTTAAATTGATTATTTTTAAAACAATTCATCCCAAGCAAGGCAATGATGCCACTAAGACGCAAGGAGATACTGAGTGTAAGAGAATAAAAAGACTTTAGAGGGGATCTGCAACATGAGCTGTTGAAAGTTAGAGTTGTGTCCCTGTAATTGTTTCATCAGTAGAAGCCAAAATGGCAGAATAAACAAGTTGTACAAATACATGTGTCTGAGTTAAATTAACAAACCCAAGTACGAAATATAACATGGTGGCAGAGATGAGCCATATAAAGGGAAACACCGACACTTAAAGATAAAGTGCGAATACAAATACCACAAAAAAGTGAGTACATCACAATGAATACGTGAATTTTGCTTTCTTATTTTAAGTAAAAGAAGCACGAAAAAAGAATGGCAACTTCAAGCATCCCGTTGCCAACATTGGACCGGTCTAATGAAGCATTTAGCAAATGGGTCGATTTTGTCTTCACATTTCACTATCAACAACGTAGAGAAAAAAAACAAAAACATAATTACATTCTACTGAGCACGGGACAAAGGAGCTGGGGAAATAGTAAAAAAAACAACAAACAAACAAAAAACGAACAGCTAACGACTGAGCAAAAAGAAATATCAGAAAATGTATCGAGACCTTCATGACACAATAACCAAATAGGTCGAACAGTTAGAGTTTACTTCATTTCAACAGAATAGGGAAACAATTGATGAGTATTTGGGTAGACTGCAGACAAAAGCAGAAATATGTGATTTTGGCACAAACAAAGAAGAAAGAATTCTGAAAAAAACTGATAAAAAGACTGAAGTATGCAGATGAAAGAACAAACCTTATAAACAAACCAAATTTCACACTGAAGAAAACTATAGAAATCATAAGAGCATATGAAGATGTCAGTGAAGGGAAAGTCAGTCGTTTAACTCTGAACCGACTGTTCGGTTGTACTCTCTTCCTACGGACGGGAGGAACCCGAAGGAGGCTACGCCGAAGGACGGCGTCTCCTTCGGGGAGGTAAAACCGGCCCTGAACCCGTTTATACGGGTTCAGTGGGCATATTTTTGGCCGAGCCCACGGGCTCGGAATGCCCACGTTAAAAAGGCCTTGTGCCACATGACACCCTCGTGGTGGGGGGTTGACTTAATATCGTCAGTGAAGGGAAAGCTGGAACATATGAAGTGGCTATAAGTACCAGACAGTATACAAGGTGTGGAAAAGATCGTGGTGGAAGAAAACAGGACTGCTATGCTTACAGCAAAGAATGCAGAAGATGCCGTGGTTTGCACTATTTTGCCTCCCAAAAACACGCTCATAACAAAATAAAAACCCTAGTCCACATAAAATGAAGAAAAGTTACCCATATAGTGCCAGAAAATAAAGTCCACACTATTGGCATAGTGCTGGGAAATTTGTCCTGGCTTTCCCGCATCAAAGGGTTGAGGTTAAAAAAAATGCGACAAATCGCGAAAAACAACAAGAGCGGACAAACTCTCTCTTTTAGGCGCGAACGAATAAAGAAAAAATTCCTGCTCGGTGAGTAACAATAAAAGAAGAAAGTGTTTATTTACATATACAGAAAAAAAGGGTAAAGGGATAAAGACAATTAGGAGAGAAAGAAAGAGAAAAGAGAAAGTCCTTTTAGGGAAGAGAAAATGTTCATAACAGAAAAAAGGCTTGCTAAAAATATTTCTCTGAGCGCCTAAAGAGTTGTTTAAGGGTTATAAACACTCACAGTTTTCTTCAGTTCTCGTAGAGTAGGAAAATGTTGGTAGATATAGGAATCTTGCAGTTGACTGAGTTCGTAGGTCGACGAGAAAGTCTTGTAGGAGAAAGGAAGACAGCTTTCAACTAGTCTTTAATAGTGGGCCGACGTTCGTTTTCGACAGCCCTTTAGTAGGTAGTTCTTCTTTGGTTGAAAGTGGTTCTGAAGTTGACTGGTGCTTCCTATCATCAACCTCACAGACGGTGGTCGAAATCTCACTGCCAAATAGGCCAAGATCCTCCAAATGTAGGCAGATTTGGGAGGCTCAGAAGAAGGATTTTTTCCTCCAAAATTGTTATACAAATTTCTTGGCCTCTCCATTGGTCAGAAAACACATTCTTATCTCTGATAAGAAACAATGCTTTGGGAGCTAGTTTTGAAAGTAATGAAAAAGGTTGGAGTGAACAAGCTGTGAGGTTTCCTCCAGACTTTATGGCACCATGGAAAGAATAATGGTGGTGGAAGTTCCATTTTATATTTTCCAGCTCTTTTGTTAGTCAGAAAATATATTCTTATCACTGATAAGAATCAAGGCTTTCGGAGCCGGTTTTGAAAGTAAGAAAAAAGGTTAGAGTGAGGATTGGAAAAATAGGCTAGAATGTGAACTTGTAAAATATTGTTCTCAAACTAAATTCCAACAATAGGAAGTCATACAGAAAAAAGAAATGTGAATACCACACATAAAACAGAAGATAAACAAGACCAGTAAGACAACCTATATGAAAAACAGAGACGAAATACTTAACAGCATTAACAGTGCAGAAGTGCATGCCAACATAGACTGTGAAGACATATATGGAAGGAAACAAAATGAAAATGGACACTGGGGCCGACGGTAATATAATAACATTAAGAATATACAAAAAATGTACCCCCAGGACATTGACAAAAATACTGACAGACCTATAAGTGTAAAAATGGAGCAAACTACCTTATCGGCAGTAAATAGTAGCAAAATTCCACAATACGGTTCAATAATCTTCAACATTAGACACAAAAACTAAGCAACCATCCAAACCAAATATTCTGTGTGTGAAAATAACACAACAATATCAGGCATAAGACTGTAGCGATCACCATCACACATACATGCATACATACAGATCATACGGCAAGCATTCATTGGCTAATCTCCTCAAAACTAGCTCGCTGATTGGTCAATTCCGACCAATCAAATCGCCTGCACGCGAGGAATAATTTTCCCGCGCACAAGGCTGGGAGCCTGTCACGTGAGACACAACCTTATATAAACAAAACACGAATAAGCCTCTCTCAATCTCTTCATCCATCTTTTTCCTGGCTGCCAAGATGTAGTCTTCAAGAGCTCCCGTCTTAACCGTGCGGTCAGGGGTTAAAGAACATTGCCAACAACTCTTACCGACTTTTTCACAAGTCGCCAGTAGAGTCCAGCAAATTTTGCGTGTCAACACAAACCTATGACTTTACTCACAACATTTCAAACGCACACACAGACACAGAATTTTCTAATACATCTATACATATCTCTCTGTGACTTAGAAAAGTTCAATCAACCAGGACTCTGTTAATTTCTCTGACACAACACACTTTCGGATCAATTGTATTCTTGTGTTATCTATTCTAACAAACAGTCCTTTGTCCTAATATTGATTCCTGAATATTTTTCTCTCACGAGAACTTTCTTTCGAACAATCAAATACAAATCAAAATACGTTAAAAGGGAAGCAACTTCTTTTCCCTTAATCTATACATTGCACACAATATTATTGTATATTTCATTCATGTATGTTATTTCAATATATACTTGTTGATTCACATTTGGAGTTTCGTTGTTGTCTTGAATCATTTATTATACAAAAGTTATACACAGGCCAAATAACACACAGCACCATAACAAGACCATGTGTAAATTTGGGCTTGGTGCAAATTAAATGTGTAGTATGATATAACAGCAATGAAAAAAAACAAAAAAACAACTGCAAATCATAGACCACCTTGCAAGTGAATAACATGACAGATTTCAAGTTATTGAAAGCTTTTCAGAGAGACAAAAAAATCTATATTGTTGAAAATGCTACAACAGTAATTCAACCTCCAAGGAAAGACCTAATACACTTGAAAGATGAAATGAATTACAAAAAAGAAAAAAAATGGAAGACCATGATCACAAAAGTAAATGAACCAACATATATAATAGTAATATTTCTTCAAGGTTTGTGCTGAGTTGGAAGAAAAAGGTTTTTGTTACAAAAAAGTCTTTGGTAATGTTTCTTCTCTGAACTACACATGAGCCAAGAAAGAAAAAAATAATCCATGCTGTACCCCTGTCGAAAAGCGAAAACATAAACCAAGCCAGCCTTCAAGTTGGCAAGAAATTCCCGTCAACGTGAAATATTGGCCGAAAAAAAAAAAAATCACGTATGCAAATATGCAACCGTTATTTTTCCTAATTTTTTTACTAACCCTCCCGACTCTATATAAGGGGAAGTTTCGTTCCAACGGAAAAGAAATCAATCAGCATATATAAGATAGAAAATTTTTTCACGTTCACAGTTCACCTTTGTGATCGCCACAAATATAGATGACTCTGGTGCGTTATTTCTAAGTGTGATGTCTACGTTCACGCCAAGACTAAACAGATTTTTTTTTTTTTTTTTTTTTTGAATTTTAAAAATTACTTGTAAGTACCATCAATATCATCTGCAGTTACGAAATGTGAACAACTCCCTGATTTTTAGTAATTTTTAAGTTTTGAAGGTTGGAGTTGTTGCGAAGCAAGGTTAACAAATTTTTATTTAAAATTTATAATTTCAAAAGACTAAAAAGAGGAGTATCTGAAAAATTTCATAAAAAAAAACAGACGAACTTTGATTTAAAATTTATAATTTCAAAAGAGTGCCAAAAATTTTATTAAAAAAACAAAATTTGATTTAGAATTTCTTTGGGTAAATTGACAGAAAAGATCCATGATTTGATTCTATTCAGGGAAATTTTAATTTTATTGGAAAAAAAATTCATTAAAAAATAAAATGAAGTTATTTTTCTCTTCATTGGCTTTTCTTAATTATCTCCCTTCGATTTACTCTCCTGCGTCATCATATTTCATTTCATCAATCGTAAATGACGGTAGTTTTTTCAAATTTAATTTAACTCTTTTATGATTTCTTCATTTTCTCAAATACTGAAATACTGCATTGGTGTAGGGAAATCTAATCTTAAAGCAAAAGAAAGCAGTAAGTATAAATTTCTTTTTTATATACAGATTATTTAAAAAATTGTTATTTTCAGAATTGCTTGAGCTGTAATTAACGTCCGCTTAGCAATGTTTGCAGTAAACCACAGATTGACTGTGGGTGCTAAAGAAAAACAAATGGGTCTGCTTGGATAGTCGCATTCATGCTGAAAATGAGAAGCCACAAAGATTTGTTTTGTAGCGTGCCTTCAAGTCAAACCAGCTCTGAATGACTGGGTTTTTTTGTTTTTTACGCACAAGGAATTTACACATTAATTAAAAATATTTCACCGGTAAATTTTCATTTTAACACCCGAGCGTCAGTCACTGCTGAACTATTTTCGTAAAGCGATTTTTTTTTTGTACTTACTTTAAAAAGAAAGATTCAAATATATGTAAACATCGACAAATAAAAGAATAACAAAAGAAAAAAAACACCTAACTCTAATTTAAAAGTTAACTTTCTTCTTAAAAAATAAAAAAAAAATTTTGTTATTCCTTTATTTGTTGATGTTTACATATATTTGAAAGTTAACTTTCTTCTTAAATTAAGTAAAAAAAAAAAAAAAATCGCGTACTAATTTCTCCAAGAAATTACTGTGAAGGAAGTAAATAGGCCCAAATTGTATACGTCCACCAACAAAATTCAGCAGTGAATTACTTATCAATAAGCTGGTAATGGCTAACAAAAGACCAGGAAAAAGACCGATTTTTTTAGGGTCGTTAACATCCCAAAAGGTAGGTTTCTTCAATATCTAATTGTTGATTTGAGTTCAGCATATACATTTGCACGAAAATAAGACTATTTTGGAAAAATTTGAAGGGATATTAGCGCTCGGGTGTTGAAATGAAAATTTACCATTTCACTTTCATTCAATTGAACGTAAAACTAAAAAGCACCTGCAAATTTTTTTTTTTTTTTTTACTTCATCTTTCTTTTAGTTTTACTTTTATTTTTTTGAACTAAACTACAAAATCATACAATAAATTATTTCAAATCTCAGAGTGGTTTTCATCAGCTCGTTTTTTTTTTTTCTATGAAGTTTTTAGTGCACAAAAAATTACTCGATGCTAGACATGAATCAGTGTTATGTCAATTATAGTCCTTAACATTAAAGAAGCATATTTTGATTAAAAACAACAAAATTTGGTTGTTTTACTAATTATTCTATAATCCAAATATGGTTCAATTGAATGACTATGTTAATCACTGTATTATTTTATAACGAGAATAAATGTGTTTTAATAGGTACCTCCATGAGATCACTAAAAAAAAGAGCATAGCATGATGAAAAAAAAAAAACACCAAACTTGATGAAAACAAAATTTTATCGTCTAAATGTTTATGTTATTTTTAAGAGGAAAGATCAAAATATTTCTGGGGTATTTTTTTTACATTTTTTAATCGTTCCTAGCACGTCCAAAATTTTTGTTACAAATCTTATTTTTTTTTGAGTTAGCAAAATTGCAAAATTAATCATGTCAACCATTTTTTCCATTTTATTAAAAAAAAAATGAAAATCTGTTTCAAATTCTTTTAAAAATCATTTATAATTTTTTAAAAACTTAAAATTAGAAATTATAATCTTAAAATATTTTGAAACAAGCATTATTTAGTTTGTGCACTGAAAAGAAGTAGTTTAAAAATAAAACAAAGCAGGTCATAACATTTTGTGTCACTTGACAGGTGATGAGTGATGATTTCATTACATATTGACAGCTTATGTGAGGAAAAGTTATCGTACAGAACAACAGAAGTGAAATAATTATTTAGATTTGAGTGAACAAATTATTTGTTATTTTTAAGGAAAACTTTCAGCGCTCTGATTTTTTTTTTTTGTACTTAGCTTTCACCTTTACGTTTACGATGCTTTATGGAAAATATATTATAAAGAAAGTAAAATAAGACTGTTGAGAGTGAGGTTAAATTTCATAAGAACAGTATCTAATTAATTTATAGGTACTTTTCTTATGGAATTTTATCAAGTGTATATAAAATACTATAATTTTAAGTACATTTATTACATTTTACTGTGTTATTTGTATTTCCATTCATTTTGATATTTCATTGATGGAAAAATTTCATAATTGAGATTAATATAAAAATAAGATCATATAAATTTCATAAGATGATACTAATATTTGTAGGTACCCTTCTCAGTTGAAATTGAAAACTCAAATTAACTTCTCCATACGTGTTTCGCAAAAGTAAAGGGCTTAACAGCGGAGAACAATGCTGAACTCAAATAATGCAACTAAATTGTATTCTGGTTGGTCTTCCGTACTTGATAATTACTATCCAACTATAAACACAAAAATTACATTTCTTAATTACCATGGCTAATCTGATTGGTCCAAATTATACAATTTTCAAAGCGCTAGACAATGACAATCTCACACGGACATTTTGAAAGGTTGATGTTGCATTTAACTAATGTTAAAATATTTTTTAAAATTCAATTTAAACATTTTTTAAAAATCTTTTTAAAATTAAAAAGAAATAAGAAATAATTGTATTAAAAATTCAATTTTCATTGAAAAAATTTTTTGCTTCCAGAAAATATTGTCCATATTCATAAAAACAAATTAAAACAAATGAAACTAAATAATATATTTGTTTTATTGAGTTTTGTATGTTACAATTCACAGCTGATTTTCAGATACGTTGGCCAAAAAAAACCAAAAAAAAATACATGATTTGCATTCTTCAAAGCCTTGTGCTTTTAACTATTGTAATCACTAAAACCGATGGTCTCGAATTTCTAGAGTTTTTCATAAAATTAGTTATGGGAGTGTTAATAAATATAAAAAAAATATTTCTGCCATGACCTTAATAAAAAAAAAAACATATTTATAATAATTTCGATCATCTGTGAATAGTTTCTGAAAAGTTTCATTAACATCTGACAATTATTTTTATTTTTGCAAGATTTTCCAAATTAATGTGTGTAAATACAAAAAACGCGCTAAAAATTATCTATGTTATTTACTACCCTTTGTTGCGACAAAAAGAGAAACAAGGTTTTTTAAATCAAAATTTAGAATATTCTAAAAGATGGAAAATTTTTTAAAATAATTAAAAAAAAAATTTAGTCTATCCTCTTCATAAAAACACAAGCATTTTGACGATAAAATTTTGTTTTCATAAACTTTAGCGTCTTTTTCATCAGACTATGCTCTATGTTTTAGCGATTCCGTGGAGTGACTTAGGTTAAAAAACCGAGGTTGTTTGTGTGTGTTCCTTTATATATGGGATCGGATTTCTTACATTTTTCAGCCGATAAAACAAACATCCACTTTTTTTTTTGGCAGGTAGTATTTCTTATTGTCTTGCACACTTTTTTCTTTATTTACATTCAGAATGCTTTAAAAATTCCATTTACAAGACAATTGTTTATAATAAAATTCTATTCACCAATCGATAGACTCATAACGATTGTAAACAATGTTTTTGTTTGAGTTTGGGTTTGACCAATTCGTAAAAAAAATTAAAAAAAAAAAAAAACTAATTAAGACATGTGTGTCCGTCAACCTTAAACAATAATCTTTGTCAATTTTATTTTTCAGTCTTTATGATGGTTGATACTTGATCTATCTCTTACTGTTACATCCCCGGGCAACGCCGGGCTCTGCTGCTAGTACTGAATAAGAACCAGATAAGATATCCCTAGGCATGGACAGTAGAATGCAACCAATACATTAAATAAGAGGCATGGACAGTAGAATGCGACCAATACATTAAATAAGAGGCATGGACAGTAGAATGCGACCAATACATTAAATAAGAGGCATGGACAGTAGAATGCGAACAATACATTA
Organism: Acanthosepion pharaonis; assembly: GCA_903632075.3. Classification (NCBI taxonomy): domain Eukaryota; kingdom Metazoa; phylum Mollusca; class Cephalopoda; order Sepiida; family Sepiidae; genus Acanthosepion; species Acanthosepion pharaonis. The sequence continues at coordinate 702,278 of CAHIKZ030002589.1, forward strand.
AATAAGAGGCATGGACAGTAGAATGCGACCAATACATTAAATAAGAGGCATGGACAGTAGAATGCGAACAATACATTAAATAAGAGGCATGGACAGTAGAATGCGAACAATACATTAAATAAGATGTTCAGTTTGAAATTCCCTGTAGGTTACCTAGATTGACATACACCTGATGAAGGCTGGAGAGTACAATGCCCAAAACATTTTGACAACAACAACAAAGATGAGGACAATAGTCCACATGTAAATAATATAAACAAGTTGTTCCATATTTAATAATATATAAAATTTCATATAAGTAAAAATGATGCTTGACTGATTTTCAGAAGTATTTATAATAGCCCACAATGTATCCAGTGGGCAGAGTAATACAATTTTATTATTAGAATGTAGGTTATTTACAGTATTTATATTGTTCGGACTATTGTCCTCATCTTTTTTGTCATATTCATGACATTTCCGCTGTTGTACATTCTGGCCTTCAGGTGATTGGAATTTCAAACAGAACCCTTTATTTTGTCGACTGGGATAGATTGTTCTAATTCAACATGCCATGCCTCTTCAGGATATTTCAGTTTCAGTTATTTCCCTTTAATTCAACTCTCTGAGTTATTTGTTCAACTCTACTGTGATCAGGTATTGAACTCCCAACTCCCAACAGCAGAGGTGATTCACCCTTGTGTACATGCAAACAAATAAGTCGGAGAGTTGAATTAAAGGGAAATAACTGAAACTGAAATATCCTGAGGTGGCATGGCATGTTGAATTAGAATAATCTACCCCAGTGAATGGTTTGAAATTTCAATCATCTGAAGAAGGCAATGTAAATACTATAAATAATTACAATATCTCATTTCGGAAATATAGACAGACATAGTAGGTTGTCATAATAAAATTGAAAATTATAAAGTAACTTTGCTGTCATTTCAATAGATTTATTACAGTGGTGACAGTAAATGAGCACAACCTTATACAACATGGTTGTTGCCTTATATATAGCAATGAAACTATGCAATGTACCGCAAATGTTTTGTTTTAGAAATTTTAAAAAAAAAAACATAAGATAAAATATTTTGGTTTTATGTGATTATACATTACAATGATATAAGTAAAAAAATTCATTTTTTTTTATAATGCATCCATTAGATTTCATTGTGCATAAATTGTAAACGCTATATGTTGTCTTACCTATTTCACTCAGTTTTCTTTTAATTCAGGGTGTAGTTGACAAAAAGACCAAGGTAAACTGCTATTAAAAAAGTTATTTCACTGTTTGAACAAAGTGCTACAGTTTTTATGCATGTAGTTTTAAAAATGGCATCCTCTAAATGGTGACCTCTAATAGACAACTTCTGAAGTTTTCCATCATTCAGATGTTTCAGGTCTTCTAGGTGGCTTTCATTTAAGCACTGAAATTTCAGCCCATAGCAGTATTGATCTTCTATCCAGAACAGTATCATTCTAACGTAACATGAAACGAGCACAAAAAGCTCTCTGTGTTGCAATTACAGATTCACCAGTCTTAGAAAAATGTTTCAATTTACAGTACAAGCCATTATGGTACCTGAAACATTAGCTAGATGAAGATGCCATTGTCACTTGCCTAAGTTCACTATCACCACACAGGTGACAGTTTAAAATGTGAGGGGGAGAGGTATATCTGCTGCACACTGTATAATAAAATTTTTAATATAATTGCACTTTCTTGGTTGCATGTTAAAATGTAAACGAATTTCTTATGGATTGTACTTCTGCTTCCAATAAATAAAACTAGTGTGAAAGGGAAAATTTAACTTTCTAAATTTTATTTAATTTGTTGTGTAGTAGTACAAAAACTGTATTTTTAGCCAAACATGAATTATATTTTACTGTTCAATAAAAGACTAAGAACTATTTGAATTTTATAATTGCAAATAATGCATGAGTTTCCTGTTTTTGTTTAATAATACTTTTTCTTCATTCACAGATATCACTTCTAGGGGAAATCAACCATATTCAAATGTGTAAGGACACATATGAACTCAGATTAAAAAAAGAAAAAATAACATTTTTAATTAATGGGTTGCTTTGTGTTTTGACAGCATTCATTGTTAAATAGACCATAACAAAAGCAAAAGACAATGAAAGCTATGCACCAACAATTCTACTAAATCCATGCTTAAGTTTAAACATCAAGGGAACAGACCAGCTTTCCACAAACTTTAAATTTGAAAAGAGACATGCAGAAAGACTCTGAAGAGAAACTCTATTCTTGTGAAATATGTGGATCAGCATTTTCATGTAATTCACATTTGAAAAGACACTTGCAGACACACACTAGAGAGAAACCATTTTCTTGTAAAATATGTGAATCAGAATTTTCAGATAGTTCCTGTTTGAAAAGCCACATGCAAATACACACAGGAGAAAAAACATTTTCTTGTCAGCTATGTGGATTAGCATTTGCACAGGAATTAATTTTAAAGACTCATTTACAAATACACACGGGAGAGAAACCATTTTCTTGTAAAGTGTGTGATTCAGTTTTTTTGAAAAGGTCCTATTTGCAAATGCATTTACGAATGCATACAGGAGAGAAACACCACAAATGTCAAGTGTGTGGATCAGCATTATCTGATAAATTTAGTTTAAAACAACATATGCGAATACACACAGGTGAAAAACCATTTCCATGTCAAGTATGTGGGTCAGCATTTTCACAGAGCTCCAGCTTAAGAAGCCATATGCGCATTCACACTGGAGAGAAACCATTTTCTTGTGAAGTGTGTGACTCAGCATTTTCAGTGGTTTCCAGTTTAAAAAAACACATGCGAATACACACGGGAGAGAAACCATTTTCATGTGAACTGTGCAGTTCAGCATTTTCACAAAGGTCTCATTTAAAAAGCCACATGCGTATACACACAGGAGAGAAACCATTTTCTTGTCAGGTGTGTGGATCAGCCTTCTCAAGGAGTTCGACATTAAAAAAGCACATGCAAACACACACTGGTTGTGAAGAATTTTCTTGTCAAATATGTGGTGCAGCATTTTCTGAGCGTTTCAATTTAAAAAGGCATGTGCAATTACACATATGTAATAAAACATTTTCTTGTGAAGTGTGTGGAGCAACATTTTCTCAACACTCTAGTTTAAAAAGCCACATACGGATACACACAGGAGAGAAACCATTTTCTTGTCCTGTGTGTGATGCAGCATTTTCAGTGAGTTCCAATTTAAAAACACATATTCGAATACACACTGGGGAGAAACCATATTCTTGTCAAATTTGTGGATCAGCTTTTACACAGGTCTCAGGTTTAAAAAGCCACATGAAAATACATACAGCAGAAAAGGCATTTTCTGAGAATTCCCTTTAAAAAATAAGTACAAATACTCATGAGAGAAAAACATACTTGTCATGTTTTTTGAGTCACATGGAAGAGAAACTATTTTAAGAATTCTAAACTGACATTTTCCTAGATATTTAAAATTCCACTTGGAAACCACTCACTTAATGTTCCACATGTTTCAAGTGAATAGGTCAGTATCATAACTTCAAATTTTGAAGGACATTTTTACACAGACTGAAATGAGAACTTATTAACTCAGCAGATTGGAATTTCATGATGCAAATTTAAAAACATATATAAATATATGCTCAAGAAGAAAAGAACCATTATTTGAATAAATTATGTCTCCAGATTTTAAAATGTTTGATGTTTTAAAGAATGTCAGCAAACATTGTTATGAAGTGTGTAAATTTTCCTTCGAAAAGAATCCTCATGAAAAAAAGGAATAGCATTCTTTGGAGTCTCCCATAAGGGCTCAGTCATAATTTTGTTAATGTGTGGCATATTTGACATTCATTTTAACACTAAAAGTTATTTTCATGCAAATTTGCCACAAAGATATTATTTTTATAAAGAAAAATAATGACAGTATTATTAAAGTGTATGTATTTTCCATTTCAGTTATTTTGATAAATTTGATCATCTTGCATTTTATCACAGTATTTTTGGCCAGAACTTCAGAATCAAGCAATTGAGTTCCAAGTTAAATTTCAATCAAAACTATTTAATTTTGAAAATTTCAGCAATTTAATATTGTAGCCAAATATATGGTACGCAGGAAGCATAAATATTGCAAAAGGTTTCTGTCATCATTTGAACTTCCTTTGATAAATTTCTATTTCTTTTGCACTACTTACATTCAGATACTTTGTTGCTCTTATTACAACATTTTGGCTGTTGTGCTGTCCAGCCTTTTATCAGGTTTCTATCTGAACTGAACCCTTTATTTAATCTACAGAAGTAGATTTTTCTCATTCCACTGCCCATGTCTAAGGACATATTGTCTAGTTCTTATTTTTAGTACTTTTCTGCTTCCATAGAGTACGGAGACAGTATTTTTAAAGTACATGAATTTGCCATTTCATTTATTTTTACTGATATTTAATTTTATTTTAAACTAGTGTACCCATGCTGTCAAAAATTATGGCAATTATTAAAAAGTTTTAACAGATGAAATGAAACAAAGTCTTCAAACAATGTATTACAATTCAATAAAGAATTCACAAAAATAGATACCAATGATTCATTTAATTAATCCATTCCCTTTATATTTAAAAAAAAAAATTCAATGGTATCTATGGTTTATTATTTCTGGTATTATATAAATCACATTTGCTTAGTATCTTTTCATGTTAAAATTTGATGTGTTTAATATAACTGAAATGGAAATATCTCAGAAGAAAATGATTGGGAACAGAATGACAAAGATGGCGATGACAAAACTTATTTCAAGATCCAGTTGAAGCAAGATGGTCACTTAATAGACAAAGATATCCAAGTGCTTCACATGAAAGTCTTGAATAAATAAGACTACAATTTAGGAAACATAGTTATGAGACAAACTGATTGATTTATTTTGCTTAGGAAATGTATAGATTACTAAAACGACTATGGTAAATAATCACTCAGAAACCTTTGATTTATCTCTTTCCCACTACAGATGGGACAGGAAATATATAAATACACATTGATAGTTATTATATGGTTTGATAATAGTTTCATGCAGTCAGATTTGCATGAGGGTTTTGGACCACGTTTTGCATATTTTGCTGATCACTTTAGGTACTTTCTCCAATATTTTATGTCATAAGAATAAACGATGCTAAATAAGCTTGAGCTTTGTGACTTGTTTCATCTTTCAATGATTTGCATAATGGATGACAATGGTGAAAAATTGTTCAATAAAGTTAAAGTAGAAGACGAGACTCTGGCTTCTGTTTTTCCATAATAAACCAAGCAAATGTTGAGTTAATTTTTTCAATTAAATTTCTATGAAACATAAACTGTCTAACACAAACATTGGGTATCTGTCAGTCAGAAATCTCCAACATGAAACTTTGCAAACCACTTTTGACACATTTGAATCTCCACAGCACCTATTCCATAAACTAAAGCCTTTTTGTTTTTAAGTCACATTTTCATCTTTATTAAAATAAATAAAAATATAATTTACTGAAAATGTTGCTCATATACTCACATATCATGCAAACTTTGAAAACTTAATTTTGAAGTTAATTTGACTACAGTAAATGGATATATACTTTGGACAATGGCGTAGCCAGGGCCAGCAATACATATGCTAATTTTATATTTGCATGATGTGTGAGTATGTATGTATGTGTGTGTGTATATATATATATGTGTGTGTGTGTTGTTTGGGCTAAATTTGTCGGATTTTTTTTTATATGGATTGTAGGCAAGCCATCTGGTGTTCTGGGTATTGTGCAGCTGTTCCTGGCAAAAATTCTTTTCATTAGAGAAGAACCAGATTGTTCCTTGTCAGACCATTTCCTCAGACCTTTTCTGTAAGAAGTCAGCCTTTACACCATTTGTATGACTGGGAGTGGAGGTCCTCATTCAAGGCAAGCTTCATGATGGAAATGGCAACAACCATTTCCCATGCCAAAGCCCCCATTCCCTTGCCTGGATCTTCCATCACTTTCTCCTGCAGTTTTTGGATGAATTCTGGTGTATGGCAGCAATGAAAACATCCTCTGTTCTTTCCTACAAGCCATGGCCTCATAGTCTCTGTTTCAGCTCTTTATTTCACATCTTATTGTTTTCACAGTGTTCAAAGAGCATTGAGTAGCTGTCATTGTTGCAGCATTTTGATGCCCAAAATGAATCATCATGATACAGGTTACCCTTTTTCGATATTCAGGTGGATTCCACTCGTCCATGTCAGTTAACTTTGACACCTCTCAAACTATAGTGACTAGGTTTTACAATGCTATTCACTGTTAATATCTGTCAAATTTTGCTCAAACACCCTGTATCTTACTTATTATAAAACGCAGATTGTGTGTGTGTGTCTGTACGTTTATATATTGGATCGGATTTCCTACATTTTGCAACCGATTTCAACAAAACTTCACAGGACTACGTAAAATTACCTTGCGGTGGTTCTGACAGCTCCAAAAACTGGAAAAACACAATTGTTTTTGCACGAAATCAATTTGAAAACACAATTCTGTCGCCAGAATGAAAGGGGACAACTCATATCGAGTTATACTTATTATAAAACCCAGGTTTGTGAGTATGTGTTCATCTATATATGGGATCAGATTTCCTACATTTTTCAACCGATTTCAACAAAACTTCACTTTTTTTTTTGGCAGGTAGTGTTTCTTATTGTCTTGCACACTTTTTTTTCTTTATTTTTACATTCAGAATGCTTTAAAAATTCCATTTACAAGACAATTGTTTATAATAAAATTCTATTCAATCGATAGACTCATAACGATTGAAAACAATGTTTTTGTTTGGGTTTGACCAATTCGTAAAAAAACAAAACAAAAATAAAACTAATTAAGACATGTGTGTCCGTCAACCTTAAACAATAATCTTTGTCAATTTTATTTTTCAGTCTTTATGATGGTTGATACTTGATCTATCTCTTACTGTTACATCCCTGGGCAACGCCGGGCTCTCTTGCTAGTATACTAATAAAAACCCCAGCAATGTTGGGGTGACCAACAGAAATCTTGCCAGACCATCTAATACATAGATGACACAAAATCCTGAACAGGGAAAGAAAAACAAAAGGCCAAAAGTAAACACCTACCTACTCAGTAAATTAAAGTAAATTAGAGGACAGCTTTAGTCATTACTCAAATTTCAAACTCTCATAAACTTCAGATGACTAGAACACAAATGAAAGAAAGCTTAACACTCCCTAACTTACCACATTATAGGTGGGGTGTTGGATAACCCATGTATAATGCCTGTCCTCACAGGAGAAAAAAAAAAGCAAAGAAAGATAAACCCATGGTTGGGCTTAATTAACCAGGACAACGATACTAATGGAGGTGAGGAGAGATGGAAAAATGAGTAGGGGACAATTGGCAGTGACGTTTCTCCCATGTGTCCAGGAAGCATCTTCTCCTTATTGTGTCTATCCCCAAACTATTTACTGTCCAAACTAGGGTGTTATTGAGTGGACATTAAGAGTCACATGACCAGCCAAGTGTGGCACATGCTAATTATGGAAGAGAAAATAACAGATATTACCTATCACAATAGTCACTCCCTTCAAAACAGAAGAAACCTGGTTTGGTTACTATTTTGCAAAATGTTCTTCTAGATACTGATATATATAATATATATATATATTATATAACTTATTAAAGGTCCTTATATATATATTCAAGGTCCTTATATATATATATATATATATATATATATATATATATATATATATATATATATATAAGGACCTTGAATAAGTTATCACTGTTTTCCAGCAGATGTCATTCCCAGAACTGCATGTGTGTAGTTTCAGCTGGCAACATGTCTATAAGAAAGTACTAAAAGCAAGCTTGAAATTCAGTGTATGTCATTTCGCTGAAGTGTAAACAACTTTGTTTCTCATACTGTTAAACATGTTGGATTTCATGCTAAAGAAAGTGTATTTGCAGGGAATTTTATTGCACTAATTTATTCAAAAGAAATCTGCTGCTGAAGCACACAGAATTCTTGTTGAAACTTATGGTGACCATGCTCTGTCAGAGACAACATGCAGAGATTGGGTTAGATGCTTCAAAAGTAATGATCTGGATTTTGAAGATAAAGAACACTCTGGTGCACTAAAAAAAAGGTTTGAGAAGAAGAATTGAAGGCATTAGTTCATGAAGACTCATGTCAGGTGCAAGCTGAACTAGCAGAATCAATAAGAGTTAATCACAAGTTTTGAAATGTTTGAAAGCATTAGGAATGATTCAAAAGCAAGGACATTGGGTGCCATATGAGTTGAAGCCGAGAGACATCAAATGGTGTTTTGTCACATGTGAACAGCTGCTTCAACAGCACAAAAGGAAGGGTTTTTTGCATCATATCATGACTGGCGATGAAAAGTGGATACACTACGATAACCCTAAGCATAGAAAATTGTGGGATAAGTCCAGCCATCCATCAACATCAGTGACAATGCCAAATATCCATGGTTCGAAACTTCTGCTCTGCATTTGGTGGGATCAGCTGAGCATAGTTTATTATGAGCTGCTCAAACTGACTGGAACCATCACGGGAGATCACTATCAACTACAATTGATGTGTTTGAACTGAGCATTGAAGAAAAAAACAGCTGCTATACGAGCAGAGACATGACAAAGCAATTTTGCAACATGACAACACTAGGCCACGTTGCAAAATGTGTGAAAACTTACCTGGAAACACTTAAATGGAAAGTCCTAGCCCATCTGCAGTATTCACCAGCCATTGCCCTGTCCAATTATCACTTGTTCCGATTGATGGCACATGGCCTGGCTGAGCAGCACTTTCATTCTTACAAAGATGCCAAAAAATGGTTCTACTGGTAGTTAGCCTCAAAAGATGTGTCATTTTTCCAACATAGAATTCAAATGCTACCAGAATGATGGGAAAAAGTAGTGGCTACTGATGGACAATACTTTCAGTGATATGTTTCTTATTAATTTTTGTAAATAAAATATTACTTTACATGAAAATTCAGCAAGAACTTATTCAAGGTCCTAATATATATATATATATGTGTGTGTGTGTCAGTAGCTAGAACAGCTTTTCTCAAAAGATGTGTGTGTATTTAGGCACCAAATGTTCTTTAAGGCAAAATGTTATTAAAGACAACAGATGATTTTTGTTGATTAATTTTATTGATCGATGTTTCCAAATTATGAATAATACTACTCAAATAAGGAGGATATTTAATCAGAAATTGTTCAGAGCTCCCTTTGAAAGAAATACGGTCCAAGTTTTTGACTTTCTCAAGTCATCATCAGGGTAGGTAGACACAAATGGTGAGTTTCATAGAACTGGTGAGTGTAGTGATGTGAGCAAAGTTTTTTGTGACAGGTGAAAAAAAAATAAACACACATCACAGCACTTTTATCACATCACAACACTTTTGTGTGTGTGTGTGTGTGTGTGTGTATATATATATATATATTACTGCAACGATTTCAGTTAGTAGCTTGGAAGGAGAAATTGGTGAGTTGGGTTTGAATTGCGGATGAATTTGTTGCATTCGTTTTCACACAGGTGCCCGTGGAAGAGGGTGTGAAAGCATCACTTCACTCTACCCTCTTGTCTTGACATAACCACCAGTCTAGGACAAGGAAAACTGAATTCAAAAGTAGCCTGAAGGAGGAGCACTATCTTGTCCTAGACACATCACTGCTGTTATGGTTGCAGTACACATGGTGCCCATTTGACCCTAATGGGTTTGGGGATTTGTGACATGACAATACATATTTCATTTACAAGTAAGGTTCAAATCAATATTTACTTATCTGAAAAGACATTAGTGGGATATGCAGTGAAGCATGACAATAAAGATTTTAATAATATAATTTTATTATAATTATATTTAATTTTAATTATATTTTTATATATTATTTATATTATATATTTATATATTATTTTAATTATATTTTAATAATATTTTATTTGAATTTTTTAAAAACAAAGGAAATTAAAAATATTAGAAAGTTTATTCTAGTCAATGGATTATAATTGGAAAAAAATGAAGATCAATTACTTTCTTATTCTATGTGCTGTTGCCCTTCAGGATGTTGATAATCATGGCTCTCCACAATTTCCTATTCTTTGTAGCTCTTGCTAAATTTATTTTGTTATCTCTCGTAAATCCTGTTTTGCTATGTGTAATCCTTTGATGCGGCATTTTTCAGTATGAAAGGCAACAACTTAGGAGATCCAGTTGTCAGTTGTTTATTTGCAGTTTACGTCGTTTGTTATTTCACAGCTCATCAAAATCTTGTTCAGGAATCTGTCTATATTCATGAGATGAGATATTATGTACACTATTTACATTATTCAGACTATTGTCCTCATCTTTGTCGCCATATTCATTACAACGTTTTGGCTGTTGTATACTCTGGCCTTCTTCAGGTGGTTGGTGTAGAAGTCAAGTGACTTACCTGCCAACATGGCTGCCTTCTTCTGTTTCCTTGTAAAGCAAGCCAGCTGATTTTACCTCATTTTATAGGAGAGTGCCTAATACACCAGTTAGGTTGGTCCATTTGGCTAGAATGGACCTGCCCAATACATTTGCATGAGTGGTCTTTATTCACCCATATATTTCTCTATGAAATGACTCAAGAGGGATTAGCTTTGGCTACACTTGCTTACTTGTGTGCTAGACCACTGGCAAGCTAACAACATTCAGTTGGAATGTCAAACTGAACCCTTTATTTCGCTCAATGCGGTAGACTGTTCTAGTTCCATGTGCCATGTCTAATTTCTAAACCTAATACCCAGAAATTCATACACCAATGTCCTCAAGGACACATGGCACAGTGGATAAAGGTGTTAGTTAAATCCAGTGACAGGACCCAAAGAGTGTGTGTGAGTTCAATACCTGGTTAAGGCAGTGGAGAAATGGAGAGGGGAATTAACAAGAGATAACTGACATCCATCAGACATTGTGTAAACATAGTAAAGCATAATCATTTGCATTGGGAAAAATTTTAAATGTTTAGTTTTTTTAAATTTTTAAAAAAATCATGTAATTACTGGATTTTAATGAAACTGGCGAACATGCATCAGTACAGATACAAAAGAGGCCCCAGATTGCATGCAGACATGTCTATCAAAACAAGTTATATCCAGATTTTCCTATTAGCAGCAGAACAGCTTGATATGTTCAGATATGGGCCTCTCTGCAACTTGTCTAGATCCAGGTTTCTCTCAACTGTCACCTGTCAATAAAAGTGATGGAAAAACCAGCAGCCAATAGTGGGCAGTTAGCAAAACACAGCGTCTTGTGAAGTTGGTCCCATGGGCATTTTCTTCCTAAAGTTGCTGTGCCAGGGTCTCTGGGAAGTTTTGTTTTGTTACCTCCTATCTCTTTCCTTTCTCTAACTATTACCCCCATATTTTTTGAGAAAGCAACCAGTTAGGTGTTTCCTGCAACCTCAAAACAACCTTGCCCTATTTTACAAGAAGCTATTTCAGCACACATGATAGATGGCATTTTCAAACAGAGGCTAATCCCCGAATTTGATGATTAAGACCGGAGTCTCTCTGTCGTTGAATGGTTCGAAAAGGCTGAACTAGCAGGCAGCCATTACTGGTGTTGTTTGTATACATTCGCTGCAGAATAGCTATCAGTGTGGGTATCATTGTGCAAACTGAGCGTGTCTACGTAAATAGTTCTCGTGCGTAGTAACAGACAAATTTGGACAAGCAAGATCAGTTCCGAGCTTAGCTTTCCGTAGTCTTCCGCGTTTAGCTTTCCGCAGCGAATGTATGCAAACAACGCGAGTAATGGCTGCCGCCAACGACGTGATTGAATCCCAAATTTCACTGTCGATAACTCCAAAAAACGGTAGATTTTATCAAGCCATACAATGCAAATTAACCCAACTTTCTTTTGAATTTGGTCATGTTCTTTCTTGTGGTGTTTTTTTTTTTCAAATGACTTCACAAATAACTTGTGTTTTCATGACAAGCTACCACTATGCACTTGCAAATGACATTTGCAAGATGTTCTGTGCTAAGGCGTAAAGACAGGGTAATAAAAAAATTTTAAACATACGACCAGTGCACCTGAAAACTGCAAATCAGGGTAAAAAGAAGGATTATTTATGTTATAGACAAGCGTATGGTTGCAAGACAGCAGCAGAAATAGATTTACGTAATTTATTTCAATAGGAATGTATGGGTTTGGGACAGCTACCTTGTGGTATAGTTTATAAGCCGGCTACTGATCTGGGTTGATCTCTCATAGTAGTTCTCACTGGTTGGCGTGGCGCTCCTCCTGTTGAATGCTGCTGACTGCCCAGACTGACCGTGACAGATCTCTTCCCTGGCCTTCTGTTGACTGCTAGTACTTCCCAATGTGACCCCTTTTATGGCGTTTTTTGGCTTAACAGGCTCGAAAAACGATGCGAGTATAATTAGGAGGGAAGCATTTTTATTGGTCGAGAAATAGGAACACTTTAAAATATTATTTTGACGGAACTTGAAAAGGGCCTATGCACAAACTACGATAATGGTCAAAAGGGCCTTGTCCCGTTCACATCCGACTCGTTCTTGAGTATGTTAGTTTATTTGCCTGCAAATCAACGAGATATGTCTTATTTTATTTTATAGCATTCACCTAAAGTCATTTTCCAGTCCGACTTTGTGCTAACATCAGAAAGCCTCCTTTCTATCAATATCAAATGGTTTGGGTCAACCCGTGGCATGGTTTTCAAGCATCCAGTCGATAACATCGTCTCCTTTCTGACAAATCGATCATGGTGAGATTCGAACGTTCTAACCACTAGGCCCATGAAGAGAAAAAAAACTATTTTTAATGAAATTGCAATTATTTTGACTGATTTTTTTTCATTCACTTTTCATGCATCATTTTTTCTCCATGTAGAAGCATATGTTGCCAATTCCTTAGCTCATTTCAGTATTTTGCAGTTTCTTAAAAATACGTTTCTCTTTTGATAATGAATAAAAGAAGAAAACTGATCAAAGAAATTATTTTTCTTTGATCAGTTTTTAATTTCCTGAACATTTTTCTCTCCAGGGAGAAGACTCTTAGTTCAATTAACTTCCGGGCCAGAAAGAAAACGAACACAGAGAACTTTGTTTCGCCACAATCACTATAAAAAGAATAAATGTATGTATGTCGGAGTTAGCTCCTCCTTAGCCCTTTCACCAGGGGTCTCTCTTCCCTGGCTATAAATACTCGCTGACCCTTCGCCTCCTTCTCTTTTTCCCTCAGGCCTTTGGGCCGCCACCTTGAGGTAAATCTCTCTTTTTTCCTCAGGTTTTCAGCCTTGCCACTTCGCAGATGTGAACGCTCATAGATACAGTGTTTCCGAAATACTTGGAACACGCCAAGAACAATACAAGTACGTACGCACACTCACCACAACACACACACATATAATATTCACCACACACACTCTGTCCATGTAACTGTCCATGTAACTTGTAACCTTTCTTGTTATTAATACATATATTTGTTTACATATATTTATCGGTCTTGTTTGTTTTTCCTTGTCTTCTTTGGACTTAATTAAAGTCCAATTTTCTCACTAGCAGGAAAATCTTAACCCACATGTGTTCTTCTACTCAACATCGCCGATACGGTCCGAAACATAATGGTGACTTCCCGACGTCGACATGGTCCTCTACATGTAATAGAAACTCAAGTTTTTGTATGCTTCTATCTTCTTTGTTTACATACTGAACACGCAGCTTCACATAAAATGAACACAAATATGCAACCTGTTAAACTCCATGATATATTGAAATATAAAGAAATAGATATACAGTACACTATGTCAGCTTTTATTGCTCAAGTTAATGTCTTCACGATAAAACTGAAATTGTGTGAAAACGATTGGGACAACCAAATAGATTGGTTGGTTTTTATGGCATATCAACTACTATAGGTCATTTAATGCCAAATTAAGCTATACAGTACAATTAAACGTATAGCTGGTAACATTATTTTCTTTTCAAAAAAACGTATAGCTGGCAACATTATTTTTCTGAAAACAGCATCTGAGGCTTTCCTTGCTGTTGGACATAGTTTATCGTCATACCCAGGACGCGGGTGTAGTTTAACGTCATACCCAAGATGCGAATGTAGTTTATCACCATACCCAGGACGCGGATGTAGTTTATTGTCATACCCAGGACGTGGGTAAGATCTGGAAAAACTAGGAGTTCACTATTTGCCTATAGCTGGGACCCTAACAGCTGCTACCACCCCGGGTCAAGGTGGACCTGGGAACACCAGCAATTAAGAGGTGATTCCACGCTCCTCAAAACCTCCTGATCAGGGGCCTTGCTGTTGGGTGCAGTTTAACGTCATACCCAGGACGTGGATGCAGTTTAACTTCATACCCAGGACGGACAACTAAATACAAGAAGAAAAGAGAGTTTATGTTGACCTCAAGTGTTTCTCTTTTATGGCCAGCAGATAATGTCTTCTAAGCAGCACCCACTTGACTGAAAGAGGACACATAAGTAAAAAAGAATTTGGAGTCAAGTGACAACAAAAACAGACATTGATGTTTTCCGGTTATGGACGTATATAAACAGTTATGGTTGAGATGTCTGTTCAGCTCTGCTTCTGGCAGGAGACAAACTGTCCTTCAGGGTAGTTTTGATGTTACCCTTTCATATTGTCAGCCACATGTCATGATATATAGATAGGCTGAGAATTGGTATCAGGGAAGATCCCAAAACTGATATGGCAGAGGTTGTCCAAAGTGTTACCTACATACCCAGACTGAGAAAGCAAAGCCTGAATTAAACAACAGAATATATTACAAATGGGGTTAGAGGTCTCATTTCTCAATGTAGCATTTGTTTTCATCTTTGATTTCGTTTTGAACGTGCAGAAAACAGTTTGACAGCTTTTAGCACGCATCAACGTGAAAGAGAATGGAGGCACAATATGGAGTAATCACTAGCTGGTCAGTGGAAAGCTGGTAGAGGGTTGCAATGTACAGGGCTGTAGCAGAGTTTGTCTATATTTCTGAGATGAGGTATTATGTACAGTATTTACATTAGTCGGACTATTGTCCTCATCTTTGTCGCCATATTTGTCCTTGAGGACACATGGCACAGTGGATAAAGGCGTTGGTTAGATCCAGTGACAGACCCAAAGAAGGTGAGTTCAATTCCTGGTTAAGGCAGTGGAGAACTTTCAGAGGGAAAATTAGCAGGAGATAACTGATAACTGACATCCATCAAACATGGCACGTGGAATTAGAACAGTCTACCCCAGCGATCGAAATAAAGGGTTCAGTTCGAAATTCCAACCACCTGAAGAAGGCCGGAGCGTACAACGGCCGAAACGTTGTGACAAATATGGCGACAAAGATGAGGACAATAGTCCGACTAATGTAAAGGCTGTAGCAGAGTCAAATATTTTGGGGTGGGGCCAAAAAAAAAAAAAAATTTAGAATTTAGCCTTAAATTGTCAAAGGCCATCATCATTGTTTTGCGGCAAGAACATTTAAAATTCCCTGTACCTCTAGATTGGCAGAAATCATCTTTGAAATACAGTGTAACCCGGATATAAGAGAGTTGTCAGGACCGGAGACGAAGTCTCTTATATCCGGGTTTGGTTTATTTTATATACATTAACACAGGCTCTAATTTGGGACCAGAGAAAATCTCTCTTATATCCGGGTTTCTCTTATATCCGGGTTACACTCTAGTACCCTCTCTCCTGTTTGATTCGGGTGCACCTCAAGTTGTATGGGTGCAGAGTGAGGCGATCATTAAGGATCGCATTGTCGCAGAGATATGAAACCAACTGACATTATTACTCTACCAACAAATTACATTTTTTAAGTGTTAAATTTTAAAATTAAAAATGCCTCTGGTATTTAAAGTTTTTAACTTAAAATTTTTTTTGTGAATGACTTCAAACCTTATGGTTGGCCCACCAAATTCACTAGCGCCCTTTTCTTTTTTTTTAAGACAGGACTATTATGTGTAAATAAATAAACAGACAACGAATTTGAAAGGCACCACTATGAAATCCACTTTGAAAATATTGGAAATTGTCGTTCGTCATTGAAATAGCAACATAATTTTTAAAAAAGAGACGTGGTAAACCAATTCTCACACATGAGAAAGAATTGTATCTTTAGAAAGAGAAAAAATTAAATTTTGTTTACATCCAAACTGATTTTTATCAAAATAGCCTTGAAAATAATACGAGAGAGCTGCTGTTCGTTGAAATGGGAGGAAATTTCACTATTTTGACACGAGTTTGCACTCTACACTAAGCTAGGTTTGGGATACCTACTTTCAAAGACAAAGAAAAAAAATATAATTCCATTAATTCAGCATTTATGAACTTATGATCCCATTCAGTGAATTTTATTAATTATCTCCCTTTCAGTGACACTCTTCTTGTGTCATTGTTTTCCGTCAAGCGAAAACGATGGCTAATAATAATCATTGTTTTTCTTTTACAATTACATTTAATTAATTTAACAAGAATACGTTAGTTTATTCAAAATTTTATAGTTTCTCAATTACTGCTTTGTCATAAAAGTCTTTGTGGTAAAGAAGTCAAATCATAAATCGAAAGAAAGCAGTAAGTATTAAATTTCTTTGTTTACAAATAAAAATTGTTACTTTCAGAATGTTTTTCTTCATTCACACGAAATTATTTAAAAATTGTGGAATCCTTTCTTGGATTTTAATCGCTTTTCAGAATTTTATTCAATACCTTTAGTTTTTTGTTATTTTTACCAGGTTTGAATTTGTCTTTCATTTTCCTTTTAAATTTCTTTTTCTATTTGTCTTCTTGCAGTACTACTGTTTTAGTTTGTGTTTGTTTGTTTAGTTGACTTTCGAAGTACTTCAGGTAATGTAAATAAAGATACATTTTTAATTTTAAGTAATAATTTAATGACTTCTGTCCGTTATAATTTTTCTATTTACGTGAAATTTTTATTTTTCAATTAGGTACCTCCACGAAATCGCTAAAAAAAAAAGAGCATAGTCTGATGAAAAAGACGCCAAACTTTATGAAAACAAAATTTTATCGTCTAAAAAATGCTTATGTTTTTATGAAGAGGAAAGACCAAAGTTTTTTTTAATTATTTTTAAAATTTTTCCTTCTTTTTAGAACATTCTAAATTTTGATTAAAAAAATCTTGTTTCTCTTTGTATCAGTGGAACTAAATAACATAGACAATTTTTAGCACGTTTTTTTTTTCTGTATTACACACATTAATTTGGAAAATCTTTCAAAAATAAAAATAATTGTCGGATGTTAATGAAACTTTCAGAAACTATTCACAGATGATCGAAATTATTATAAATATGTTTTTTTTTTTTTTTTTTTTTATTAAAGTCATAGCAGAAATATGTTTTTTTTATATTTAACACCCCCATTACTAATTTTATGAAAAACTCTAGAAATTCGATCACATAGTGATTACAATAGTTAAAAGCACAAGGCTTTGAAGAATGCAAATCATGTTTTTTTTGGGTTTTTTTAATTGGATCCGCAGTACCTGAAAATCAGCTCTGAATTGTAACATACAAAACTCAATAAAACAAAGATACTATTTAATTTCAAATGGTTTTATTTGTTTTTATGAATATGGACAATATTTTCTGAAAGCAACAAATTTTTTCAATAAAAATTGAATTTTTAATACAATTATTTGTTATTTTTTTAATTATAACAGATTTTTACATTAAGTTTTTAAAAAATATTATAAAATTAGTTAAAAGCCACATCGATTTTTCTAAGTGTCCTTATGAGATAGATCATTGTCTAGCGCTTTGAAAACTGTATCATTTTGACCAATCAGAAGATCCGCAGTAATTAAAAAATGTAATTTTGTGTTTATAATTGGGCGGTAATTATAAAGTACAGAAGACCAACCAGAATATTTGAGTTCAGCATTGTTCTCCGCTGTTAAGGCCTTTACTTTTGCGAAACACGTATGGAGAAGTTAATTTGATTTTTCAATTTCAACTGAGAAGGGTACCTACAAGTATCAGTATCATATTATGATAATTTAACTACTGCTGCTAAACTTTAATTTATATGATCTTATTTTTATATTAATCTCAGTTATGACATTTTTCCATAAATGAAATATCAAAATGAATGGAAATACAAATAACACAGTAAAATGTAATAAATATAGATAAAATTATAGTATTTTATGTACACTTCTGATAAAATTTCATAAGAAAGGTACCTATAAATTAATTAGATACCTTTCTTATGAAATTTAATCTCACTCTTAACAGTCTTATTTTTTCATTTCTTTATAATATATTTTCCATAAAGCATCGTAAACGTAAAGATGAAAGCTAAGTACAAAAAAAAAAATTAGAGCGCTGAAAGTTTTCCTTAAAAGTAACAAGGTAAATAATTTGTTCACTTAAATCTAAATAATTTCACTTCCTTCCATCCGTAAAAAGAATTATCCTCCCGTAAGTTATCTAAACGTCATGAAAATGTCTTTCGTCACCTGTCATGTGACGTGAAAGGTTATGACCTGCTTTGTTTTATTTTCAAATTACATTTTTTCGGCGCAGAAGCTAACTTAAGCTTGGTTCAAAATATTTTAAATAAACATTATAATTTCTGATTCTATTAAAATAATTTTTGAAAAAAATGATAATTGATTTTTAAAAGAATGTCAAAGTGAGATTTTCATCTTTTTTATAAAATGGAAAAAAATGATTGAAAGTGATGGATTATCTGTCCTTTTTTTTTTTTTTTTTTTGACAAAAATTTCGAACGTGCTAGGAAAGATTAAAAAATGTAAAAAAATACCCCCAAAATACTTTGATCTTTCCTCTTTAATAATAGTATGAACATTAGACAATAAAATTTTGTTTTCGTCAAGTTCGGCATCTTTTTCATAATGCTATGCTCTTTTTGTTTACATTTTGTGGAGCCACTGCTAGACTTGAATCATTTTTTTCTCAATTATAGTCCCTAAAAAGGCGTCTTTTCAGTGTAAGCAAGCAATAGAATTTGGTTATTTTACTGATTATCCTCTAAGTCATCTTGTGTCATTATTAAGAGGAAAGATTGGTTTGGCGTGAAAAGTGGACCTTAAATTTCTATGGGAAATTTGAGAAACCTTTTTGCGGTGAAAAACATATTGGTTTGGAAAGGCTTTCAAAAATTAGATAATTGTCAGGAATTCTTCAGAAATTAATGAAATTATAGTTTAAACATTTTGTTTGTTTATTTTTCTTTTAGAAAGTCTTTGTAAAAACTTGGTAAAAAAAAAAAAAAGAGTCTAGAATTAGGACCATAAGACGGGTCATAATTCGGATGCGCAAAAATGAAAGTAATATTAACACACTTATAGGCTTAGTGGTTGATTTTAAGTGATTACAGTTATTCAAAGCAAACAGCAGTTGACTGGTTTAGATTTTGTAGTGATGCGTGCTGCTATTTCACTGACAAAAACAAAAAACAAACAGTGGTCAAAAAGTGGAGGTCCAGACAAAATAGTGGAAATTGATGAAACATTGATTGTAAAAAGAAAATATAACCTTGGCTGAGTGCTTCATCAACAGTGATTCTTTGGAGGAATTGAAAGAAATTCTGAAGAATTTAATTACTTTGTAGAATTTGTTCCTGATAGATCATGAAGCATTCTAGAAGCAGGGTTCCAAAGAAATATTAAACAAGGTCTACAGTCATTCGTAATGGTTGGTCTGCTTATAATGCCCTAAATGATATGAGGTACAATCACAAAGTTAATATAATTCATGAAAATGATTTTGTTAATTTACATGAATCTTTAGTTCATACTCAAACAATAGAGAATAGCTGGCTTCATCTAAAGTGCTTTCTCAGAAAAAGGAAAAAACAAGTATCTACATGAATGGGAATATATACCTGAATATATATATATTTTTTTAAATCAACAAATGTATTTGAAAATATATTAAAAACAATATATATATAAATTTTAACCTGTGAATTCTAGACTTTATCCTTATTTTAATCTGTTACCCACACCTATTTAATTTTTATATAATTTTGAGAATTTTTGTATAGGAATATGTTTATATTGGTGAAAAGGACAAGTCTTCGAATAATTTAAATCATCAAAAATATTTTGGTCAAACAGTACCCTAGTTGCATAAAATCTGCCCTAAATCATAAAATAAAAAAAAAATGTAATAAAACTAACACATTTTTTAATTAGAAAATGTTTTAATTGCTTTTATGAATAAAATATATTATGGACACTATTGTAGGTACCTCAAAAAAAAAAAGCAACTATACCTAAATTTAAAATGTATTTTAAAAATGAAAATCTTTTTGAAACTTTAATTTCAGTTTTAATTCTGATTTTCTTGATTAAACTTAATATTCCAAATAAGCAAAACACTTTGGTGTGGGTACTTTGAAAGATGTGCTAAAAATATTGCATACAGGATAAAAAAATATCCAAAACTTAATGAAAACAAACTTTTATCATCAAAATCTTTGTGTTATTATTAAGGGGAAATATCAAATAATTTTTTGATTTAAAAACTTTTTAGTCCTTTTAAGAATGTTTGAAATTTTGGTTAAAAATTTTGTTATTCTGGTGTCACTGTGATACCATAAATTAGTACAGAAAAATTGATTATCATTTTGGAGTGAAAAACAAATTCTTGCAAAAAATCAGATAATTGTCGGATTTTAATGAAACTTTCAGGATTTATTCAGAAATAATGAATTTATTTTTTAAATGTTTCTTTTTTAAAATTAACTTGGTAAAAAATTTTATTTTTTTAAAATCTGTTACAATCCATTTATTTAATTTTATAAAATTCTTAGAAAAAAATTTTTTTTCAGCATTTAATGTTTATGTTATAAGGACAAGAAATTGAATAATTTAAATCATTGAGAGTTTTTGGTCGACCAAGACACCCAGTTACAGAAAATCTGCCCTAAATGGTAAAATAAAAAAAATCCAATAAAACTACAAAGACACTATTTAATGAGAAAAGATTTTAATTGCTTTTATGAATAAAATATATTATTGTCTTATGAAAAAAAAATTTATTTCATAGGGACTCACTGATTTTCTTGGGACCCATTCAAATCACCATCTATGGGTCCCAGGAATTTACTACACTAAAACCTATCAGCATTACTGCAAAATAAATGGGACTTCCCCTCTTATTTAATTTTCTCATTCATCAGGTTGTCAATAAATCACTCAACTTAATAAAGACATATTGAGCCCTCAACTTGATAATGATTTATTGAATTGACATTATTAATTCATTGCATTAATTAATTTTTGAACTTTTTAAAAAATAATCTCACAGTTATTAATCTAAAAAAAACCTAACTCTTGTAAGTATAAAAAAAGATACAATTTTTAAGAAAATATTGCAGATGCTGAAATCATATATATATATATATACTTATTATAAAACCCAGGTTGTGTGTGTGTCTGTACGTTTATATATTGGATCGGATTTCCTACATTTTTCAACCGATTTCAACAAAACTTCACAGGATTATGTAAAATTACCTTGCAGTGGTTCTGACAGTTCCAAAAATTGGAAAAACACAATTGTTTTTGCACAAAATCAATTTGAAAACACGATTAAAAGGCATCGCTGTCGCCAGAATGAAAGGGGGACAACTCATATCATATCAATTCATATTATAAAACCCAGGTTGTTTGTGTGTGTTCGTTTATATATGGGATCGGATTTCTTACATTTTTCAACTGATTTCAACAAAACTTCACTTTTTTTTTTGGCAGGTAGTGTTTCTTATTGTCTTGCACACTTTTTTCTTTATTTTTACATTCAGAATGCTTTAAAAATTCCATTTACAAGACAATTGTTTATAATAAAATTCTATTCAATCGGTAGACTTATAACAATTGGAAACGATGTTTTTGTTTGGGTTTGACCAATTCGTAAAAAAAAAAAAAAAAAAACTAATTAAGACATGCGTGTGCGTCAACCTTAAACAATAATCTTTGTCAATTTTATTTTTCAGTCTTTATGATGGTCAATACTTGATCTATCTTTTACTGTTACAACCCCGGGCAATGCCAGGCTCTACTGCTAATACTTAATACACTTACAAGATACATTCCAGTTTTGAGACTTTTTCAGCATAGACATTAATTTCAAAGAAGCACAAAACGTTAATCTACTTCAAAGTAGGCGTTTAATACACTTGTAGTGCTCCTGCCACTTCATGAAGGCCCTATGGAAATCATCCAAAGTGAAGGTGTCCAGGAACTTTATCAAAGCTTCATCTCAATGTCTTCAAAACTACTATTCTTGACATTCTTTGGCTTTGGGAACAACCTAAATTCACAAGGAGCAAGGCCTGGACTGTAGAGTGTGTTTTGATCCCTTATCTCTGTCAACACAGAGATAAAGAACTTTATTGCATAGCAAGCTTTGAAATTGTCTTCACATCTTGATTCTGTAATCTAGTTAGCCATGACGGTGTATAGTAAGGTGTGTTCAAGGAGCAGTTACAGCCATCTACTTCAATATGGAATAACAAAAGTCAGCTTATTAGATGTATAGTAATGACATATTAAAATGACAATAATCGTGCACTGTTATAACTGCATCTCTTAAAAAAATAAAAAGTCTCAAAACTTTTGGAATGCACTTTGTACACTTAGTTTTTTGCCTAAATTTTAGTGCAACCAATTTTATCAAATTAATAATGGGCTGTGCACAGGTCTATCAGTAAGAACACACATAGAATATTCCTTTTTTTTTTTTTTTTGTTAATAATGTTCAGATCTCTGACTTGAGTTACTTTAAAATTAGACAGTTTGCTCTTTAAGGTCTATCAGTGCACTATATAAGAATACTCAAGTAGATATTTCACAAACAAACCAGGTTTTCTTTGAAATAGGAGTTTTTTAAATTTGAAGATTGTTATACCTCATAAAAGACAAGCTATTTTGTTTTATCAAGAAAAAATAATTCTTTATGAACAGTTTTGAAGAACTGTATTAGTACTTATAGCATGTTTTGTGTTTATTATTTCTTTCATTGTGGTAATGACCCAATTAACCTGGAACAATCTTCAGCGTAATGAAATTCTTTAACTCATCAAGATCAAGTATAATCTCCCCTTGATGAGTCTCCGTATATTTTCTACTGGATTTGTATATGTGTAAGGGCAATTGAGAGCAGTTATCCTCTTCTCCCTAAGCCATTCTTTTGTAAAACTTTGCAGTTTAGATCCTGGCATTTCCATTACAAACCAAGTAGAAAATATTTGTCACATTTAAACTTGTGGGTTGTAAACAATTTTCTCATATTTTTATCAATAATGGAGTGTCCTTTTTACTTCAGATGAATGTCATATGTAAAAGTTTGTATATTCATATTCTCTTCCATTTGAGTTAAATTATATGCAGCTATTTCAATATGAGTTTTCTTTCATAATACCTATTCTTTATTTACAGGTATCAATAAGAGGTGACGAGAATAACTTGGAAAGAGGCATGCAAACGCATGCCAGTGACAAAAAAAACTTTCTTGATAGTTGTGTGGATTTTCCCAGAATTCCTGTTCAAATACAAGTCATATACAAGTGAAAAGGAGAAATTTTTGATTCAAAGTTTTCTATCAACATTTTTACTAAATTCACATTTCAAAGTAAACACCAAAAGACAACTCTTGTGAAGTGTTGCAGGTCATTATTTCCACAGGTTTTATATTTAAAAAGACATGCAAAAACATTCTGGGGTAAAACAACATTCGTGTGAATTATGCGGATCATTATTTTCTTTGATGTCCAGTTTGAAAGTACACATGCGTAGGCACACCGGAGTGAAACCATTTTCTTGTCAAGTATGTGGAGCAGCATTTTCAGTTAGCTTCAGTTTAAAAAGACACATGCGAATACACACAGGAGAGAAACCATTTTCATGTCAAGTGTGTGGATCAGCATTTTCTGGTAGATCAAATTTACAACAACACATGCGAATACACACAGGAGAGAAACCATTTTCTTGTCAAGTTTGTGGATCGGCTTTTTCAGGTGGTTCAACTTTAAAAAAGCATATGCTAATACACACTGGAGAGAAACCATTTTCTTGCAAATTATGTGGTTCATCATTTTCCCAGAGCTCCACCTTAATGCTTCACATGCGAATGCATACTGGAGAGAAACCATTTTCTTGTCCAATGTGTGAATCAGTATTTTCACGTAATCACAATTTAAAAGTTCACATGCGAATACACACAGGTGAAAAGCCATTTTCTTGTCAAGTGTGCAAATCAGCATTTTCACGTCATCATCATTTAAAAGATCACATGAGAATTCACAATAAGAAAAAATGATTTTCTTGTGTGGTTAGGATTTTCCCATAATTTTGGAAAGAGACATTTTCTTCTGAAGTGTGTGGAGCAGCATTTTTAGCGAGTAACATTTTAAAAATACATATGCAAACTTAATGAAGAGAAACCATTCTCTTTCAAATGACATTTTTTCCAGATTTCTCATGAAAAATTAGAGTCTATTTTATTTGTCAAATATACAATAATAACCATAAATGATCACATCCTTTCTTTTTAATAAAGTGTTTACTTCTAAATTTCAAAAAGCATGATTATATTGTTTTTTCATAAAATGTTAACATACTATGCAAACGTCACCAAAGTTTTATACTGGATAAAGGCCAGATGGTGCAGCAGCTGAAACATTGTGATAGTAACAATAATCTGCATATAAATAGTATCAATTTTTTTTCCCAATGGGGTACCATGGTCAGATGAAATAAAAATCAATCTGTATTTGATAGCATCCAATGAGTTGTACTAAGAATAATAAACTAGGTTCTCTTTGGAATTGCAATCAACACTAGTGGAATTAAATTTGCATATTTGGCTGAACATTGTGAAACAATAATTTATGGAAAATTCAGACCTCATGAGTTTCATTTATCTTGAAAATTTTATTTTGTTAAATCATTTCTCCAAAATTTTTTAAATAAAAGTAAATCAGACCTGCATGAGTTCAGTGACTTATGAATTTATCTTGAAATGATTTGGATATTTTGTTGAACACTGCAGCTTCATTTCTCCAATAATTTATATTAAATAAAAGAATTTATAAATCAGACCTGAATGAGTTCAGTGACTTATGAATTTATCTTGAAATGATTTGCTTATTCTGCTGAACATTGTAGCTACGTTTTTCCAATGATTTATATTAAATAAGTTTTAGTTTCAAAGCTGTTTAATCAAATGTGCTTGAACATCAGATTTTTTGTTTTTATCTTTTAATGATTTGCTTTGTAGAAAAAATTGTAAATATTTTGTTCGGTGAATAGAATGGAATATATGACACAAAATAACTTCACCTTATTTGGTCTGGGTAATGTTAAAAATCTTCAGAGACTTTATCATGACTTAATCACCCAAATATACACGAATAACGCTCACTGTAAATGAGACCGAGATCTGGGGGAGCCGTGTTATAAAATAAAATAAGACATATCTCGGCTGATTTACAGGCAAATACTCAAGAGCGAGAACCGGATGTGAACGGGACAAAGCCCCGTCACAAAATGACCATTATCTTTCTTTACAAATGTTTTCGACACACCGTGTTCGGTCGAAAAATAAAATAATATTTAAAGTGCTCTATTTTTCGTCCAATAAAAATGCTTCCCTCCTAATTATACTCGCTTCGTTTCTCGAGCCTGTTAAGCCATTAAAAAACGCTATAAAAGGGGCCACACGGAAGTTCAACAGGCAGTCAACAGGTGGCCAGCGAACAGACCTGACGGTCAGGCCGAGCGATCAGCAGCAGGGGAGCATCAACCACTGTCAACATGTGTGAACTACTATGAGAGATTGACCAGATCTGAAAGCCGGCTTATGAACTTTACCACAAGGTAGCTGTCCCAAACCCTCACGTTCCTGTTGAAATAAACCACATAAATCTATTTCTACTGTTGTCGTATTTCTTTCTTGCAACCATACGCTTGTCTATAACAAATGTAACCGTAAGTTCTATGCTAACATTTTCTTTTCTCACACTTGAATGCCTCTTCCGGCCTCTTACTTTCCAGTTAACTTCAATCTTCAAAAATTGGTCAACCGTTATTGTCTTGATTTGTGTACTTTTATTCTTCCCGCACTTTAATAAGGTTTTCATTTTGCTATAGCCTTTCACACTCTGTAATATCCTGCGTCTTTATTGCCTTGCTTGGGGTGGGGGGGATGAAAAGATTTTTAAAAAAAAAATGTATGAAACAATATAATTCAATTAGAAAAAATATAGAAAGTATCATACAACCTTCCGCGGCTCTTTGGGGTCTCGTGAAGGCTCAAATAATTTTAAAGAAGCCTAAACCCCAGCCGGACTTACTCCTAGGCAGTACCTCTTATTAGGGAGGGGGATTAGTTTATTGTCCGGTGCCTGAGGCATGCCCAAAAGAAGAAATGCTGAGATGGCTTCGACAATTTTTCCATCGTATTATTGCCGTTAAAAACCCACTTTAAAGTTAAACTGACCCTGTGTCCATTCGGTAGTGACGTGGGCGCACTGAAAAATACCTAACCGAAAATATATTTTATTATCTAAAAATGATAATATGAATTATGTATATTCTAATTAATATATAAATAAATTTAGATTTGACATTTGAATATGACTAAAAATTAAATTAGGTGCAGAATTAAATTAATTACAGAGAAACCCGGATATAAGAGAGATTTTCTCTGGTCCCAAATTAGAACCTGTGTTAATGTATATAAAAATATTAAAACCGGATATAAGAGAGATTTTCTCTGGTCCCAAATTAGAACCTGTGTTAATGTATATAAAATAGACCAAACCCGGATATAGAAACCCGGATATAGATTTTCTCTGGTCCCAAAAACCTGTGTTAATGTATATAAAATAGAAACCCGGATATAAGAGAAACCCGGATATAAGAGAGATTTTCTCTGGTCCCAAATTAGAGCCTGTGTTAATGTATATAAAATAGACCAAACCCGGATATAAGAGAAACCCGGATATAAAGAGATTTTCTCTGGTCCCAAATTAGAGCCTGTGTTAATGTATATCCCGGATATAAGAGAAACCCGGATATAAAGAGATTTTCTCTGGTCCCAAATTAGATCCTGTGTTTAATGTATATAAAATAGACCAAACCCGGATATAAAGGCGGATATAATCTCCGGTCCCGACAACTCTCTTATATATAAATTTGGTGATATAAAATAAATCATCTAGATATGTAAAATGTTGAGCTTATTCCAAATCATCATTCTACCTCATCACTGAACAGTGGCTTTGTTGGTAGAAATTCAATTATCCCAACTGCAAATGATCCCCAAATTGATATTTACTTCTTTTAAGCTGCATAAAGAGTGGGATACACAGTGAAAATCAAACAGTAAACAGAAACTCATTACCATATTGTAATAATGATTTGTCTCATGGTAAGTTCAAATGTGCTTTCAACGACTTGAAAAAAAGTCGCTATAATTTCATCAGTTACAAATTTATTAATTGTTCTATTCAGTGAATCTTATTTTTTAACTGAATGAAAATAAATAAAATAAAAATACTGAGATTTCATTGTTCGTATTTAATTGTCTCCCTTTGACTGACGTTCTTAATTCTCTAGTGTCGTCATTTTTGCTTTTATCGAAAACGACGTCTATTGCTCAGTTAATTAATTTAATTAGAAAACATTAGTTTATTTAACATTTTATCCTTTGTCTGTTTTCTCAAACATTGCATTGACTTAGAGAAACCAAATCATAAAGCGAAAAAAAGCAGTAAGTATTAATTTATTGGTTTACAAATAAATAAAAAACTAAACAGTTATGACATGTATTTTCAAAAAATGTTTTTCGCTTACGAGGAATTATTTTAAAATTTAAGAAAATACTTAACCTTTTTTTTTTATTAATGAGTGAAAAATTAATCTGCAATTTGTCGAATCTTTTATTAGAAATTGATTTATCTTTTTATTTAAAAAATATTGTACTCTTTATTATTTTTTTATCTTTCGCCTTTTACCATTTTTATTAATTTGTGAAGTAAGTTAGAGAAAAATCATACGGAAAGACAATCTGCTAGCTAATATCAAATTATTAATTACTTCAGGATGATTTTTCTCAGTTTTTAATTTTTCTATTTATATGAAAGTTTTTCATTTTCAAAAAATTATTCACTGCCGGACATGAGCCGGTGTTACTTCAATTATAGTCCCTAATATTAAAATCGTCTTTTAATTGTAAGGTAATTAATAAGCAGTGACAAGTGCTAACAAAGTGTTGACAGTTTTATTGTTGTTCTATGGAGGCATTATCTGTTAAAACATAATTTAAGAAAATCCCCGTAATCTAACTTTAGGGATGTTGACTTTAAATTTACTATAGTCATCATCACTCTTATTTTCTGATAATGTCATGTACGCTCGACCATACTTGCAAAAATGGGCATGTTACGTAATATTTTACATACATAAAATAAATAAAAATATTATTTAAAAAATCTTGGCGCAAAATGGTTTGCATTAAGCTTTTCAATTTTTTATTAGTAAATAGTTTTTATAGCTGGTCTTGACCATTGTTTTGGTAAAATAAGGACACTTCTCTTCCAACTGATGTAATGAACAAATATAATTTTTTATTTCTTCAAAAACACTGTGAAATACTTGTGCAACAACAACCAATGTCAAAAACTGCTAGAGAGAGACTAATTATTTCTTAAACCATTCAAATTTTTAGTATTCAGGTTATGAGCAAGGAGTTTTCTCTTTCTTTGACTTCCCCTCAAAATTCAGAACTAGTCACATGACCAAAAAATGGGCACAGTTGAATCATGGGATTTGGGATGTCCCTTACAAAGTTGTTTCCCCAACATCATCTATATTGAAAATTATAAAACATAATTAACTCTAGCTAGATTTATTTTCACACCATTCAGTGATAGATACAGTTTTCACTTAATAACAATATCACCAAACTGGATAAAAGTAATTCAGAATTTTAAAAGATTTATATACTATTAATTATTATAATTAAAATTTTTAAAAAATGTAAATAATTCTTGGAAAAATTCATTATTCATCAAAAAACAATTCTTTCTTAAGATAATAGAAAAATTATTAAGTTTTAAATGTTTAAAATTCTGTATTAATTTCAGCCTTTTAAATGATATTATTATTAAGTGAAAATTATATTTACTAATCATAAATAGAAAATCTAAAACAAATCATCAAACACCAATATTTTTAAAATTATTTTGAATTTTTCTGTATATGTATAAATGTGCCAGTTTTTGTAAGTATAGGCAGCCATACATGACATCATAAGAAAATACAAGTGATAACTATAGTAAATTTAAAGCCGAAGTTTAGAAAATTTAATAAAACAAAAGGTTATCAATAAGTCTCTCAACATATCAAAAAAACACACTCTATGTCAAAAATATGCTTTTCTACTATATATGAAGCTTAAATGAGCTAATATTTGTTTCAAGTCAGATTAATTACACTTAATGTTTGTAAAATAACTTTTCAGAAAAGCATATTTATTTTTTAAACAGTTTTGAAAATTAGAAAATTATTTTATATTGACAAATCTGTCAATATGTACAAATTTATAGATTTTACTAGTAAGGAGGAAAAAGATTCCTGTCAATCTAAATTCAGCTTGAAATGCACCAAAGTATTTTCATTATTGGAAATATTATTAGCTTAGAATTAAAAACTAAAATTAAAGCTTAAAGAAAACTTTAAATTTTAAACTTTGGTATAGGAGTTATGGAGATACTTATAAAAATGATTTGTATCCGCAAAACTACATCACTTCAGACTAGCAAGACAAAACTTAAAGCTGCATTTTAAATCATTTAAATGTTTCCTTCACTGCTGAAATATTGGGTATATTTGAAAGATAATAATCAGTCAAATAATTCTAAATATGACTTTAAAATATGACTTTTGAACATTTTTCAAACATTGGTAAAATTGTTTATCCCTCATCAAACCCCCCATTATTGAGAAAATCAAAAAATCTCTTAAAAATCCAATATTTGTCCTCAGAATTTGTTTCAAACTAAATTAGTAAATTTAAGGATTATCTGGAATTTGCTTTCTGCTTAAAATATTACAAAAAATAATGTTTATTTATGCATAGTTTTCTGTGAGCTATCATCAAAGTGACAGGTCAACAACAGTAGTACTCTCAGACACCCCACTTAAAGGAAAAAGTACATTAGAAACTGATTTAAGTAGAGCGGACAGAAAATACTATAATCTAGAATCTGCATAAGAATGAATTATCTTCAACCGTGTATCAACCATAATTTATTAATATATATTTTTATTCTGTAGGCATTTATGAAACTTAAGAGAAGGAATCATTTCACTTTTTAGGCTATAATAAGAGTACAGAAAAGAAATTAAAAAAAAGTAGTTAAATAATTCTTTTGTGTTTTATTTATTACATTTATTTTTTTAATTATTTTTTGTCTATTTAATGTCAAAAAATATTCAATTTAATTTTTCTAAAATGTTTCTGATTTTGTTTAGCAGCATATCAACTCCTTATGGGTCATTTAATGCTGAAATTAATTTTTCTTGAGTACATCAGTAGTTTCTTCTCTTTTTTTACACAAAATTACCGCTGGTAATTTTCGTTTTACAAAAATCTAGTGCTGGTACTATTTTTTTTCCTTTACAAAAATGTCTTGCTGGTATTTTTTTTTTTTTTCAAAAATGTATTGATGATTAATTTTACTATAAAAATATATTGCTGGTATTTTTACTATAAAATGTATTTTTTATACTTTCATTATTTTTTTTATTCCAGTTTGAGGCTTAACTATTTTTCCCATAGCTGGGATCTTAAATGGTCCTACCACCTTTGATCAGGATTGACCTGTGGATAACAGCAATTAAAAGGTGATTCCACTCTCCTCAAAACATCCAATCTCCTGATCAGAGGCCTTGCTGCCAGATAAATTTTTCATCATAGCAAGGACGTCATTCTGATTTTAAACTTTCTTAAATTACAGAAAAAGCTACTATAAAAAGGTGAAAAAATTAACTTCTTTCTATATGTGACACTGAGAATATTCATGAAATGACCATCATATGTAAATAATTAAAGAAATTTAAACTGTCAGGGAGGAAAGCCCAGATTATTATTATTATTATATATAAAAATAATATATTGCTAACAGTAAACTTTCCTATTCTAATTCTAAACAAATTCATGCAAGAAACAGAATATTAGATTTTTTTTAATTGTTATTGTTGAAACCACACATATTCGTAGTTGGATGCAAGCAAGTCAGCAAGAGTGATGTATGTTTTTGTACTTATATATTTAGTTATTGTAAATAAATGCAACCCATCAAGTTGAACATGTGATGTTACTCTTTTCATCCTTATGTCCAGTCTTTTATACTGGTATTTCCATTATCACAGAGAAAATAATTGTCACATTTAAACTTGTGGGTTAAAAAGTTTTCTCATATTTTTTATTAATAATGGAGTTTGCCTTTGCTTCAGACAAAAATCATATGTAAGAATTTTTGTAGTCATGTTATCTTCTGTTTCAGTTAAATTATATGCAGCTATTTAAATATGTGAATTATTTTCTTTCATAATACCTCTTCTTTGTTTACAGGTATCAATAAGAGGTGAGAAGGATAATTTGAAAAAAAGACATGCAAACACATGCCAACAACAAAAACACGTTCTTGTTA
Source organism: Acanthosepion pharaonis (assembly GCA_903632075.3). Classification (NCBI taxonomy): domain Eukaryota; kingdom Metazoa; phylum Mollusca; class Cephalopoda; order Sepiida; family Sepiidae; genus Acanthosepion; species Acanthosepion pharaonis. The sequence continues at coordinate 734,030 of CAHIKZ030002589.1, forward strand.
GGTGCATGTGTTTTCACAGTGTTTCTGTTTAAATAGTCATATACAAGTGCATCAAGAAGAAACACATTAAAGTTTTTTCATCAGCATTTTTACTAAAGTACACACCCAAGGACAACTCTTGTGAAGTGTTGCAGATCAGTATTTTCATTGGGTTTTATATTTAAAAAGACACTATGCAAAAACATACTGGGCAGAAACAACTTTCATGTGAATTGTGTGGATCAATATTTTCTTTGAGGTCCAGTTTGAAAAGACACATGCATAAGCACACTGGAGTGAAACCATTTTCTTGTCAAGTATGTGGATCAGCATTTTCAGATAGCTTCAGTTTAAAAAGACACATGCGAATACATACAGGTGAGAAACCGTTTTCATGTCAAGTTTGTGGATCAGCATTTTCTGATAGCTCCAACTTACAAAAACACATGCGAATACACACAGGAGAGAAACCATTTTCATGTCAAGTTTGTGGATCAGTGTTTTCAGAGAGTTCCAAATTAACACAACACATGCGAAGACACACTGGTGAGAAACCTTTTTCATGTGGATTGTGTGGCTCGGCATTTTCAGAGAGCTCCAATTTGAAGTATCACATGCGGATTCACACAGGAGAGAAACCATGTATTTGTCAAGTGTGTGGATCCACATTTTCACAGAGTTCTAGTTTGAAAAAACACATGCGAGTACACACTGGAGAGAAACCATTTTCTTGTCAAGTTTGTGGATCAGCATTTTCAGTGGGCTCCAGTTTAAAAACCCACATGCGTATCCACACTGGAGAGAAACCTTTTTCTTGTGAATTGTGTAATTCAACATTTTCACAAATCTCTAATTTACACTATCACATGCGAATGCACAGTGGAGAGAAACCATTTTCTTGTCAAGTGTGTGGATCAGCATTTTCTGATGGTTCCTATTTAAAAAAACATATGCGAATACATCTTGGAGAAAAACCATTTTCTTGTTCAGTGTGTGGCTCAGCCTTTTCAGAAAGATCTAATTTAAAAAGACATATGCGAATACACACTGGAGAGAAACCATTTTGTTGTCAAGTTTGTGGATCAGCTTTCTCAGATGGTTCAACTTTAAAAAAGCATATGCGAATACACACTGGTGAGAAACCATTTTCTTGTGAATTGTGTGGTTCAGCATTTTCACAGAGCTCCAATTTAAAGCTCCACATGCGAATGCACACTGGAGAGAAACCATTTTCTTGTCCAATGTGTGAATCGGCATTTTCACGTCATCACCATTTAAAAGATCACATGCCATTACACACTGGAGAAAAGCCATTTTCTTGTCAAGTGTGTGAATCAGCCTTTTCACGTCATTACCAATTGAAACAACACATGCAAATTCACCATGAGAAAAAATGAATTTCTTGTCTAGTGTTTGGCTAAACATAATTAGGTTCTGCTATTTAAAAAAAAAAAAAAAAAAAAACATGCAAATATACATTGGAGAGAAAAGATTTTCTTGGTAAACATGTGTGTAGGATTTTTACATAATTCCATTCATAAAGAACAAAATTTAACCTGTTTGAGTCAGATAGCATCCAATTAGTTTATCGTAAACAATTGTCACTTGATTTGTCAACTCTTGGGTTATTTAATGTGGAATTTTGTCTGAGTACCCAAACTGACTCCCAAATACTCATGGTTCCCCAGATTAGTCTCATAAACTGTTTCTGTTTCACTAGAAAAAAAAAAAAATTCTTATAATACCAAATATATGTGGGTCACCCACAGGCTGTACACTTCTGAATTCAGAGTTATTCTTCTTTAATGGTTGACAACCAAGGCTTTAGGACCGAGTCTTTTCTGCTATTTACCCATAGGTTATTGAAGAAGAGATGGATTTATACCTTTCCCAAGGATAATAATACATAAGTGGATATAATGAACCCAACTGGAATTCAAACTTGGTTCTCTAATTGCAGAATCTGAGCTGCTGTCCACTGTGCTTCACAACAAATTCTTCAACCAGAGTAGGCTCATGTTCATGTACCCTTGAAGTTGCCATAGCAACATGGACTACTCAAAGTGTTTCATATCTACAATTAATCATTCTAGTCGAAAATATCAGAGGTAGGGATTGTGTCAGCTGCAATGGCACTGGTGAGCTGTATCTCATTGATGAAGGTTACAGCAATACAATGAAAGAAACCATGTTGCCTTTATACAAACATTTGAAGAAATGTTCTGTTTCAGCATAAAAAGGATCCAAAACACGGCTAATTAAGATTTAACAGTTGAGCTCTAGAGTACTGTCTTATGTATATTGTGTAATATTCAATAAGAATTAATAAAATGCACTCTCTAATTAGAAAAAAAAGATAAGTTTCTAGCGAAAAAAATGTTGTTAGCCCTTTTCATTTGTGGGTGATTGTGTGTGGCTCAACATCTTCAATGGGTTCAAAGTTAAAATACTATTGTGAGCATAGACTAAAGAAAACTTAATATGTTTGTAGATTGTTGGAAGTCTAGAGAAGTAAATATGCTAACCATAGAAGCAGACAGTTATTTCTATATTTTTTTAATCAGGAGATTGGTTAATAAAAACCTGAAAAAATCCACTGTGGAATTTGATAATATGGTCAAAGAAGCGTGTGTTGTGGTTGATTTTATGATAGTACCTGTCTCTCAAAAAACTGGCTAATTAGTACTATTGGTTAACCAGAGTAGGCTTATGCTAATGCACCATTGAAGTTGTCATGGCAAGGTTAACAAATCAAAGTGTTTCATATCCAAAATGAATAATTCAAGTGGAAATATTAGAGGTAGAATTTGTGTCAGCTGTAATGGCACTGGTAAACTGTATTTCATTGATGAAGGTTACAGCAATATTGTGAAAGAAACGATGTTGCATTTGTGCAAAAACTTTAAAAAATGTTCTGTTTCAGCATAAAAATGGCCCAAAAGACTATTAATTAAAATTTAACACTTGAGCAATGTCTGGAAGAAAAAAGAACGCCAGTGACCAACCAAGGAGATAGTGTTGAAAGATTGTCTATTGTTGGAATAGAAAAGACACAAGTGCCTGTGTAAATTTAGTTCAGTGTCATCCAAGAATACAAGCAGTAATAAAATAGATAGTGGGAACACATGTCAAAGTAGTGAAATTTCCTTCAATTGCAACTGCTGATATCTCGTTTATTTTCTAGGCTATTCTGATAAGATTATTACATAAACAACGTTTCATCTTTTCTCTTTTTAAAGATACAATTCTTTTTTCATGTGTAATGATTATGTTTTTCTTCCATGTATCTTTCAATTCTCACTCTTTCATTGAGAGTGATTTTCCAGATTTTCAAAGTTGACTATTTCACAGGGGTATTTTTCAAATTAGTTACTCTCAGAGTTGTGTCTGTTCACACATATCAAAATAGTCTCATCTTAAAGAAAAACTGATGCTCATCAATTTGGTGGGCAAACCATAAGGTTTGAAGTTGTCTTCCACAAAGACTTTCTAGTGGATGAAATGCCAGAGAAATTCAACACTTAAAACAAAACTTACACCTCCTCATAGAGCAATGCCTCGTCTTTAATAATCAGTTGGTTTCATATCTCTGTCCCCAAATAACCCAAGGTCCACACAAATAAAAAAGAGTATATAGTGTTCATTTTGTGCAAAACAGTCTGATCTGATACATCAAAATTTGTATTGCTGAGTGAAGGAACATCACTTGCTGAATCTCATTTTAAATCACTCATTTCATCGATGGATATTACAGTGTAAATCTTTTTCTAAATTTTTTAAATGATGCTTTTTAGAACTGTATAAAGCACTTATTTATTTTTTTTAAATAAATTCAAACTGACTGGACAAAATAAAACAATATTTTATTTTGTACCAAACTGTCAACTCAAATTCTATTTTTATTTAATTTAAAAAAAAAAAATAACTGAAATAATAAAATATGCAGGGTATACTTTAAGGTCTTTAAATTTTACCCATTCTCATTTGTCAATAAAAACTTAAAATAGAACTTTTAATGGTCATTTGTTAAGTATTACTAAATAAACTTACTGAAAAAAACAATAAATGAATTTTGAATAATGGAAATGTTGCTTTTGAAGTGAAATTTTGTTTTTATTTGAAAGATAACAGTCTAAAGGTAATTTGTAAAAAAAAAAAAAAAAGAAAACAATTTTACATATTTAATAAGTTTTAACAAAAAGGTGAAACATTTTAACACATTTTATTATGGTCAATTACTGAATCTCTATTCTTGACAACAAATGAAAATAAATTTAAATATCAAAGATTTATCTTTGTTTCAAAGTAAATTAGTAAAATTAAAAATAACTGACAGATTTTAGAGTAGAGCTCATTTTTTGCTTAAAACATAGTGAAAATAACCTTTATAACACTATAACTTGTATGATATTACAACCACAATAGCCTTCTAATGATAACACTCAAAAATGGTATTAAACTTTACATTTTCAGTTCTTAAAACATGTCTTCATTTAATAGAAAAATCTCTTATTGAAGGAATTTCAGATCTGATAGATAAGTTCTGTCTGATGAAGCAGGAGAAGCTCCCTTGAAATGGCTGGTGCTGTGAATGGCCCTCTGGGTTGGAAAGTGGCTTTGTTTAATGGGAATAGAAATTTTGCTGGTGAATGTGAAGAAACTATCAAACATTCCTTCTTCCACTGCAGTGTCATATGCCAGTTGTGAAAGTTAATTGTGGATTTCATGATTCACATACAGTATTTACATTAGTCGGACTATTGTCCTCATCTTTGTCGCCATATTTGTCCACGACATTTTCGGCATTGATTATGCGCTCCGGCCTTCTTCAGGTGGTTGGTATTATAAACCTAATGTTTTCAGCATCATTTTTACCAGTGCTCACTTAGGTTTATAATAGTGCCAGAAGTTCATACCCAGATGTCCTCAAGGACACATGGCACAGTGGATAAAGGCATTGGTTAGATCCAGTGACAGAACCCAAAGAAGGTGAGTTGTCACTGGTTAAGGCAGTGGAGAACTTTCAGAGGGAAAATTAGCAGGAGATAACTGATAACTGACATCCGTCAAACATGGCACGTGGAATTAGAACAGTTTACCCCAGTGATCGAAATAAAGGGTTCAGTTCGAAATTCCAACCACCTGAAGAAGGCTGGAGCGACATAACGGTCAAACGTTGTGACAAATATGGCGACAAAGATGAGGACAATAGTCCGACTAATGTAAATACTGTACATAATACCTCATCTCAGAAATATAGACAAACTATGATTCACATGTTGCCCAGAAAGTCTGTAGTGATGTGTTACACTCATTGACGAAGGCTGTTCTTTTGTTTTGAGTCATGGTGTCCTGATCTTGTACCTTAAGCATCAGCATGCCTCACCTTGAAGAATTTTCTTTCAACCATCCAAGAAAGCTAAGTATTTCAAACTATCCTGTCTTCGTCTACTTTTGAATGTATACAAAGCATATATCACTTCTGTAGACAACAAATTTTCTTACCTTTGTTTTAAACATTTTTTAATATTATTTTGTGTTAGATATTTTAATCTGTTAATCTTTTCCTCTTCAGGAAAATATGTTAAAACTATGGACTTTAAAAATTCCTGATTTATTTTCCTGAAACAAGCTACTGACACAACTTCAAGTGTGTAAATTCATGAATAAATTCCTTATCTTTCTTTTTTGTTAAAATTAGTCTGTTTCCTCATCATTACTATCCTTCATTAATCTTCTTGGCATGGATAAACCAACTGTTCATTTTAAACCCTAAGCCCCATGCTACTATATACAATTGTGTTGGAAATAGGATTTATTTCCTATACTAGATTGGTGGCAACGTGTTATCTTTTTACAGTTGAAATAGTAAGTTCTATGCTAACGGCTTCTTTTCTTGCACTTTCTTGAAACAAATATTACTTATAGAATAAAATGTTGTATACAAACATTTCTTAACTACGGGGTCTTGCTTTTCTAATGTGTTCTGACGATTTATTGACAGCCTAACATGTTCATAGTTAAGTATGATGGAGCAGATGATAAGGTTCATATGAGGGATATTTTTTTGCCCTGTAAGGGGGAACAAGTGTTAAAACATGTGACCTTTTAATGTTGGTGTTATAGGTATGATCGTTCATACTTTAAAATTCCGTATGTATATCACACATACAAAAACAAAGTGAAATTCTTTTAAAAGTATTCAGGAACATTAGATTGTAATAAGCTTTACAATATACAATTAGTAAATATAATTTTACTTAATAACAAAATTTTCTAAGATTTATCTCATTGAAAATGAATTTTAAAAGATTTAAAAACTTTATAAATTATTCCATTATTACTAAATCATTGTGTCATCAAATAAGTCCTTCATTTTTTTTACGTCAATGGGAAATTATACTGAATAATTTAGCTATTTGATGTATATAGTCAAGTGCAGTAGTTCTAGTGTGATTTTCAATAAACAATGCAAATTTAAAACATTTTGTTTTAGAATTTGTGACAGCAGTATTATGGTGTTATATACACTTTTATCTATTTTTGTTTTTATTATTTATGATCTAATAAATGATGTAACAAATCTTATTCTTATGCCTTTGTTGTAATCTTTTATAATTCTTTTTACTTATCAAATACAGTAAAAAAAAATGCATATTTTGCTTGTTGTGATTCTTAATTAGAATTCTACACAAGATATTAACTTTATTTGGATTTATTCTTGAAATAGTAAAATTTTGAAGTCTGTAAGCAAAAATTAGGTTAGACAATATTTCAAACTAAAATAATGCTCAAAAATTGTGAAAGTTATTAATCTAATTTCTGTGCCAGTACTTATCACATCAACCCCCAGCTTTCACACCGAGTGCAATGTTGACCAGTGACAGTTCGTTTAAAAAAAAAAAAAAAACTCAGCTACAGTGTAACCCGGATATAAGAGAGTTATCTTGACCGGAGAAGAAGTCTCTTATATCCGGGTTACACTGTACCAACTGAGGCCCAAATCGATATTTACTTCCCTTAAGCCGAGCGCCACAAGACTGGGAAACACAGTTGAGAATCAAACGACGACATAACTGCATTTATAAACTCAGTTCAGTGAGTTTATTTTATTTTAATTGAATAAACTAAACAGAATTAAATACTGAGAATAAAAGAGAATTCACATTTATCTTCTTTATGGCTTGTATTAATTATCTCCCTTTGACTGACGCTCTTAGTCTTGTCATAATTAATCGAAAATGACGTCTATTGTTCTACTTAATTAGAAAACTTCAGTTTATTTATCCTTTGTCTGTTTTCTCAAACATTACACTGACTTAGGGAAATCGTATCATAAAGCAAAATAAAGCAGTAAGTATTAATTTCTTTGTTGACAAATAAAAACAGTTATTTCTAGAATTGTTATTCACTCACCACGGAGAATAATTCTGAAAATATCTTTTTGGGAAAATAACCTTTTTTATAATAAAAGTTTTAATTGAATGTGAAAATGATCTGCAATTTTTGTTGAATCTTTTATTTATTGGAAACTGATGTAAATTTTAATCTTTTTAAAAATTTACGTTGTCTTTTTCTTTTTTCTTCTCGTCTTTTTATTTGTTAAACTTGATTTGTGAACTTAGAAAATCATTCGAAAAAACAATAATTAATTTATTTCAAGATGATTTTTTTTATCAGGTTTTAATTTTTCTATTTACATGAAAATTTATTATTGTTAGTTAAAAAGATTATTCATTGCTGGATATGAACCGGTGTTATATCATTTATAGTCCCTAATATTAAAAGCGTCTTTTAATTTTAAAACTAAAAGAAATCAATATTAAAATTCGATTGTGTTATTGATTAATGTCCATATTATTTATGGTTCATTTGAGTGAGTCTCATAATCACTAATTTAACAAAGCATATTCCAACCGAGAATGAATGCATTCCAGTTATGCGAAAGAAAAAAAGAATGAGAAAATCAGATACCCACTCAAAAAGAAAAATCTATATAACAAAAGTTTTAAAAAATCCATTTTTAAAAAAAGGAAAAATCTTTATTGGAGCTTTAATTTTAGTTTTAATTTCAAGCTAATAAATTTTTAATTAGGTGGCTCCAAAGTCCAACTTATTTTTTTCAAAAAAGATTATCATGCTGAAAAAAGGCCCCGAACTTGATAAAAACAAAGTTTTATCGTTAAAATTTTATGTTAAGAGGAAACCAAAATATTTGTTATTATTTTATTAATTTTCTTTAATCCTTTGTAGGACGTTTGAAATTTCGGTTAAAAATGTTTTTCTTGCGTCAGCGGGTAGGCCAAAGATCAATATGGATAGCCTCTTTTTTTTGGCGTTAAAAACTGATTGTTTTGGAAATTCTTACAAAAGTCAAATAACCGTCGATTTTAATGCAATTTCCAGGACCTGTTAACAATAATTATTTTTGAATGTTTTTTTTTTTTATGGAAACGCTTAATACAAATCATCAAATACAATATTTCTTTTTATTTTCAATTTTTTGTATGTGTACGTGATAATTTTTGTAAATATGGGCAACTATACTCAACTCAACATATAGGGAGTTTCACTACTTCGCTAAAAAAGAGCATACTCTGATGAAAAAACGCCCCAAAACTGATAAACAATTGTTTTTATCGTCTAAATGTTTGTTATTATTAAGAGGAAAGACCAAAGTATTTTTTGATTATTTTTTAGAATTTTTAAAAATCCTTCCAAGCACGTCCAAAATTTTAGTTAATAATCTTGTTTTTTATTTTTTGAGTCAGCAAAATTGACATAAAATCGAACATATCACATATTTTTGACTAATTTGTAAACAAAAGTGAAATTCTCCATTTAAAAATCTTGTAAAATTCAATGATACTTTTTCAATAGTTATTCTAGGAACATTAGAAAATTTAAAGTATACTTAAAGTTATTGGAAACAAATATTACTTAATTTTTTAGCAGAGAAAATTTAGTTGAAAATAAGAGAAGCATATCTAACCGTAGTGATTGGTTTTGGGGATGTGAATTGACATTTACATCAATGTATCAACAATTAACATCAGGGTAATTTATCAGATAGAAGGACAGGAGTGACAGTATTTTCGATTTTGAGGTGACCCAGCTTATTTAACTATAAAGTAATTTTTAAAAATTAAATACTTTCAAAAGTCTAATATTTTATTGATTTTTTAGGTACATTTTTAACAAAGATACATCCTAAGCCTGCACTGTTTCCATCCCTGAAAATCTGAAAAAGAAAAAATGAATAATTGCAGTATGGCTCTCATTGAAAAACAATAAATTATATTTAAAAAATGAAATTAAAATATTTAGTGAAATATGTTGTGAAAAAGAAAATTAAAATCTTTGAAAATGCAACGATGATGGTCAATCAGAGAATTTGATATGTGCTAGCCAGAAGGAAAGCAAAGAAATTTCTTAAGGCCTTTCTCTTAGAACATGTGACCTATCATTTCTGAACTGCATAGTCCATAATGATAGGTCCATACTTTTAGAGAAAATGGTTTTAATACATTTTTCACATATTAAAAAATATTTTGAAAATACTATTGTATCACAAATTGTAATAAGCTTTCAAATTTAATGATCTGTAAAAATAGATCTTTTTAATAACAGCATTTCCAAAAATACACAGATTCAAACTTAATTTTAAAATACTTAACTAATTTATCACTTTTTGTATTCAAAATTGGAAAAATATTTTGGCTTATATTATTCATAAAAGCCAATAAAAGCTTTTTTAATTAAATAATGTCTTAGTTTTATTGGGTTTTGTATTATAACATTCAGAGCAGAATTTTAGGTAAAATTTGGGTTGAAATTTACTAAAAAAATCTGAAGATTTATATTCTTCAAAGTCTTCTGCTTTTAACTGATATAATCACAAAATTACACAGAAGTTGAATTTTTGAGATTTCATAAAATTATGTAAAGGGGGGGGTTAACAGATGTAAAAAAAAATATTTTTACCATGATTTTCTAAAAAAAAAACATTTCTAAAATAATTTCATTCATTTGTGAATAAGTTCTGAAAGTTTTAGTAAAATCTGACAATTATTTGATTTTTGCAGGAATATCAAAATTAATATGTTTATCAACTGAAAAAAAATGCTAAAAACCTAAAGAAAAAAAAAGAAAAGATTTTTAACCAACATTTCGAATATGGTAGAAAGTATTAAAAAAAATTTTCAAAATAATTAAAAAATACTTTGGTCTTTCCTCTTTGTTTTTATTAAGTTTGGGGCCTTTTTTCATTGTGCTATGCTGCTTTTTCAGTGAATTACTGAAGATACCTATCAAAAAATAAAAGCATTAACTATATATAACATTTTTTTTCCAGATTGATTGTAAGAATCTATAAAATCGTCCTTATTGACAAATCTGTCAACACAACATCATTCTTTTTATTAAGAAATCTTTCAAAAATAAAATGTACTTTTCTGAAACATTAGGAAACATTAGCTGAATTAAACTTTAATCTGAACTGAAACAAATATTGCTATGCAAGGTATACCAACACTGTAGAAGATATCCCCAGGCTTTGCACTTAAACTGTCTTGAAGTAGATCACATAATGTCACACATTTGATTCTCAGGTGCAGTCTTAGATCCTGACATTTCCATTACAACTAACCAAGTAGAAAATATTTGTCACATTCAAACTTGTTAAATGTTAGAGTGTAAAAACTTTTCTTGTATTTTTTTATCAATAATGGAGTGTCCTTTTGCTTCAGATAAGTATCCTGTGTAAACATTGTTATCTTCCATTTGAGTGAAATTATTTGCATCAAATCATATATACGAGCTTATTGTTTTCTTTCATAATACCTTTTTTTTTATTTACAGGTATCAATGACAGGTGAGTAGGATAAGTTAAAAAGAGACATGCAAACACATGCCAACAAGAAAAACACGTTCTTCATAGGTGTGTGGGTTTTCACAGCATTCCTGTTTAAATAGTTAAAAAGGAAAAAAATTCTGGATTCAAAGTTTTTCATCAGCATTTTTACTAAATTCACATTCCAAAGTACACACCTAAAGACATAGTATAGAGCAACTCTTCTAAAGTGTTGTAGGTTAGTATTTTCACAGTTCTTATATTTAAAAAGACATGCAAAAACACACTGTGGAGAAAAAACATTCATGTGACTTGTGTGGATCAGTATTTTCTTTGATGTCCAGTTTGAAAGTACATATGCGCAGACACACTGGAGTGAAACCATTTCCTTGTGAAGTATGTGGGGCAGCATTTTCAGTTAGCTTCAGTTTGAAAAGACACATGCGAATACATACGGGAGAGAAACCGTTTTCATGTCAAGTGTGTGGATCAGCATTTTCTGATAGATCAAATTTACAACAACATTTGCGAATACACACAGGAGAGAAACCATTTTCTTGTCAAGTTTGTGGATCAGCTTTTTCAGATGGTTCAACGTTAAAAAAACATATGCCAATACACACTGGGGAGAAACCATTTTCTTGTGAATTGTGTGGTTCAGCATTTTCCCAGAGCTCCAATTTAAAGCTCCACATGCGAATGCACACTGGAGAGAAACCATTTTCTTGTCCAATGTGTGAATCAGCATTTTCACGTCATCACCATTTAAAAGATCACATGCGAATGCACACTGGAGAGAAACCATTTTCTTGTCAAGTTTGTGGGACAGCATTTTCACGTCATCACCATTTAAAAGATCACATGCGAATTCATAATGCAAAAAAATGATTTTCAAATGTGTGGTTAGGATTTTCCCAAAATTTTAATTTTGAAAAAGCCTATGGAAAGTAACAACATTTAGTTCTAAAGTGTGTCAGTCACCATTTTAGCAAGTGACATTTTAAAAATGCACATGCAAATATGTATGAAAGTGATACCATTGTGTGTCGAGTGGAATTTTTCCCAATTTCCAGTGAAAAATTAGAATCAAACTCAAAAGTGCCTAATGTATTTTTCAAATATACAGTAATGACCATAAATGAGCGCACCCCATCTACTTTTTAATAAAATGTTTTCTTGCAATTCACACAAAGAATTATATTGTTTCTCATAGAATGTAAAGATACTATGCAATCTTTGCCCAAGTTTTCCACAGGCTTATTAATCAATGATTTCTTTCACATTACATCTAGATTCTCTATGTCATCAGTGTGCACCAAAGGGCCTGTTGTAGTGCTCACAAGGCAAACACCATTTTAAGAAATAAGAATGTGAACCCTATTTCATATATTTTATTCAAGGTTTCACTTGTTCATCTGGCTGGGTATGTAGGTGATACTTTGGACAAATTTTGCTATGTTGGCACTTGTGCCTCCTCTCCTCACCTGTCAGTACATCCTAATGTGTGGCTGGCAATACAAATGTACACTACAGGAACCATGTACCAAACAGACATGTCTATCTTGCACCAAGAGCAGACCAGAATTGCCTCAGTATGACTGTTATAGCACCTGGATATACAATTTTCCAATTTTGTTGTTCATTGATCGCTGAAACCGCTTCATCTACTCCTTTACTTCCCAATTTCCTTCAGTTAAAGAGGATGCCACTTCAAAACTTCAAAAGGGACGCATTTTAAATAAAAGAGAAACAGTTGAGATCAAAATAAAACCACCTTCCCCATCTATATTATACAAAAACATGGATATGACCAAACTTTATAGCATTGAAAATCTGATACAAAAAATATGAAAATGTTGCCATACAAAATTGTGTAAACCTCTGCAAAAAAAAAGAAAGATTTTTCCTTTCTATATATTAAGTGTATTTTTAAAAGTTTATTGTTCATGTTTTCCTCTTAAAAGAACAGTTTTTCCCTTGACATCACTATTATTTTGTTACTCCCTTGGCATTGTTTACTTATAGGATTATAAAAATATGAGGATCATGTACAATGCAATATTTATTATTTACCATTTTATAAATAACAATGTAAACATGTTTTTTATTTATATCTTTTATAAAAATATCAATTATAAAACAAAATTTGAATGAACCTGTGATTTTCTGGACACAATACATTTTCTTCTCACATTTATTTTATATCACAAGTTACTTCTTGTTTGAATTTTCCATTTTTTTTATAATCATGATCTTGAAATCCAAGGCCTGAAACTCCAGCAATTATAGGTTACTCCCCCCACTTATTTATTTTCTTTATAAATTGATAAATGCTAAACATTGTATTAGTTGGTAATATTTGTAGGATTCACATTTTTAGGATGTTGCAAATATAAAATTATTCTTGTAAGTCAGTGATGCTCAACCTATTTTGCCCCATGCACGCTTTTCATTATAAGTCAGGATGTCATTCTCCCCATTCCCATAATTGTCCAACTCAAATTTGCATTCCAAATAATATGCATATATTATTGAAAATCTTTATTCTTTTCTTATTAGTTCATATACATTTACATGGATTATTTTTCTAATGGCAACAAAACACAAGAGCTAGTGTAAAGAAAACCCAGTTTGACCTCTCAGTTGCATGGACCGATGCACATTGTGGATTGTGCCATCTTGGGGAGTTCGAAAGTTAGCATTTTGGTTCTACCAATCTGTGGCCTCAATTCCCCCCCACCCCAAAAGACTGGTTGAGAACCCCTGTTGTAAATAAACAATCTAATGAATAAATAGTGTTGTTTTTTTTGTTGTAAATCATCATATATTTCAGTTTTATTCCAATTCTAATCATCACTTTTTTAAAACAATACATGTCAAAGAGTGAAGGTGGTTAAAAAAAAGCAGTGTCATGGGAAAAACTGTCCTTTTTAATGCAGGGACATCAATCCATGTCTGCCTATATTTTTAATAATAATAAATATACTATGTCAGATTTTATTGCACAAGTCAATGTTTTCACAAGAATTTGGTGTTAATTGATAACTCCTGTTTTATTACTTTAACTTATTCTTGATATAAAGCAAACTGTTTTTTTCAATTTGTTTTCTGCATTTGCAGCTTTCATATGACATTTAAACTACTCTGTTGTATATGCATGTATGTAATGGTAATTCATTATACAGAGAAGAACAACACTAGAGAATGACTAAAAGAATCAATACACATGCTGTGCATTGAACCCCTCCCCTCTCAGCAGATCCAGCATAGAGATAAATATAATACTGATTAGAAAGGACATTCAAAAAGAATTCCACTACACAAGACAGGCCATTCATAAAATCTGGCCACCAGACTATAGATAAGACTTTTAAAGCTCCATAATTTCTATATTAGAGACATATGGCCTAGTGGATTAAAATAGTGGTTAAAACATGTTTAGCTCCATAGTATGTGGGAGATCAATTGGAAAAGCCATATGTTCTGGTTCAGTGGAAGAAACTGACAAGTGATATGAAAGTGAATCAAACAGGTGACTATTAATGGATATGACATATCCCCTGAATGTGGAAAGCAGAATGATTGAATAAAGATATCAGTACAAAAATACAACTAGGTTATCAAGTATGAATACAGATGCCTGAAGATGGTCAGAGAGGAGGACAACTAAAATGTGAATATGACAATCAAGAGGAGCATGCTTGTTTAACCTTTATCACTCTGTATATGACTTCATTTGCCGTACAAAAAGTTTATCCTGCCACTGAAGGTGACTCTGATCCCTGAACAATAGTGTATTTGAATTTCATAGTTGTGTTGCCATATCCTGCTATGGCAACAGAAAACAACTTTGAGTGAAATTAACAATAAGGATACTGAGTGGCCTTGAAAAAGAATGCAGTAAAAAGGGAAGTGATATTAATAATGCAGAGTTCTAAAGGTTAAATAGTAAAGCATATAATAATGATAAAATCTGTCAGGAAAAAAATTATTGAATTTTACTTCCTAGTTTTTTGCTGTTGCATCAGTTGGTAATGAATTTATGCAGTTAAACGTTCATATCCAATCTTTGAGTGTCTTAGCAGTGGTAAATTAGGATCTGCACTAAAGCATTCTACTTTTGTAAACTTAACCATTGTTTTTCATTAGTGACTTTGCTTGAAGTGTTACCACAGTAATAATTTTACTGGTTCAATGTCACTAGTATTTAACCGACATGCATTTAATAGCCTGAAACAAGTGCCAAAACAGATGTGTCAAAAGAAACTCAATCATGTGACCACCCACTAACTCAAATTCAGATAGCATTCTGAACTTCAACCTTCATTTCACCACACTGAATTTTACTTCCTGTATTATTGCTTTCTTAAATACTTCTAAATAACTTTTCTTGTTTTTGTATTAATAAGGATTTATTTTCAAAGATTATTTTTCTTAAAATTTAAAGTTACCATATTCAATATTCAGCCCCACTCACGATATTAGTTTTTCTTTAAATTTGGCAGGAGGTGTTGGAACTATGTTTGTGTTAAGAAATTATTACTTATTGTTGTTAAAAGACACCTATAATGTTATTGTTTCTATTAATAAAGTAACACATGATAGCAAGAATGAAAAAAATTGACAAAATAATCAAAAAAATACCTTGGTCGTTCCTCTTAATAATATCAAACATTTTGACGATAAAATTGTTTTTATTAAGTTTGGACCTTTTTTCATCATGCTGTGCTGTTTTTTCAGCGAATTAGTGGTGATTCCTATATTAGATTGTTTACAAGAATAATTTTATATTTACAACATTCTAAAAATGCGAACCAACTAATACAATGCAATGTTTGTCATTTACCAATTTATAACGCAATAAAGATTTCACTTTAGCATAGTGTGATCTACATTTAAGAATTTCATCTACATGCGCAATTCTACTGAAGTGTCTGACCTACACTTCAAAAATAGTAATGAAAGAGAGATAAAAAATTAAGATACATGACCAGAAATCTTTTACAGATTGGTGGTATAAAATATTTATAATGGATGTCTGATAAATGTGACTTGACCTCATTTACGACTAGGTAGTATGAAAAGTTCATTATGGATTTGCAATAAATATGATTTATCCATACTTAGAACATGTGGTGGGATTAAGATAAAAGTTTTGGAATCCTGTGAAATTTGGAATATTTAGCACATTGAAATAAGTTTTCCAGTGGATTTAGTATATAAACTAGTCCTACTTTCAAATTTTTTTTTCTTGCAGCTGATGAGACAAACACCCAAAATTTATTTGGTGCATTTCTTAATGATATTCAAACTACAAGGCATACAGAGATTATATATATATATATATATATATATATAATCAACTCTCCCATCAAGATTTGATGTATGGGGCAGATCAGTTTCCAGGAAACCGACAGCCCGACACCGGTACATGAGATTTGATTATAGTGGTGAAGGTTTCGTGCAGGACCATCCACACTTTTTGAAGGGACGAATACAGAGACCTGGTGCACCGAATGCCACAAGGTTCCCAAATGACCCTCCGCAGGTTTTGAATTCAGAGTTGTCTTTCTCCTAGACCAGTTGCCATCCAAGGCTATAGAACCCAGACTGTCCTGCTATTTTATCCATAGCTGATATAGTATTTTTACCTCCAGCTATATATATATATATATATAAATTTATTTGAAAATTATAACAGATATGTTATAAAATCACTACAAAAATAGCCATTTTGTTCCAACACTTCTAGTGTCTTATCAAGTGATTACTTGATAAGACACTAGAAGTGTTGAAACAAAATGGCTATTTTTGTAGTGATTTTATTGCATATCTATGTTATAATTTTTGAATAAATTATATTTGCTCTATTCTGTATTGAGCACTCTTTTTAAGAATAGTATTTTTGGTTTTTGGAGTTTATTCCATATACACCAATTATATACTTGTGTGTGTGTGTGTGTGTGTATATATATATATATATATATATATATATATAGTGTGTGTATAGGTTTTTGAAAGAAAATACTTTTTTTTTAAAATTATGCAAGCACAAATTCTAAAAAAATTATTTTGGGTGTTTTATTGAATTGTTTTTGGAAAGATGTGAGCTGAATTTTCTGTATGTTCACACTTGATATTGCATAATCTTTTGACTGAAATAATATCTTCAGGTATTTTGTTTTATATAAATGTTATAAAATTTAGGCAAAAAGCCCCCAAATTAACAAGTAGACATGCTACATCAAAAAGGCATATGTATGAGGAGTGAAACATACACAAAAAATTTCCTCAAAGTTCCTAAATTCAGTAAAATATTAATTCAATAATGAATAAGTCCTGTAAATTTTATTTGATTTGGATAATTCCCTGATTTCTGGCAAATATTTTAAAACAGGGTTGTAGATTTTTTTTTCCTTTCATTGGGGCGGGGAGAGTGGTAGCTATTATTTATCTATAAAATGGTAAATAATGAATATTGCATTATAGTTGGTTCGTATATTTTGGAAATTTTTGTAGGTTTTTATAATTTTTGGGTAAAAGGATTTCTTTTAAAATTTATTTCTTAATAAAATGATAATGAATTTTTATAAACTGTTAAATAATAGATATCGCATTACTTGGTTCATATATTTTTATAATGTTGTAAATAGAAATTGCCAAAGGAGTCTTGGTGGTTTAAAATAATAACGGGATCAAAAGAAAAATCATACTTTTGAAACAATGTACAAGTATATTTATTACAGTTGTGGTAATTAATGAGCACGACCTTGTATGACATGAGCTATTACACTAAATGTCCTAACAAAACCATGCAAAATACATGTAGTTGGATGCAAGCATGTCAGCATAGATGTTATGGTGACCTAACCAAACCCAAGATGATTTATGTATTTAGGCAAATATCAATTTTCAATGGTGATAATTTAAGGTCACTAAAGTCCACTGTTTGCAGCACATGTTCATAATTACTAAATAGCTCTTCAGACATATTATGAACACTGTATAAATCATCTATAAGATCTGTAATTATACCGTCTCAACACAGATCACCCAATATATGGTGCAGAGTAAGTTACTTTTCATGTGCAGTCTTAGATCTTGACATTCCTATTACTGACCAAATATGAAATATTTGACACATTTAAGCTCATTGGTTAAATACTAGAGTCATATCAAAATGATACTAGAGGGATTTACAGAATCTTTTGTAATGAAACACAATGGATCTATTGTGTAGGTTTATGCAATAGTATTATTTGAATGTAGATCATCTGGAAAAAAAGGTACAAAGTCTCAAGTAAGTTCTCTGTCTATTCAATAGATTTATTAAAGTGGTGAGGGTAGAAGAGTACAACCTTGTTTGACATGATATATTGCTTTAAGTGCACCAATGAAACTGCCCAAAGTACATTTGGTAGTTGGATTTGAGCAACTCAACAACATTGATATAGGATAGTGTTCTTGCATGTCCTTGAAACCAAACCCAGCTTAATATGATTTTTTTTTTTAATCATTTCATCCCAAACAAGGCAATAATGCCACTAAGATGCAAGGGGGGGTTACTGAGTGAGAAAATATGAGAAAGAAACACTATTAAGTAGATAGAACAATAAAAGAATAGGAATTAAACAGCCAGAGTATAATGACTGCCATTGAATTGTCTCCCTTGACTATCACAATGTTTCCACTTTTGACATTTCTCCTTGCTATATGCCATCATTGTCTGATGGTTATATTGGCTAAGTAACGCTATCTGCTCCAGAACTGTTCTGCAAGATACTGCACCCTTTGCCACCTTTTCCTAGCATACAAATCTTTGCTGACAATAATATCCTGACAATAAAACTTTTTCGGTAAAGTCATCAAAGTTCTGCGATCCCATTCATCAGTAACTTTGCAACGATATTTACATTCCCATCAAGTATTGCAATGCTGTAAACTGCACTTCAGCATTTTTCACACTTCCAAAGAATTCCGGATATGGGGTCAGTGAGATATGATTGAATAATATTGAATTTTAAACCCGTTGGAGGCTCATTAGTCAGTTTAACTCCATTTTGTAAGATAGGTACTGGGAAAACAGTTGATGGGTAACTGCTCAGCCACATTTGGAAGTCTGGATAGCATGGTTCTGGGTTTAGTTCCTCACAAATTTCTTCCAAATTGATCATACAAGATGACAATTTTGAAGCAAGGCCCAAGTTCCTTGGTGGTTTTCTCTATCATTCTCATTGCAATTGGATCTTGACCTTGTCCAAGAGATGAAGACTCACACTTGGAACCACCAAATACCTGATCATCAGCAAATTTAAGTAATGCTGCTCCAGGAGACGAAATAAACAGTGAAGGAGAACACTAGTTGCTGTCATTGAAGGAAATTGGGTGTTCAAGCAGACATTTGCTCCACCATTTTATTTTGACTTGACCAAGTTGTAGCTTGACCTATCTATGTCATTTTTTTCAATATCTATCTATCTATCTATCTATCTATCTATCTATCTATCTATCTATCTATCAAACTTCTTGCCTAGTTTCAAAATAATGTTTTGTATAGCTGGAATTATCTGGTCACAGGCATCTCAAAATCAACATTTTTTGAAATTTTCCTAGTTGGCCACCCTATTCACCAGGTAATGTTACCATGTGAGGTTGAAGACTGTCATAAAACTTTTTACGGGATTCTCTTTCCATTTTGAATTTTATAAGGATGGACTTTAAATGAGCTAAGCCTTCTAGATGACAAAATTCATCCCATGATTTGGATGGGAGCCAAAAAATTGTAGGGTTTGAATAAGGACTATCTAAGTCAATTCCTTCAGTTAACAAAAGACAGTATTCATCTTCATTGACATCATGTCTGTGCTTTAGAATGTTAGTACAGAATAAGAATGAAAAAAGAAGCTTGTCTTTTTCAAATACAGATGTGAAATGTACATGCAGATTTTCCAAGCAGTTTTGCAAAATATCTGATTGTTCTTCTGCATTCTCTATTGACAAAGGAAAGGGGTTTATAAACCATGCCAAGGAATAGTGGTACATTGGCTCAATATTGGCTAAATCAGCAATTGAGAAAAACAAGATGATTGAATGGACAGCATTTGGTTGACAGCTGCTATGAGCAACATCAATTTTCTTTTTTGCTTCCTCTGCAATAGCCTGATTTTCTGAAATTTCATCAGCTAAAATTTTAAAAGATGAAAGAATTTTTATAGCTGTTTCATCTTCAAGAATTTTTTCTTCAGAAGAAGAGAAAACTTCAAGTATTTTGTTTTTAATTTCTTTCAGTTATCTTTGTATTCTCAGCACTTTGAAATATGAAGGCATTTTTTTCTTCTTCAAATTTAGAGCATTCCTTAGCAACAACAATAACCTGAATTTGGTCTTGGAGACCCTCTTCAGTTATCATAAAGTTTAGCAAGGTTACCTTGACAGCTGTTTCTGGCAAATAATGACAATTTCGCAGTTTAGTTATCATGTAAAACTTGAAATCATCAAAATATGTTATGGTGCTTTCTCCAAGACAAATACACAATGTACCACTTTGTTTGAAGTTTTGCTTCAACAGTAAAGGATCTAGTTCTTTACCAATATTTTCAACAAGCACATTTGGCTCTGGTTGATTTCCAGCTTGGGTGGAGGCTGAAGTTGTTTAGGGTATGTTCTTGATTGGCCTGTTGTCAAGGGGGATGAAAATTTCACTGAATGGAGAAGTAGTTCTTACCATAGCATCTGCTACATTATTGTCTTCAGCTTCAGCATATACAGTGCTGTTCGATAAAAGTGACTCACCCGATTTTTTTTTACTAAAAATATTTTTTTGTCTATTGTTCTTGGGGTTAAAATAATTTTTAATCTTACTAATATAAAGACCCCTTCCCGGCCTCCTAGGAAAAAAGTTTATTCACCCTAAGGTATTCTATTGATAATTATAAATTTGGATATAAATGAGATTCAGGAAAAAACTCTGTGCAAAAAAAGTGACTCAGATATCGCATTCTAATGATTAAACTGGTAAATTTAAAGAGCTTTTGACAAAATATTGAAAACTATTTTACAATACACTCAGAACAATATTCTAGAGAATTCTAGAACAGCTTAAATCAAATCTAGAGTATTCCAGAATATTCCAGAAAGCCTCATACGGTATAAAAACTGCTTGAAGTAGTCACTCAAGTCACTAACCAGATGAAAGGGTACAAACAGGCATCAGAACCACTTAAGGCATCTATTATTGCCCTCTTAAAAGCAGGCAAATCTATGAGAGAAATTGCAGAAATTGCTATAACCTTGCAATCAACTGTCTTGTGAGTGCTTAGGGCACATAATGATGCCACTCCTGCTCCAAGGAAGGAAACAAGGAGATGAAAGAAAAAGATTGATGGCAGGGTAATCAAGAGAGTTGTGAAGAAATTGCAGCCAATCTAAGAAAAGATCAAGATGTTAGTCTTGCCTCTTCAACAGTCCATCAATGGCTGTTAGAACAAGGCTACAAATCTTGTACACGAAGATTTAAGCCACTAATAAGCAAAGCCAACAAAGCCAAGAGACTTGAACGGGCTCACTATTACAAAAATGTCACCGTAGAAGACTGAAACAATGTTCTCTGATGAAACGAAAATTGAGCTAAATTCAAAGGATAAGCGATCTAAAATCCAAAGAAAGCTCTTTGAAGTTAGCAGTAAGTATTGTCAAGCATCCGTTCGGTATAATGTTCTGGGGATGGTTTTCTTTTCATGGAACTGGTTTCTTAAAACCTATTGAAAAACCCTCAGGAGCCAGCACTACAAGAGAATTTTACAGTCTTCTCTGCTCCCTTCTGCTAAAAGGGTGCAAATCAACCCCACCAATCTCATTTTTATTCAGGATAATGCTCCCTGTCACAAATCAAAATTGATGAAGGAATACTTTCAGGTGAGTGTTATGACATGGCCGCACCAATCTCCTGACCTCAACCCCATAGAAAACTTATGGAGCATTATAAAGTACAGGCTCTCAAGAAAGCAGTTGAGCAACAAAGAGGATTTGATTATGAATTTCATATCCGAATGGAATTCAATACTTGGAGATGAGATTTGCCAGAACCTAATCAAGTCAATGCCAAAAAGGGTTGAAAGGTTATTCAAAATAACGGAGGACCCATAGATTATTAAATATTTCGAACTACATTACCTATTATAAATAAATTATACCTCTATTATTCTTTATTTAAAGCTGTTCGGTTATGTTTCTATTGATTATTAGTTGCAGGAAATAAGTGAGTCACTTTTTTGCACAGAGCTTTTTCCTAAATCTCATTTATATCCAAAATTATAATTATCAATAGAATACCTTAGGGTGAGTAAACTTTTTTACTAGGTGGTCAGGAAGGGTCTTTATATTAGTAAGATTTAAAATTAGTTTGACCCCAAAAACAATAGGCGAAAAATTTTTTAAGTAAATAATTCAGGTGAGTCATTTTTATCAAACAGCTCTGTATGTTGAATTCTGATTCAATGGCTTCCGATTCTCTCTGAGCTTCCAGCATACTTAGTTTCTCTTTCAGAATGGAGATTTCTCTTTCCTGGTTCAATTTTGCCCATTTTGAAACTAAGTGTGTAGCTACCTCAGCCTTCCTTGCAGATATTTAGGATTCCTGGTAGCTACTTCTTCCATCCCTTGAAGCAGTTGACCCGTAGATTGACCTAGCATCACCTCACTGGAGTAGTTGAAAAAGGGAATTTTTTACGACAATTCAGAAACAAACAACAGTATCATCTTCTTTACAACGTTCTTCCAGGACCATGATTATTTCAGAGGTCACTGAAGTACAGCTGTCCATTTTCCTCCTTATGTCCAGAAGGGGTGGGGTCATTATCTGCAGACTGTCATAAATCAGCTTAAGCTCTGTTTCCTATTGCTCTAGGGATTTTTTCATTTTTCTAAATCCAACTTAGAGCTTCCTTCCTTTAATTTGGAACTAGTGAACTGAACCTCAGCCTTGAAGGTAACATCAATCAGTCAGTTTTGTACCATGCATGATACCTGCTTAGGCGATCATGTATCTTTCAATACATGACTGACAAAGCAGATTTTTTCCCGCAGTAGGTTGCCATTTCTTTCTACGGTAGACCTGTTGCCATCCAAGCCTATAGAACCTGGTCCGTCCTGCTATTTACCTATAGCTAGCAAGAGAAAAAAGAGGATTCATACTGTTGTAGAGCAGTTTCACAGTGGAGACTTGTATTTCACTAAGTCGGTCCTAAAAAGGTTCGACGTACAAAACGTTAGGAACTTGATATAATAAGTTATGACGCAGAGAAATCTAATGGTGGTCGCTGATACTCTTAGTGTCCGACATCGTCTCACTGAGCGTCTCCTACTATTCCTACTTATTATAGGTGGGAGAGTCTATTAACTATAGAATAGGTGTGTTCCAGTATAACACATACCTTTCCCAAGGTTATTAGCATGTAAGTGAATGTAATAGATTCGACTGGAATTCAAACTCGACTCTCCAATTCCTCAATCCAAGCTGAAGTAACATAGGCTCTTATAAATCCTTTTTTTGATATTTCCTCTCTCCTGAAATCCAAAATTTTTTTATTTTGGCATTTCACTCTTTTAGAGTGCCTAATTTCTGGAGACTGGGGATTTTCATAAGCTTCGGTTAAAGTGGCGTCTGAAGGATTTAGTTCCATAACAGCAGGTACAGTGTGAAAGGGTAGAGGGAGTATAAATAGAATTAAAACTAAGGAGGATAACTCTGTTCAAATCGATCCCTTATTTTGCCCTTTAATTATTTTTATTTATTTATTTTTTTAAATGCAGAGCAATGTAGACCAACAACCAACTTTGCTTGTACAAAAAAAAAAAAAAAATGAAGTAAATCTTGGCTCACCATTGTTTATCTGTTAAAATCTTTTTATGAAATTTTTTTTATTTATTTTTTTATTTTACAATTCTTGTTTGCTTATAATGGCAGTGCTTTCTTTTACAAAAGCCAGCTGGGGTTACATAGAATTTTTTTTTTCTACGAGGTCACTGGTTCACGGTGTTCGAGTTCATTAATTGGAGGTATCTTTCTTGTTCGTAGTTTAATTTAATAAAAAAAAGGTGTCGTCTTACTCTCTTTCACGTATTTGACATACTTGGTACTTTTTATGATTCCACGTACAAAGTATTCATTTCCTAGGTGGCAAAATTTTTCTTCCAGGCGGCATATTTCACTTCTTGGTGGCTGTGATGTGTTTCCTCTTACGAAGCGGAAGTATTTCATTATAGCAGGTCTTGACCTTTCTTTTGGTAACACAAAATTCCAACTGATGTAATCAACAAATATAATTTTTATTCCTTCAAAAACACCATGAATTACTGGAATGAAAGGGGTATATACAAAGTAATTAATAAATTTTCAATTACAAATATTTGATATTACAGTATCAGTTCAGATGATAATCCCTCAAAATCATTGTCATTCATTGATAAAATGAAGAGAGATGATGATTTGGAACTGAAATGATTATAAATTTTTAATTATGCAGAAGGAATGTTTTGTATGCTTCTTCTTTAAGTGTTTGCATATAATAAAGGCATTATATACCTTGATTATGAGCATGGATGGGTTGTAATAACTTGGACATTTATAATTAGTTTTTAAGGCATGTTTATTTACTGACTTTGTTGTTGCTTACAACAACATAAAAAAAAAAACAGGGCCACTTAGGACCTTAATAGTACCGTCTTAACATACCCCATGAAGAAAAGTGTAGATGACAAAATGACAAAAAGTTCATGGAGATAGGTCTTTCTGAAGAACTAAGGAAGGCCATCATCTGTATTGTTGGGGAATGATGACTTGTCTGCCATTTCATGTTGTAGGATGGAGCTGATGAGCTTCTAGATCCTGATCTGTCTATTCAGAATGTCAATCATGGATGTCAGTTATCAGTTATCTCCTGTTAATTTTCCTCTGAAAGTTCTCCACTGCCTTAACCGGGTATTGAACTCACAGTCTTTGGGTCCTGTCACTGGATCTAACCAACGCCTTTATCCACAAAAATCTCCTGAGCCGACCAAGCATAGAAATAAATACCATATGGGAACCAGTAATAAGGAGTGCCAGAGAAAAGCAATGATAACAACATAGTTGCAATATGAGCTCTGGTAAAAACGTGCAATGATAACAGCAAAAATTGCAATATGAGCACTGGTAAAAATGGTTGCTGAGGACATTAGGTTTATAATACCCAGAAATTCATACCCAGATGTCCTCAAGAACACATGGCACAGTGGATAAAAGCATTGGTTAGATCCAGTGACAGAACCCAAAGAGATTAAAGAAATTAACAGGAGATAACTGATAATTGACATCCATCAAACATGGCACGTGGAACTAGAACAGTCTACCCCAGTGAGCGAAATAAAGGGTTCAGTTCGACATTCCAACCACCTGAAGAAGGCCGGAGTGTACAATGGCCGAAACGTTGGGATAAATATGGATGAGGACAATAGTTCGAATAATGTACTTTTCCTTTCATTTCTCATTTTTTATCTGAGTGTATCCATACGATATCACAAAGTTTGATTTCAGATAGAGTCTGAGCTGAGGTAATTGATGGATGATTTTGTTTATTTCAGTGGTGATGTTCAATATGAGGCAGGGTCATTTGAAGATTCCTACCCATGAGTTGTGTTGCTGGTGATGGTGCATCATTAAGACGATTAGTTCATAGAGCAAGAATAGCTAGGTATGAGTCTTAGTCACTTTTCATTGCTTTCTTCAGAGTTGCATTTAACTGTTTGGAGTTGCACTCCACAAGACCATTGGATTGTGGTTATAGAGCACTTAATGTGTCATGTTGAGAATCCCAATCCTTAGCAAATATTTTAAAATCTCTTGATTTAAACTCAGAACCATTGTCACTGATTACAGTCTGTGGAATGCCAAATTTTTTAAACATGCTCTTGAGATGCATAATGACTATGGGAGACTGTTTGTCTTGGAGATTCTGAATGTTGAAAAAAAAACTTGGTGGTATAATCAATATTTTTTGTGTAGTTCAAAGATGTTGGTGCCAATTTTGGTCCATGGTGATTCAGGAATTTCATGTGGTATAATTGGTTCGAAAGGTTGTTGGTTGCATTTGTTGAGGCAGGTGCTGCAGTTGTTTACCATATCTTTATCTTGGCTGTGATGCCAGGCGCGTAAACATGTTCTTTCACTCAGGCAAGACATTTCACAATGCCTTGGTGTTCAGAGTGGATGAAATTTCAGACCTCTCCATGTAGGTGAGTTGGGATGATTATTTTAACAGTAGACCATTTAACTAGACCATTTAGCATTGAAATATCCTCTCTGGTATTGTAGAATGGTTTTGCTGATGGTCCTGCTTTTAGTTTTTAAGGCCAACCATAAAGACTATATCTAGCTAGGAGTTTTAGTGACTTGTCAGTTGATGTTTTTTTTGTTTTGTTTTTTTTTACAGTAAATTTTGAGTTTCTTGTCAGTCATTGGTCCTGATTCATTGATGGGATGTACATAGGCTCCCATGTCTTCAGTGGAGATTTCGGTTGTGCAGTCATCTAAATATGCACGTGATAGTGTGTCAGGTACTACTGCATTTTTCCCTGGGTTATATTTGAGGGTCTACTCATACTGTTGCAGTGCCAACATGAATTGCTGGATGCATGGTGGTGCTTTGATAAGTGACTTTTTGTAGATTGACAACAGAGGCTTGTGGTCATTTTCAAATTCAATGGGATGTCCGTACACATATTCGTGAAATCATTTGCAGTCAAATAAAACACTGACATCCTCTCATTCCAAAGGGCAATAGTTCTTCTCAGCTAAAGTGGTGGCACATAATGCATATATTATGGGTTGCCAGCCCCTCTAACTCTTTTCTACAAGGACAGCTCCTAACCCAAGTTTACTTGAATCTGTTGAGATTTTTATTGGGAGCAAAGAATTTTAGAACTATATTAGGGGTTAATTTGTGATCAAGTATTTCAATTCATTGATGGCTTTCTTTTTGTGGCTCATCAAAAGACCATTCAACATCATTTTGAAGTAGTGTTTAGAGTTGAGCAGTGACATTGGAGTAATTGGGAATAAATCTGTATAGAGAGTTGTACATGCCTAGAAAATATTGCATGTCTTCTTTGTTTTTAGGATTTGGTATTTTTTTGATTGCTTCTATCTTGGAGGGGTCAGGATTGGGTCCTTCTGAGGTGATTTTATGTCCCAAATAAATTAGCCCAGTAGTGAGAAATACACATTTTTTATTAAGCTTTAGATCATGTTGCCTGACACAATCAAATACCAGTTTCAGTCACTGGTAGTGTTCTTCTAGGTCTAATGACCATATAATTATATCGTTCTGAACATTTCTGGCTCCTTCATTTTGTTTTGTCACATAGCCAATTTCAATGTGAAATATTTCACATGCGCTATGAATCCTACATGGAAGGTGAGTAAATTTGTAACAACTAAAGGGAGAGTTAAAATTGAATAGTTTTGAGCTGCTATTGTCAACAGGAACCTGCCAAAAGCCATTACTTGCATCAGTCTTTGAAAAGTATTTAGCACAATGCATATCTGCAAATATTTCTTCTGTGATAGGAAGTTGAAAATGTTTTCACCTTATTGCTCTGTTTCAATTGTGGGGACCAAGACAAATGCACAGATTTCCGTTTGGCTTTTCAACAATCAATAGCAAGTTTACCCATTCGGTAGGTTTGCTGACTGGTTTAATGATGCCTATTTTGGTCATTCTGTCCAGCCTTGATTTCAGCTTGTTTTTCAATGCAAAGAGCATCTTTCTGGGAAGATTGATCACAGGGGAAACTGATGCATCAACAGTTATGTGGTGTGTTGTACTCAAAGCTACAATTTCACCAAAAACAATCCTGGTATTTTCCAAGGAATTCTGGTAGATTTGCTTTGATATTGAAAATCCTCTTGATCAGTTGATGTTCTCAGAGGTAAAAGCATAAAAAATTGCTTGAGAATTTGTGTCAGCTTTTATAACCTTGTTATATTCTGTGCTAATAGGAATATATACTTGAACAAAATGGTGGATAAAAAAGTAAAGGTTTATTGTAAAAACCAGTACAATAAGAATAAAGGTAGCAGTTATGCACAAGTCAATCCAGTAGTGAGTGCTACTATAGGAAGGTCAGTAGTTCTCACATAAGTCTGAGTCGTACTCAACAGATCCCAGCTAGACAATATTTACCAGCCTTCCCATGACGTAAGATGTGGCACAAGGCCAAATTTAATGTGGGGCAATCTAAGCCAGTAGGCTCTGCCAAAAATTCTCCATAACCCTGCATAAATGGGTTCGTGTCTATCTACCTCCTTGGATGAGACTCTGCCTTTAGGCAGAGCTGAGTAACAGATCTCATCTAGACTCTGTAGTCTCTTGATTTATAAATAGTGACAACCTATAGTGTAGTCACTCATGGGGGTGACAGGTTATTCCATTAAATTAAAACTTAACTGGAGAAGTTACATTTTTGTAAGTTACAAAAGCTGTGCATTTGCCTGGAACTGGAATATTAGTGTTGTTGTAGGCAGTGAGAATGACTGAGGTTGTTTTCAGTTTTGTACGCCAGTGAAGTATATTCTTCTTGGAATTACATTTATCTGATTTGATTTTAAAATTAACCATAGAACCATTAGTATTGAGATTTACAGTCCAGGGTTTAACTTTCTTATCAGAGTTGAGTGAATTAATGGAAGATGTATGCAGTTCATTTGAAAACAGAACTACATGGTAGGGATACTTGACCTTGATCATGCCCAGGAAGAATTTCACTTGTTCTGGATGTAAGCCAGAATCAGATGAGTCAGTATATATTTCTATTTGTCATACTGACTTTTGTGAGTGACAACAGTTAGCACAGTATCCTTTGCTGTTGCTTGTTGTATGCTGGGCATTGTCTGCGTAAATGGGAAGTGGCATAACATTTGCAGGAGTTTATGTAGAACTGTTTACTGTATTGTTTGTCATATTTATCACCATTTCGATAAGTCTGAAAGTGTGCTCCATGTCTGTTTTTTTTTTTTTTTGTGTGTGTGTGTGTGTGTGTGTGTGTGTGTGTGTGTGTGTGTGTGTGTGTGTGTTTTGAGGGAAATGTCCCTTTGTCAGAGTTACCTCCTCCTTGGCTCCTTAAACCTGAAGAGAAACAGCTCATTTCAACCTTGACCTCTCAGTTGTGCTCCCTATACACTGTTAACCTGTGGTAGAGACTAGCAAGTTACCTTTTTAGTTAAGTTATATTACAAACCTAGTTGTAATATACTTCTAGACATTTTTAGGCCTTAGTTTCCTTTCAGCTAATCTCGACTTATTTTTTTATAGAGACTTTCCTGTATTCGCTTCCCAATTCTCTTGCTAGTCTCCCTTACCACAAGACAGTGACTTCTCACTAAATTCACAGTCGGTGACTGAAACGGTCGGACACGCAGGCTCCTGGCCCCCAGCCAGGAACGTCGATCAACGGGCTGCGTATTAAGTTACACTCCCATTTTTTTTTTTGCCTGCCAATTTGATGATAGTTGGAAACTTTCCTTTCTCTCTCTCTCTCTCCTTCGTCTACTACTCCTGGCTCCTTGGCCCTGTTCAACTCTCGGCATTTCCGTCCCTACTGGCTGCCTGCACGTCGTCCATAACCTTTCCCGTACAATATGTTAGTAATTAATACGGGAGGTTACTAATATCAGACTCGACCGGCAACACGCAACGCCTGCACTGGACCTTTGACATGCCCGAACAACGCCAACTCTTCTTTCCTTCCCAACACGTCAAGTTGGCATCCCGGCCACGACCAACATCAACTTCAACAACCAACAACAGTTGGCATCCCAACCATGACCAACATCAACTTCAACAACTGCAACACCCAACAACGATCATCCCGGCCACGACCAACATCAACTTCAACTGCAACAACCAACAGCGATCATCCCGGCCACGACCAACCTCGACCATCAATGCCTGCCCTAGGACTTCTTCACTTCTACCGTTTCCGACCACCTTTATTTCTTTTTCTTTTTCAAGAATAAATTAGCATATATCATATATATCCTCGTTCTGTCGTCTATGTTGTTTCACCTTGTCAGATTTAACGTCTTCAAAAATGTTAGCGGGCCTCTCATGACCTCATCACCCTTTTGTGATACGGGGGCGCTCGAGGGGTCCGCTACACCTTTCTGGGGTCTCAGAATTTGTGAGTTCTTTAGCTTGTCTATTTGTTTCTTTGGCAGCTTGACCAGCTTGAATTGCCTTCATCAGTGTTAAAACCGGTTCCCTGAGTAGGCATTCTGTGAGACGCAAGTCGTTAAGGCCAACTATTAGAATGTCTTTTACTAACAAGTCACATAAGCCTCTGAATTCACAGGTGCTTGATTTTTGACATAGTTCCATCATGTCAGCGTTGAATCTCTAACCATTTACTTGTTTGCAAGTAAAAAATTTATTTCTAATAATAAACTTTTTCTGGGTTCACAATAAATGTCAAATTTCTCAATTATTTTTGTAATATTCCCTTTATCATCATTATTTTCGAACCTGAACGTAGAAAAAATCTCTCTTCCTTTTGCTCCTATACACATTAGTAAAATGGAAGTTTGGACTTTTCCAGGTTTAGTAACGGATTTGGTTGTCTGTAAAAATAAAATTAGTTCTTCTTTCCATCTCCTCCAGGCTTCAAACAAGTTTTCCTGGTTGAATTTGAGTGGTTTGGGCGCATGCAATTTTTCCATTATCAGCGAGTGTGTTAGTGACAAAGAAGCAAGAGCAGAATATTGAATTAAATATTCTTCACATAACACAGCAAATCCTTTTCTGACACTATGTTATATAATAAAGGTGTTACATAACTTGATTATGAACATAGATGGCTTGCAATAACTTAGACACATGTAGTTGGTTTTTAAGGCATGTTTATTCACTGACTTTTTTGTTGCTTAGAACAACGTTAAATGAAAAGGGGTTGCTTAGGACCTTAACAGTACTATCATAATACATATGAACATGCAACCTTTAAATTCCATAACAACATATGAATACTGCATATTCTGATGATTAAATAAATTTAGATTCGATATTTAAATATGAATAGAACAAAAATGAATTATTAAGACACAAATTGATGACATTTATTTTGATTTAGTCACATATCAACCACTATGGGTTATTTAATGCCGTTATCTAAATATCATGTACGCAACTTTATTTTTGCAGATAATAATAGCTTAGTGATACAAGTCTTACTAAATAACCCATAGGTGGGGGAGAAGGGATGGATTCATACCTGAAGTGAACATAACGAACTCAACAGGAATTGGAGCTCTGATTAGCAATTCCATTATCCATTAAACCACCCACACATCCAAGGTTACAGAACTTGGTATTCCTGAGAGGTCACCCATCTAGGTAATAACCAGGCTCAATGTTGCTTAACTTTGGTGATTGTACAAGAACCAATGGTTCAACAATATGATGTGGCTATTAGCCATCTGATGAAATAAAAAATATATCTTAATTGAATTCTTTCTGCATAAATAAAAGTTTAAACTCATTTTGATTCTAAATCATCATCCGACCTCAGCACTGACCAGTGGGATTGTTGGGGTTTAGCAACTGAGGCTAAAATCAATATTTACTTATTTTAAGTTCCACAATACTGAGAAACATGATGAAGGAAGGAAGATCAAACTTACTGCTGAATTGTAATAATGGCTTGTGTAACTATTGCACTACTTTTGTTTTATAGAATGTCCAAATTTACTTTCAACAGCTGCAAAGAAGAAAAAAGAATCAATTCATCAATTCAGAATGATTCTATTTTTAGCGAATTTTATTTTAATTGAATAAAGTATAAAAATAATGAAGGAAGAATATTGGGACTTCGTATTTCTTTCCATGTTTCGTATTAATTATCTCCCTTTGACTGATGCTCTTCTTGTGTTATTGGTTTGCATTAATCGAAAAAGTGATGGACGGCTAAATTTAGGTAGAGAACAAATTTATTTAAAACTTTTATAGTTTCTCGATTTTATCAAATACTCATTGTCCTGCTAAGGAAATTAAATCATAAAGTGAAAGAAAGCAGTAAGTGCTCATTTCTTTGTTTACAAATAAAAATAGCTATATTCAGAATTGTTTAATTCACTCACGAATTTTAAATATTGTTAAAAATTTGGGAAATATTTGAACCTTTATTGAATGCGAAAAAAATTTATCAGCATTTGGTTGAAACCTTTGTTGGAAACAGTTTCATCTCTTTAAAGTTTAATTAGATTTTTTTTAAATTTCTCTTTTATGTTTTATCGTTGTGATTTCTATTTTTCCGACTTTTGATTTTTGAAGTACAGTGTAACCCGGATATAAGAGAGATTTTCTCTGTCATGGTAGCATTTTTAGCGTAACTAAAAGATAAATTTTGTTTGAAGTAAGTTACAAAAAAAAAACCCAATCATACGAAAAGGTATTTTGGTAAATAAGTTTCAAAATTTCATTCATATCATTTAGCTATTTTTGTTTTTCTAAAATTTATTTTTCAGTTTCTTTGTGAATTCAATTTCGCTAAAAAGGGCCGGTTCAAGGTATTGACAATTCGGGCAGTCGCTCGAGGCGCCTTCATGTCGTGTGTTTGGGATCTTCCAAAAAAACTAAAGCTTATAAAAACATACTTGCAGCTATCCATGACTCAAGAAGACACAATAAATTCTTTGGCTATTTTGCCAATAGAATATGATCTTGTAAAAAGATAAGTTTTTACTTACTTACTTTAATCCATTTACATTCATTTACTTACTAAATACCCTTGGGAAAGGTATGAATTCTCATCTTCCCCCCCTGGCTATGGGTAAATAGGACAGACCGGGTTCTGTAGCTTTGAATGGCAACTGGTCTACCGTAGAAAGAAATGTCAACCTACTGCGGGAAAAAAATCTGCCTCATCAGTCATGTATCGAAAAATACATGATCGCCTAATTTGGTATCACACATGGCATATGACTGATTGACATTAATTTAGGTACCTTGAAAAAATTCGCTAAAAAAGAGCATGATTAAAGAGGGCCTTAAACTTGATGAAAATAATTTTTTACTGTCTAAATTAGTTATCTCCACTTATTCACGGAAAACAGCATAGCGTAATGAAAAAGGCCACAAACTTAAAAACAAAGTTTTATCATCAAAATGTTTATGTTATTATTAAAATGAAAAACCAAAGTATTTTTTCATTATTTTTGAAATTTTTTAATCCTTTCTAACACGTTCAAAATTTTGGTTAAAATCTTGTTTTGTTTACATAATCAGGGTGGCATAATAATTATATTTTTATCACTTTTTTTCCGTTGAAAATGCATTGATTTGGAAATTTTTGTAAAAATGAAATAGTTGTCCGATTTTAGTGAAATTTTCAGGGCTTATTCACAAATGAATGAAACTATTTTTGAAATTTTCTTTTTTAGAAAACTTTGATAAAAATATTTTTTTTTTACATATCTCCCCTCCCACTTACTTAATTTCATGAAATTTGGAGAAATTGAATTTTAATCTCAAAATTTATTTTATTAGTTAAAAGCAGAACTCCTTGGAGAATGTAAATCATCATTATTTTTTTTTTTTAATCAAACTACCCATTTCCCGAAAATCTGCTTCAAATCGTAAAATAAAAAATGCAATGAAACTATGACATTATTTAATCAGAAAAGCTTTAATTGTTTTTATAAGTAAGATTTATTAAGGACACTATTTTCTTAAGAAAACATTCTCAATGAATAATGACATTTTACAAGAATTGTTTTCATTTTATTTATAATTTTAATTATAATAACTTATAATATATAAATTGTTTAAAATTCTGCATTACTTCAATCCATTTAGAAGATAGTTATTAAATGATAAAAACTATATTTACTAATCAAAAATTGAAAAGCTTAATACAAAGTATTTTGCTTCAAGATTTTTAAAATAATTTTTAATTTCTTTTTATGTATATAAAATATTTTGTAACCTACCCCTGTTTGAAAGTATGGTTGATCATACATGACATTATCAGAAAATAAGAGTAATGAATATCGTAATATTAAAGTCAGCATTCCTTTAATTAGTTAATGGGGAATATTTACCACCATTTTTTAAGATTACTGACTACTTAAAAGTTTTATAAAAGGACCCTCACCTGTCATTTCCTTACATTATGTTTTAACAGATAAAGTCTCTGTAGAACAAGTAGATCTGTCAACACCTTCCAGCAGTTGTAAATTGAATGACGGGTGATGGAAAGCACGTAAATCACTGCTACGGTTTGTTTTAAAAATCCATTTCTCTGTTATTTTAAACTTAAAGTAAATAATTTTTTTTTTTTTAAATCAGAGTAATTATACATTAAATCAGCTAATATTCCTCAAATAAAGTTTCAGAAAAGTATATTTTATTTTGGGGAAATTTTTAAAACCAAGAATTAACTTTTGTTTACAAATGTGTCTAAAATAGACGATTTGAAATGGTTTTCTGAAAGCAAGCAAAAAGTTGAGATTCCAATCAATATAATTTCTATTTGAAATACACCTGAGTATTTTCTTAATGGAAATAGTAAATTTAATTTCAACTAAAGCTAAAAAGAAATCTTCAAAAATGCGTTTTCATTTTAAAAA
This sequence comes from Acanthosepion pharaonis, assembly GCA_903632075.3. Classification (NCBI taxonomy): domain Eukaryota; kingdom Metazoa; phylum Mollusca; class Cephalopoda; order Sepiida; family Sepiidae; genus Acanthosepion; species Acanthosepion pharaonis. Next base: position 768,517 of record CAHIKZ030002589.1, read on the forward strand.
ATTATTTTTAAACCTTGGATATCAAATTCAGTGGAGGTGCCTACCTTAATTCCATTGCTTTTCTTTTTTAAATTCATCTTTTGTTTCCACATCATTGTGAATTCCATTTTTATTACAAAAACTTACAATTACAATATCTTGTCATTTGTTAAAACTTTCAAATAAGTTACAAAATAACGTTGTGGTTAATATTAAATTTTGTTCTGGAGATTTTTTCAATTTTTTCTTTCTCTATTTATATGAAAATTGTTTATTTTCTTGTCAAGAAATTATTCACTGCTGAACATGAACTGGTGTTACGTCAATTATAGTTCTTAATATTAAAAGCGTTTTTCAATTGAAAGCAAACCATAAAATTTGATAGTTTTTCTGATTATCCTAATCCCAACATTATTTGTGGTTCAATTAATTGATCTTCCTAAACATTATTATTTTATAACTGATTATATTCCAAATTAGAATAATTATATTCTAGTCATTCAAAAGAAAAACTACAGAAAAATCAAATAAAAATGATTTGTAGAAAATACCTTGTTAAATTTTTTTTTTTTTTTTGTCTGTGGGATTTGCATTTCTTTAAAAACAAATAATGTTAATAATGACAAAAATTTAGTTCCTCATTCCTTGACATCTGTAGAAAATGAAATGTGGGATTTCAATAAGACTTGCTGCAATTAATTCATTAGCATTTGTATGTAATTAAAGATTTTCAAGCTGCTAGAATTCCCATTTCTGACTAGGTATAAAATATATATTTCAAAGTCTTTAATTCTTAAGTAGCATCTGCAAGGTTAGCAGTAACATTGTTTTCAAGTAGATCATGTTGTTTTAGATCCTGGAATTTCCATATCTGACTAGGTGCAAAATATTTATTTCAAAATCCCTAATTTCTAAGTAGCATCTGCAAGCACAGCAATTACACTGTCTTCAAGTAGATCATGTAGTTTCAGATCCAGAATTCTTCATCAACCTTGACTGTTCCATCTTTGCAGAACCATGCAAAAACCTGGAAGTAAAAAAAAGTACAATTCTTGTAACACAAAAGAAAAAAAAAAGAAGAGTGCTCTGTAAAGACTTTTGGGGGGCAAAAATATTTTTTTTTATTAAATTGTCTTCTAAACCTGTGAGCTGTTCATCAATTTAAGTGATTCCCTCATTTAACTCATGATCTTTAAAACCAGAAAAGTTACAAAAGTTGGGCTAAATAAAATAGAGGAGACCTCAACAGAACTGCAACCCATTACCCCCCCTCTACACAACACTAATTTCATCACACTGTTTTTAACTACATCAACAACCTTTTTGTACATTGCAAGGAATTTGGGTCCTTCTTTGGCTTGTCTCTTCCAATCATAAGAAAACAATCTCTCATGTTTAATTGATTATCCAATGAACAAAAGATTTTAAATGGTCATCATAAGTAGTCACCTGGCATGAAAAGCACTAAAAATCTACAATATTGGGAAAAGCAGAAATGAAAAAATATTTTACAAAAAAATAAATGTTTGCTGTTGAATTGTTATTATTGAATTAAAGTATTAAAATTTACTGTTAATTAAAAATATGCTTAAAGTTTTTAAAAAAGTTAAATGTAAAAATTTAAAAAAAAAAGTTTTTAAAAAAGTTAAATGTAAAATAAAAAATCTACATTCAGTGTTAAAAAAGTAATATTTACTAATTACTAAAAATAATCTTTTTTTAAGAAATATCTTTGCTAAAAGTAAAAAGTATCTTCCAAGAAATATATCCATATAAAATTTAAAAAATAATATAGTTTAATTTTAGAATATGTAATTTTTTGTGAATCCACAATGGTAGTTCAACTGAAGGTGAGTGTGTGAAATTTAATAAAAAAAATGTATTTCCAGTTTATTTTTTAATACTTATTTTGTTACACAATAAGTAATTTACTTCATACAACTTTATGAGAAAAAGATTTAAACCCACCTAGAAACTTAAATGTCCATCAATTAAACAAATCTTATTTAAAAGCTCTGCAGGTCTGCATGGCTGGTGATTCAAATTTCAAAAATACCTCATTTTATATTTGCTTGTGCTTTGAGTTGGATGGGAATGATACCAACTGATTATTAAAGATAAAACATTTCTTTATAAATAGGTGTAATTTTTTCCTTTTCTGAGGAAGTGAATTTCTTTGATATTTCATTGACTGAATTTTTCAACTTGGAAATCTTTTGATAAAAATAACCCCAAATTTTATTTTTAGCCCACTAAATTGACAAATGTCCTCTTTTCTTTAAGATGGAACTATTTTGATAATAGCAGGAACACACAATTCACAGCGTATTAAATTTCAAAACATAAGCAGAAAATTCTCTGATTTTAAAATGCAGAAAAAGAAGTATCCGTCACTGAAATGTGACTAAATTTAAAAACACCAGGAGTAAAAACTAATCATCACACAAAAGAAAGAATTGTATTTTTATACAGAGAAAACTTTCTTTACATACTAATTTTATGAAAATAACTTTAAAAAATACTCCAGATATTGCCAATTGAACTTGAAGGAAACTTCACTATTTTGATTCATTTTCACAGTGTAAACTCACCCAGTTTGGGATACCTAATAAAATATTTATTTCAAAGACCCCAATTCCAAAGTAGCATCTGCAAGCTTAGTCTTTAAGTAGATCATGTAGTTTCAGGTCCTGGAATTCTCATTTCTGGCTAGGTATTTAAACTTATTGGTTAAATGTTGGAACAGGAATTATTTGTTCATATGTTTACCAGTAAAGAATTTAGGCACATATAGTAACATATCTTTACATTACTTGACATTTAAGTTATTATAATTGTAATAATTTCAATTAATATATGAGTTTATTCTTTCATAATACCTCTTTTTATTCACAGATGTCAATGACAAGTGATGATTACAATTTGAAAAGATGCAAACACAAGTGAAAGAGGAAAATAAATTTCAGAAAGTGTGTGGATATACATTTTGAAAGCGTTCATGATTAAATTCTTACATACAATGAATAAATTGCTCATTTTTTCAGTCTGCATATCAGCATTTTTTCTAAATTCACATTTTAAAATACACTTACCTCAAACATACTTGAAAGCAACATTTGGGAATTGATGCAGATAAGTTTTTTCACTAAATTTAAATGTGAATAGTGTATATCAGAATTTCCAAAGAATTCTACTTTAAAAAATACAAAAATACACCCAAAGATAGAAAACAACTTTTCTTGATTTGTTTTGAGATCATTGTTTTCTCAAAGTTTAAAACTGAAAAAAATTTGAGAATACATATGGATCAGAAACCTTACTATAGTAAAGTGTGTGAAATCCAGTTTTCAGAGAGTTCACACCTGAAAAGTCACACTAGAGAGAAACGATTTTCTTGTCAAGTATGTAGAGCAAAATTTTCCAAGAAATACAATTTGAAATCACACATGCGAATACACACAGGAGAGAAACCATTTACTTGTGAAGTGTGTGGATCAGCATTTTCAGAACACTCTGGTTTACAAAAGCACATGCGAATACACACTGGTGAGAAACCATTTCCTTGTCAAGTATGTGGTACAGCATTTTCAGTGCATTCTAACTTAAAAAGGCACATGCGAGTACACACTGGTGAAAAACCATTTTCTTGTGAAGTGTGTGGTTCAGTGTTTTCCTTTAAGCATGGTTTAACAACACACATACGTATGCATACTGGAGAGAAACCATTTTCTTGCAAAATCTGTGGATCAGCATTTTCACAAATATCCCATTTAACCAGCCACATGCAAATACACACAGGAGAGAAACCATTTTCTTGTGAAGTGTGTGGATCGGCATTTTCAGTAGGTTCACGTTTGGAAAATCACATGCGAATACACACTGGAGAAAAACCATTTTCTTGTGAAGTATGTGGATCATCATTTTCTGGGAACTCCCAGCTAAAAAAACATATGCGAATACACACAGAAGAAAAACCATTTTCTTGTGAGGTTTTTGGCTCAACATTTTCTAAACGTTCACATGCAAAAACCCACATGCAAGTACACACTGGTGAGAAACTATATCCTTGTCAGGTGTGTGGTTCAGCATTTTCAAATAGCTGTAGTTTAAAAATCCACATGCGAATACACACTGGTGAGAAACCATTTTCTTGTCAAATATGTGGTACGGCATTTTCAGTGCGTTCTAGTTTAAAAAAACACATGCGAATACACACTGGTGAAAAACCATTTTCTTGTAAAGTGTGTGGTTCACTATTTTCATTCAAGTCTGGTTTAACAAGCCACATGCGAATACATACTGGAGAGAAACCATTTTCTTGCAAAATCTGTGGATCAGCATTTTCACAAATATCCCATTTAACAACACACATGCGAATACACACAGGAGAAAAACCATTTTCTTGTGAAGTGTGTGGATCTGCATTTTCAGTACATTCACGTTTACAATACCACATGCGAATACACACTGGAGAAAAACCATTTTCTTGTGAAGTGTGTAGATCAGCATTTTCAGCGCGTTCACGTTTACAAAACCACATGCAAATGCACATGGGAGAGAAACCATTTTCTTGTGAAGTATGTGGATTGGCATTTTCGGTGCATTCAGATTTAAAAACCCACACCCGAATACACACAGGAGAGAAACCATTTTCTTGTGAAATGTGTGGATCAAAATTTTCTGAGAACTCTAGGTTAACAAAACATATGCAAATGCACACAGAGAAATCATTTTCTTTGTGATGTTGTGGATCAACATTTTCAGAAAGTTTACATGTAAAAGCCCCATGCGAATACACGCTGGTGAGAAATCATGTCCTTGTCAGGTGTGTGGATCAGCATTTTCAGATACTTGTAGCTTAAAAACCCACATGTGAATACACATTGATGAGGAACCATGTCCTTGTGAAGTGTATCAATCAGCATTTTCAGTGAGTGGAAGTTTGTAAAGACACAGGCAGATACATCTTGGTGAGAAACCATTTCATTGTGACATGTGTGAATCATCATTTTCAGAGAGTGGTAATTTAAAATCTCACATGCAAATACACATTGGTGAGAAGCCATATTCTTGTCAAGTTTGTGGATCAGCATTTTCCAATAAATCCCATTTAACACACGACTTGCAAATACATACTGGTTAGGGTTAGGAATGTAACGGCAATTTTAATGATTAAATTAACAAAAAGGAAAAATCAAAATAGATGAGAACCTCAGTCATGCATGGTGTCATGGATAGGGAGTGGCTGAGGATGATAGACACTTCTTTACATATTGAAAAGGATGGAGAATCAGTGAAAGACTGACCTGTGACAATACCAGTAGAATGGCCACCTGCAGTCAAGAATTAAGGACATTTTATGTAAACTTCTAAGGAAGCAACTATGCTTGGCATAACCATGTCCATTGTATAAGTTTCAAGTAGAAATAATAAAATGCTCTGATTTAGATAAAAATTAACTTTCACTAATAAAATATGATTAACTGTTCTCATTTGTGGGTGATTCTGTATTGTGAGAATTTTCAGTGAGTTGAAAATACAGTTTTGAACACACACTGAAGAGAGTACTTAATATGTAAATTGATATTTTTATAGGATTCATATTTCAAACAAAGGCAAACATGTTTAAATTGAGTTTATCTCAATATTTTCAAGGCTTCATATTTAAAAGGTCACCAGCAATCGTATTTTTTAGCAATGTATATGTCATTCATGAAAATGATTCCTCAATACAAAAAGTAAACAATCCATGGATGAACTTTAACAACGCGTATAGAAAAACATCTTACCAGAGATTTCCATACCAATTAACACACCTATTTACTATATTTGAAGAAAAACAAAAAGGGCAATGTTTAACCTTTGTACCTGCAAAAAAAATGGTTTGTCAAAAAAACAGTTTTTCTGTTGATACCCCTATTATTTTCAACTAGCAAGACTCCCCCAGCAATGTTTATTTACAAGATTATAAAAATATGTAAACCTAGTGCAATGCAATATTTATTATTTACCATTTTATAAAGATTTAATATCATCTTATAAAGAAAGAAATTTGAAAAATCTTTTTATTCAAAAACTTAAATTGTTCAATCCGCTCATCAGGAATTGTCTTTGGAATGGTTAACAAAATTTTATTGAATTGCCAATCAATTTGAAATTTATAAAATGGTAAATAATAAATATTTAATTATAATAGGTTCACAACATTTTAATGATTTAGTAAATTTTTATAAGTTTATGAATAAAAAATTGTTTTCAGATTTCTTTATAAATTAGTAAATGATAAACATTGCATTGCATATAATTTTAATTTGATAAAAAAAATGTATAAATTCGCTTTCCTTATATGTTTAGATTTTATTACAATTCTAATCATTGCTTTTTAAAACAAACATTACCAAAGAGTGAAAGGTAGTTAACATAATAATGTCAAGGGAAAAAAAATCATCCTTTTGACACACTATTATTTTGCTGAGTTCGGTTTGAAATTCCAAGACTGTTTTAAAGTGAAAAGGCAGTCACCTGATAAAGATCAAAGAGATCAAACAATCATTGAAAGTATTAAAATCAAGGTCTCAATTACAAAGCATATAGTGATAACTCCTCTGAAAAATAGTGCATTTAATCATATATTTTAAGACTACATATGTAATCAGAGCTATTGAAAGAGAGTTGTGTCCCTTTATTGATTGTTCTCTCAGTAGAAACCAAAATGGCAGAAAATAAACAAGTTGTACTAACATGTGTGTCTGAGATAAAGTAATAAAACCCAAATATGAAATATAACAACATATATGCCACTATTGTAAAGCAAATTATATGAGGTACACCTAGCCAAAGTTCTGTATTTATCAGATGCACTCAGTGCACTCATCAAAAAAATTTGTTAACATTGTAAACCACAATTGTATTTGTAAATTTGAATCAGTTTTTTAGTATTTCAGATTACAAAATTTTTCCATTATTATTATTATTGATTTAATTTATGATTCTATTTCTTGTTTTCTTGAAGTGTGAAATCTGAAAATATTATCACAACCTTACTGAGTTGATTAATTGATGAAATCTTATTGGAGATCAAAAATATTCCTTTCTATATTAATTTACCAAGTTGGTCCAAATGTTTTGTATGCTAGTATACAGTATAGTCTTAAATGAAATCCATATCAGATGCACCTGACCAAAGTTCTGTCTTTATCAGATGTGCTGTCACTGCATTCATTAAAGAAATTCTTTGTCTGCTGCATGTGAAATGAGAGTAACATTTAGTCTTTCAACTTTCAAGAATTTTCTATCATTATTATTATTAGGTTATAGGAATGATACAAAATTGATAAGTTGATTAAATTGTAATGAAAATCTGTATTATTCCTTTCCATATTAGATTTAATCTACTCATGTCATAGAATATATTTGAAACAAAAGAAATAATTGAATCAAACAACTAATAGAATATACAATACATCTGAATATACAATATGTTGTTATTTAAAAATGGGGATATAGGAATTATATTCTGATGATTAAATAAATTTAGATTTGACAGCTGAACAAAAATAGACATGCACAGAAATAAAATTAATTTTTATAACATTAATTAATGATTTAAAAACAAATTTTATTTATTTTTTCTACATATTTAAAAAAAATGGCTCATTTTGGTTCCAAATCATCTGACTACAGTGGTGATTTGAAAGTAAAAAAATATTTTAATACAATCAAAATTTGTGTTAAAAATCTTGTTTCACTGGTGTTAATGTGGTACAATAAATTAATATGAAAAATTTTAACATTTTTTGTGGTGCAAAACACACTGATTTGGAAATCCTTGTAAAAAGTCAGATTTTAATTAAACTTTCAGGACTTCTTCACAAATAAATGAAATTATTTTTTAATTGATTTTTTTAGAATATCTTGTAAAAGATTTTTTTACATCTGTTACACACCTACACACACACAAACACACTTATTTAATTTTGTGAAATTTTGAGAAATTCTTTTTTGTAGGACTTAATGTTTATATCAGTTATAAGAGCCTGAAGTCAAAATTTAAATCATTAAATTTAGTTGGCCAAAAAAAATTTTGATAATGAATTTTTAAAAGAATTATTTTTTTATATAAAAAAGGCATTTATGCTGTATTCTCCATATAATGTTATTGTAATCATCTCCTCCTTATTTAAAGTTATCAAACATCAGACTGTTGATAAATGTGTCAACACCTCATAAAAGCACCCACTTTCATGTTAAAAACACTTTTCTGTGATATCTTAAACTAAAAATATTTATTTGTTCCAAATCAAATTAATTAAATTTTAATTAGCTAATATTTCTCAAATAATGTTTAAGGAAAGTATCATTTATTTTTGAAAGATTTTTTTAATATTGAGTACTGCATTGTGTGGACAGATTTGTCATTATGGATGATTTTCGCATTTTTGCTGAAAATTAAAAAAATCATTCCAATCAATTTAAATTCATTTTGAAATGCAGCAAAGTATTTTGCTTATTGGAAATATTAAATTAAATCTATTTGCATGCAATTAAAAGTAAAATGAAAGTTTCAGGAAAGATTTTTTTCATTTATAAAAATTCATTTGTAACCTTAGGCATTGCTTTTCTTCGGAGTTACGACTTACATGTATACACTCTCCCATCAAACGCATAAGCTCTCCTGTCAGAGAGAGTCAACTGTTCATCTTTGCAACCTACCCACCATACACACACATACATACACTAGATAGATAATTTCTTTATATACCTGCCTTTCTTCAGTGATTGACTGGAATTTCTTTTTCACTGTAGTCTACATTTTACTTCACATCATCTTCAAAGATGATAGTTTTATATTATTTGTTAAAATGAATATTGCAATTTTATTTGAAACAACAAGTGAGAAGTGTGAAGAAAGAAACGGTTAGCATAGAACTTAGGGTTACTTCTTGCCGATTCAATTGTAAATTCATGAGACCTTGTTACCAATTTAGTGCTGCACTTAAATTCATAAAGTCAAGGTAACATAGCAAAGAGCTCATCCGAACAACTACCATGAAAGTATTTATAGAAAAGGCACAGGGAAACAATTTATGGTGGTGGGAAAGAGACTGAAGCCAAGATGCCATGTCAGGACAAATAATATTGCTGATTCTTCTTTAAATTTTATCAAGAATCTCTATATAAATATATAACAGGAGTACCAGACCATATGTGCCAGCAATATTGTAAGTATGGGTGAACGGTTGACTTATAGATATGTAAGCTAGATTCTGGAGATAAAAGTGTATAGCATGGCACATTGAACCAACTTTCTTAGCAGCTGACCTGATATAACATTGTCTTTCCATTTCATGTCAGCTGAGATTATTAAACAGAGAATGTGCAACGAGTCACTCTCCTGTAGGTTAGCATAAGTCATACTGATGGAAGGCAGAAAGGGTTCTCTGATTAATAATAGCTTTATTTTAGAGATGTTAAAATTAGCAAGCCATTCTTTGATCCAGTTAACAACAAACTGCAGGTCATTTTTTAAATCAATCACCGATTTGACCTTATTGAACTGATCAGATTTGGTACTGAGACAAGTAAATGGTTGTATCATCTGCACAGTCATCAAAAAGGGTCATTAATGAAAAATAAAAACAAAGTTAGATCAAGGGGGATACCTGCATGAGTACAGAAGGATCGAGAAAAGGGGCCACTCAGGATAACTTTTATTTCACAATTTGGTAGGAAAGACAATCAATTCAAAAATGAATCCAGAGACACTTCATTCATTTGTTCGCACACATTTTTCTTGAAATTAATTTTAACCTATTGCTCTCAATTTTAATAAAACTCCTTTATCCAGTTCATGATCCTCCTCAGTCTTTTGAACAGGAGTAGAGGTTTATCCCTTGTATCCTGTTTAGGCTTTGTGTTTCTGGCTACTTCTAAAGTCTTTTCCTTCTCTTTCACTTCTGTCTTGTGTCTTGGTGGCACTATCACCTTGCTTGACACAATATTTCTTACTCTGTCACCCTCTACCTCAAGTGGCTTTTGGGCTTTGTACAGGGTGAACATAAAAAAAAACAAGCTACATTTTATATTTCTGGTGTAAAATAATTTATTTGGAAATCTCTATCTATAAAAGGCAGGATGTGTGTATGTGTGTGTAACAAATGCTCGATCGCAATTTTCAACTGATTTGCATCAAAATTTACATGCACATGCTCCAAGTTAGTGAGAAGGCCAAGATCAACTTTGCATTTCTCAACTCCCATCGATAGTGGAAATAATCGATTTTTTTCATGCTTCTATGGCTGCCACGAATAGGCAGGAAGATTCTATTGGCCAGCATGAGAGCCAACAGCTGACTGACACAAATGTTAACTAGCATGCAAAAAAATCGATAGCTGCATTTGTCACAAGTGGGAAAAATTTAAATCTGCATGGCAGTTTACTCCAATTGGCTCATTCACTTGCTTAAACTCAACGTTGATTCTGATTCTGCAGAACTGGGTTGTGTGTGAAAAGTTTTTGTTGTTAACATTCTTTTTTCATTTGGTTTTTCCAGTTACAAGTTCTTTTTTAAAGCTGATCGTTTTGTGTTCGTTTTGTTTAGTTCTTTTTTGGTAAAGGACTTAATGTTTAGTATAGAGCTTAGAAAAAATTCGCAGTGTGCGATAGGCAAGAAGTAAGGCATGTAGCAACATCAGCACGGCAAAAGGCACTCCTTTAAAGGCAAGGTAGGGCAAAAATATTTTAAATCAAGTGATAGTGATTGCTGTATGAGTCGTACGATTTTTGAATCAAGCACGGGCAATGCCGGGCCATACTGCTAGTTAAAAATAATTTTCAAATCCACCACACCAGTGGCTCCTTGCATCTTGGTGGGTCTATCACCTTCCTTGGGGTGGTGTCTCTTACTCTGTAATCATCTACATTGAATAGCTTTGGGCTATTGTACAGGATGCTATATTTTATATTTCTGGTGAATATTAATTTATTTGAATTTTGATATAAACAATTTTTGAATATGCCACACCAAATTGCTTAAATTCTAATGAAAGTCAGCAATACTCTTTTCTACATTAGATTCAATTTACACATTACATAAAATATTCTTGAAACAAACAAGTGAATAACACAAAGAAAGAATAATATTGGGTTGGCACAAAAGATTGTGGCATTTTTAGGTGAGTTTCAATGACAATATTTAGATATTTGTACATAGATTTATTCAACCACTTGTCACCATCTTAAGACAGATTTATGTTTCTATATCCCTTGGAGTAGGGATCTTTCTATGTGATGAACTGGTCCATATGGATTTTCCAGGCTTCCAGGGAATCATATTTCAACCTATAAAGAGAATTTTGTAGAGATTCAAATAAGTGCAAATCCAAAAGTGCAAGGTCAGATGGATATGGCAGGTGTAGTCAAGACAAACCAATTTCTACTAGGTCTGCAAAAAGTCGTATTTTATTCTCTTAGTGGAAAACAAACCATTGTGATGGGTCAGTCCTGGACGTTTTTCATTGACTGCTGCCTTTAATCAATCTACTTGGGGACAATATGTGTCTGAATTCAATATCTGATACAGTGGAAAGACCTTATAATATACAATGCCTTTCCAATTCCCACAGATATGCAGCATCACCATTAGATGCAGACCAGCTTTTAGAGTGGTTAATAGTAACTCACTTCATTTTCCTCAAGCTTCTTTTTTGCTCCACATTGTTGTAAACAACCTATTTTTCATTGTCTAGGATCATTTTCGTTGTGTTTGAGCGGAGAATTGTACATGGAAATGCAGTCCATTAAATTTTGTTTCTGTTTAATTGTGCAGTAAACATTGTAGCGATTCACATATATAAGTGATTACAAAGTACCTTACAATGTTCATATATAAGTAATAGCATATGTCTGTGATGTCCCATGTCATGTGACTTTGATTATCTTTAATTTGCATTTCAATTTTGTCATCATAAATAACTGCATGCCTGTCAGAATGTTGTTTTCTCTCTTCCAGTTCAAAATTTCCAATTCTGCATACTCTCAACCATTTACAAATTGTATTCACCGGGATTGCACCTTCTCTAAAACTGGATTTGCTATTTGGAAATTGTTTTTATCTTTCCGGAAATAAATGACAAAATCAAATGATTAAAATATATCTAATTTTCTTCCGTTTTCACTTCTAATGTAAAAACATTTAAAATTCACACTCCATATTATTTAAAACACGAGGAAATGCCATCTTTCAGAAATTTCAGTCATGTGGAAAACTAGTGAAACAAAATTAGTGTTCAAACACCACCTATACACTGACTTTAGTTTTAAAAGCTCCTAAAAATCTACTGTTTGAAGTATTTGTTTCAAAGAAAAATAAAAAAAATTAGCAACATTGAAAATTAATGTTTTTATCCAAAATGTTGAATGTGTTAAAATTATTCAATATTTTAACAAGAAAGATCTGAAGTCGATGTTAAAAATTGTTGCAAAAGCGGCAAACAAAACGTTGTTGATTTATTTAAGATTCTTAAATTAAATAAATTACACTACAGTGACATGTCATTACTTTCCACCTTAAATTAAGTAAGAAGATGGAATTATCTATTATTATGACATCTCAAATTTGTATTTACATACATTTCTTTTTTTTCCAATTTTTCTAGTTGGATTGTTCGTCTATTGCATATGATCCGTTACTATAGACTTTGTATTTTTCATGAATACTGCCTTATGAAAATTGAGATGTACAGCTCCGTATCATCGATTCGGAAGGGGCCCACAGGATTCTTCCACCGGCTCTGGGTATAACTGACCGGAAAAGAAAACGTAAAAATAAAAAAAAAAAGATTCAACATAAAGTTAATTCCTTATTGAATAAAAGTTGAGAAATTCAATGACATCCGATAATTCCCTAATTTTTGTTAGATTTTTAAGGATAAAGGTATCTTTTTTTGTTATGTGTCGAAAGTGTGGATTATTTTGGAGGAATATATTTCTATTATCTCCCTTTGACTTGTGTCATCATTTGGCATCAAACGAAAACGACAGCTGATTGTTTTTACATTTTTAGTTTATCAAGAAAACATCAGTTTATTTGAAATATTATAGTTTCCCCAATTTTCTCAAATACTGCCTTGTCGTAAGGAAACCAAATCATAAAGCGAAAGAAAACAGTAAGTATTAATTTCTTTGTTGACAAACAAAAATTGTTACTTTCAGATTTTTTTTTCATCACGTAGAATTCCGTATATTAATTACGACAATAAAAATATGTTTAAAAATTTTGAGAAATTGACTTTCTATAGAAATTAAAAATTTTCTGCAATTTAGCGATTCCTTTATTGGAAACTGATTTAATCTTTTTAATCTATTTTTTTAAATTTATTTTTTATTTTCTAGGTACTGCGAAAATGAGTGCCTTTTTTTCAAAAACGAAAGCAAACAATTCATACCTTTTTAAAAAAAAAAATACGAAACCTCAGACAATTATTAGATTTAAACGAAATTTTCAGTACTTTTCATCCCGAATCTTACCGAAAATAATTCTTTTAGTGTTGGTACTTGCATAAAAAAGTTTGTTTTTTTTCAAATTGGACAAGAAAAAACTACAGTAAATTGAATTTTTTAAAAAAAATCTACGTAAAGTAATTTTTCAGATCGATTTTCAAATTCAAAAATAAAATGCTGTTTGTCAAAAGTTGTTTCCATTTAAAGACTTGTTTGAAGAATCGAAAAATGTTAAGTGCTAATTTTTGAATATTTTTTTTAAAAGAATTTTAATTTGTTTCAATTTTACTTTTCTTTGTATGGAAGTTCACAAAGGAAATAATTTTCTGACTGCAATCAATTAACAGTAACACTAACAGTATGAATTCAAAAAAATTTTTTCAATTTTTCCCACTGTTATATTTTGTATTTTTGGGTTTATTAATTTAACTCGGATACACGTGTTAGTACTTTTTTATTCCGCCATTTTGGCTTTACAGTTAAAACGAAGGGACACAACTCTCTAACTTTCAGTAGGTCATGTTTGAAAAAAATTACTGTTCTCAAATTATAGTGTTTCCAAATAAAATTGTCCGTTTTCCCCCTCTTTGGAGATAATAAGGTAATAAATTATTATTTTAATTGGGTCTGTTTTTTTTTTTTGTTTTGTTTTTTTTTTTAAATTTATTTATATAAAACAAAGTCCTTAAATTTTGTCAGGAACTTTAGTGTTCTTCTAGGACAATCCAATTTTGTTGTTGGTTGGTTCAGTTTGTGTCTGCAGTTGCATGGGCTGTACATGCTGAGCTGCAGTAGGTGGGCTGTTGATGCTTGCTGTGTGATCTGTACTCCTATAAGATGATGACGTTGGGCTGCCTTGTCTGGTCTTTTGACCTGATAGTTTAAAAGTAACCCATCTCTGCAGTCTGTATAGTTTCCTCAATTGTTGTCTGTTGCATCTGAGTAATCTTCCATCGCCATGCATTTTGACAATGTAACTATGTGGTTCTGTGCATTTATTCATCAATGTTGTTGGTTGCCATGTACCATTTTCTTGAAGGACAGACACTTTGCAGCCTATAATCAATTCAGAAAGGTCTTTTGTGTTTCTGTTGTAATAACATTGTTGCTTCCTGCTGTTGTTGTTCATTTGTTACTGGATTTGATTGTCTTTTGGAGTGTCAGCATTCAATAAAGTTGGGAGCCTTGTTTTTATTTCCCTATTATATATATGGATCTCTGCTGGTAATGACAGTCAGCTCTCGAGTGGGGTTGTTTATAAGCACAGAAGAGACATTTGGTAGTTCATTTTGACAGTTTTGCTTTTACCATAGTATTTTTACTTTTTTTGAATCATTCGTTCAATGAAGCCATTTGATTGTGGGTATCTAAGTCTGGATGTGATATGTGTGAATTCCCACTCAGCGGTAAAATTGTGGAATTCATACAACACTAAATATCTGGCATTGTCTGCATACAAGCATTCTGGTATGCCATGAACAGCAAAAATTGCTTTGAAGTATTCACTGCAATTTGCACTTGTGACATTGTCTTGACATAGTGACATGGAAAATTTGTTGACCATTGAAGTCAAAGATATCAGATGCAATATATTGGAATGGTCTGGTTGGGTGTTTTTTTAATGATCATTATCTCTGATATTCTTTTCTTCCTGTTACATGCAATGGCATTTATCCAGTTTGTTGGTTCATTTACTTTTGTGATCACACTGTCTTCCATTTTGTCTAATTCCTTCTCCATTTTATCTTTCAAGTGTACTGGGTACTTTTTTTGGAGGTTGAACTAATGGTGTAGCATTTTCAACAATGTAGATTTTTTTTGTCTCTCTGGAAAGTTTATGATACCTTGAAAACCTGTCTGTGTATTCATTTGCAAGGTCTTTGCTTTGCAGTTGTTTATTTTTTCTTTGCTGTTGTCATATTGTTGAATTGCACCAATCCTAAATTCATATACTGTCTTAGGCCTAATATTGTTGAATTGCACCAATCCTAAATTCATATACTGTCTTAGGCCTAATATTGTTGTCATTTTTCACACAAAAAATTTGGCTTGGATGGTTACTGTGTTTTTGTGTCTAATGTTGAGGATTATTGAACTGTATTCTGGAATTTTGCTGCCATCTACTGCCCATAAAATAGTTTGCCTATTTTTACACTTATAGATCTGTCAGTATTTTTGTCAATGTTCTGGGGGTACATTTTTTTGTACATTCTTAATGATATGGTGTAAACCATGGCATTTTCTTTATTCTTTGTTGTAAACATAGCAGTGCTTTATTTCTTCTACTACAACCTTTTCCGCGCATTGTACACTGTCTAGTACTTCTTATTACCACTTCATGATATGTTTCAGCTTTTCCTTCTCTGGCATCCTTTTAACATGTGTTGTGTTTATTTTTTTTTTTTTGTTTTGTAGCTCCGTATGTTCTTACGCTTTCTATATCTTCAGTGAGAAATTTGGCTTACTTATAAGGTTTCTTCTTTAATCTGTATATTTCAATCCTTTTATTAACTGTTCCAGAATTCTTTCTCCTCTGTTTTCACCAAAATCACATTTTTTTGGTTTTGTCTGCAGTTGACCCATATACTCATCAATTGTTTCTTTGTTCTGTTGAATTGAAGTAAACTCTCTTCAACCCATTTGTTTGTTTTTTCGTATCATGTGGGTCTCAAAAATCTCAAATATATTTCTTGGTCATTAGCTGTGCATATCTTATTATCTCAGAAACCTTTTGTCCTGCACTCAGTAGAATGTAATTGTCTTACATTTTCTTCTACATTGTTCATAAGGAAATAAGCATAGCGACCCTCTTTTCTTCTATCATGACTTTTTCCACACCTTCTACACATCTGGTACTTCTTATCATCATGATATGTTCCAGCTTTCCCTTTACTGGTATCCTTGTAGTGAGAGTTGTTTTGTTGTAGCTTTGTACACTCTTTTTTTTGCTTGGTCATTAGCTGTTCATTTCTTATTATTTCCTGATCATTTTGACTCATGAATGTAATTATGTTTTATTTTCCCCCTATGCTGTTGATAGTGAAATATGAAGACATAAACAAATTCACTAAAAAAGCTTCATGTTTGTTTGGCAATTGGATACTTGAAGTTCCTTTTTTTTCATGCTTCTTTTACTTTTAAAATAAGAAACAAAAATTTACATATTTAATGTGATGTACTCACTTTTTTGTAGTATTTGTATTTGCATTTTATCTTTAAATGTGATTGTTCATCGCTGCCACCATGATATATTCCGTATTTGGGTTTTATTAATTTAACTCAGACACACATGTTTATTCCACCATTTTGACTTCTACTGATGAAACAAAGAGACACAACTCTCATTAGCTCCTGTTACTCCCTTGCTTTTTTTTGTAGCACTTTAGTTTAATACAAGTACCTTCAAAATTATGTTCCCTTTTTATAAATTTGCCAAAAATCGAGGAATTATCAAATTTCATTGAAATTTTCAGCATTTATTAATAAATGTATTTATATCGAATCCAAGTACTTTAAAAAAGGTGATACCTAAGTTTTAAAATGCATTTAGAAAAAATAAAAAGTCCTTTTTGACTGAGGGATAATATATATATATATGTGTGTGTGTGTGTGTGTGTGTGTGATATTTTTATATATGTAAAACGTAAAAATGCCAAGATCTCTTATGTTTCATGCAATTGAACTTATTTTCTTGGCAAAATGTCAGTGTAAACTATTTCATCATAGCAATAATGGACTGTGCATAAGTCTGGCTGTTGGTAAGAACATGCATACAGTTGGTTGTCTGAATGATATACAAGATAAATGATTTATAGACTCCACAATAGTCAGGATGTTGATTCCGCATAGACGCCAAGATATATTTTTACTTTAGCTTATGTAACAGTGTATCAATTTTTAGTCATGTCAAAATGATGTATAGACTGCTTTAAGAACTCATATGTTATGAGCTGCAATGAGTCCAATGAACAGCCTTGTCTTATTTGAGTGAAATCATCTTGCCAAAACTGGAAAGTCACCAGTAACTTCTCTGTTCATTCAAAAGAAACCATTATGGTTGTGACAGTTAATGAACACATGGTTTTTGCATTTGGGAAAATATTACTTTTAAAGTTGATGATATAAAACTTCTGAATTACTAATTCTTTAGGTACACTGACAATATAGTAGAAGATATTTACAAGCTTTGAAATTACACTGTTTTGAAGTCTGTCACCAGTATAATCTCAGATTCTGGTATTCCTATTGCAGTTCAAGTAAAAACTATTTGTCACCTTTAACATAGTTTTGCTTCACATAACTAAAAACTTATGCATTCATGTTATCTTCCATTTGAGTTAGATTATTTGCAGCTATTAAAACATGTCTTTATTATTTTCATTTAAACTGCCTTTTCTTTATTCACAGATATCAATACCTGGTTAAGATGACTACTTGAATATATATGCAAATGTAAAAAAACACATACTTGGTAGGTGTGTGGATTTTCACAGTTTTCTTGTTTGAATAATTCTGTACACATACACAAAGGAGAAATTCTTCAATAATTCAAAGTTTTTACAAAAACAAAGCATTTTTATAAAATTAACATTCCAAAGTACACAGTGTAGAGTAATTCTTCTCAAGTTTTGCAGATTAGTATTTTCACAGGCTTCATAATTAAAAAGACACATGCAGAAACACATTGGAGAGAAACAACTTTCATGTGAATTGTGTAAATCTGTATTTTCTTTAATGTCTAGTTTGAAAAGACACACATGTAGGCACAAAGGAGATAAACCATTTCCATGTCAGTTTTGTGGTTCAGCATTTTCAAAAAGTTCTAATTTAAGACAACACATACGAAGATGCACTGGAGAGAAACCATTCTCTTGTGAATTGTGTAGCTCAGCATTTTCAGACAGCTCCAATTTAAAGTGCCATATGCGAATACACACTGGAGAGAAACCGTGTATTTGTCAAGTGTGTGGATCAGCATTTTCACAGAGCTCCAGTTTGAAAACACACATGCGAGTACACACTGGAGAGAAACCATTTTCTTGTCCAATTTGTGGATCTGCATTTTCACAGAGTTCCAGTTTGAAAAAACACATGCGATTACATACTGGAGAGAAACCATTTTCTTGTCAAGTTTGTGGATCTGCATTTTCACAGAGTTCCAGTTTGAAAACACATATGAGAGTACATACTGGGGAGAAACCATTTTCTTGTCAAGTTTGTGGGTCAGCATTTTCAGAGAGCTCAAGTTTAAAAACTCACATGCGAATCCACACTGGAGAGAAACCCTTTTCTTGTGAATTGTGTGGTTCCACATTTTCACAGAGCTCCAATTTAAAGTACCATATGCGATTACACAATGGTGAGAAACCATTTACTTGTCAAATGTGTGGATCTGCATTTTCAGATGGTTCCTATTTAAAAAAACATATGCGAATACACATTGGAGAAAAACCATTTTCTTGCCCTGTGTGTGGAACATCATTTTCAGAACGATCCTATTTAAAAAGGCATATGCGAATACACACAGGAGAAAAACCATTTTCTTGTGAAATTTGCGGATTATCTTTCTCAGATGGCTCAACTTTAAAAAATCATATGCGAATTCATACTGGAGAGAAACCATTTTCTTGTGAATTGTGTGGTTCATCATTTTCACAGAGCTCAAATTTAAAGCACCACATGCGAATTCACACTGGAGAAAAACCATTTTCTTGTCAAGAGTGTGGATCCTCATTTTCAGATAGTTTCGGTTTAAAAAGACACATGCGGACACACACTGGAGAGAAACCATTTTCATGTCAAGTGTGTAGATCAGCATTTTCTGATAGCTCCAATTTACAAAAACACATGCGAATACACACAGGAGAGAAACCATTTTCATGTCAGATTTGTGGGTCAGCATTTTCAGAAAGTTCCAGTTTGAAAAAGCATATGCGAATTCACATAGGAAAAACATAATTTTCTTGTTAATTGTTTGGCTCAATTTTCAAGGCTCTCAATTTGAAAAAACACTCATGTATGTTGGGGAGAACATATTTTCTTTTCAATTGTATTGGTTGGCATTTTCCCAGAATTTCACTTTGAAAGTAAGTACAAAAAAAAACACATACTGATGGAAAATTATTGTCTGTTGACTGACATTTCCAGTGAAAAAGTAAGATGGAAAACAATCTAGAAGAATCTACAGCATTATTCAAATGTACAGTAACCACTACAAATACATACAGCACCTTCCATTATTTAATAGAGTGTCTTCTAAATCACACATAGCATGATTGTATTATTTCTTGTAGAATATTACACAAAACATCAGATATTACATATGACCAAGCTTTATAGCATTGAAAACCTTGAAAATGTAACATATTGTCTACTGTTGGAATAGAAAAACATTTGCAGGGAGTGTCATGAAGATTACAACTAATAATGGAAATTTAAGGCAAACACACCCAATGTTAATTTTAAATATTTATTTATAGAGTACTCATCTTTGGATGACATATAACAGTTTTAAATTTAAATAACCATTTTACTTTTTATGTTGAGATTTTTTTTATGAAAATTAACTTGATCTAAAAAAAGTAGAATTTTTCATCAATTTTGGATGAATAAAACATATTGACATTTCCAGTTAAAATTAAGATGGAAAACAATCTAGAAGTAAATAGTACACCACTTTCCAATAGAGTGTCTTCTAAATCACACATAGATGGATTCTATTATTTCTTGTAGAATATTACACAAAAATATTGTGATTTTAAGCTTTATAGCATTGAAAACCTACAAAATGCAAAATATTGTCTACTGTTGGAATAGAAAAGTATCAGGAAGATTACAAGCAATAATAGAAAATAAAGGCAAACACACCCAATGTTAATTTTTAAATAATATTTATTTATATAGAAGTACTCATTTTTGGATAACAAATATTTTGTGCAGCAATTTCAATAAATATTAAAAGATAATAACCATTTTACTTTTGTAATGTTCAAGTAAAAATAATGATAAAATGCTTTGTTTTTTATGAAAATTAACTTTATCTAAAAAAGTGGTTAGCTGTTCTCAATTGTGTGGATCAACATTGACAATGAATTCAAATTTAAAAATACCGTTTTGAATACACATCAAGTTTTGTTTTATTCTCATGAAAATTAAAACTTTTATATGAAGAAAATAAATAGACTGTATTTTTAATGGTAGTGAACTAACCATTACAATTTTGTCAGATTTCTTTTTGTTTGCTTGTCATGGTTTTTATCAGTATAGTTACCTTCAAAAAGAGCATTATGATTACTAAATATAGTTTTTACTTCATAGCAATATCACTTAAATGGTACAATTTAGGTAGCTCTAAATGTTTGCTAAGGAAGTGCATACCCTAATGAAGAAAAGCCCCCAAACTTGGATGAAAACAAACTTTTATCATCAAAATGTCTGTTATTATAAAGAGGAATGTCCAAAATATTTTATTAAATCTTTGAATCCTTTGTAGCACATTCAAAATTTTGGTTAAAAATCTTGTTTTCTTATGTCAGCAATGGAAGTTTAGCATCTTTTTTTTTTGTGAAAAATATTGATTTAGAAATTCTTGCAGATTTTAATTATCATGACTTATTCACAAATGAAGTAAATTTTTGGTTAATTTGCAGTATAAGCACCAAAAGCCTTTGGTAATGAGAATGTACTATTCTGGTGTGAAATTGCCTGACTATTTTGATAATAACATTAAAACATTGCGCTTGATTATCCTTTCCAGCCACCATTGCTGGTGTTGTTTACATACATTTGCCTCAAGAAGTATTGCACAGAAGCTTATTTAGTAAACGGCCTTTTTACCGCTTTTCATATTTACTCGTCTTGATTATTGCACAATTTTCGTAGATGTTATTTTAAAATGTGCATTTTTTCAAATGAAGTTTTAAATGAATAGTTTTTTTTTTATTAAATTTGTTATAGAAAAAATTGAAAGCTTTCCTAAATAAATATGATGTTATGGTCAAACCCTTTTTCCAAAAATATTCTCATGAAGCTTTAAATAAATAGTTTTTTTGTGGTATGAATTCCTTTTTTCCAATTAGAAATATTGTTTCTTTATGGAACTGAAGCTTTATTAAGTAATGAACTCTTTTTTTTTTTAATTATAATAGAATCAATTGAAATCTTTTCTAAATAAATATAATATCATGGTTGAACCCTTTTTCCAAAAGTATTCTTAAGACAATATTGTCCTTAATAAATCTACTTATAGCTAATGAAACAGAATCTCACCCTAAAATGTAATTTATGAAGCTTTAAATGAATAGTATTTTTTGTGTGGTATAAATTCCTTTTTTCTAATTAAAAGTATTGTTTCTTTGTGGAACTGAAGCTTTATTAACTAATGAATTCTTTTTTTTTATTATTAAATTGGTCT
Organism: Acanthosepion pharaonis; assembly: GCA_903632075.3. Classification (NCBI taxonomy): domain Eukaryota; kingdom Metazoa; phylum Mollusca; class Cephalopoda; order Sepiida; family Sepiidae; genus Acanthosepion; species Acanthosepion pharaonis. The sequence goes on from CAHIKZ030002589.1 coordinate 790,409, forward strand.
TTTAAAAGCCCCAAATGTAATAAAATCAAAGTTTGTATTGTCAAAATGTTTCCATTATTATTAAGAAGAACAACTAAAGTATTTTTTTAATTATATTTTGACATTTTGTAATCCTTTCTTGCAAGTGTTCCTTTGAAATCATCAGATTCTTATCTGTTCATGAAACATTTTTATTTTTTTCCTAATGAAAAAGACATTGTTTTGGAAATTCTTGCAAAAATCAAGAAACTTCCATGACACATTAAAGAAAAGAAAAAACATTGTTGAAAAAAGTAAAAAATCCTTTTTTTTTTACTTTTCAGGCATGTAATTTTTATTTTATTTTAATTGTCGGATTTTAAGGAAACTTAAAAAAAAAAAAGATGGAGAACTTAATTTTTTTATCCTTTCAGGCACGTAATTTTGTTTTTATTTTGTCTCATTTTTTTTTCATTTTTACTAATATATTTGGAATCATGATTTTTTCTGTTAGCTGACTTTTAAAATGTTGTGCATTCAATGTGAATCTTCCACACGAGTACTCAAGGCAAACATATGTGAAAAAAGTCAGTAATAGCGGTCATTTTGTTTAGACAACGAAAAAGAAGTCAACCTTATATTGTCCATAACTTCTAAATGGTAATCAAGTGCAATGTTTTAATGTCATTTTCAAAATAATCAGGTAATTTCACACCAGTATGGTACGTTCTCAATACCAGGGACTTTTGGTGCTTCTACTGCTAATTATTTTTTTTTTTTTTTTAAATAATCATCGTAAATTTTTTTTTTTTTTTTCCATCTGTTACCCTCACTTAATTTTATGACATTTCAAGAAATTAAAATTCCACCCTCTTCATATTTATATTAGTTAAAAAGCAGGATACCTTGGCGAATTTAAATCATCAATTTGTCATTGTCAAACAGAAACACCATTTACCATTTAAATCTGTTCTGAATCCTAAAATAAAAAATGTAATAAAACTATGACATTATTTAAAATCTTTTAATTGCTTTTATAAATAAGTTATATTAAAGTCATTATTGTCTTGAGAAAAAAAAAATTTCAGAATAGTATATTTTATTTTTGGAAGATTTTCAATAAAGATAATTACATTGCGATGAAAGACTACTAAAACTGATCAGCAATATTAGCAAAAGAAAAAAATAACTTCCTCATCTAGGGACTGACCAAGCTTAATGTTGCTTAACTTCAGTGATCATACAGGAACCAATGTTTCAAATAAGATATAGCTATTAACCAACTGATGAAATAAAAACAAAACTTAATTCTTTCTGCATAATTAAAAATTTAAACTCATTTCCATTCCAAATCATTATCCGAACTCAGCACTGATCAGTGGTATTGTTGGAGTTTAGTAACTGAGGCTAAAATCAATATTTACTTAAGTTCCACAAGACTGGGATACACAGTGAAGATCAAACTCACTACTGTATTGTGATGATTTGTGTAACTATTATTCTATTTTTGTTTCATAGTATGTCCAAATTTGCATTCAACATCTGCAAAGAAGAAAAGAGGATATAATTTCATCAATTCAGAATTTATAAACTCATGATTCCATTTAGTGAATTTTATTTTAATTAAATAAAAATAAGAAATATTGGGAATTCATATTAATTATCTCCCTTTGACTGACGCTCTTGTGTCATTGGTTTGCATCAATGAAAAAAGTGGTGGACGGATTGTGTTTTAAATTTAAATAGAGAACATGAATTTATTTCAAATTTTATAGTTTCTCCATTTTATCAAATACTCATTGTCCTGTTAAGGAAATCAAATCATAAAGTGAAAGAAAGCAGTAAGTGCTAATTTCTTTGTTTACAAATAAAAATAGAATTGTTTTATTCATTCACAAATTTAGATAAAATATTGTTAAAAATTTGGGAAAATATTTAAACTTTTATAATGAATACGAAAATTATCTGCAATTGGTTGAAACCTTTGTTGGAAACAGTTTTATATCACTTCAGATTTAATCTATTAGATTTTTTTCTTAAATTTATCTTTTATATTCTTATTGTTGTGAATTTTATTTTTTGACTTTTGAAGGTAGCATGTAGCCTAAAATTAAGTAAAGATAAACTTTGAAGTAAGTTAGAAAAAAATCATGCAAAAAGTTATTTTGGTAAATATTAAGTTTCAGGATTTTTTTTCAGCTATTTTTTATTTATTTTTATATCATTGTGAATTCAATTTCACATTAAAAAAAGATGTCTTTAACTGGGCCAGTTTAAGTTGCTACATCTTGAGCAGTCACTTGGGACAGTATAAAGTCTGAAGACACCATTATGCAACTATGTTGAGATCTTCAAAATAAAAACATACTTGTGGTCATCCAGGAATCAAGGCAGAATAAATTCTTTCGCTATTTTGTTAATAGAAAATGATCTAAAAAAAGATTTGCAGATCTAAAGGCTAGAAAAGAAATGTTTTAGGTCGGATAATGAATGTTTTCTTTAGCTTGTATTAAGTTGTATATTATAATAAACTTGCTATTCTATATTTTCAGTCTTTCTCATTGTGAAAATTAAAAAGATACACTTGTAAGGGTGCTGAAGTTCAGCTTGACTGGAGTGCCACTTTACTATCCTCCTATTTGTTGACATCAATAGGAACCTCCAAAATCAGTCAAAAAAAAACTTTAAATTTTACAAAATATCAGGATTTCATTGTAATTTTCAGTATTTATTCTTTAATGAATGAACTTTATATTTATTGTTTTATTTTTTAAGTTTTGTGTAAGTACTTTTTGTAGATCAGTTATATCCCCAGCCACTTTGGATGTGACAGTCATGCAATGGATAGAGGTTCACAATGAGAAATCTTATAGCTGAGTTCAAATTCCAATCAAGTTTACTGCATTTACTTATGCTCAAATATTATTAGGGAATGTATGAATCCACCTTGTAGGGAAACAATAATTGTCTTCCCTTGGATTGTCAGTGAAACTTTCGATATCACGTGTCCATTGGTCACATGTGAATTCAGCCCTTTACAAAACTTTCTTTTTAGTAGTTTGCTTTCGTTTGTCGAACAGTTCCCAATTTCCTGAAGTCTACACAGGTGGAGAACAGGCATTATATTAACTACTTTTTGTTGAGCAGAAAAGAGACCTTTGTCTCCAACTTCAGCAAGGCACTTTATTTCACTTTGTCAAGAAAACCAGAGAAAGAAAGACATTTGTGTTTATCTTTTTTGCACCTCAGTTCAAACATGCTTGTTCTTGGAGCAATGCATACATTCATCTGTTTTAGGATACATGCAGATCGTAATATTTTTGTATAAAATAATAAATATAAAATAAATTTTTTTATTTATTAAAGGTTTTAATTGTGTATGGGTGTTTATCTTGTTTTTCATTTCCATTTATTCAATGTTAGTATATCAATAGATACATTAATGCTAATATTAGTACCTTGTGAGTGAGAAACAATATATCTTTCCTAGCACCAGATTGCTGGTAAACTTGACACATGAAATTATGCTAATATCTTCTCCCTCCAACTATGGGTAAAATAATAGGGCTCTTCAACCTTGATTGGTGACTTGTCTAGGAGAATGATAACAATTCAAAACTAGTTCGGCATGGGATTAGTAACTTCATCCCTTGAAAGAGCTACTTGCTGTAAAAAACCACAGAGGCAATGTCTTATAATGGTGTGGGACTACAGGGTTAAAATGAACAAACAAGAAGATTAATGGAGAATCATAATGATGAAGAAACACAAGTAATTTCAATAAAATAAGATAAGGAATTTATTTACATGCTTGAAATAGTGTCAGGAAAATAAATCAGAAATTTTTAAAGTCTAGTTTTAATGAATTGTTATAAAGAGGAAACCTTCATGCAGCAGATTAAATTATCTGATGCAAAATAATATTCAAAATGTTTAAAACAAAGGTAAGAAAGCTTGTTGCTCACAGAAGGATATATGGTTGCATACATTCAAAAGTAGACGAAGAGAGTTTGAAATACTTGGCTTTTTTGAGTTGTTGAGCAAAAATTCCTTGAAGAAACACATGCTTGGTTAAAAGCCAATATAATTGGTGAGTAATTTGACACTGTTGAAAACTTGAATGCTGGACACATGAACAGAAACAAAACTTTTCACATGACTTCAGACGCTCTCGTTGATACACTTTTTTTTTCTCATTTTATATCAAAAAGGATTTTGTCTAGACACATTATTTTCTTTTACTTTTTCTTGGCTCAGTGGCTAATTTCTGTGAAGACAAGGTTTTCATTGGTCCAAAAGCAATTTCATATAGACTTATGAATTTATTTCTGTCTTTTTCTCAGCTTGCCAGCCAATCTCTGTCAGGGCAAAGTTATCATTGGTGCAAAAGCAATTTCATATAGGCTTGTAAATTTATTTTCATCTTTTTCTCAGTTCGCCAGCCAATCTCAGTGAAGGCAACATTTTCATTGGTGCAAAAGCAATTTCATATAGGCTTGTAAATTTATTTTCATCTTTTTCTCAACTTTTCAGCCAATCTCTGTGAAGTCAATGTTTTCATTGGTCAAAAAAAAAATTCTGTCTCTTCCCTCAGCTCACCTAAATTTGAAGGGAGTGGGTAAAAGGAATTATTACTGTGTACTCACCACAACCTCGCATGTTGACGCTGTCACCTCATACTCCATAGTTGAAGTGTACAGAAGAAGTATCATCATCTACTTTTATTTATTTTGTGGCTAATCTGTACTAGTTAATTTTGTCTGTCCCTAATTTTTACATTTTTATGTGTTTAAATCTCTGAAGGAGATGCAGTGGCATAGCTAAAGTGTGTGCCCCCTAAGACAACCCTTGACTTTGCTGCCCCTATCCCTAAAAGATCCCCAGAATGTTGCACAGTGACTCCCTCTTATTTGGTACATTCAAAGAAACACAATACTTAAAGTTTAAAATAATTTTTTAAAAGTGAAAACTTTCTTGAAGCTTTTACTTTAGTTTTAATTTCAAGCTAATAGATTAAATTTGATATTTCCAATAAAAAAAATACTTTGCTCTATTTCAAAATTAATTTAAATTGATAAGAAGTAGGGTTTTTTTAATCACTAAAAATTACTGATTTTAGCCATTTTTAGACACCCGTTAGCACAATGTAATTCTCTTTATTGAAAAATGTTTCAAAAATATACTTTTCTGAAACTTTATTTGAGGAATATTAGCTGATTTAAAATTTAATTAATCAGATTTAAAACAAACTTCTCGTGATTAAAAGCATTTGTTAAACAAGGGTAAATCTTCAATCCCTCTTCTCTTCAATCAGTTTGAAGTTTTATCATCCACTGCTGATAAAGCAAAATGCTTTGCTTGTAAGCTCTCTTCCAAATACATTCTTGACTCATCAGAAGTATCTTTACCAGATTTTCCTCTTAGAACCAAATCTATACTGTGTGATATACACACAACTCCATCCATCTTTGCTATAATTGCCAAACTAGATTCCCACAAAATACATGGACTTTTGATAGAATTCTTGAAAGTGTCCTAAAGAAATGAAATCCTGAACTGGTTCCTGTTCTTTCTAAGCTCTACAACTTGCTACTTCTGTAGTTCCTATCTTGAAGAACTCTGAACTTTCTGATCCTTTCAATTAGTGTCCTATTCTACCTCTTTTTGTCAGATTACTAGAGGTGCTACTCAACACAGAATTAGTTAAGCATCTCATAGCATGGCCTTCTTTCTGATGAACAATATGGCTTTCGTTTCTCTAGTTTAAGTAACAGTTATTATTGGTCTATATTTCTGAGATGAGGTATTATTTACATTATTCAAACTATTGTCCTCATCTTTGTCGCCATATTTATTTTGGCCGTTGTACGCTCCAGCCTTCTTCAGGTGGTTGGAATGTCGAACTGAACCCTTTATTTTGCTCACTGGGATAGACTGTTCTAGTTCCACATGCCATGTTTAATGGATGTCAGTTATCTGAAAGTTCTCCACTGCCTTAGCCGGGTATTGAACTCACACTCTTTGGGTTCTGTCACTGGATCTAACCAACGCTGTGCCATGTGTCCTTGAGGACATCTGTGTATGAATTTCTGGGTATTATTAGATTTGTCTATCAAGCTTTCGATAAGAATGAGGCTCAGGCTGTGGCTTTAGATATCTTGTGGTGAACATGCATCAGTACAAATGCAAAAGAGGCCCCAGATCATGTGCAGACATGTCTGTAAACACTAGTTATATCCTGGTTTTCATAAAATGTAATGAAGGTTCTGTTGAATGGCTACTCTTCTCAATTCTTCCACATTAATGCATTTGTCCCCCAGAGCTCTATCCTTGGACTACTTTGTTTCTTATCTTCATCCACAACCTTCCCAATAGCATCATTTCCCAACTTAGTATTTATGCTGATTACATGACTATTTACTCCTGTCTTAATATTGTCCAATAGGTCTGATAAAGTAAAACTGGCAGCTGATCTTCAAAATGACCTTCAACCTGTTGTTAGCTGGGGCAAGAAATGGCTTTAATGCGTCCAAAACGAAACTACTGTCTTTTAGTTATCTTAGAGAACCATTTGCATCTTCCATCAGGAAAGCAACCATTGCACCTTCTTGATCTCATGTTTTCCACCAATATGAAATGGAATGATTATATTGAATTGCTTGCTAGGAAAATTGGTTCATTGTCCCATGCTAGACAATTTTTCATGCCAGAATTCATCTTGTACATTTATAAATCTATCAATTCTCCATGCATTTAATATTGCTAACACATTTGCTCTCATGCTACTGACCTATATCTCAAGATTACGGATAAAATTCAATTGTCCTGATCTGGCATTTTTAGCCACATTTTCATCACCGTGACCTGGCTTCCCTGTGTCTTTTTTATAAATAATTTCATGGCAATTGTTCTAATGTACCTTCCTACTTGGTACTTTGACTGCATGAATTTACATGTAGTACTACACTGGTAATTAGGTCTCATTGATTTTCAGTAATTGGGTGTCCAGTTTTACAAAAAGAAATTGATGATTTAAATTCTCCAAGGAGTTTTGCTTTTAATTAAGTGAGTCAAAATTTAATTTCTTGAAACTTCATAAAATTAAATTACAGATGTAAAAATAAAATTTTACCAAGATTTTCTTAAAAAAATAATAATAATTTCTAAAATAATTTAATTCATTTGTGAATAAGTCTTGAAAGTTTAATTAAAATCCAAAAATTATTTGATCTTTGCAAGGATCTCCAAATCAATGGTTTTCACCACAAAAATGATACTAAAGTTTCCTATGCTAATTTACGGACCCCCATTGATGCAAGAATGTAACCAAAATTTCAAATGTTCTAAAAAGAAGAAAAAATATTTCATAATCTAAAAATCCTTTCGTCTTACCTCATAATAATGACAAAGAATTTGATGATAAAACTTTATTTGGGTATTTTTTTATCACAATATGCTAACTTTTTAGGGAATCAGTAGAGTTATCTATGGTAGAGTTTTTAATTTTGACAATTATACACTCATTAAATTATATTTCTTATAATTTTTCTTCAATTTTAATTCTATAAAGAACATAACTGGTGGGTCTGATGAAATTGTCAATCAAATGTCGACAGTAACATAAATTCTTGATTGAAATGCTAAAAAGAATGTATTTTGTAATGAAGGTTGACAGTTTTTATGAGCCAATTCTACCATTTCAGATATTTAATACAGTCCGACCTCTTTAATCTGGCACACTGTGGTCTGGTAACTCCCATGAACCAGCACTTCATCAGCTTCTCTATTAGTTCATTGAGAATGACTACAAGGAGAGCACCACATGTTATTTTTTCCACAGCAGCAATGTGTTTTGGTGATATGGTCTTGCTCCTTTCTTATATATAGCTGCATATTTACCCATTCAAGATGTTATCCAGGAGAGCAGAAGATGCAGATGATAATGATGTTGCTACAGATAAAAAGTGTCAACATAAATCTTTATCTATGCTTGAAAAGGTTGAATTACTGAAGAAATTAGAGAAAGGAATGTCTGTAAAGACTTTGTGTGAGTACTTTGACATTGGATCATCCACTGAATATGGCTTAAAGAATCAAAAGGAGCAATTATTGTGCAGTGCATATACTTATTTCTTGATTGAGCAAGAGGTTCCCTATATATAGGCCTACTACAGTACAGCAAGTATATATAATATTTTTTAGTTTTAGGCTTTTTTTTAGCCTTTATGTTTCATGAAACAAAAACCTAGTTTGAAAGCATTACTGATTGTTTTATTTTATGTTTTAAGCTTTGTTCTGCCTTTGCTAACATGTGGAGCTGGCAAGGCTATGTTTACACTTTACATAGGTTGTTTTTTTTGGGGGGTGTGATTTCTGTAATCTGGCATTTTCTGTGGTTCAGCAGTTGTTTGTGATGTTCTTGGGTTTCTTTGGCAATACATTGAGGTTGATTCCGTAGTGGTATTGTGCGTTGACTTATGAAATCGGCAGGGTAATATAGATCATTCCATAAATTATGGAAGGATCTATATTAATTATTGTATTTTAGTCAAATTGCGATATTTTTTTCAATTTTTCTAGTTGAATTGTTCAACTATATTGCATATGATCCATTATTGTACATAGGTTACAATAAGAATTGTATGAATACTACCAATGAAATGTATTAGAATGTAGGCGAGGGAGGACCATATCAAAGATTCGGGAGGAGCCCACAAGACCCTTGCATCGGCCCTGGGTATAACTGACCGAAAAAAAAAAAAGATTCAACATAAAGTTAATTCCTTACTGAATAAAGCTTGAGAAATTCAATGACATCCGATAATTCCCTAATTTTTGTTAGATTTTCGTTTTTGTTTTTGTCACGTGCCAAAAGTGTGGATTATTTTGGAGGAATATATTTCTATTATCTCCCTTTGACTTGTGTCATCATTTGGCATCAAACGAAAACGACAGCTGATTGTTTTTACATTTTTAGTTTATCAAGAAAACATCAGTTTATTTGAAATATTATAGTTTCCCAATTTTCTCAAATACTGCCTTGTCATAAAGGAAACCAAATCATAAAGCGAAAAGAAAACAGTAAGTATTAATTTCTTTGTTGACAAACAAAAATTGTTACTTTCAGATTTTTTTTTCATCACGTGGAATTCCGTAATTACGACAATAAAAATATGTTTAAAAATTTTGAGAAATTGACTTTCTATGGAAATTAAAAATTGTCTGCAGTTTAGCGATTCCTTTATTGGAAACTGATTTAATCTTTTTAATCCATTTTTTTTTTAAATTTATTTTTTATTTTCTAGGTACTGCGAAAATGAGTGCCTTTTTTTTCAAAAAACGAAAGCAAACAATTCATACCTTTTTTTAAAAAAAAAAATACGAAACCTCAGGCAATTATTAGATTTAAACGAAATTTTCAGGACTTTTGTGTGTGGTAATTTATTAGAAAACCTCGTGGAAATATTTTTCTTTGAGTGTGGCAATTTCCACCCCTACGTGGATCGTGTGTACTTATTAATTTGGTTTGACTGTAATAAATTCTTTATACAGAAAGAAAATATCCTGAAGATACTATTTCACTTTCAGGGAGAAAAAAAAAAGGATAATCAATATCAAGTATGAACATACGAAAATTCATCCTGAATCTTACCGAAAATAATTCTTTGAGAGTTGGTACTTGCATAAAAAAAACAGATTGTTTTTTTCAAATTGGACAAGAAAAAAAAAACTACAGTAATGAGTAAACTGAATTTTTTTTTTTTTTTTAAATCTACGTAAAGTAATTTTTCAGATCGATTTTCAAATTCAAAAATAAAATGCTGTTTGTCAAAAGTTGTTTTCATTTAAAAGACTTGTTTGAAGAATCGAAAAATGTTAAGTGCTAATTTTTGAATATTTTTTTCAAAGAATTTTAATTTGTTTCAATTTTACAACTTTTCTTTGTATGGAAGTTCACAAAAGGAAATAATTTTCTGACTGCAATCAATTAACAGTAAAACTAACAGTATGAATTCAATAATTTTTTATCAATTTTTCTCTCTGTTATATTTTGTATTTGGGTTTATCAAAGTTAAATTAAACTCGGATACACGTGTTAGTACTTTTTTTTTTATTCCGCCATTTTGGCTTTACTGTTAAAACAAAGGGACACAACTCTCTAACTTTCAGTAGGTCATGTTTGAAAAAATTACTGTTCTCAAATTATAGTGTTTCCAAATAAAATTGTCCGTTTTCCCTCTCTTTGGAGATAATAAGATAATAAATTATTATTTTAATTGTGTGTGTGTATTTTTTTTTAAATTTATTTATATAAAATAAAGTCCTTAAATTTTGTCAGGAACTTTAGTGTTCTTCTAGGACAATCCAATGTTGTTGTTGGTTGGTTCAGTTTGTGTCTGCAGTTGCATGGGCTAGACATGCTGACCTGCAGTAGGTGGGCTGTTGATGCTTGCTGTGTGATCTGTACTCCTATAAGATGATGATGCTGGTCCTTTGACCTGATAGTTTAAAAGTAACCCATCTCTGCAGTCTATATAGTTTCCTCAATTGTCGTTTGTTGCATCTGAGTAATCTTCCATCGCCATGCGTTTTGACAATGTAACTATGTGGTTCTGTGCATTTATTCATCAATGTTGTTGGTTGCCATGTACCATTTTCTTGAAGGTCTTTTGTGTTTCTGTTGTAATAACATTGTTGCTTCCTGCTGTTGTTGTTCATTTGTTACTGGATTTGATTGTCTTTTGGAGTGTCAGCGTTCAATAAAGTTGGGAACCTTGTTTTTATTTCCCTATTATATATGGATCTCTGCTGGTAATGACAGTCAGCTCTCGAGTGGGGTTGTTTATAAGCACAGAAGAGACATTTGGTAGTTCATTTTGACAGTTTTGCTTTTACCATAGTATTTTTTACTTTTTGAATCATTCGTTCAATGAAGCCATTTGATTGTGGGTATCTAAGTCTGGATGTGATATGTGTGAATTCCCACTCAGTGGTAAAATTGTGGAATTCATACGACACTAAATATCTGGCATTGTCTGCATACAAGCATTCTGGTATGCCATGAACAGCAAAAATTGCTTTGAAGTATTCACTGCAATTTGCACTTGTGACATTGTCTTGACATAGTGACATGGAAAATTTGTTGACCATTGAAGTCAAAGATATCAGATGCAATATATTGGAATGGTCTGGTTGGGTGTTTTTTTAACGATCATTATCTCTGATATTCTTTTCTTCCTGTTACATGCAATGGCATTTATCCAGTTTGTTGCTTCATTTACTTTTGTGATCACACTGTCTTCCATTTTGTCTAATTCCTTCTCATTTTATCTTTCAAGTGTACTGGGTACTTTTTTTGGAGGTTGAACTAATGGTGTAGCATTTTCAACAATGTAGATTTTTTTTTGTCTCTCTGGAAAGTTTATGATACCTTGAAAACCTGTCTGTGTATTCATTTGCAAGGTCTTTGCTTTGCAGTTGTTTATTTTTTCTTTGCTGTTGTCATATTGTTGAATTGCACCAATCCTAAATTCATATACTGTCTTAGGCCTAATATTGTTGAATTGCACCAATCCTAAATTCATATACTGTCTTAGGCCTAATATTGTTGTCATTTTTCACACAAAAAATTTGGCTTGGATGGTTGCTGAGTTTTTGTGTCTAATGTTGAGGATTATTGAACTGTATTCTGGAATTTTGCTGCCATCTACTGCCCATAAAATAGTTTGCCTATTTTTACACTTATAGATCTGTCAGTATTTCTGTCAATTTTCTGGGGGTACATTCTTTTGTATATTCTTAATGGTATTATATTATCATTGGCTCCAGGGTCCAGTTTTATTTTTATTTTGTTTTCTTTCATATATGTCTTCGCAGTCTATGTTGGCAAACACATTTTCACTGTTAATATTGTTAAGTCTTTTGTCTTTATTTTTCATAGCATATAAATATAGGTCATCTTCCTGGTCTAGTTCATCATCTGTTTTGTATGTGGCATTCACATTTTTCTTTTCTGGCTTCCTATGCCAGTCATGTGGATTTCATTTTCTGGCTATATATGGGCTCCCTTTCTTCATTTTATGCGGACTAGGGTTTTCGTTTGTCATGACTGTGTTTTTGTGAGGCAACACTTTTCAAAATGGTGTAAACCATGGCATCTTCTGTATTCTTTGTTGTAAACATAGCAGTCCTTTATTTCTTCTACTACAACCTTTTCCGCACCTTGTACACTGTCTAGTACTTCTTATTACCACTTCATGATATGTTTCAGCTTTTCCTTCACTGGCATCCTTTTAACATGTGTTGTGTTTTTTTTTTTGTTTTGTAGCTCCGTATGTTCTTACGCTTTCTATATCTTCGGTGTGAAATTTGGCTTGCTTATAAGGTTTCTTCTTTAATCTGTATATTTCAATCCTTTTATTAACTGTTCCAGAATTCTTTCTCCTCTGTTTTCACCAAAATCACATTTTTTGGGTTTTGTCTGCCGTTGACCCAAATACTCATCAATTGTTTCTTTGTTCTATTGAATTGAAGTAAACTCTCTTCGACCCATTTGTTTGTTTTTTTGTATCATGTGGGTCTCAAAAATTAGCTTTGCATTTCTTATTATCTCACAACCCTTTTGTCCTGCACTCATTAGAATGTAATTGTCTTATATTTTCCTCTACATTGTTCATAAGGAAATAAGCATAGCGACCCTCTTTTACCATGACTTTTTCCACACCTTTTACACATATGGTACTTCTTATCACCATGATATATTCCAGATTTCCCTTCACTGTAGCGAGAGTTGTTTTGTTGTAGCTTTGTAGACTCTTTTTTTTTTTGTTCATTTCTTATTATTTCCTGATCATTTTGACTCATGAATGTAATTATGTTTTATTTTCCCCCCTATGCTGTTGATAGTGAAATATGAAGACATAAACAAATTCACTAAAAGCTTCATGTTTGTTTGGCAATTGGATACTTGAAGTCCCTTTTTTTTTTCATGCTTCTTTTATTTTTAAAATAAGAAACAAAAATTTACATATTTAATGTAATGTACTCACTTTTTGTAGTATTTGTATTTTATCTTTAAATGTGGTTGTTCATCGCTGCCACCATGATATATTCTGTATTTGGGTTTTATTAATTTAACTCAGACACACGTTATTTCACCATTTTGACTTCTACTGATGAAACACTTAAAGGGACATAACTCTCTTTCATTAGTTCCTGTTTTTCCTTTACTTTTTTTTTTTTTTGTAGCACTTTAGTTTAATATAAGTACCTCCAAAATCGTGTGCTCTTTTGGCAGGTGAAAAAATCCTAATAACTTATTGTTATAAATTTACCAAAAATCAGGGAATTATCAAATTTCATTGAAATTTTAGGTACCTTAAAAAAGGTGATACCTAAGTTTTAAAATGCATTTTAAAAATCAAAAGTCCTTCTTGAAGCTTTTATTTCAGTTTTAATTTTAAGGTAATAGATTTAATATTTCTAATAAGCAAAGTACTTTGCTGCATTTCAAACCAAATTTAAATTGATTCAACTCATTTTTTTTTTTTTTTTGTTTTTTGTAAAATTTATAAAATTGTCCAAACTAATTAGTCTGAATTAAAACAAATTTTACTTACAAGTGAGTAAGGGTGATCTATGATGGGGTATTTCCATATATTGAACCTTGAACCTAAATGCAGCTCAAGAGCATTTTCTATTTGGCCAACTATCAGTTTTAAATTGTGGGCTTGTACATATGGTTACATGTAGGCATAAAAATAAATATCTGTTTAAATACATTGATCTAAATTAATTTTTTAATGTAAATTATGTTTTTTCTTATAAAAAAGAACAAGTACTCTGCTTTTAATAAAAATTAATACACATATATATATATATATATATATATATATATATATATATATATATATATATACACACACACACAAATCCTGTTTATTTTAAATGTTAAATATAATTTTTTAAATTAAAAAACTGTTGAAATAGTTAAATGTAATCACTGCTTCTACTCCAACAGTTTCTTTACTTGCACCTCCTGACTGTGGAACTCTTTCATTTACTTCCTTTCCTGAAAATTATGATCTTCAAAAAGTTAAATGCAACATCAATCACCATCTTCTGTTGTCTTGGATCCCATTCATATTTATCCTTTTCTCAATCCCCGCTATACACAGGCTTTTCTCTTACTTTCACTATCTGTAACCGCCTGTGTACTAGTGGCATTCTCACCTTGCTTGGGGTGAAATGATTAAAAAAAATGAAATCCCAGTATAATAGATAACTTCGACAACATTGTGATAACCAGATATATTTTCTAAAATTTAAATTACATAACAGCCAGTCTATACTCAGCATCTGAAGATTGTGTTGTGCATGAATCTCTGGGTCATGCTATGACTGAGGGATAATATATATATATGTGTGTGATATTTTTATATATGTAAAACGTAAAAATGCCAAGATCTCTTATGTTTCATGCAATTGAACTTATTTTCTTGGCAAAATGTCAGTGTAAACTATTTCATCATAGCAATAATGGACTGTGCATAAGTCTGGCTGTTGGTAAGAACATGCATACAGTTGGTTGTCTGAATGATATACAAGATAAATGATTTATAGACTCCACAATAGTCAGGATGTTGATTCCGCATAGACGCCAAGATATATTTTTACTTTAGCTTATGTAACAGTGTATCAATTTTTAGTCATGTCAAAATGATGTATAGACTGCTTTAAGAACTCATATGTTATGAGCTGCAATGAGTCCAATGAACAGCATTGTCTTATTTGAGGTAAATCATCTTGCCAAAACTGGAAAGTCACCAGTAACTTCTCTGTTCATTCAAAAGAAACCATTATGGTTGTGACAGTTAATGAACACATGGTTTTGCATTTGGGAAAATATTACTTTTAAAGTTGATGATATAAAACTTCTGAATTACTAACTCTTTAGGTACACTGACAATATAGTAGAAGATATTTACAAGCTTGGAAATTACACTGTTTTGAAGTCTGTCACCAGTATAATCTCAGATTCTGGTATTCCTATTGCAGTTCAAGTAAAAACTATTTGTCACCTTTAACATAGTTTTGCTTCACATAACTAAAAACTTATGCATTCATGTTATCTTCCATTTGAGTTAGATTATTTGCAGCTATTAAAACATGTCTTTATTATTTTCATTTAAACTGCCTTTTCTTTATTCACAGATATCAATACCTGGTTAAGATGACTACTTGAATATATATGCAAATGTAAAAAACACATCCTTGGTAGGTGTGTGGATTTTCTGATTTTCTTGTTTGAATAATTCTGTACACGTACACAAAAGGAGAAATTCTTCAATAATTCAAAGTTTTACAAAAACAAAAGCATTTTTATAAAATTAACATTCAAAAGTACACAGTGTAGAGTAATTCTTCTCAAGTTTTGCAGATTAGTATTTTCACAGGCTTCATAATTAAAAGACACATGCAGAAACACATTGGAGAAACAACTTTCATGTGAATTGTGTAAATCTGTATTTTCTTTGATGTCTAGTTTGAAAAGACACACATGTAGGCACACAGAAGATAAACCATTTCCATGTCAGTTTTGTGGTTCAGCATTTTCAAAAAGTTCTAATTTAAGACAACACATACGAAGATGCACTGAGAGAAACCATTCTCTTGTGGTGTGTAGCTCAGCATTTTCAGACAGCTCCAATTTAAAGTGCCATATCGCGAATACACACTGGAGAGAAACCGTGTATTTGTCAAGTGTGTGGATCAGCATTTTCACAGAGCTCCAGTTTGAAAACACACATGCGAGTACACACTGGAGAGAAACCATTTTCTTGTCAAATTTGTGGATCTGCATTTTCACAGAGTTCTACTTTGAAAAAACACATGCGATTACATACTGGAGAGAAGCCATTTTTTTGTCAAGTTTGTGGATCTGCATTTTCACAGAGTTCCGGTTTGAAAATACATATGCGATTACATACTGGAGAGAAACCATTTTCTTGTCAAGTTTGTGGGTCAGCGTTTTCAGGGAGCTCAAGTTTAAAAACTCACATGCGAATCCACACTGGAGAGAAACCCTTTTCTTGTGAATTGTGTGGTTCAGCATTTTCACAGAATGCCAATTTAAAGTACCACATGCGATTACACAATGGTGAGAAACCATTTACTTGTCAAATATGTGGATCTGCATTTTCTGATGGTTCCAATTTAAAAAAACATATGCGAATACACATTGGAGAAAAACCATTTTCATGTCAAGTGTGTAGATCAGCATTTTCTGATAGCTCCAATTTACAAAAGCACATGCGAATACACACAGGAGAGAAACCATTTTCATGTCAGATTTGTGGGTCAGCATTTTCAGAAAGTTCCAGTTTGAAAAAGCATATGCGAATTCACATAGGAAAAACATAATTTTCTTGTTAATTGTTTGGCTCAATTTTCAAGGCTCTCAATTTGAAAAAACACTCATGTATGTTGGGGAGAACATATTTTCTTTTCAATTGTATTGGTTGGCATTTTCCCAGAATTTCACTTTGAAAGTAAGTACAAAAAAAAACACATACTGAAGGAAAATTATTGTCTGTTGACTGACACTTCCAGTGAAAAAATAAGATGGAAAACAATCTAGAAGAATCTACAGCATTATTCAAATGTACAGTAACCACTACAAATACATACAGCACCTTCCATTATTTAATAGAGTGTCTTCTAAGTTTGTCTATATTTCTGAGATGAGGTATTATGTACACTATTTACATTAGTCGGACTATTGTCCTCATCTTTGTCGCCATATTTGTCACAACGTTTCGGCCGTTGTACGCTCGGCCTTCTTCAGGTGGTTGGAATTTCGAACTGAACCCTTTATTTCGATCACTGGGGTAGACTGTTCTAATTCCACGTGCCATGTTTGATGGATGTCAGTTATCAGTTATCTCCTGCTAATTTTCCCTCTGAAAGTTCTCCACTGCCTTAACCAGGAATTGAACTCACCTTCTTTGGGATAGGCGGGTACAAGAGGAGGAGGAGGAGGACAACAACACTCAGAAAACAGTCTGCCTGCCTCATGTGAAGGGGTTATCAGAGAAAATACAAAGGGATCTGTGGTCCATATAACATCAGGGACAACCTTCAAAAGTGTGACAACACTTCGCAGGGTATCTCTCACGAATGAGACCCCCCCATAGAGAGGAACATGACTAAAAAAGACTCTGTGTATGCAGCTATCCCATGCAGCTGCGGAAAGGAATATAAAGGAGACAGGCCGCCCCTCAAGGTGGCTTCAAGAACACCAAGCTGTAGCGAGGGGAAGTAGAAAAAATCAGGCGTGGCTGACCCATATGGAGAGAGAAGAGATCACTGCCCCTGTGGGATCATGTTGAGATCATAGACAGGGAACACCATTGGAAAATTCGTAAACTTAAGGAATCAGCACATATGCTAGGCCACAAAAATCTCCTGAGCCGACCAAGCATAGAAATAAATACAATATGGGAACCAGTAATAGGGTGCCCGAGAAAAGCAATGATAACAAAGTTGCAATATGAACTCTGGTAAAGACATGCAATGATAACAGCAAAAATTGCAATATGAGCACTGGTAAAAATGCTGCTGAAAACATTAGGTTTATAATACTCAGAAGTTCATACCCAAGGCACAGTGGATAAAGGCGTTGGTTAGATCCAGTGACAGACCCAAAGAAGGTGAGTTCAATTCCTGGTTAAGGCAGTGGAGAACTTTCAGAGGGAAAATTAGCAGGAGATAACTGATAACTGACATCCATCAAACATGGCACGTGGAAGAACAGTCTACCGAAAAGTGATCGAAATAAAGGGTTCAGTTCGAAATTCCAACCACCTGAAGAAGGCCGGAGCGTACAACGGCCGAAACATTGTGACAAATATGGCGACAAAGATGAGGACAATAGTCCGACTAATGTAAATACAGTGTCTTCTAAATCACACAATGCATGATTGTATTATTTCTTGTAGAATATTACACAAAACATCAGATATTATATATGACCAAGGTTTATAGCATTGAAAATCTTCAAAATGTAAAATGTTGTCTACTATTGAAATAGCAAAACATTTGCAGGGAGTGTCATGAAGATTACAACTGATAACGGAAAATGGAGGCAAACACACCCAATGTTAATTTTTAAATAATATTCATTTATAGAGAAGTACTCATTTTTGGATAACAATTATTTTGAGCAGCAATTTCAATAAATATTAAATATTAAAAGATAATAACCATTTTACTTTTGTAATGTTCAAGTAAAAACAATGATAAAATGCTTTGTTTTTTATGAAAATTAACTTTATCTAAAAATGTGGTTAGCTGTTCTCATTTGTGGATGATATTGTGTAGATCAACATTGACAATGAATTCAAATTTAAAAATACCGTTTTGAATACACATCAAGTTTTGTTTTATTCTCATGAAAATTAAAACTTTTATATGAAGAAAATGAACAGTCTGTGGTTTTAATGATAGTGAATTCACCATTACAATTTTGTCAGATTTCTTTTTGCTTGTCATGGTTTTTATCAGTATATGATAGGTACCTTCAAAAAGAGCATTATGATTATTAAATATAGTTTTTACTTCATAGCAATATCACTTAAATGGTACACTTTAGGTAGCTCTAAATGTTTGCTAAGGAAGTGCATACCATAATGAAGAAAGGCCCCCAAACTTGGATGAAAACAAACTTTTATCATCAAAATGTCTGTTATTATAAAGAGGAATGTCCAAAATATTTTATTAAATTTTTGAATCCTTTGTAGCACATTCAAAATTTTGGTTAAAAATCTTGTTTTCTTATGTCAGCAATGGAAGTTTAGCATCTTTTTTTTTTCTTTTTTTTTGTGAAAAATATTGATTTAGAAATTCTTACAGAAATCAAATAATTGTCAGATTTTAATTATCATGACTTATTCACAAATGAAGTAAATTTTTGGTTAATTTGCAGTATAAGCACCAAAAGCCTTTGGTAATGAGAACATACCATCCTGGTGTGAAATTGCCTGATTATTTTGAAAATAACATTAAAACATGACGCTCAATTATTGTTTCCGGCCACCATTACTGGTGTTGTTTACATATGTTTGCCTCAAGAAGTAATGCACAGAAGCTTACTTAGTTAACGGCCTTTTTACCGCTTTTCATATCTTACTCGATTACTGCACATTTTTTTCAAATGAAGTTTTAAATGAATAGTTTTTTTTTATTAAATTTGTTATAGGAAAAATTGAAAGCTTTCCTAGATAAATATGTTGTTATGGTCGAACCCTTTTTCCAAAAATATTCTTATGAAGCATTAAATAAATAGTTTTTTTGCGGCATAAATTCCTTTTTTCCAATTAGAAGTTTTGTTTCTTTGTGGAACTGAAGCTTTATTAACTAGTGAACTCTTCTTTTTTTAATTATAATAGAATCAATTGAAATCTTTTCTAAATAAATATAATATCATGGTTGAACCCTTTTTCCAAAAGTATTCTTAAGACAATATTGTCCTTAATAAATCTACTTATAGCTAATGAAACAGAATCTCACCCTAAAATGTAATTTATGAAGCTTTAAATGAATAGTATTTTTTGTGTGGTATAAATTCCTTTTTTCTAATTAAAAGTATTGTTTCTTTGTGGAACTGAAGCTTTATTAACTAATGAATTGTTTTTTTTTTTTTAAATTGGTCTTTTAAAAGCCCCAAATGTAATAAAATCAAAGTTTGTATTGTCAAAATGTTTCCATTATTATTAAGAAGAACAACTAAAGTATTTTTTTAATTATATTTTGACATTTTGTAATCCTTTCTTGCATGTGTTTCTTTGAAATCATCAGATTCTTATCTGTTCATGGAATGTGCATTATTTTTTTTTCTAATGAAAAAGACATTGTTTTGGAAATTCTTGCAAAAATCAAGAAACTTCCATGAAACACTAAAGAAAAGAAAAAAATTATTGAAAAAAGGAAAAGAATCCTTTTTTTTTTTTTACTTTTCAGGCATGTAATTTTTATTTTATCTTAACTGTCAGATTTTAAGGAAACTTAAAAAAAACATCATTGAGGAAAAAAGGAGAACTTAATTTTTCTATCCTTTCAGGCACGTTATTTTGTTTTTATTTTTCTCGTTTTTTTTTTTCGTTTTTACTAATATATTTGGGATCATGATTTTTTCTGTTAGCTGACTTTTAAAATGTTGTGCATTCAATGTGAAGCTTCCACACGAGTACTCAAGGCAACCATATGTGAAAAAAGTCAGTAATAGCAGTCATTTTGTTTAGACAACGAAAAAGAAGTCAACCTTACATTGTCCATAACTTCTAAATGGTAATCAAGTGCAATGTTTTAATGTCATTTTCAAAATAATCAGGTAATTTCACACCAGTATGGTACGTTCTCAATACCAGGGACTTTTGGTGTTTCTACTGCTAATTATTTTTTTTATTTTATTTTTTTTTAAATAATCATAAATAAATTTTTTTTTTTTTTCCATCCATCTGTTACCCTCACTTAATTTTATGACATTTCAGAAATTAAAATTCCACCCTCTTCATATTTATATTAGTTAAAAAGCAGGATACCTTGGCGAATTTAAATCATCAATTTGTCATTGTCAAACAGAAACACCATTTACCATTTAAATCTGTTCTGAATCCTAAAATAAAAATGTAATAAAACTATGACATTATTTAAAATCTTTTAATTGCTTTTATAAATAAGTTATATTAAAGTCATTATTGTCTTGAGAAAAAAAAAATTTCAGAATAGTATATTTTATTTTTGGAAGATTTTCAATAAAGATAATTACATTGCGATGAAAGACTACTAAAACTGATCAGCAATATTAGCAAAAGAAAAAAATAACTTCCTCATCTAGGGACTGACCAAGCTTAATGTTGCTTAACTTCAGTGATCATACAGGAACCAATGTTTCAAATAAGATATAGCTATTAACCAACTGATGAAATAAAAACAAAACTTAATTCTTTCTGCATAATTAAAAATTTAAACTCATTTCCATTCCAAATCATTATCCGAACTCAGCACTGATCAGTGGTATTGTTGGAGTTTAGTAACTGAGGCTAAAATCAATATTTACTTAAGTTCCACAAGACTGGGATACACAGTGAAGATCAAACTCACTACTGTAATGTGATGATTTGTGTAACTATTATTCTATTTTTGTTTCATAGTATGTCCAAATTTGCATTCAACATCTGCAAAGAAGAAAAGAGGATATAATTTCATCAATTCAGAATTTATAAACTCATGATTCCATTTAGTGAATTTTATTTTAATTAAATAAAAATAAGAAATATTGGGAATTCATATTTCTTTTTATGTTTTGTATTAATTATCTCCCTTTGTCTGACGCTCTTGTGTCATTGGTTTGCATCAATGAAAAAGTGATGGACGGCTGTTGTTTTAAATTAAAGTAAATTTGGGAAATATATAAACTTTTATAATGAATACGAAAATTATCAGCAATTGGTTGAAACTTTTGTTGGAAACAGTTTTATATCACTTCAGATTTAATCTATTAGATTTTTTCTTAAATTTATCTTTTATATTCTTATTGTTGTGAATTTTATTTTTTGACTTTTGAAGGTAGCATGTAGCCTAAAATTAAGTAAAGATAAACTTTGAAGTAAGTTACAAAAAAAATCATGCAAAAAGGTATATTGGTAAATATTAAGTTTCAGAATTTTTTTTCAGCTATTTTTTATTTATCTTTTATTTTCATATCATTGTGAATTCAATTTCACATTAAAAAAAAAGATGTCTTTAAATGGGCCAGTTCAAATTGCTACATCTTGAGCAGTCACTTGGGACAGTATCAAGGCTGAGGCACCATTATGCAACTATGTTGAGATCTTCAAAATAAAAACATACTTGTGGTCATCCAGGAATCAAGGCAGAATAAATTATTTGGCTATTTTGTGAATAGAAAATGATCTAAAAAAAGATTTGCAGATCTAAAGGCTAGAAAAGAAATGTTTTAGGTCGGATAATGAATGTTTTCTTTAGCTTGTATTAAGTTGTATATTGTAATAAACTTGGTATTCTATATTTTCAGTCTTTCTCATTGTGAACAGACATTATATTAACTACTTTTTGTTGAGCAGAAAAGAGACCTTTGTCTCCAACTTCAGCAAGGCACTTTATTTCACTTTGTCAAGAAAACCAGAGAAAGAAAGACATTTGTGTTTATCTTTTTTGCACCTCAGTTCAAACATGCTTGTTCTTGGAGCAATGCATACATTCATCTGTTTTGGGATCGCCAGTTGAAAGAAATAGACGGGGATTATGGAATATGGTTTTACATAGCTTTATTACTGAAGAAACTGCTAGTATGAAAATGTCTAATCTGTGTTTTTTTCCTTCTTTATGGAAGTATTATTTACCCACTGCCCCACACAGCAAGATGTGACACAAGACCGAGTTTTAAAGTGTGGTATCCAAGCTCGTATTCTCGGGCAAAATTCCTTATAGACCATGTAAAAAACGGAGTCAATTTCCCTTGATGAAATTCTGCCTTTCAGCTGAGCCTAATCTGGGAGATACCCTCTGACATGTGCCTGTTAAGTAGATGGAAATCCTCCCCTCTCTTTTCTTAACTTTCTTAGGGAAAGTTCTCAGTGTCGGGGAGACAACTCCAAATGTCTTTTTGCTATTCAGGTTGTTTTTTTTTCAGATGGAAAAAACTGAGTACAATTACACATTCTAAATGTTAGAATGTAAATAATTTTATCATTTTTCATTAATAATGTTCAACTCTTAGTAAAAATTCATGTACAGAGCAACCTCAGCTCTCAAACATCTCACATGTCGAACAAATCAGTTTTTGAACAGAAAATTCAAGATGAAAATGCCTCGGTTATCAAACAAAATTTTGGTTCTCGAACAATATTGCCGAACCGAGTTAACCCAAATGGAATCATTTCTGAGTCAACCACCTTGTTATATACATTCGTGCATTGTGCTTTTCTTTTCTGATTTTATTGTACTCTGCCTTTTTCTTCTCTTTATTAGCCTTTAGTCATGGCTCCAAAGAAAGCTAGCAATGATACTGTTAAAGAAAAAAGAAAAGTTAAGAGAAAAACTATTGTTGATGATATTGTCTCTTCCTACTCAGTTTCATATGGCAAAATCAATGATCTATACTATTCTTATAAATAAAGAGACAATCATGTCTTTCCTTCCCTTTTTCCAAACAATAATATCGCTTTCTGTTCTTTTCCAAACCACTTTCCTCGTGTGCCATCAACTCTCCTACTTACAGGTACAGTAAAATTAAAGTGTTTGTCTATATTTGATTTATTTAGCATTGGATTTATTTATTTTTTTCTTCGATTTAATGATTTTCATTAGTTTTGTGTTTAAAGTTGTGCACAAGTTTAAATAATCCATTCTTGGTCCCAAGCTGATTGCTTAATTCATTTTACATTGATTCATATTGGAAAAATAGTTTCAGTTTATGAACATTTTGGGTTACAAATGGGCTTCAAGAATGAATTAAATTCATGAACTGAGATTCCACTATACATTGTTTGATTCATTTTCTATGGCTTGTCAACAGTTTACATGTTAAAGCCAGAGAATATTTTCAAATTGTGCAAATTTTTTTTTTCTTGGAGATAATTATGATTTAGTGATACAAGTCTTACTAATCAACCCATATCTTGAAGGAGAAAAATGGATTCATAACTTTCCCAATGGTATTTGCACATAAGTGAATATACCAAATCCCAAGAGGAATTGGAACTCTGCTTTCTGATTCAAGCTTAGAGCATCTGGTATTCCCAAGTAGTCACCCATCTAGGTACTGACAAAGCTCAACATTGCTTAACTTCAGTGATCATATGCGAACCACTGTTTCAACGTAATGTCACTGTATGCCTACACATGTACAGTTGTTTGTCTGAATGATAGAAGAACTGAAATATTTTATAGAAGCCGCAATTGCCAGAATTTTTGACCTCACATAGAAGTCAGGGGATGTGATTTTTCTGTAGCTCAGTATTGTAAAAAAAAACCATCATCTAAGTGTATTCATTTTTCATAATGTCAAAATGATGGTTGACTGTTTTACAGAATCATCTGTAGTGACCCACTATGGAGCGATTGAGATAGTTAGGACAACAGCTCATTTGTAAATAAAGAATTTTGAAATAACTGAAAAGTTTGAAGCAAATTGTCCATTAATTCAGTATATTTATTACAGTTGTGATAGTAAATTAGCACAACTTTATATATACACAAGTTATTGCCCCCCCCTCTTCCCCATGAAACAGTGCAAAGTACATATGACAATTGGATGCATGCAGCTCAACTAAGTGGATATATGTTGTGGTGACCAAACCCAAACTGAGATAGGTTTTGTATTTAGGCAAAAATCAATTTTCAATGATGATAATAATTTAAGGTCACAAAAGTCCACTGTTTGCAGCACATGTTCATAATTACTAAATAGCTCTTCAGACATATTATGAACACTGTATAAGTCATCTATAAGATCTGTAAATACACTGTCTCAACACAGATCACCCAATATATGGCGCAGGGTAAGTTACTTTTCATGTGCAGTCTCAGATCTTGACATTCCTATTACTGACCAAATATGAAATATTTGACACATTTAAGCTCATCAGTTAAATACTAGAGTCATATCAAAATGATACTAGAGGGATTTACAGAATCTTTTGTAATGAAACACAATGGATCTATTGTGTAGGGTTATGCAATAGTATTATTTGAATGTAGATCATCTGGAAAAAAAAGTTGCAAAGTCTCAAGTAAGTTCTCTGTCTATTCAATAGATTTATTAAAGTGGTGTGGGTAGAAGAGTACAACCTTGCTTGACATGATATATTGCTTTAAATGTTGATAATTAGCTCTTCAGGCATATGACAAACACAGTATAAGTCATCTACAAGCTTTGCAATTACACTGTCTTTAAGTAGATCACCTGAGATGTGACTCATTAGCTCCTTGGGTGCAGTCTCTAATCCTTGCATTCCCATTGCTGACCATGTATACAACACTTGACATCTTCAAACACATTAGTTAAATGTCAGAGCATAAACTATTTTCTCACATTTTTACCAATAATGGAGTGTCCTTTTGCTTCTGATAATTATTTGGCATTTATTTAAGTGACAGTATTTGCAACTATTAGAACATGAATTTATTATTTTCTTTCATAAAACCTCTTCTTTATTCACTGTAGCAGGTGAGGATAATAATTTGAAAAAACACATGCAAGCACATGCCAATCGAGCAAGTACTATTAGTGCAAGTGTTATTCGAATGTATCTGACACCACTATTGTTCAATAGTATTACTATAGTTGAAGCTGCTATTACAAGGTCTCTACTACAATGGGCATTACAAAAGTGACAGTTCTCATCATGGATTTAACTTTTTAATATTTTTATATTAAAAAGAACTCCATGAATTTGGTATTATATATTATACTTCGGTTAAAAATTTTGTTTTACTTACATCAATGGTTGACCATAAATGAGTATGGGAAATTCTTTTTCTTTTTGCAGTGAAAAACACAATGATTTGGAACTACTTGGAAAATCAGATAATTGTTAGATTTTAATAAAAGTTTCAGGAATTTTTGACAAATAAATTCATTTTTATTAGAAATGTTTCTTTTTAGAAAATTTTTTTTTGTTCTTACGTCTGTTACCTTCCCCTCACTTATTTAATTTTATGAAATTCTGAGAAATTCATTTTTGTGGCACTTAATGTTTATATTAGCGATAAGCACAAGTCCTTGGAGAATTTAAATCAATTTATATTATGGACACTATTGGCTAAAAAAAAATTTTTTGCAATGAATAATGAATTTTTATGAGAATTGTTTTCACTTTTTAAAAAGTTTTAAATCTTTTAGAATTCTGTATTAATTTGTACCAGTTAGGTGATACTGTTATTAAGTAAAAGCTATATTCACTAATCATAAATGAAAAAGCTTACTACAATTCATGATCCCTAGTATTTTAAGAAGAATTTTTAATTATTTTGTATACATGTATAAGCATGCCAATTTTGTAAATATGGATGTCCATACATAACATTATCATAAAATAAGAGTGGTGACTATAGTAAATTTAAAATTTATTTATAATTTTTTCAACAAGTATCTTCATACATAAGACTATAAAGTCAAAATACCTAAAATGCAATAAAATATTAGATTACTTAAAATATTTTTTTAAATTTTTTAAGATTACTGAGTAGTTAAAAATTATATAAAAAAGCATTCATGTTATATTTATGTAGTGACTATTACAATAATTGTCACCATTTAAAAATTTCCAAACATAAGTCTAGCAAGAAAATTGTCAACATCTCATAATAAAAACACCCACCTCTGTATTAAAATTGCTTTTCTGTGATATCTTAAACTAAAATTAATTTTTTTTTTTTTTTTTTTGCTTGTCAAAAATCTTCTTCTGTTGTTCCACTTGTTCAGGTGAGCTGTCTGATATTTTTATCAGCCTATTAGCCTTCTACCTCTTTTTGGCAAAGTACTAGAGGCTCTACTTAAACTCTGAATTGGTTGAGCATCTCACTTCACAGGGTCTTCTTTCAGATAAGCAATGTGGCTTTTGCTTCTCTAGGTCAACTGCTGATGTGTTAATGATTATTGCTGAAAGAGTCTATCAAGCTTTAGATAAGAATATTGAAGCTTTGGATATCCCAAAAACATTTGACAGGATTTGGCATACTGGTCTTCACAAGTTGAAAATGAATTTTTAAACTGATTCAGTTTATCAAATGAAAGTTGTCTTGAATGGCCACTCTTCTAGACCTTTCTGCATTAATGCAGATGTTCTTGAGGGCTCTATCCTTGGACCTACATTGCTCCTTATTTTCATGAATGACCCTCCTGATCTCATCTCTTCTCAGCTCAGTATCTTTACTGATGATACAACTATTTACTCCTGTCTAAATAGTCTGATTGGTCCAATAAAGTCAAATTGGCAGCTGATCTAAAAAATGACCTACAACCTGTTGTTAAATGAAACAAGGAGTGCTTTGTTCATTTTAACACCTCTAAAATTAAACTGCTCCCTTTAATAGTTTGGTTGAAGCCTTTCTACATTCCAACAACATGGCTGGTGCTAACCTCCAGGAGAGTCTCATTGTGCCTTCTCGGACTAACATGGGGAGAGACTATATTGAATCAATTCCTAAGTCTGCAGCTAAGAAATTTGGTTCACTATGTCATGCTAAACAATTTTTCTTGCCAGAATCTATCTTGCATATTTATAAGTCTACCATTCCTCCTTGTTTTGATTAATGCTGTCACATCTGGTATTGTACTACTGCAATATATTTAGAGATTCTTGATAAAATCCAAAGAAGAATCTGCAACGTTATCGGTCCTAACCTGGCATCTCAGCTTCAGTCACTTCCCACTGCTGTAATGTAGCTTCTTTATGGCTTTTCTATAAATATTTTCATGGTATTTTTCTGATGAACTTTTCTCTAGAGTACCTAGACTTTATGAATTTGAGTGCAGTACTAACTAGATAGGCAGCA
Source organism: Acanthosepion pharaonis (assembly GCA_903632075.3). Taxonomy (NCBI): domain Eukaryota; kingdom Metazoa; phylum Mollusca; class Cephalopoda; order Sepiida; family Sepiidae; genus Acanthosepion; species Acanthosepion pharaonis. Next base: position 817,949 of record CAHIKZ030002589.1, read on the forward strand.
AGGTCTCATCATTTTACAGTTGAAATGGCGAGGTAATCATTAAAACACTGGACACTTCTTAAGAAATTATTTTTCATAGAAAAACGTGAGCATGAAATTTAAAGAAAATATTCAGTTTATATATTTATTTTATTTATGAGATGAATTTTGTTTAATGTTTTTTAAGAAAATGCATAAAACTAACAGCCGACATGAAAGTGATTTGATTATGAATATTTGGACAAACTACAATGAATAAGTACTTTATACAATTTTAAAATGCATCATTAAAGAAAATATAAGAAAAAATTTAAACTGTGTAATATCTATTGATGAACCAAGTTTGGTTTAAAATGGAGTTCAGCTGGTTATATTTATACACTCAGTAAGCAATACAAATTTCAATGCAGTTTTGCTCAAAATGAATGCAGCGTACCCTTCTTTTTGATTCATGTGCACCTTGGGTTCTGTGGGCACAGAGATATGAAAGTGTTATGGTCTGGTTCCTTGTACCATGGTGATAGTCCAAGGTAGAATCAATAAAGAAGAACTCGAATATGGATATGGAATAACACAGATATATTACATACAGAGAGATAGAAAGTGTTAGTACGAACAATCAGGTTTAGTAGTAATTGTCTGAACACGACTCTGTTTCGGGCTGCCTCTGACTGACAGACTCCTGACAGACCTCACTTCAGACTGAGCTCTCAGACTTCAGATGGAAGTCTCTGCTTCCTCTTGATGTGCAGTATTTATTACGTATGGAATAGTCCATTATGTTATTATGGGTAAGGTCCCATAACAGAAAGAAAATGATTATTAAAGATGCGACATTGTTTTACAAGGTGTATTTTTCATTTATTTTTTAAGAGTTGAATTTCTCTGGTATTTCATCCCCTAAAATTTTCAACTTAGAAATTTTTTGTGAAAGTCAACTTTGAACCGTATAGCAAGCTCACTTAATTGATGAATGCCCTTGTTGTTTGTTTTTTTTTTTTTTTTAAGATGGGACTATTTTGATATTTGTAGAGAGACTACTTGGAGTGTAATTCATTTGAAAAAAAACCACAGTGAAATCGTCAACTTTGAAAATACAGAAAATCATTGTCATTGAAAGTGATAATTTAATTTAGTGACATGAAATAAAAACTAATCATAACATGAAAATAAATGGTATCTTTAGAAAGAGAAAGAATTAAATGTTGTTTGCCTACTAATTTCATCAAAATAATCTTGAAAATAAATGTAGCAGCTGAATTGGAAGGAAATTTCTTTATTTTTGACACATTTTTGCAATCTATAAGGTCTGATCAAAATTATCTGGACTGGTGTTTTAAATGAAAACTACAACACATATTAATTTGACATTTAATCTTCTTCAAAGTAATCCCATTCTTAAAACACTTTATCAAGTGTTGTTTCCATAGATGGAAGCATTCCTGGAACTCCTTTTTTGGGATAATGAGCAACTGCATCATGACATTTTCTTGGATTTTCTCAGTGTCTTGAAATCTTGTTCCTTTCAGATGGAATTTGATTTTTGAAGATGAAAAGTCCCAAGTGGTGAGATCTGGGGAATATAGTGGTTGTCAGACCTAGGGAATTTTGTCTACAACCCAAAACTGCTGCAAAAGTCATGGTCACTGATGGAACTCCCTGTGGTGTGTTGAGATAACTAAACTACACACTTTTCTTTCAAGTACTGCTATAAATAATGGAATGAGCAATATAATGAGTTGGTCGGTCAACTTGACATCCCCAAAGCGAGTGGAGGTGGGCAGGCATGAAAACTGATTGGTAGCTGGCTTGTTGGTGTTTTACCAAGCTCTATGTAAAGGGCTGGAATAAGAAGGAGGGCAGTTCGTCTCAGAAGTGGAGACTGCGCCCGTCGCCTCGACAGTAGGAAAGAGACAAAATTTTTTCTTTTGTGACACATTTCAACACATAGCTTAGTGTGTATGTGCAACAGAGTACAAAGTCAGTCTGTACCAAGTGGCTTCACTCTGTGAACTTTAGCTTCATTACCATAGCAACAGTTCTGATAAATTTTATTAGTCCTGATAAAGTAAGGCAGTTTTGACAAAATACAATAAGTACTTTATACAGTTTTAAAATGTATTAAGATTTAAATTGTGAAATATCCATCAATGAAGTATGTCTGGTCTAAAATAGGGTTCAGCTGGCATTGTTGCTTTGAGTTGGGTTGGACACAATTATATGAAACCCACTGATGTTTAAAGATGAGACATTGCTCTACAACAAGGTAAAATTTTTGTTTTTTGTTTAAGTTGAATTTTTATCTATTTAATCCACTAAAGTTTTCAATTTTTTGTGAAAGACATCTCCAAACTGTATAATTAAAGCCATCAAATAGACATGCATCCTTTTTATTCTTTAGGGAAAGACTACATTGATAAGTGTAGGAAGACACATCACCACTATGACATTCTTGTAGAATTTAGTTCGAGAGGAAAAAGTACCAAGAGGTGATATCTGGGGAATGTTGTCTTTGGCCAAAAACTGCTGCACAAGCTATAGTCACTTGTGGTGTGTTGAGATAACTACACACTTTTCTTTCAAGTACTGTTACAAATGGAAGTGAGCAAGAATGTTATAACTTAGCATGTATGAATGACAGTACAAAGTCAGTCTGTGCCAAGTAGATTCACTCTGCATACCATAACAATAGTTCCAATACTTTTTATTAGTCCTCATACAGTAAGGCAGTTTGGACAAAATACAATAAGTACTTTATACAGTTTTAAAATGTATCAAGATTTAAATTGTGAAATATCGATCAATGAAGTATGATTTAAATTGGAGTTCAGATGGTGATGTTCATTCACTTGATCAACAATTCAAATTTCAATGTGACAAAATGGACGATATAATTTCTCTTTTTGATTCACATGTGCTTTGAGTTGGATGAACACCGTGATATGAAACCCACTGATGTTTAAAGATGAGACATTGCTCTACAACAAGGTGAAATTTTCATTTTTTTTAAAAGTTGAATTTATCTATTTAATCCACTAATGTTTTCAGCTTAAATTTTTTTGTGAAAGACAACTCCAAACTCTCTATTAAGGCCACCAGATAAACAAGCATCCTTTTTTTCTTTCGAAAGAGACTATGCTAATATGTGTAGGGAGACGCATCAAGTAAAGAAAACACCACTATGACATTCTTAGCTTTGAAAATGTGACATAATTTAAAGAGAGAATAAAAATTAATCATCTCAAACTAAAAAGAATTATAACTTCATAAAGAGAAAAGATTCAATTTTTTTTTTTGCATACTGTTATAGACAAGCGTATGGTTGCAAGAAAGAAATACGACAACAGCAGAAATAGATTTATGTGATTTATTTCAATAGGAACGTGTGGGTTTGGGACAGATACCATGTGATATAGTTCATAAGCTGGCTTCGGATCTGGGTTGATCTCTCATAGTAGTTCGCACTGATTGGCGTGGCGCTCCTCCTGCTGACTGCCGCCGACCGCTCAGCCTGACCGTGACAGATCTCTTCTCTGGCCTCCTGTTGACTCCTCTTGTTGTACTTCTGTGTGACTTCTTTTATGGCTTAACAGGCCCGAAAAACGACACAAGTATAATTAGGAGGGAAGCATTTTTATTGGTCGAAAAATAGAAACACTTTAAAATATTGTTTTATTTTTTGTCAGGAACGTGCATAAACAAAGATAATGGTCATTTTGTGACGGGGCCTTGTCCCGTTCACATCCGGCTCTCGCTCTTGAGTGGCTTAGTTTATTTGCCTGCATATCAACAAAGATATGTCTTATTTTATTTTATGACAATACTAATTTTATCAAAATAACCTTGGAAATAAAGCAAGATCTCATCAGTTGAACTTGTTTTCACAGTGTAAACATTGTGGTTTGGAATAACTACATTAAATAAGCATTTCAAAAAAATAATGTATGTTAAGCAACAAAGGCAATGCAACTGTAGTGATGGACAAAACAGAATATAGAGAAAAACTGGAAGACCTGATTAGAAATGGTACCTATAGTAAAGAAAGAGCCAACAATGAAAACAGAAAGAAAACTGTTACAGATCCTGATCCTAATCAAAAACAAAGAACATTTCTCACCTGAGATATACAGGCAGTTGTCCAATTTTGAACCTAAAGTTCATCTTTAAACTTATTTCCTCCAAAAATGGTAATGACTTAGATAATGACATAAAATATATTTTTCAATCTAAACCCAATTTTCAAATTGAGTGCAATGCCACAGTTCCAAAATCGACCTGCCTTAACATACCAACACCACCAGCTCTTGCAAGATCGACACAATTGTACAGCCTTCCACTTTTCCCCCACTACAATCTTTAGAAATTAAACATGTAAACACTAACAGAGTTTCAAAAATGTCTAGTAGAATCCAGACACACACAGATTAACACAAGAAAAAAAAAACAAACATGTGACACCCTGGTCAACTAGTATTATATGGCCCCACATGTCACATAACAAGCTGAATTCTAACAGGGCAATGTAATGTAAACAAAAAACAAATGTGAATAGCCATTTACAAAACTGCTAATCTAAAAGGGATGTAACTTTAAAAATTGAATTCTTAGAACGTAAATTAACAAAGTACAATTAAATAGAATTTATCAGACATTATTTCAATTCCCTAGATATGTTTGCAACACTAAAATGCATATTTACACTTTTTTTTTTTTTTACTAATCCATGAATTATAAACAGCTGAGTTACCTCACTTTCATGATTTTCAATTGCGTATACAGCCCATTTTGCAAATGAATGCTATCAGATAAATTTTCTACCTTATAATTCATTGCATTTAAAGATTGTTGTGTTATTTTGGTTAACAAATGTGTTGGGTTTGGCTGTTCTAGTGGATATGTTATTAACAGTGAAAAAGTATCAACATTTTCTTTTCCTCATAGAAAATCCTACCTCATGGAAAAATGAATAAACTTTGTTAATTGTATTGATTGGTTTTCTATGAAAAATTCAGTTCTCTGTATGAAATATTTTGAAGAAAGATTTATTTTGAAAGGAAAATGAAACAAACTGAATTGGGATTTACATCCAATACCTAAAATACATTCAGAAAAATTAGAAAACCATCTTTTTTGCTGAATACAAAGGAATTCAGAAAGCCTCCAAAACAGTGACTGGTCCAAGCTGATGAAATACATGAATTTATTTCAGCTGATAGGATAAAGGATTTTACTCAGTTGGAAAAAAGCAAAGTGTTGTCTTAATGGCTTTGAATTTAAAAAAAAAAAAAAGATTATATTCTAATTTATAGAATAGTCTTTAACCCTGAAACACATTTTTCATCTATAAAAGAATGTATTTGCATTGACCAAAACCTTCATGCCCAGTTTCAGTGCAGTAGAATGCCTATAATGTTACCACAGTTGTTAATACATGGACATAATGCTACTCATAAGATTTAGCATGTTAGAAAATTTTCCAAACTATATACAAAATGTGGTGGAAGAACAACCATACTTAAGAGATGTATTTGTATTTCTTATGGTGGCTTTTTCTTTCATGTTAGGCCTTTGTGATTTAATGCTATTAGATTCCCAAGGAATGTGTTTCTGGTGTTTGTTTTAAGGATAGTGATTTTCTAAGCGCTGCTTAGATGTGGCACAAGGCCGGAAGTATGGAGCACCCAGTGAGGATCGAACTCACTATTCAGTCGTAATTGTTCTAGCGAGACCAGCTTGCTAACCATTACACCATGCTGAGGTACCCTAATATTGATTTTCAAAGAGGCTTAGATGTGGCACATGGCCGAAAGTATGGGGTACCCAGTGAGTTGTTGAACTCTAAGCCTGGCTTAGATGTGGCACAAGGCCGAAAGTATGGAGCACCCAGTAATTGATCTAGCAAGACAAGCTTTCTAACCATTACACCACGTTGAGGTGCCCTTTTTGTTTTAAGGATATGACATCTGCTGCCGCTTTTTCATGAGAAGTGATAAAATTATTGTAGGTTTTATGTGTTGCTTCTGCTTATGATGTTTCAAACTTATTCCTGAGAGCATTGGCACAGTTTTCCTACAGCATCTAGAAAATGCTGACAATGATATTGAACTCTATATTAATGCCTCTAAAACTGAATTCATAGGCTTCAACCAGCAAGGCTCAATACAAACTGTCTCAGGTGAATCAATAAAATCTATCAAATCTTTTACGTACCTAGAAAATAGAATAAATTCTACCAAAAAGGATATGAAAATTCACATGGCTAAAGCTGGGCTGCCTTGAATAAAATAGATGTCATCTGGAAACCTGATCTACCAGACAACCTCAAGCAGAGATTCTCTCATGCTACTGAACAGTCAGTGTTAATGTATGGTGCCACTGCCTGGACATTAACTAAAACCCTAGCGTCTAAGCTTGATTGAACCTACGCATGGATGATGAGAGCTATACTTAACATCTCCTGGAGACAACATCCAACTAAATCACATTTCTATGGACACATCCCAGATATTTCTACAATCTTACATGAACACATGGTGAGCAAAACAAAAACTCACAAGTGATCTACTGTTGTGGAGACCTAAACATGGATCAATCTATGTTGACCAGTTATGACATAGAATGCCTCCTTAAGTTAAGCAACGTCAAGCCTGATCAGTAACTAGATGGGTGACCGCTTTGGAATACCAGGTGCTGTAAGCTTTGATGTGCAGCAGTTATGGCTTATATATACATCACGTTGAAACACCGGTTCTCATACAATTACCGAAGGTAAGCAATGTCGAAGCTGGTCAGTACCTAGATGGGTGACCACTTGGGAATACCAGGTGTTGTAAGATTCGATGCAAGGCCATGAATGTCCAAAATGATTTGACAATATATATATATATATATATAATGATAGAATAAGGAGCATGCAGGTATACTTAATTAAAACTTTTATTTAATATAAATTATTAGAGAAATGTAGTTGCAGTGTTCAACAGAATATGCAAATCCTTACAAGTTAAATTCATAAGTCACAGAACTGATGCAGATCTGATTAAAACTTTAATATGAAAGTAAATTAGAAAATAACATGAAATTAAACTGAAAGATTTTTTTCTCTTTGAAAAGAAAAATGTTTTGGAAATGAAAAACTGACCAATGCATGTAAATAATTTTCAGTGATTTTTAGTTTTGAGAAACATTGTTTGGATAATTTATTCTTAATAAGGTGATAGAATTGGGAAGAAACTAAGAAAGTTGGGTGAAATTCAACTTGTAACTTACATTTGTACATGGCCATATATATATATATAGGTCCCTCCACATAAAATGTAATATTAAGTTTTAAAATGAATTTTTTTAAAATGAAAAACCTTTCTTAAAGCTTTCATTTTAGTTTTAATTTCAAGCTAATAAATTAAATTTAATACTTCCAATAAGGAAAATACTTTTCTGTATTTCAAAAACTAAACTGATTGGAAGTTTATTTTTTCAATTAATTAAGAGATTCATGCCCCTTTTTAGTTATCTTTTATTGCAACATAATTCTCTTTATTAAAAAATCTTCCAGAAGTAAAATACACTTTTCTGAAAAATTTTTTTTTTAAGACAATAATGACTTTAATATATCTTATTTATAAAAGCAATTAAAAGCTTTTAAATAATGTCATAGTTTTATTGTATTTTTATTTTACGATTCAGAGCATATTTTTGGTAAATGGTATTTCCGTTTGACAAAAACAATTTGATGATTTAAATTCTCAAAGGAGTCCTGCTTTTAATTAATATAAATATGAAGTGGGTAAAATTTTAATTTCATGAAATTATATGGGGGTAACAGATATAAACTTCTAAAACAATGTGTTTTTTACTGCAAAAAAAAGACACTAAACTCCCATTTTGGCCCACCTGCTGACACAAGAAAACAAGATTTTTAACCAAAATTTTGAACGTGCTAGAAAGGATGAAAATATTTAAGGAAATAGAATATTTTAGCCTTTCCTCTTAATAATAACAAACATTTTGATTATAAAACTGTTTTCATCAAGTTTAGGGCCTTTTTCATCATAGTATGCTCTTCTTTAGCAAATTTTGGAGGTAACTAAATTGTAAAGTTTAAGTGATAATGCTATTAAGTAAAAACCATATCTAGTAATCATAATGCTCTTTTTGAAGGTACCTAGTAAATACTGATAAAAACCATGACACGCAAACAAAAAGAAATCTGACAAAATTGTAATGGTGAGTTCACTATCATTAAAAATACAGTCTATTCATTTTCTTCATATAAAAGTTTTGTCAATTTGCATGAGAATAAAACAAAACTTGGTGTAGATTCACAACTGTATTTTTAAATTTGAATTCCATGTTAATGTTGATCTACATGGTATCATCCATGAATGAAAACAGAAAACAAACTTTTTTTTATGCAATATCTTTTAATATTTATTGAAACTGCTGTCCAAAATATCTGTTATTCAAAAACGAGTACTTCTCTATGAATAAATATTATTTAAAAATTAACATTGGATGTGTTTGCCTTTATTTTCTATTATTGCTTGTAATCTTCCTGATACTCCCTGCAACGCTTTTCTGTTCCAACAGTAGACAATATTTTACATTTTGTAGGTTTTCAATGCTATAAAGCTTAGTCATATGTAATATCACGATATATTTTGTGTAATATTCTACAAGAAATAATAGAATCAATCTATGTGTGATTTAGAAGACACTCTATTGAAAAGAGGTGTACTCATTTACTTCTAGATTGTTTTCCATCTTAATTTTTAACTGGAAATGTCAATCAATAGACAATTTTAATTCAGAATGTTTGTATATACATTTTTAAATTGTCATTTGATAAAAAATTCTGCTTTTTTTATATCAAGTTAATTTTCATAAAAAATCTGAACATTTTATTATTATTTTTACTTGAACATTACAAAAGTAAAATGGTTATTATCTTTTAATATTTATTGAAACTGCTGCCCAAAATATATGTCATCCAAAGATGAGTACTCCTCTATAAATAAATATTTAAAAATTAACATTGGGTGTGTTTGCCTTAATTTTCCATTATTAGTTGTAATCTTCATGACACACCCTGCAAATGTTTTTCTATTCCAACAGTAGACAATATGTTACATTTTGTAGGTTATCAATGTTATAAAGCCTTATCCTATGTAATATTAGATATGTTTTGTGTAATATTCTACAAGAAATAATAGAATCCTGCTATGTGTGATTTAGAAGACCCTCTATTAAACAGTAGAAGGTGCTGACTGTACAAAAAAAAATGCTGTAGATTCTTCTAGATTGTTTTCCATCTTATTTTTTTCACTGGAAATGTCAGTCAACAGACAATAATTCAGTATATGTTTACATATGCATTTTTAAATTCTTATTTGATAGAAAAGTTCAACTTCACACTTTTTGGGAATATTTGTATTTGCTTTTCAAAGTGAAATTCTGGGCAAATGACAACTGATCCAATTGGAAAGAAAATGTGTTCTCTCCAGCATGCATTTGCATGAGTGTATTTTGGTTTTTTTTTTTTTTCAAATGAAGGAGCCTGAAAATGTTGAGCCAAACATTTAACAAGAAAATTATTTTTTCTCTATGTGAATACGCATGTGTTGTTTTAAATGGTAATGACGTGAAAAGGCTGATTCACATACTTGACAAGAAAATGGTTTTTCCCCAGTGTGCATACGCATGTGGTGCTTTAAATTTGAGCTCTGTGAAAATGATGAACCACACAATTCACAAGAAAATGGTTTCTCTCCGGTATGTATTCGCATATGCTTTTTTAAAGTTGAGCCATCTGAAAAAGCTGAGCCACAAATTTCACAAGAAAATGGTTTTTCTCCTGTGTGTATTCGCATATGCCTTTTTAAATTGGATCGTTCTGAAAATGCTGATCCACACACAGGACAAGAAAATGGTTTTTCTCCAATGTGTATTCGCATATGATTTTTTAAATATGAACCATCAGAAAATGCTGATCCACACATTTGACAAGTAAATGGTTTCTCTCCATTGTGTAATCGCATGTGATACTTTAAATTGGAGCTCTGTGAAAATGCTGAACCACACAATTCACAAGTGAAAGGTTTCTCTCCAGTGTGGATTCGCATGTGAGTTTTTAAACTCGAGCTCTCTGAAAATGCTGATCCGCAAACTTGACAGGAAAATGGCTTCTCTCCAGTGTGTACTCGCATGTGTTTTTTCAAACTGGAACTCTGTGAAAATGCAGATCCACACACTTGACAAATACATGGTTTCTCTCCAGTGTGTATTCGCATATGGTACTTTAAATTGGAGCTCTCTGAAAATGCTGAACCACACAATTCACAACAGAATGGTTTCTCTCCAGTGTGTCTTCGCATGTGTTGTCTTAAATTGGAACTCTCTGAAAATGCTGAACCACAAATCTGACATGAAAATGGTTTCTCTCCTGTGTGTATTCGCATGTGTTTTTGTAAATTGGAGCTATCAGAAAATGCTGATCTACACACTTGACATGAAAACGGTTTCTCTCCAGTGTGTATTCGCATGTGTCTTTTTAAACTGAAACTATCTGAAAATGCTGATCCACATACTTGACAAGAAAATGGTTTCTCTCCTGTGTGTCTACGCATGTGTCTTTTCAAACTGGACATCAAAGAAAATACAGATTTACACAATTCACATGAAAGTTGTTTCTCTCCAATGTGTTTTTGCATAATGTCTTTTTTTTAAAATATAAAGCCTGTGAAAATATTGATTTGCAACACTTCACAAAAATTACTCTACACTGTGTGTAGTTTGAAATGTAAATTTTGTAAAAATGCTTCTTTTTGTAAAAACTTTGAATTATTGAAGAATTTCTTCTTTATGTACTTGTATGGAATTATTCAAACAGGAAACCTGTGAAAATCCACACATCTACTAAGGATGTGGTTTTGACATTTGTATATGTCTTCCAATAGTCATGTTAATCCAGTATTGATACCTGTGAAGAAAGAAAAGGTATTTTATATGAAAATAATAAACATATTTTAATAGCTGCAAATAGTGTAACTCAAACAGAACATGAATGCACAAATTCTAGGTATTTATTTATCTGAAGCATCGGTGCTAAAAACTATGTTAAAAGGTGACAAATATTTTTTTTACCTGGACAGCAATAGGAATGCCAAGATCTGAGATTATACTTGAGGACCTACTGTGTCAGATATCTGGTGACAGACTTCAAAGTTTAATTTCAAAGCTTGTAAATGTCTTCTACTATATTGTTAGTGTACCTGAAGAGTTACTAAGTTATTGGTGATATGTGCTGCAAGCCTTACATTATCACCTTTTAAAACCAATATTTTCCCAAATACAAAAGCATGTGCTCATTTAACTGTCAAAACTATAATGGATTCTTTAAAAAAAAAAAAAACAGAAGTTACTTGAGACATTTTTGCCTTTGTAAGATGATTTACATTCAAATAAGACAACTCTGCACATTGGATTCATTGTGGTTCATAATATATGGTTCCATAAAGTAGTCTAGCATCATTTTGACATGAATAAAAATGAATACATTTATCCTGCGATGTTTCATAAGCTAAAGAAAAATATCATATCCTGACCACCACTATTATGAATTCTATGAATCATTTTGGCTCATATAACATTCAGACAACCCTGTGTTCTCAGTCAGAGTTGAGGGATTATATATATATATATATATATATATACATGTGCTAACCGTATTCGGAAACTAAAAACATCACTACCACACACTGAACATACACAGAACACACACACTCTACTAAGCTGATATTGAATCATCCTTGATAATGGCTAAAGATATAGCCGAAAGCGCTCGGAAATACAGAACATTCGGACAGTTCTTACACACTCTTTGTCCAGAAAAGAAAGCTCTTGTCAGAACACAAGAAAAATTAAATAAAAAGCTCAACCGTAGTACCTTGTCTGTCGTTTTTAATGAAACATGCATAAAGGAAGGATTGCTGCCTAAATATACAAATATATATACATACATACATACATTATCCTTTACCAATAGAATGACTTGTAGTTTCATGCACAACACAATCCTCAAGTGCTGAAAATAGACTGGCTGTTATATAATTTGAATTTTTTAAATATATCTGGTTATCCCAATGTTGTCACAGTTATCTATTACTTGCAGTAGAACCCGGCGTTGCCCGGGGATGTAACAGTAAGAGATAGATCAAGTATCGACCATCATGAAGACTGAAAAATAAAATTGACAAAGATTATTGTTTAAGGTTGATGGACACACATGTCTTAATTAGTTTTTTTTTTGTTTTTACGAATTTTTTTTTGTTTTTATATTGTTTTCAATCATTATGAGTCTACCGATTGAATAGAATTTTATTATAAACAATTGTCTTGTAAATGGAATTTTTAAAGCATTCTGAATGTAAAAATAAAGAAAAAAGTGTGCAAGACAATAAGAAACACTACCTGGAAAAAAAAAAAAAGTGAAGTTTTGTTGAAATCGGTTTGAAAAATGTAGGAAATCCAATCCCATATATAAATGAACACACACACACACACACACAAACAACCTGGGTTTTAGAATAAGTATAACTCGATATCAGTTGTCCCCCTTTCATTCTTGAAACAGCAATGCCTCTTAATCGTGTTTTCAAATTGATTTTGTGCAAAAACAATTGTGTTTTTCCAATTTTTGGCAGTGTCAGAACCACCACAAGGTAATTTTATGTAATCCTGTGAAGTTTTGTTGAAATCGGTTGAAGAATGTAGGATATCCGATCCAATATATAAACGAACACACACACAAGCTGGGTTTTATAATAAGTATGATGCTGGGATTACAGTTTTTTAATTTTAAAAAATTATATTTGGCATTTAAAATAATGGGATTTTGTGTGTATATATATATATATATATATATATATATATATATATATATATATATATATGTGTGTAAAAAAAAAAAATAAAAAATATTCTAGAGTTGTGAATATTAATTATTTATTAAACTGAGGTTACTTGTGCTTTTTTTATACCAAAAAAAAAAAAAAAAAAGGCAAAAAACACACCATAATTTACCTAAAAAATAAACCATGATTTATATTAAAAATTAATCTGGATCAACATATTTAAGCAGATATTTCTTTTTATACCATCATGTAACCATATATATATATGATCACAATTTAAAATTGATAACCCAAATAGGAAATGCTCTTGAGCTGCGATTAGTTAAAAGGATCAATATATGGATATACCCCAACATGTATCACTCTTACTCATTTACCAACTATCATGTGTAATTTCATTGGTGCATGTCAGGCAATAACTAATGTCACAACCCTACCCATTGGATCCATTGTAGTTCACTACATATGTTCCTATAAAAGAGTCTATCAAATCTATCAAAAAAGAAAAAGTTCAACATCACTTACTCACTTTCATTTATTAGACATTCAATTATGTCACTTAGCATCTCCCATAATTTACTTAGACTTTTTTTTATATTTATGAGCATCTCTTAAATTCAAATTTTTTTGAAATGTAACAACTTTTTTACTTTTGTTTATAAGTGCTATATAAAGTTTTAAAATTCTGTATTAATTTGTAGCTGTCAAGTGATATTGTTATTAAATAAAAAGTGTGTCCACTAATCATAAATGGAGACGCTTACTACAATTCTATGATACCCATTATTTTAAAAATTCTTCTGAATTTTTTGTGTATGTATAAACATGATGATATTTTAAAATATGGCTGTCCATAGATGACATTACCAGAAAATAAGATCAATAACTACACTAAATTTAAGATTTATTGGTAATTTTCTAACATTTCCTCAACAAGCATTTTTGTAAGTAAGGCTAAAAACCCAAAGTGCCTAAAATTCAATAAAATATTAGAAAACTTAAAATTTTTTTAAATTACTGAGTAGTTAAAAAATTGTACAGAGAAACCTGGATATAAGAGAGATTTTCTCTGGTCCCAAAGTGTTCCCATACTTACCTAAACAAAATAGACCAAACCCGGATATAAGAGAAACCTAGATATAAGAGACTTCTTCTCCGGTCCCGACAACTCTCTTATATCCGGGTTACACTGTATTAAAAAAATGTCATTTACATTGTATTCATGTAATTTTGTTACAATTATCTCTTCCTTCAGGTTGTCGATAAATATGTAAACATCTCATAAAAACATCCATGTCCATGTTAAAAAATGCATTTGAGTGATATTTTAAATGAAAATTAAAACTTGTTTTAATTCACATTAAACTTTAAATCAAATAATTTTCTTCAAGTAGCATTTGGATAATTTTAGTAATAATCAGAAAAAGAAAAATTCCAATCAATTTAAATTGTTTAAAATACAGCAAAGTATTTTGATTATTGGAAATATTAAATTTCATCTATTAGCTTAGAATTAAAATAGGTACCTCCACGAAATCGCTAAAAAAAGAGCAAAGCTTGATGAAAAAGACGCCAAACTTGCCGAAAACTAAATTTTATTGTCTAAATGCTTATGTTATTATTAAGAGGAAAGACCAAAGTTTTTTTTAATTATTTAAAAAAAATTTTCCTTCTAAATTTTGATTAAAAAAACCTTTTTTCTATTTGTATCAGCGGAACTAGTAAATAACATAGACAATTTTTAGCACGTTTTTTTGGTATGACACACATTAATTTGAAAAATCGTGCAAAAATAGAAATAATTATCGGATGTTAATGAAACTTTCAGAAACTATTCACAGATGATTGAAATTATTATAAATATGTTTTTTTTTATGAAAGTCATGGTAGAAATATTTTTTTTAAAATATTTATTACCCCCCATAACTAATTTTATGAAAACGCTAGAAATTGACGCATCGGTTTTAGTGATTACAATAATTAAAAGTACAGGGCTTTGAGGAATGCAAATCATGTTTTTTTTTTTTGTTTTTAATTGGATATGCAGTACCTGAAAATCCGCTCTGAATTGTAACATACAAAACTCAATAAAACAAAGATATTATTTAATTTCAAATGCTTTTATTTGCTTTTAGTTGTTTTTATGAATATGGACAATATTTTCTGAAAGCAAAAAAAAATTTTTCGATGAAAAATGAATTTTTAATACAATTATTTGTTATTTCATTAATTATGATAGATTTTACATTTAAGTTGTTAAAATATTATAAAATTAGTTAAAAGTCGCATCGGCTTTCATAAGTGTCCTTATGAGATAGATCTTTTTTTTAGCGCGTTGTAAATTGTATCATTTTGACTAATCAGAAGATATCCCCAGTAATTAAGAAATGTAATTTTGTGCTTATAATCGAGCTGTAATTATAAAATACGGAAGACCAACCAGAATATAATTAAGTTGCGTTATTTGAGTTAAGCATTGTTCTCCGCTGTTAAGGCCTTTTTTTTTTAAAAACACGTGTGGAGAAGTCAATTTGATTTTTTCAATTTCAACTGAGAAGGGTACCTACAAGTATCAGTATCATCTTATGAAATTTATATGATCTTATTTTATATTAATCTCAGTTACAACATTTTTCCATAAATGAAATATCAAAATTAATAATAAAATGAATGCAAATACAAATAACAGTAGAATGTAATAAATGTACATAAAATTATAGTATTTTATGTACAATTCTGATAAAATTTCATAAGAAAGGTACCTATAAATTAATTAGATACCTTTCTTAAGAAATATGAAATTTAATGTCACTCTTAACAGTTTTATTTTAATTTCTTTACAATATATTTCCCATAAAGCATCATAAACGTAAAGGTGAAAGCTAAGTACAAAAAAAAAAAAAAAAATTAGACCGCTGAAAGTTTTCGTTAAAAATAACGGGGTAAATAATTTGTTCACGTAAATGTAAATTATTTCACTTTTCTCCTTCCGTAGAACAAATTAGCCTCATGGAATTCGTAAATATATCATTCATCACATGTCAAGAGACGCGAAACTTTATGACCTGCTTTGTTTTATTTTCAAATTACATCTTTTTAGCACAAAAGCTAAGTTTGGTTCAAAATATTTTAAATAAACATAATTTCTGATTTTCTTAAAATAAGTTTTGAAAAAAAGATAATTGATATTTAAAAAAATTTCAAAGTCAGATTTCCATTTTTTTTTTAAAATTGAAAAAAATGGTCAATTTTGCTGACTCAAAAAAAACTAGATTTTTAACGAAAATTTCGGACGTGCTAGGAACGATTAAAAAATGGAAAAAAATACCCCCAAAATACTTTGACCTTTCCTCTTAATAATAACAAACATTTAGACGATAAAATTTTGTTTTCGTCAAGTTTGGCGTCTTTTTCATCATGCTATGCTTTTTTTTTAGCGATCTCGTGGAGGTACCTAAATTAAAACTAAAAGAAATGCTTCAAGAAAGACTTTTTTTTTATTTTTTAAATGTATTTTAAACCTTAGGTATCACCTTTTTTAAGGTACCTACATTCAATATAAAATACATTTGTTAATAATTAAATCTTAAAAATTTCAATGAAATTAGATTATAATCGATAAATTTATAAAATTAAAAATAAGTTATTGGGGTTTCTTCAGCTGCCCGAAAGGATGCATGATTTTGGAGGTACTATTTAAAAAAAAAAAAAAAACTAAAGTAAATGAGGTGCTACAAAAAAATAAAATAAAATAAGGGAAAAATTACTAAACAAAAATATTCAACAGATGCTGATTTTTTATTGCAGTCAGAGAATTATTTCCTTTTTGAACTTCCGTACAAAGAATAATCGTAAAAATAAAATTGAATCAAATTAAAATTCTTTTAAAAAATAAACTAATTCGAAATTATCACTTTTTTACAGTTTTTGACTTTTTAAAGAAGTCTTTATAGAAACATCTTGTGATTTTGAAAATCGCTCTGAAAAATTACATTAGGTAGATTTTTAAAAATTAATATTCAGTGTAGTTTGTTTTTTTGTTTTTTTTTTCCTAGTCCAATCTGAAAAATAATGTTTTATAATTAAATGCAAGTACCAATTCCCAAAGAGAATTATTTTTTAGTAAGATTCGGGTCGAATTTCCGTATGTTCATAATTTTAATTGCATTATTTTTTTTAATTTTTATTTTTTTACTGAAATAGTATCTTTATGAAAAGAATTTCTTTACGCAAACCAAGTTTAAAAGTACACACTATCCAAGTTGGGGTGGAAATTGCCACCGTCAAACAAAAAATATTGCCACAAAGTAATGAATAAGTACTGAAAATTTCGTTTAAATCTCATAATTGTCTGAGGTTTTGTATTTTAAAAAAAAAAAAAAAGAAAAAAAAAGGTTAGTGATTTTTTTTTTTTAAAAAAAGGCACCCATTTTCAGAAAATGATTTTCTCAGTCCCTAGAAAATAAAAAATAAATTTAAAAAAAAAATGGATTAAAAAGATTAAATTAGTTTCCAATAAAGGAATTGCCAAATTGCAGACAATGTTTAATTTCCATAGAAAGTCAATTTCCCAAAAATTTTTAGACATATTTTTATTGTCGTAATTAATATACGGAATTCCACGTGATGAAAAAAAAAATCTGAAATTAACAATTTTTGTTTGTCAACAAAGAAATTAATACTTACTGTTTTCTTTCGCTTTATGATTTGGTTTCCTTACGACAAGGCAGTATTTGAGAAAATTGGGGAAACTATAATATTTCAAATAAACTGATATTTTCTTGATAAACTAAATGTAAAAAAAACAATCAGTTTTCGTTTGATGCCAAATGATGACACAAGTCAAAGGGAGATAATAGAAATATATTCCTCCAAAATAATCCACACTTTTGGCACGTGACAAAAACAAAAACGATACTCCTTATTTTTAAAAATCTAACAAAAATTAGGGAATTATTGGATGTCATTGAATTTCTCAAGCTTTATTCAATAAGGAATTAACTTTATGTTGAATCATTTATCTTTTTTTTTACGTTTTCTTTCCGGTCAGTTATACCCAGGGCCGGTGCAAGGGTCTTGTGGGCTCCTCCTGAATCTTTGATATGGTCTTCCCTCGCCTCCATTCTAATATATTTCAATTTTCATTAGGTAGTATTCATATAAATCTTATTGTAACCTATGTACAATAATGGATCATATGCAATATAGTTGAACAATTCAACTAGAAAAATTGAAAAAAATATCGCAATTTGCATAAAATACAAACTAAGATGCAATAACTAATAGATCCTTCCATAATTTATGGAATGATCTATCATGTTATGACACATCTTAATCTTAAATAAATCAACAACGTTTTGCGACAGTTTTTAACATAAATTTCAGATTCTCTTTGTTAAAAAGTTGAATAATTTTTACTGTTTCAACAATAAAAACTAGTGAAATTTGAATGTTCCTAATTTTTTAGCATTTATTTTGCTTTGAAACAAATATTTCAACAAACTTACAAACAGTAGATTTTTAGGAGATTTTAAACTAAAGTGTATTTCAATAGGTGGTGTTTTAACATTAATTTTGTTTCACACATGACTGAAATTTATAACTTATATAGATATTCTGAGAGGTGGCATTTCTTCATGTTTTCTATATTTTTGTGTGGTGTGGAATTTTAAATGTTTTTACATTAGAAGTGAAAATGGAAGAAAATTAGATATATTTTAATCATTTGATTTTGTCATTTATTTCCAAAAAGATTAAAAACAATTTCCAAATAGCAAATCCAGTTTTAGAGAAGGTGCAATCCCGGTGAATACAATTTGTAAATGGTTGAGAGTATGCAGAATTGGAAATTTTGAACTGGAAGAGAGAAAACAACATTCTGACAGGCATGCAGTTATTTATGATGACAAAATTGAAATGCAAATTAAAGATAATCAAAGTCACATGACATGGGACATCACAGACATATGCTATTACTTATATATGAACATTGTAAGGTACTTGTAATCACTTATATATGTGAATCGCTACAATGTTTACTGCACAATTAAACAGAAACAAAATTTAATGGACTGCATTTCCATGTACAATTCTCCGCTCAAACACAACGAAAATGATACTAGACAATGAAAAATAGGTTGTTTACAACAATGTGGAGCAAAAAAGAAGCTTGAGGAAAATGAAGTGAGTTACTATTAACCACTCTAAAAGCTGGTCTGCATCTAATGGTGATGCTGCATATCTGTGGGAATTGGAAAGGCATTGTATATTATAAGGTCTTTCCACTGTATCAGATATTGAATTCAGACACATATTGTCCCCAAGTAGATTGATTAAAGGCAGCAGTCAATGAAAAACGTCCAGGACTGACCCATCACAATGGTTTGTTTTCCACTAAGAGAATAAAATACGACTTTTTGCAGACCTGGTAGAAATTGGTTTGTCTTGACTACACCTGCCATATCCATCTGACCTTGCACTTTTGGATTAGCACTTATTTGAATCTCTACAAAATTCTCTTTATGGGTTGAAATGTGATTCGCTGGAAGCCTGGAAAATCCACATAGACCAGTTCATCACATAGAAAGATCCCTACTCCAAGGGATATGGAAACATAAATCTGTCTTAAGATGGTGACAAGTGGTTGAATAAATCTATGTACAAATATCTAAATATTGTCATTGAAACTCACCTAAAAATGCCACAATCTTTTGTGCCAACCCAATATTATTCTTTCTTTGTGTTATTCACTTGTTTGTTTCAAGAATATTTTATGTAATGTGTAAATTGAATCTAATGTAGAAAAGAGTATTGCTGACTTTCATTAGAATTTAAGCAATTTGGTGTGGCATATTCAAAAATTGTTTATATCAAACTTCAAATAAATCATTTTTTGCCAAAAATACAAAATATAGCTTCTTTTTTTTTTTTTAACAGTTATGGTTACTCTGTGCAAGAAAGAAGAGCCACTCGAGGTAGAGGCTTATAGCGTAAGAAGCACCATGTCAATCAAGATGATTGTATCACCAAGACACAAGGGGCCACTGGAAGTGAAAGAGAAGGAAAAGACTTTAAAAGTTACCAGAAACAAAAGCCTAAACAGGATACAAGGGATAAACCTCTACACCTGTTCAAAAGACTGAGGAGGATCATGAACCAGACAAAGGAGTTTCGTTAAAATTGAGTGAGTGCAATAAATTCAAATTAAATTCAAACAACCAAGAAGAATATGTGTGAACAAAGGAATGAAAAGTGTCTCCAGACGAATTTTTGAACTGATTGAGTTTTTCATACCAAATTGTGAAATGTAAGTTATGCTGAATGGTTACTCTTCTAGATCCTTCCGTACTAATGCAGGTGTCCCCCAGGACTTTATCCTTGGTTTTACTTTGTTTTAATTTTCATTAATGACATTCCTGATGACATCAGCTCTCAACTTGATTTCTGTGCTGAAGACTCAACCATTTACTCCTGTTTCATTACTAAGTCAGATCAGTTTGATAAAGTCAAATTGGCAGGTGATCTAAAAAATGACGTACAGTCTGCTGTTAACTGGATCAAAGAATGGCTTGCTAATTTTAATCAATTGTTAGGTCGGCTGCTAAGAAAGAGGGTTTATTGTGTTGTGTTAAAACATTTTTCTTTCCAGAATCTATCTTGCATGTCTATAAGTCTACAATTCACTCATGTTTAGAATATTGCTGGTGCATATGGTCCAGCGTTCTATATTTAGAGATTCTTGATAAAATCCAAAGAAGGATTAGCAATATTATTGGTCCTGAACTGGCATCTTGGCTTCAGTCACTTTTCCACTGGTGTAAAGTTGTTTCCCTGCTTTTTCTATAAGTACTTTCATGGTAGTTGTTTGGATGCACTATTCACTATGGTACGTAGACTTTATGAATTTAAGCACAGTACTAAATTGGCCACAAGTTTTCACCAATTTACAGTTGAATTGGAATAACCATAAGTTCTATTATAACAGTTTCTTTTCTCACACTTCTTGCTTGTGGAACTCTCTTCTGGCTCTGTGGTTTCTGGCCAAGTTTGATCATAACTCCAAAGAAAAGCAACTCTAAAACAAAACTGCTATTCATCAGAGACCCCTTTCTGCCTTCCATCAGTCTGACTTAAGCTAACCTACAGGAGAATGACTTGTTGCCCATTCTTGGGTTAACATTCTCAGCTGACATGAAGTGGAAAGACAATGTTGAATGAATTGTTAGGTCAGCTGTTAAGAAGATTGGTTCAATGTGTCATAATGAACAATTTTTCTCTTCAGAATCTTTCTTATATATCTATAAGTCAACCATTCACCCATGCTTAGAATATTGTTGGTACTGATCTGGCATCTTGGTTTCAGTCACTTTCCTACCACTATAAAGTTGTTTGCCTATGCATTTTCTATAAATACTTCCATGTTTGGACCAGCTCTTCACTATGGTAATAAAGCTTTATGAATTTATGGTCTCATAAGTTTACAGTTGAATCGACCAGATCTAACCATAATAGTTTCTTTTCTCACACTTATCACTTGTGGAACTCTCGTCTGCTTTCATACTTTCCAGCCAATTTAATCCTCAATAAATTTAAATGCATTGTCAATTGTTATCTACTGTCTTCCTGATTAAACTACTATTGTTCTCAATCCTTCATAATGCTTCTGTTTTCTATTTCTTTCACACCCAGTAACCCCTAGTGGCACATTCTTGGGTTAATAGTCTCAGCTGACATGAAGAGAAAAGATAATGTTGTGTCAGTTGTTTGGTCAGCTGCTAAATAAGTTGGTTCAATGTCGCCTGCTAAAAAACTTTCCTCTCCAGAATCTATCTTACATATCTATAAATCTACCATTCATCCATGCTTGGAATATTGCTGGCACATAAGATCTGGTGCTCCTGTTATATATTTAGAGATTCTTGATAAAATCCAAAGCAGAATCAGCAATATTATTTATCCTGACCTGGCATCTTGGCTTCAGCCAGTTTCCCACCACCATAAAGTTGCTTCCCTGTGTTTTTTCTATAAATACATTCATGGTAGTTGTTCGGATGAACTCTTTGCTAGACTTTATGAATTTAAGCACAGTACTAAATTGGCAAAAAAGTTGCATCAATTTCCAATTCAATTGGCTAGATGTAACTGTAATTTCTATAATAACATTTTCTTTTCTTGCACTTCTTGCTTGTGGAACTCTCTTCTGGCTCCATACTTTCTGGCCAACTTTGATCTTCATCTATTTATTTGAACTGGCTAGATGTAACTGTAAGTCCTATGCTTAAAGTTTCTTTTCTTGCTTGTGGAACTCTCTTCTGGCTTCATGCTTTCTGGCCAACATTGATCTTCAAAAATTTAAACGTAATGTCAACCATTATTTACTGTCTTCTTGATTACTCTTCTATTGTTCCCACTCTTTCATCATGTTTCTAATTCTTTCATAACCAGTAACCCCTTGTGTCTTAATGGCTTTACTGCCTTACTTGAAATAAATTTGATTTAAAAAAGACAAAATTGTGGTTTCAAATAAAATTGCAATATTTATTTTAACAAATAATATAAAACCTTCATCTTTGAAGATGATGTGAAGTAAAATGTAGACTACAGAGTGAAAAAGAAATTACAGTCAGTTACTGGAGAAAAACAGGCATATAAAGAACTTATGTATGTTGTGTGTATATATATATATATATATATATATATATATATATATGGCAGGGTTGCTAAGTTGACTCTGAGTGGAGAGCTTATGCAATTGGTGGGAGAGTGTATACATGTGTGTAGTAACTCCAAAGAAAAGCGATACCTAAGGTTACAAATGAATTTTCATAAATGAAAAATCTTTCCTGAACCTTTTATTTTACTTTTAATTGCACACTAATACATTTAATTTAACATTTCCAATAAGCAAAATACTTTGCTACATTTCAAAATTTAAATTGATTGGAAGGCTTATTTTTTTAATTTTCAGCAAAAATCATCCATACTGACAAATCTGCCAACACAATACAATTTTCTGTATTAAAAAAAATCTTGCAAAAATAAGTACTTTCCTTAAACATTATTTGAGAAATATTAAGTTTAATTTGATTTGAAACAAATAGTACTTATTTTTAGTTTAAGATATCAGAGAAAAGCATTTTTTAACATGAAGGTGGGTGTTTTTATAAGGTGTTGACACACTTATCAACAGCCTGATGTTTGATTATAATAAAATTGTATGGAGAATACAATGCAAATGCCTTTTTTATATAAAGAAATAAAAATAATTCTTTTAAAAATTCATTATCAAAAATTTTTTTGGACAACAAAATTTAATGATTTAAATTTTGACTTCTGGCCCTTATATACTTTCCTGAAATGTTATTTGAGAAATATTAGCTAATTTAAAATTTAATTAATTTTATTTGAAACAAATATTACTTATTTTTAGTTTATGATATTGCAGAAAAGCATTTTTTAACACAAAAGTTTGATTTTATTAGGTGTTGACACATTTATTGACAGCTTCATGTTTGATAAATTTAAATAAGGAGGAGATGGTTGCAATAAAATTATATGAAGAATACAGTGTAAATGCTTTTTTATATAAAGAAATAAATTCTTTTAAAAAATTCATTATTCATCAAAATTTTTTTTTCTTTAAAGAATGATGTCCATAATAAAAGCTTTTCTAATTAAATAATATCTTAGTTTGTTGCATTTTTCATTTTATGATTTAGAGCAGTTTTAACTGGGGATCCTGTTCTACTAACAAAATTTAATGATTTAAATTCCCTGACTTCTTGCCTTCATAAGTTATATAAAAATTAAGTCCTACAAAAAGAATTTCTCAAAATTAAGTAAGTTTATGTGTTGGGGGGGGGGTAACAAACGTAGAAAAAAAGTCTTTTACAAGATATTCTAAAAAAAAAAACATTTAAAAAATAATTTCATTCATTTGTGAAGAAGTCCAGAAAGTTTAATTAAAATCTGACAATTATTTGATTTTTGCAAGGATTTCCAAATCAGTGTTTTGCACCACAAAAAAAATGTTAAAATTTTCCATACTAATTTATTGTACCACATTAATACCAGAGAAACAAGATTTTTAACCCAAATTTCAAAGGTTCTAAAAAGGATTTAAAAAAAAAAAATTACATCAAAACAATAATGAAGATGATTTGGAATCAAAATGAGCTGTTTTTTTTAATATGTAGAAAAAATTATTAAAATTTGTTTTTATACCATCAATGTTATAAAAATTAATCTTAGTTCTGTGCATGTCTATTCATATTTAAATGTCAAATCTAAATTTATCTAATCATCAGAATATGCAAAATTGTTATATCCCCTTTTTTAAATAACATATTGTATTTTCAGATTTATTATTCTTTCTATTAGTTGTTTGATTCAATTATTATTTCTTTTGCTTCAAATGTATTCTATGACATGAGTAGATTAAATCTAATATAGAAAGGAATATTACAGATTTTCATTAGAACTCAATCATCTTATCAGTTTGGTATCTATCATATAACCTTTACATGATGATCAGTAGAATCATAAAACAATTAAGCAATAATTTGCGAGGAAAGTTGGCTTTCTGTGCCGTGTCAGGAAATTTTTTCTCCCCGGAATCAATAGTTCAAATATACAAATCAACCATTCGACCTTGCATGGAGTATTGCTGCCATATATGGTCTGGGGCACCTTCTGTTTACCTCAGAGTTCTTGACAAGATCCAGAGACGGATATGTAATATAATTGGTACTGATCTGGCGTCTCGTCTACAGTCACTCTCTCACAGACGCGCCGTTGCCTCTCTCTGTCTTTTTTCCAAATACTTTCATGGTAATTGCTCCGATGAGCTGCTTTCACTGGTTCCCAGACTACATGAATTCAAGCGCCCTACGAGACTGGCATCCCGCTCTCACCCTTTCATTGTAGAAACTTTTAAATGTAGCTGTCTCTTCTACTCCATTAGCTTCATACCTCACACCTCTCGCCTGTGGAACACCCTTCCCAATTACTGTTTCCCTGAGAGCTATAATCTCCAACTATTCAAATGTAATGTCAATCGATATCTCCAGTTACCTTGATCTATCCACTATCCCTCTCCTCATCCTTTCTTCTATCACTCATATCTGCTCTTGCTCCAGATCTTCTGCAACCCCCTGCATCCTAGTGGCATCACGCCTTGCTCGGGGCATAATGCTTAAAATAAATAAATAATAATAATAATGATAGAAAAACCCTAAAAGTTGAAAGATTAAATGTTGATCCTAATTCACATGCAACAGGCAAAGAATTTCTTTAATGAATGTAGTGACAGTGCTTCTGATAAATATATAACTTTGGTCAGGTGCATCTGATATAATTGGTTTATGACTCTACTGTACACTAGCATGGAAAACCTTTGGACCACCTTCATACTGTGCAAAAAACCTCCTAGTTTCAGCAAGTTTTTTTTTTTTTTTTTACTTTTTGTACTTTTTACTTTTTTTATATTGTCAATCATCAACTATATAATAATAGATAGAGCCAGTGCTTACTACACCACTCCTCCACAATACATAAAGAAAGGCATGAACCCATCAAGGACTTAATGGAAAAAACTACTTTCATCATAACTGGATGAATTGCATTGACCTGAAAATATTTAACTAACTTGTAGGTTATCCCACTCGACTTTGTTAAAAAAACCACTGCTAGGGGTGCCCCTTAAGATTATAAATAGGCAATGATATGCTCACTCATTCTCTTTCCTCTTTCACAAATCTGGCTATAAGATGTTGTCACACATGAGAAAAAAAAAAAGTGTCCCACACTGGGGCACATTCATATTCAATGTCTTACTTTTCTCTTGTGACTTTGTACTTTTCCAAACACGTGTCGTCTATCACATAAGCCTATACAAACTTCACACACATAAACAAACATTCTCTAATTTAAATGCTTTATGAATCTAAGCTTTAGATGTTCTCTTCTTTTATTGGAATTGTAATACTTTTTTTTAATTCAAATCAGCAGTAATTGTTATGTAAAAATAATACAAGGAGACATATGTTTTCTACAACAACGCAACAAGCATTCCCGCAGCAAACTTTTTACATGGGCAACAATCAGAGTACACAAAGTTCTCATGCTTCCTTTATTTATGGGACAGTAGAGTCGAGGATCACCACTGGGATAGACGAAAATGGCCGCTCAGAGTAGACATGAAACTCAGAGAGAAAAATGTGATAACTGATCTGCTAGTCCCCAGAAACGAAGTTCCCTTTCCTCATCTCCATATCAAATTAGGACTCATGAAGCATTTTGTGAATGTACTTGGTAAGGAAGGTCAATGTTTTTAGTACATTTGCAGTGCATTTCCTGAAAAATTGAAACAAGGCATTTTTGATGGGCCTTATATTCGAAATGTCATCAAGGATGACAATGTCCTGGGTATGACAATAAACTACATCCGGTAGCAAGGCCTCTGATGGAGGTTTTGAGCAGCATGGGATTAATTGCTCTTGTTCCCAGGTTCACCAGGGTGATAGCACCTGTTAGGGTCCCAGCTATGGGAAAATAGTTAACCCCACCAAACTGGGGTCAAAATACTATGAAAGTATAAAAATAGATTTTTATATTAAAAATACCAGCAATACATTTAAAAAAAAAAGAAATTACCAGCAATACATTTGATTCTCGACAAAAACACTCTTTACAAAAATACTGAATGAAATCTGAACTACAAACTAATTTCTTACAAAGAATACATATTCTATCCATACAAACATATCCTAAAAAATTTGTCAGCATTGAATAAACCATTGAGGTTGATATGCTGTAAAACAAAATAAAATTAAACCAAGGATGATAACTTCATCAACTCTGAATGCTACTGAATCAAATGCCTGGATTTCATTTGTTGCTATTGCAAAGAAAAATTTGAGATATAGAAAGTTCTTAGATGCTCACACGAATACCTAGTACTGACTAGTTATCGAATCCGGGACATCACAGAGGACCAGCTACAAACAAAAAGCGTAATATTCGCACATACTTCAACGCCAAACCATATATGTATCGGAGAACACATCTGGAATCAGCCTTGAAATCTCTAGGTCTACTACTATCTTCCAAATTTCCAACCCCAACATCACAGCAGAGCGAAACTGGAAGGATTCCATGCACCGGGAGATGCATACACTTGTAGTTGTTATAGACAAGCGTATGGTTGCAAGAAAGAAATACGACAACAGCAGAAATAGATTTACGTGGTTTATTTCAACAGGAACGTGTGGGTTTGAGACAGCTACCTTGTGGTAAAGTTCATAAGCCGGCTTCGGATCTACATCGATCTCTCATAGTAGTTCACACATGTTGACGGTGGTTGATGCTCCCCTGCTGTCAGTAGCCGACCGTGACAGGTCTCTACTCTGGACATCTGTTGACTGCCTGTTGAACTTCCGTGTGACCACTTTTATAGCGTTTTTTTATGGCTTAACAGGCTCGAAAAACGAAGTGAGTATAATTAGGAGGGAAGCATTTTTATTGGACGAAAAATAGAACACTTTAATTATTATTTTATTTTTCGACTGGAACTCGTGTGTCGGGAACATTTGTAAACGAAGATAATGGTCATTTTGTGACGGGGTTTTGTCCCATTCACATCCGGCTCTTGCTCTTGAGTATTTGCCTGTAAATCAGCCGAGATATGTCTTATATTATTTTATAACATAGTGGTGCTATAAGAGTTGGTGGCTAGAGTCACCATGAATATAATCAAGAAGGAAAGCTGTGTTCTTGTAAAACAACACCCCACATGAATAATGCACAACAAACACGAGAGAAAAATAATCAAGCTCAGGGAACATTAATAAAATATTGTATTAACAATGATATACAAATATCAACAATAAGTATAAAGAAAGTTGCTTTCCTTTTTCCGTAATAAAAAGGGTAAGTTTAGCTAATTAATGTTGAGTACAATGTTGAATGTTATCTGACTACAAAGTTCAATTGAAGTCTTAGCTAAATAAAGAACAATTCCACAGTGTGTTACCAGTGTAGAAAGATGTAATGTTCATGAGTGATATCAATAGGAATTAGTATGATTACTCGAATGAGTAATAATTAAGAATTAAAATGTCACAAGAATATGCGCCGTGCCGTATTTTCCAAGAATTGAACTGCTAAAGGATGTTGGCTAACAGCGAGAGGGTTTTTATAGTTACGCATAGGCTCCAGTGATCTTGGCGCCAAAAATATAGAAAGATACTAAAATACGCGATTGGTCAGGAAATGGAACAATCCGTGATTTTAGAGAAAAATTCAAATGACGTGCGATGGCAAAATTGTCATATAATAAGTATCATATATTTATGAACCAATGACATTAAAGAAAGCGGAGGTGTGGCACATGTAAGTGATCACCACACACTCGTCGATTCGACGATATAACTATCGACACAGTCCGAAAAACCTGATGTATCGACGATAGCATACTCCGGGATTACTCCATAATAGAAGTATCAATTTGGCCCATGATGTACTATCCATTGCGGCAATGTGGGATCTTCCACAACAAACCAGCCTTACCTCTTTTTAGGAAATGCACTCTTCCTATCTGGTAAGTAACAGCCAACTTTCATACAAATATAACAAGTATTCATTGGTCAATCACCTCCAATCTAGCTTGTGTAAACTTCCTAACATGTGTAAACTTCCTCAAGTTCTTCTTTCCATTCATCTCTCTAGCACGTCTCATTCCTTGCTACCAAGTGCCAAGATGTAACCTTCAGGAACTCACATTTTAGTCATTGCTGACCAGACGTTAAAGACAATTACCAACATTCACGAACTCTGAAATCACTCCTGAACTTTTACCAACTTTGCAAACTCACAATTCCAAACTTTCTTAATATGAACTCAGGTACAACTAATACCTAATCAAAGAGACATGACTCTGTCCTACCTTTCAGTTCGCATGCATGTACATCAAACATTAATAAATCTCTAATTGTTATGTTTTGGAATCATTCAGTTCAGTTTTGTATTTTCAAGTATAAATTGCATTGCTTTCACGCATTGTCCTTAATCTCATCTTTCCTAGCCCAAGTTAAATATTGGTAACTCAATCACTACAACGATGATAATACAACCGCTACATATTTAGTGATCATGTCGGGAATAAACAATAATGGTACCCATATCGCTACAGCAACAACAGCAATGTCTTCAACCCGGAGAAATTTCACTTCACAGAAAAGGAAGTAGATTTCACCGGGTTCCGTATAATGGAGGAATAAAAGTAAAACCCACTAAAAGGATGACGGAAGCAACCCTGTTGTTCCCTACACCCAAAAACATCACCAACGTCAGATCCTGGTTCGAATTTGTGTACCAATCTCAGATACATTCTCCGAGGCTGAGATAATGACCCCTTTCCAGGAACTGCTACAAACAAAGAACTGGAAGTTCTACTGGGATAATACAATCAAATATTCAACGAATCAAAACAAAGGATTCCACGAGAAATCGAGGACAATGTGAAGACATTTGAAGTCAATAGACTGACATATCTGTCAACTAACAGTTTTTTTTTAGCAAAACAAGAGTAGGTTACTTCCTGTTCAAGAAGCACTGTAATCTGTGTCATCAAAATGGGACCGATTTGTGATGAAGACCACAGGAATCTAATTCTAGCTGGATCCCGATTCACCAGTGAAGCTGAGTCACGTTATGCTCCAGTGAAGGGGGAGGCGTTGGCGCTAGTATACGGATACTAGTAACGGTGGACTACAAGCCCCCAATACCGTATTTGACGGCATATAAGACGCATATCTTTTAAAATTCCCCTGCGTCTTAGTGGCGTAGCTAGGGGGCGGACCGACCCGGGTGCCAGCACAGGAGGGGTGACACAATGTCACCCCCAACAAAATTTTTCAACCAGGCTCAGGTGCCAAAAATAGTCTGAAAACAGTGGTGGAGACACAGGGTTTCGCAGGCGGGCATATGACCCCCCAGTTTTGTCCCCCCACCCCCGTCAGAAATTTTCTAATAAATTGTCGGGAAATTTGTGAGTAGGAAAAATAGCAATGTTTTCAGCTTTTGATTTGAACTGATTATTTTATGGTATTGGATTTTGTCTTGGACCATACATGTAAACAGTAACGTACCGGTCAGTAGAGTAAAGTAGAGGTAGAGCATGTATGAAAATTAAGCTACAGCTAACCATTCAGCATAGGGTGAATCGGGGTCATTGGGGTGATATTTGAGCGGACCGCCCCGGGTGACGTTTACTCTAGCTACGCCACTGCGTCTTATATGCCATATGTGGGTTTAAAATTCACGATAGTCAACCGAAATTAGCTACCTGGTAATTCCTATTAGCTTAGACTTTAGGATAACATTCATATACCTATTATCATTATTTAAAAGGCTATTATGCAGATTAAAAGTGTTATCATTAATAATATTCATTATATTAATTTCATCACGTTTAATATTAGTTCTTTGTTTCACTAAAATTATATGCAATAAATTCAAATTATATATTTGTAAAATATATTTG
Organism: Acanthosepion pharaonis; assembly: GCA_903632075.3. Classification (NCBI taxonomy): domain Eukaryota; kingdom Metazoa; phylum Mollusca; class Cephalopoda; order Sepiida; family Sepiidae; genus Acanthosepion; species Acanthosepion pharaonis. The sequence goes on from CAHIKZ030002589.1 coordinate 848,381, forward strand.
TTTTATTAATATTTTTCTTGTGATAACTGCAGGTTGCATTTGTTTAAATACAATCAGAATTTTTATATCCTAATTATTCCACTAAGTCTAAGACGTTTACAAGACGCATATAAATACAAGATCATATAAAAGAGAATTTTTGACTCAATTTTGCTCAATTGTAATAATTGCTTGATTTTTATTTTGTTTTCTTACTGTTATGTTTTGTATATCTCTCTGCGTAGTAGTAGTTGTAGTACAGTTCTCCGTGTCCTCAATAGCAACCGGGTTTGATAGACATAGCCACTATGTTCACCAGTTGTTCTCTATTTATACTTGGCTATCTAATTTGAATACAATTCTTTAGATATAATAAAGATTTTATAGGCTCGTTTTCCTCTTATTTTCATGTAATTGTAATCATGGCTTCTTTAACCGGAATAATACCTCATAAATATAGCCTAGGCTGTACCATTTACTAATAATTTTACTAATTACTAATTTTTTCTTGATTTGCCCTGCTGAAATTGGGATGCGTCTTATACACCCGTGTCTCTTATATGCCGTCAAATACGGTAATTTTTTTTCGGACAAGGTTCTGGAGGACATAAAAAAAACCACGACTATTCAGCCTCAAGGAACACTCGTTAATGTACAAGTTCTGTGTAAAGCACCACCCCGGCAAAATCAATGCCACACTGTACTGCACATCAAGATACCCTGAAGAACCAAGACAAGATGGTACAACTAGTAAAGATTCAGCACAGATGATCAACATTGCTATAAAGGCATTTAATTCCAACTACGAACAAGACCCAAAGTTAAGGGCAATTACGTGGGACAGGATCGTGGCCACGGCAGCTTGGACGAGGAATGTCGGTCCCTGGTGAAATACATATGGGAGGGATTCCTTAAATCTCGGCATGAACTACCAGATAATCCGCCGATTTTAAAAGAAGCATTATACTGCCTGGAAGGAGTGGCGATAATAGATAAGATACTCATATACCCAAAACTCCGGGGAGAAGTACTTGAGACACTCCATTCCGCACATCAAAACATTAATGGTATGCTGGCAAACGATAGACAACAGTTATTTTGGCCAGGACTAAATGCGAGTATTCGACAGACTAGAGCCTAGTGCAAAACATGCAACCTAATGGCCCCATCACAGCTTAGGGAACCCTTGATGCCACCGCTGAATTCATATTCCAAAAGACAATGACAAATTTCTTCGACCTGCGAGCGAAAAATTACATGGTATACGCAGATCGGTACACAGGATGGGTAAAAGTCGCCCTTATGTCATCTTGGAAGGCCAGAACCACATGTAACATCCTACGGAATTGGTTCTGCGCATACGATGCCCCAGAAGAAATATCATCCGATAGAGAACACCGTTCGATTCCCAGGAATATAATGTGTTCCTCAATATTTGGGTAATTAAAAAGTGCACATCATCAGCGTACTATGCCCAGAGTAATGGACGGGCAGAACAGTCCGTGAAAACGGGCAAGCAAATATTGGCGGACAGCACCGACAGCTATGGCTGCCTATACCATGACTGCGCGGTCAGATCCCAATTAAACAGCGTAATACCCCGTCCAAGACCTGGGCATGTCTCCGGCAATGATGTACGGCCGAGTGATAAAGGACCATCTCCCAGTTCTCCAGGAAAAAATGCCGAATTCATAAATGGTGGGCGAAATCAGCCGGTGTAGGGAGACAGCAATGGCCAAACGGCGTATGAAGAATGAAAAATGTTAACGCACATAGTCACCCACTTCGAGAGCTAGAGATTGGGGATCAGTTCAGATACAGAGTCAAGCCGGCCCATGCTGATGGGTAAAAACTGGGAGAGTTGTGGAGGCGCTAGGCAATAAGCAATACCATGTACGCATTGATAGGAGGGGAGCAACCGTATGACCCGGTGCAACCGCTGCTTCCTCCGGAAGATAAATCCAGTTGTGGACACTCCGTACCACCCCACACCAGAGGCTGTCCCTCAGGTACTGGATACATTGAATGATCCAACGGGGCCTGGAACCCGACATCAACAACCCAACGATTGGACAACACCTGTTGGCGCAGATCGGTATGCGGAACTGCGACCTACCAACACGAACCCGAACCCGAACACCCGAAGCACCGCACCAGAGGAAATGGAAATGGATTACAGTGTACACAGATGGCTCGGAGAGGATGAAAATCCCCACAATGATTGGTGTTGGCTTTCATCAATCCCTTAACAAATCAGACACCACCAAACCAGGGCCCACGTCGCAGTACGAGAACATCAAGACCACTTCAAACTCTATCCTCAGAGACGCGGGATACGTCGCATGAGTACTCAAGGACGTCCCTGCAAATGCCTTATGGTCCTATGAGGGTGGAGGTGTATGTAAAGTAGGACAGGCGGTCGTATCATGTGGATGGACGTCCGTAAGAATAACAACAGAGTAACCCATTCATGAAATGGACTATAACCCGGCCACGTGCAAGACGTGGCACGCGTGTGAACAACGCAAATATAATGAAGTCTAGCGGGAAGCCTGTGGAGGGGTAGACAGATTACAACAGTTACTCAAGCACTCGACACAGACAAGAGCCAACAAGAAAAATGTTATGAACATTTTCAAATTTAAGAAAGGCTCATAAATATCCCTCACAATGTTTTTTTTTGATAATCAATTAATTGAACCAGAAATAATGTGGAGTATATTCATTGAAATTTCCATGTAGAGAAGGAAAATATTGCCAAACATCTCTCCAGCAGAATTTTGTTAACCAGAAGATCTTTTCGTTGATAATTCGACAGTCAATTTGACAAATGACTTACAGAATATGTAGAATGATATTTTTTGTAAAATGGAATTCACAACGATGTGAGAAAATAAAAGATGAATTTAAAAAAAAAAAGCAAATGAATCAAATCTAAAAAAAAAAAACAATATATGAAAAATAAAATTGTTTCGAAGCAACGATTCGTCTACTGCAAATACATTTAATAATTGTTATTTGTACATTCAAATAGGGTTTAAATTTGTTTCCCAATTTTAAAACTTTAATCGTATATCTTGGTGAGTTAAAAAAAAATCTGAACATATATCTCTTGGTGTACTGTAGTACACTAGTACACACTAAAACAAAGAAATTACTTATTAAAATATTTACTGCTTTCTTTTGTTTTGATTCAATTATTCATGATAAGTCCAAAATTGCATTCGACGACTGCAAAGAAGAAAGATGATGATTCCATTCAATAAATTTTAAAACCTTCTTGAAGAAACATAAGTAAATAAACATTACAAATAAAAAGAAGGTATATTTCCTTTGTTCATGTTTTGTATGAATTATCTCCCTTGGTCTTTGTTATCATTTTTGCATCAATCGAAAACGATGACTATTACATAAACATTTTAAACTAGATATAGTTTCTTCATTTTTCTCAAATCATAAAGCGAAAGAAAGCAGTAAGTATTATTTGCTTTGTTTAGTTACACCAAAAAATCAGATCAGATTTTTTCAGCAAGAACGGCGATAAAATAAAATGTAAAACCTATATTGCATGCAAAAATTGATTTGTAGTTTGGCAAATAATTCGTTCGAAATTATTTCAATCTTTTTTTATTAATTCATTTGCTTTTCTTTTTCATATTCGTCTTTTATTTTCATATCGTTGTGAATTTAATTTTTATTGCAAAAACCTTCTCTACTACTGTGAAAAAATGTTCCAAAAAACTTAATGAAAACACCGTTTTATCATCGAAGTCTTTGTTACAGTGTAACCCGGATGTAAGAGAAACCCGGATATAAGAGAGATTTTCTCTGGTCCCAAATTAGAGCCTGTGTTAATGTATATAAAATAGACCAAACCCGGATATAAGAGACTTCGTCTCCGGTCCCGACAACTCTCTTATATCCGGGTTACACTGTATTAAGAAGAAAGATCAAAGTATGTTTTAATATTTATTTAGTTAATTTTTAAATACTTTTTAGAACATTCGAAATTTTGATTAAAAAAAACTTGTTTTGCTTCCGTCAGCGGTTGTACTAACTTTTTACATAGCAAATTTTAGCGTCTATTTGCCGTGACAGAAACATTAATTTGGAAATTCTTGCAAAAATGTCGAATTTTAATTAGATTTTCATGACTTATTCACAAATGAATTAAATTATTTTTTAATTTCTTTTTTTTTTAAATCTTGATAAATATATATATTTACTTATGTTACCCCCCCCCACACACACACACACACACACACACGCACACTTAATGAATTTTATGAAAACTTGACAAATTCAACGTGATCATTTTTAGTGACTGTATTAGCTAAAAACAGAATCTCTTAAAGAATTTAAATCACCGATTTTCTTTTCAAAATCGGACCGCGTCTTACCGAAAGTCTGTTCTGAATCGAAAAATAAAAAACACAATAAAGCTAAGATATTTTATTTTTGCAAGATTTTTAAAAACAATGATTAACTTTTGTTTACAAATGTATCAAAAATAGCCGTTTTTTATCGATTTTTCTAAAAAAAAAAATTCGATTCCGGTTGGTAACTTCTGTTTGAACTACACCACAGTATTTTACTTATTGGAAAGAGTAAATTTTAAATCCTTTAGCTCTCAGTTAAAGCTAAAAATGAAATTAAACCTTACATATACAGAATTAGTGGAGGTACCTAATTAAAATATTTACTGCTTTCTTTTGTTTTATGATTTGATTATTTCATTCATGGTAAGTCCAAAATTGCTTTCGACTACTGCAAAGAAAAAAGATGATATAATTTCATCAAATTCAGCATTTATAGATTAATGATCTTATTTAATAAATCTTAAGTCCTGAAAGTCTCATTAAATCTGTCAATTATTTGATTTTTTGCAAACATTTACAAAACAATGTGTTTTTGCCATAAAAAGACGCTAAAATTTTCCATAGTAATCTTTGGCCCACTGCTGATGAAAAAAAAAAAAAAAATGAGATTTCTAACCAAAATTTCAAGATATATATATATTTCTATTAAGTAAAACATTTATTTTTTCTAATCATATATCATAAAGCTTAATATAATCTGATGACCCTGAAAATTAAAAGAATTTTGAATTGTTTTTATATGTATATAAACGTACCATTTTTTATAGATGAGTGTGCCCATACATGGCATAATTAGAAAATAAGAACGATAACTATAGTAAATTTAGGACCCAAATTGTTTAAAATTCAGTAAAGCCTGCATTAGATTACAGAGAATATATTTCTTTAATTTTTAAGATTACTGAGTATTTAAAAAGCTTGCATTATATTCCTCAATTATTGAATTTAAAGCCCAGCCCCCGATAATAAATGTGTCCGTTTATCTGCCATTTCATATATATATTTAATTTATATTATAATTGTAATAATATAAAATAATGAGTTTATTATTTCATAACACCTCTTCTTTATTCTTTGTACTTAAAAATTAGGTAAAAAATGTGTTCACCTGTCATTTTCTTAAATTATGTTTTGCAGATAAAGTCTCCCTAGAACAACCATAAACCTGTCATCACTTGTTAGCCATGTAAACATGGCTACTGTCAGTTAAAAACACAACTACTGTTTGTTTTAAAAATGTATTTCTGCATTATTTCAAACTTCTAATCAGATATTTTAGCAAATATATATATATATATATATATATATATATATATTCCAATCAATCTAATTTCTATTTGAAATACAGCAGAATATTTTGCTTACTAGAAATAGTAAATTTAATCCTTTAGCATTCAATTAAATCTAAAATGAAAGCTTCAAAGAAGATTTTTTTATTTTCAAAAATTAATTTAAACCATAGTTATCGTGATTTTAGTGAATGTATCTTTTCAAAATCAGTTTCAATGGTGTAGCCCTGAGGAAATATTGTTATTAAGTAAAACTATATTTACTAATCATATATTGTAAAGCTTCTGACAAACCCTTAATTTTAAAAGACTTTGGAACTGTTTTTGTATGTGTATAAATGTGCTGAATTTTATATATATACTGTCACCCATACACAATGTTATTAGAAAATAAGAATGATAACTATAGTAAATTTAGAGCCCAAATTCTCTAAAATTCAGTAAAGCATTAGATTACAGAGAATATTTTCTTCAGTTTATAATATTACTGAGTACTTAAAAGGCACTTACATTATATTCCTCAATTATTTAATTTAAGGTTAAAGCAACTTCCCCCACCCCCAGAGAACAACATTAGATACAAATATATCTATCATTGAGCTATCATAGAGCTTTCAACAAACTGTCAATATAAATAAACAAGATACTGTCATGTTAAAAAAATCATTTCTGTGATATTTTAAACTTAAAAATAAATAATAGCTGTTTCAAATCAGATTACTTATACGTTAAATAGTTGTTTCAAATCTGATTAATTATACTCTAAATCAGTTAATACTCCCCAAATAAAGTTTCAGAGAAGTATATTTTATTTTTGGAATATTTTTAATAAAGAGATTTACATTTTTATAACAGTCTGCTAAAAAAAAAGGCATTAAATTCAAATATTTTACAAAGTTAAAAATGAAAACACTTTTCCATCAATTCAAATTAGTTTTAGAATAGAGCAAATTATTTTGGTTATTGGAAATAATGAATTTAATTATTAACTTGAAATTAAAACTAAACTAAAGCTTCAAGAAAGATTTTTTTTATTTTTAAAAATTCATTTTAAACTTTAGATATCGTGAATCTGTTAAGATACCTAATTTAAACTTATTTAAATGTTGAAGTACAATTTGCTCATAGTAATAGAGATAAATAAAATTTAGGCTTATGTAGTAATTATCCGCCATTTCAGTTATATTATTTGAAATTATATACAATTATAATGAGTTTATTATTTCATAACACCTTTTCTTTATTCACAGATATCAATAACAGCTGATGATTGCAATCTGAAAAGACGCAAATACATGCTAAAAAGAAAAACACATTCCTGGAAAGTGTGTGGATATGCATTTTGAAAGAGTTCTTAATTAAATAATTACATACAAGTGTATAAAGAAAAAATTGCTTATTCTTTCAGAGTCTGTACATCATCATTTTTTGTAAATTCAAATTCCATTTTTTCAAAGATTAGTAATTTTTAAAGATTTCAAATTTAAATGAATATTGTGGATCAGAATTTTCAGAGAATTCTACTTTAAAAAAATAAGAAAATACATATATAAAATAGAAAACATTTTCTTGACAAGTGTTCGTATCATCGTTTTCATACAGTTCGAAATTGAAAGAAATATATATGGATCATAAACCTTACTTTGATGAAGGGTGTGAACTCCAATTTACAGAGAGTTCACACTTAAAAAGTGACATGCAACCATGCACAAGAGAGAAACCATTTTCTTGTCAAGTATGCGAAGCAAAATTTTCCAAGAAATTCAGTTTGAAAACACACATGAGAATACACACAGGAGAGAAACCATTTTCTTGTGAGGTTTGTGGATCATCATTTTCAAAAAGTTCACATGTAAAAGCCCACATGCGAATACACACAGGTGAGAAACCATTTTCTTGCGAAGTGTGTGGGACATCATTTTCAGTGCGTTCTAGTTTACAAACCCACATGCGAATACACACTGGTGAGAAACCATTTCCCTGTCAAGTGTGTGGTATAGCATTTTCCGTGCGTTGTAGTTTAAAAAAACACATGCGAATACACACTGGTGAGAAACCATTTTCTTGTCAAGTATGTGGCTCAGCATTTTTCCAAAAGTCTAGTTTAACATGCCACAGGCGAATACACACTGGTGAGAAGCCATTTTCTTGCAAAATGTGTGGATCAGCATTTTCGCATAGCTCCCATTTAACAAGTCACGTGCGAATACACACAGGAGAGAAGCCATTTTCCTGTGAAGTGTGTGGATCAGCATTTTCAGTGCGTTCACTTTTAAAAACCCATATGCGAATACACACTGGGGAGAAACCATTTTCTTGTGAAGTGTGTGGTACAGCATTTTCAGAGCGTTCTACTTTAAAAAAACACACGCGAATACACACTGGTGAGAAACCATTTTCTTGTGAAGTATGTGGATCAGCATTTTCTGAGAATTCCCAGTTAAAAAGACATATGCGAATGCACACAGGAGAGAAAAGATTTTCTTGTGAGGTTTGTGGGTCAACATTTTCAGAAAGTTCACATGTAAAAACCCACATGCGAACACACACTGGTGAAAAACCATTTTCTTGTCAAGTATGTGGATCAGCATTTTCCAGTAAATCTAGTGTAACACGCCACATGCGAATACATACTGGAGAGAAACCTTTTTCTTGTGATGTGTGTGGATCAGCATTTTCCCAAAGGTACCATTTAACAAATCACTTAAAAATTCACACTGGAGAGAAAACACTTTCTAGTGAAGTGTGTGGTTAAATATTCATATAGTTCAACTTTAAAGAAGCATATGCAAATACACACAAAGGAAAAACAATGTGGATCTGCATTTGTAGCAAGTGATGATTTGAAAAGTCTATATGAACACACAGAATGGAAAACATTTTGCGCCACCTGATACCAGTCAAAAAAATCAACCTTCAAACAAACATTAGACGATTTTGCTACATTATATCAAATATGCGGTATCCTTCATAAATGAATACAGCCTTCAACTTCTTGATATTTTTTTTCTAAACTGAGCATAGCATGATTTTATTGTTTCTAGCTGAACATTACTCAAAACATCATTTATTATGACCAACATGTACAACAATGAAACATTGTTAACAAAAATACGAATATGTTGCCATCCAAAATGCTCCCTGGGAAACATACTTTTTTTCATTTCATATATTAGGTATATTTTTAAAACATTATTAATCTTCTTTTTCTGAAATGGGAATTGAATATGAATAGTGTACACAATGTGAAAAATAATACTTAGAAATAACTGGTACTTACTTTGAAGTCAATGTTAGTGGCCAGTTCTTAAGTGATCCAAACAGGCATCCACCAAGGCTCTCTTTTTGGTTCAACTCTCTTTCTACTTTACATCAATGATTGACTTAAGTGTATACTCCAATATTTTGGAGGATATCTACGCTGATGATACAATGATATATGGATGCACTTTCAAAATTCTAGATGACAAGAACCTGGAAGCCAAATCAGGATGAAAATAAAGTAGTGCTGCCATAGAGGAGCAGGACCTTCCTAGTTTTCACTTTCCAATCTTGATAGAATCTAAAAATCATCTATGTGGCCGTATTTTCTCTCCCACAATCACTTTCCAACATAGAACATTGTAAGCTTATTGCTGCTCTATTGATATTTCCATGGAAAGTGCTCAGATGAACTACATTTTTAATTCTCCCTGACATCATCACCAAGTGGTCCCCAAATTTTGTATATCATGAAGAAAGTGTTTTCTCTTCAGGAAACTCTGAAATTTGAGCACCTATTAAGATAACCTTAACCCATATGCCAGAGAAATATTCAGTTCACTGCACCACTCCAGTAAGTACCTGACTCCTCCTGCTATGTATTACTTTTACAAGAACCAAATCAGGATAAAAATATAAAAGTAGTGCTGCCATATGACTTTCACTTTTCAGTTTTGATAGAATCCCAAAACCCTCTATGTGGCCTTATTTTCTTGCCCTACAGTCACTTTCCCAAATTATATGTGTTGTGTCAGAAACCTACCACCCCTCTTGAAGATGAACTTGTCTGCGTCTGTGAACAGAGACTTTAAATAGTGGCATGTCAGTTGACATGGGGGAAGATAGATAGACAGAGAAGTTCTTAGCTGAGCTAGTTATTGACTACTCAGGCGATTTCTGTACCTTTTTACCAACCTATTAAAACCCTTTTTATTGTCACGTGTTATTTGGCGTTTGTCTCTAGTAACCCCAAATCAACATCATAACAATATGAAACATTGCAAGCTTATTGCTGCTCTATTGATATTTCCATGGAAAGTACTCAGATGAACTACATTCCTTAATTCTACCTGACATGCCACACACATTGTAGTGACTGACCCTCAGTCCCTTCATATTCCATTGGTCAGATGTAAGCACAACTCTTACTCAATCTTGTGAGTTTCTGCTGTATAACCAAAGGGAAATAGTGGATGAGGAGTTTTTTTGGAGACTAAGCAACAACAAACTGACATTATTTCTTAGTGTTGGTCTATATTAACAGTTATGCTTGAGATTGGTGGGTTAGTTCTGGTCCACTTGTGATAAGAGAGGAACTTGTTTAGTGTGAGGAGGTATGTGATATTATCCCATCATATGCGGGTGAATGTGTCTCAAAGATTTGCATGTTCAGTCATGTAAGTCAATAATATAGTATAAAAAGTAGATATTCAACATGAACACAACTTCCTATTCACTGGTGTGTGAATTTCAAAATTGAACCTTAAACTGAGATTAACCTCAAGACAAAAAAGTACTCTAGAACATGGGATCAATTTAACCAGCAACCATCTTCTTTGCTCTTTTCTGAGCAGAAGAGAGCACTGAATAATTCCAAAATGGGAAAATTATTTAACAAATTTTCTATTTGTAAAATTGTCAGCTTGCACATTGTTAACATTAAAATCATATTTTGAATATTACCTAATGAATAATTTTCTTATTAATAAATTATGCAAGTACCAACTCAAGAAAAATACTTTTTGAGTTTTATTTTTGGTAATGTTCATGATGACTTTTCAGTATATTCATCATTGAATTTGAATATCTCTTTTCTTTAACATCTTCAAGGATTTTTTCTTTTATGAAAGTGTAAAAAATTTTCTCAAACCCCCTCAGAATTTCAAAATTTAAATGTGTGCACAACTGACAAAAAAAAAGAAAAAAAAAGAAAAGGCAACATGAATCACTTCACAATCAATCAACAAACTCAAACTCGCTTAATTGCTATTGGACTACAGCTTGTCTGGAAACAAAACCAGTGACAATCAATTATTGGTATTTCAGGAAAGCATGTGAAACATCTGCAGCAAAATCACAAGCAGCAAGAAGTACTTAGGTAATTATTCTGGCCAAAGACACCAATACTAATTACTAACTCAATACTTTAATGTAATATTAAAATCACTTTTTACACACACACACATATATATATAAGATTTTTTTAACATAATGACTACTTGTAGTTGGAATTGTTTACGATTTAAATTCTTATTGCAGTTAATTGACATTTATTGTAATACTGTTTTTACTATTAAAGTACAACACTTACTTCAGAAATAATTTTTAAAAGTACTGCAATTTACAATATGTCTGCAATCCATTTGTAAACTATATACAAGATGCAGCTCTCTATATAAGTTGCCCGGTATGATTGGTGACAATATACATGTAATAATTGTAAACTTCATATGTGTGATGCACCTGACCAAAATTTTGTATTTGTCAGGAGCACTGGTACTGCATGAAAAAAATTTTTCACTGTTGCAAATCGGTGTCTGTATTTTTTGTCTGCTATACAGGAGTTGGGATCAATTCTTCCTCTTTCATTTTCCATTTCAATTATTCAAGACACTTGTTAAGAAAATGTTAGAAAATTAGCAATAAATTTTAAATTTCTTATAAGTAGCACTCTTCTTTGCAAATAATGTCATATATGGATGTTCCTATTTAAAAAAATTAACATTTATACGCAAAATAAATTCAAAATTATTTTTAAATACTGGGGATCACTGATTTGTAGTGAGCTTTTCCATTTATGATTAGTAACTATAGATTTAATATAATAACAATATCACTTGTCCTTTAGAAATTAATACCAAATTTTAAAAGTTTATAAATTGCTCTCATTAAAAATTTTAAAAATTAAAATGATTCTTGTAAAAATTAATTATTCAGCAAAATTTAACTTTTGTTCCTGCAATAAAACAGTTTGTTTCCCTTGACACTGCTATTATTTTAACTACTTTTCCCCCAACCCTCTCCTCCAATGTTTGTGGCTTTAAAAAGAAATGATTAGAATTTTGATAAAGCCCAAACATATGAAAATGATTTTATACATGTTCTTTATTTTGATAAGTTACAACAAAAATATCAAACACTATTAGATTGTTTATTTGCTAGAATAATTTTATATTTACAACATTTTAAGAAGGCAAACCAACTAATGCTATGCAATGTTTACCAGCTATCAAATATGAAAATAATTTTTTATTCATAATTTTATAAAAATGTCTTTGAACAAGAAAATTTAAATAAACAGCAACAACTAATTGTAATTATAAAATTTTTAAAACCTGCATTTTCTGTGCATTTCTTTCATGCAAAAATTCATTGATATTTTTAGAAAATTATGAGTAAAAACTTTTCATACTCATTTTTAAAATGGCATATATAATAAATAATTATTAATATTTTACATATTTTCAATAATTATTATTTCAATTTACAAAATTTTGTAAATTTTGAAAATTTTTTAATAAAATGATTTCTTTTCATTTATTTCATTATAAAAAAGTAAATAATTAATAAGCTGTAGAAAGCCAATCAATCATTTAATGAATATGCTTCTTTTTTTAGAAAGCTTTGGAGAAATATTTTTTGTGGGTTATGTTTCAAATCCACCCAATACTAAGCAAAGATGCGAATGCGAAAGGTCACACATGATTATCTACAAAATAAAATTACAAAATAATACTTGAAATGAAATAATAATTAATGCACAAACTTTGTAAAGAGCGATTATTTACAAAATAAAAAAAATGCTAGGAAGGAGCATTTTGTTTTATTTTGTAAATGATCATGCTCTTTTCAAACTTCATGCAAAGTTTGCGTATTAATTATTATTCGTTTTATTTTTGTTATTTTTTAAATTAAAATTAAAACAGCTTTATTATATTATTTAATTTGTTCTTTTATGGAAAAAAGGTTCTATTGTATTATTTAATTTTTTTTATGTTTAAAGTTTTATGTTATAAATAAAACTACACTTATAAAAAAAAAAAAAAACATTACTTTACGGTAGTAGTGATTTCTGTGACGAAATTCTGTAAAAGAAGTAACTAGGCCAAAATTTATGCTTGCGTGAAAGAAAATACTCGGAAGTGCCCCACACTGAATTAGTAAAAACAATGCCCGCAATGGCGGACGAATGACTGAGACAGAGTCCGATTTTTTCTTGTCGATAACTCCAAAAACGGTAGGTTTTTTATCATAATTTAATTGTTAATTCGAGTTCAGCATGTTCATTTACAGGTGATAATGGCACAAAGAAAAAAAGTTTATCAGATATATATATATGTGTGTGTGTGTGTGTGTGAAAAATGTGTGTATATAAATATATATATAATTATTTATATATTATATGCGCGTTACTTATTTTACACAGACCCCACCACACGCATATACATGCATGCGAGGAAATATTATTCAGTGACAAAAAAGAAAAATGCTCTGATTGCTGACATGTATACATTCATGAGACATTCACAAGAAATTTTCGCTACACTTCCGATCTTTGAATTTCAACATACAAATGAGTATGTATAGAGACAAAACCACCCATATACATATATCAAATCCCATACTGTCCACATATGTTTATATCTGTATGAGCCCCAGCGGACGAGCGTGTATGTGTGTCTGCATACCTCATCGGGTGTATGGACATGCATCTATGCTTGTGTTAGCAGGAGTGACATCACTAAGACGATCACCCCACTCCCATAATAACACCAATACACGCAATCTACATAAACCCAAAATTTTTAAAAAATTAATCAGTTTGTCTGACAATCGCAAAAGCATGAAACCCAGGGTCACAAATTCACATCAATCCAACCATACATATATATATATATATATATATATATATATATTGTGTGTAGGCAGCATCTTTTCATTCATACACATTTCATTAAATAATATAGACAAGTGTGGTCTATTTATTTTATGTAAACTCTTTTCATAACGTCGAATAAGTTTAATTACACATAGACTCATGGAAATTACCAACAAATCTGAAGCTCAACACCAATTTAAAATTATAAAACAACTGAATGCATTATACAAAAGTAATATCACTCTTCCTAACAAAACTGATAAATACATTAACCTAAAAATCCTTAAGCATTATACATTAAACAGTTGAAACCCAACCTAAACAAAATCAACTATGGAATCTCTACAAATATCCTTAAATATCTGTAGTTGGTGACGGAGGCCATTGGTTTGTGCCAACGGCTTTCCATACTTCATACTTCTCCAATTCACTCTCGCGTGGTTATGTGTGACGTCATGAAATGCGGTGCAATTTTCACTTCTAGCGTCTTATATGCACATGTTTATCGTTGCTTAGAGATCATCTATGTAAACATTTACAGAATGTCATTAATGTCTTGTCCGTATATTGTTTAATATGTTGTAATTGACATCTTTGATAATGGCTTATGTAAGCTGAAAGCTTAGATTGTATTAAAAAAAATATGGATCAATATTGTGAATTCCTTTCTTCATTCAATTATAATATTATTAAACTTATTCGACGTTATGAAAAGAGTTTACATAAAATAAACAGACAACACTTGTCTATATTATTTAATGAAATGTGTATGAATATATATATATATGAAGAAAAATATACGGAAAAACAAACAAAAATCCTAATATGCAATTATGCTGTTTTAATGTTAATATAATGTCAACGTCGGACGTTTCAGTCTAATAGACCATCTTCAGGACACATTCATAAAACATAACATTAGACAATATTCAATTCAACATGAAAAAGATGAATCTATTGATCTCCGCGTATTCCTATAAGAACAGAAAGGATTTCTTAAAGAAATGTTTATATGAGAAAATCGTTCCATCGAGTTTATCTAATATTTTGAAATCATCTTCGAATACGTTTTCACAACATCGCCCACGTGGCAACGACGTGATCATATTAAAACGGAACGCTGATCTTATAAAAATTTCAGTTATCTGTTTGGATTAGTCTTACTATTGTGTCCATCGTCTTTTTCATGTTGAATTGAATATAGTCTAATGTTAATTATGTTTTATGAATATGTCCTGAAGATGATCTATTAGACCGAAACGTCCGACATTGACATTAAAACAGCATAATTGCATATTAGGATTTTTGTTTGTTTTTCCGTATATTTTTCTTCATACTGTCGGATCTATATCCATATATTTGCTTATATATATCTAAGCAAATATAAACTAGTTTTGAATGAAATCTTGTTATATATATATATATATATATATATATATATATATATATATATAACTAGATTTCATTCAAAACCAATTATTTATGCCAATTGTGTATATTTCAATAAACTTATTTTTTCCTATTTTTTTTATCTTCACCTTGTGCCATTATCACCCAAATTCACCTTTATTGTGCAGTGACGGTTCGCGTGACTACTATTATTACTTTTTTTTTTTTTTTTTTTTTTTTTTTTAATTATTTCACGGTAAATCCGAAATTGCTATCGACGGAAAAAGATGATATAATTTCATCAAATTCAGTATTTATAAATTAACGATTCCATTCAATAAATCTCTCCTGAAGAAAAATAGGTAAATAAATATTACTAAGAAAATAAGCCATAGTTCTAGATCTTGTTTTGTAGGAATTATCTCCCTTTGTTTTACGGTTCTGTGTTATCATTTATGCATCGGTCGAAAACGATGACCATTGTTCTACATAAAAATTTAACTAGAAAGCATTAATTTATTTAAAAAAAAAAAAAATGGTATAGTTTCTCGATTTTTCTCAAATCCTGCATTGTCTTAAGGAAATCAAATCCTAAAGTGAAAGAAAGCAGTAAGTATTAATTACTTTGTTTACCCCAATAAAAATAGCTTTGTTCAGATTTTTTTTAACGAACCAGGAATTACGAGAAAATATTTTTTTAAATTGCGAAAAGATTTAATCTTCTATTGAATGTACAAAATTATTTTTAGTTTGGCGAATCGTTCATTATAAATTATTTAAACTTTTTTTTCTTTAGCTTAATTCATTTGCTTTTATTTTATTTTTTCATTATGAATTCCATTATTACAAAACAAAACAAAACTTCTCTCTACCTTCAATCGTCTGTCTCTCTTGTCATTTTTGTTAAATTGACTTTCCAAGCAAGTCATTCTGGTTAATAAATTCTGTTCGGGAAATGTTTGTCTTTTTTTTTTCTTTCTCTATTTATATAAAATCATGTTCTTTTTTATTTTTTTATTTTTAAAAAAAAAAAAAAAAAAATAAGGACTTCATTTTACTGAAAATCGTGTCTGAATTATAACAACAAAATTAATATGAGTAAAACAAAACAAAATTTCAAAAGCTTTTGGTTGCTTTAAATGAAGAAGGACAATATTGTTTGAAGGCAAAAATTTTTAATTTTTGCTCAAAGTAAAAAACAAAATTATCTTAAAAATATTGGTGCAAAGTAGCAAAACAATATTAAGCTTTTCAATTTTTTATTCGTAAATATGTAGTTTCTACTTAATTACAATACCACCTAAAAGAAATACGGTGTGGAAGATTTTTAAATTATGATAAATTATAATTAAAATTTTTAAAAAATGAAAAAATACTTGTAAAAATTCTTTATCCATTGAATTTTTTTTTTATTATGTCCTAACTCATTTACAAAAGCAATTAAATGCTTTTCTAATTAATGTCATAGTTTTACATTTTTTTTAGTTTACCATTCTGAGCAGATTTTCAGAAAACAAGCAAAAGTTTGAAAAAAAAAATTGGATGATTTACATTCTCCAAGAAGTCCTACTTTAACTCATAAAAAAAAGTTTGGACATACAATTTAATTACTCAAAATTTCATTAAATTAAGTAAGTGGGATGTAACATATGTTAAAAAAAAATATATTTTTTAACAAGATTTTCTAAAAGAAAAATTTAAAAAATAATTTAATTCATTTGTGAATAAATTCTGAAAGTTCATTAAAATCCAACAATTATTTGATTTTTACAAGAATTTCCAAATCAATGTGCTTTTCACCGGAAAAAAAAATTGCCAAAACACTTCATTGTAAAAATCACAGATGTAAAAAAAACAGGATTTTTAACCAAAATTTTGAACATGTTAGAAAGGTTTTAAAAATTTTTTTCAAATAATTTAAAAATATTTTTGTCTTTCCTCTTAATAATAACATAAACATTTTGACGATAAAACTTTGTTTTTTATTAAGTTTTGGGCCTTTTTTCATCATGCTATGCTGTTTTTTTTAGCAAAAAACCTAGCTTATTACAATCTGCAAACAACTAGTATGTAAAAATAGAATTTTACATTGTTTTTTTTGTCTATAAAAGCTGTTTTATTTCAAGTGTATGGATGACCAAAGGAAGCATGAATGCAAAATAATTTTATAGTGTTTTATAGTGAGTCATCAATAATTTTTGTTTACTTTCAAGTAACTTACTTGGAAATATATAAAGTAATTAATTGAAATCAATTGTTTATCTTCAAAACTATAATGTTAAGATTAAAAAATTAACACATTAAAAAATGTATAACATTTCAAATATGAGAAGGGTGCCTACAATTATTAGATACCTATGTTATGAAATTGATATTATATCAGTTATGACATTTTTTTCATAAATGAGAATATAAAAATTAATAAATTAAAAAATATATCTTCCTCTCAGTAGTTATGAAATTTTACATTTTTTATAGTATTTTTAATTTTTCCTGAAAGCATCTTCAACAAACCTAAGGTTACGGCTAAAGTACCTAAAAAATAAAATATTAGTCTGCTGAAATATTTGTTACTTATTAAAAACTTTAAAAAAAAATTAAACTAGAAAAAATTACATCACTTCTGTTCTTCCGTATGATAACTTTCCCTCACATTAGGTGTCAATATGTCACTTGTCACTTATCAATCAAGTTTAAGACATTTTTCATCTTTTCATGAAGATGCATATACATGATGAAAATTTAATGTTTTTTTTTATTTATTGTCAATAAATTATTCCCTGTTGAATATGAACCAATGTTACCACAATTATAGTCCCTAATGTTTAAAGAATTTTTCAATGGAAAGCAAATCAATGAATTTAATTGTTTTACTGATTATCCTAATCACCACATTATTTATGGCTGAAGTAATTGATTATCATAAACATTATTATTTTATAACTAATTTTGTTCCATCTTAGAAAATATATTCTAGTCGTTCAAAAGAAAAAATACAGAAAAATAAAATAAAAATGATTTATAGACAATACCAGGTTAAATTTGGTTTCACTTTTTGTCTGTTGGATTTACGTTTTTTTTTTTTTTTTTTTTTTAGGTCATGATGGTAATGACAAAAATTTAGTTCCTCATTCCTACACATCTGTAAAAAAATGAAATGTGGGATTTCAATAAACTTTGTTGCAATTAATTTATTAGCAACTGTTTGTATTTAATTAAAGATTTTAAAGTCCCTTGTTCCTAAGTAGCATCTACAAGCTTTGCAGTTACAATGTCTTAAAGTAGATCATGTAGTTTCAAATCTTGGAATTTCCATTTCTGACCAGGTATAAGATATTTCACACATTTAAATAAGGTACCTCCACAAATTCACTAAAAAAAACTAAAAAACAATAAAAAAAATATACATACCATGATAAAAAAAATGCCCCAAAGATGAATAATCAAAATGTTTGTTATTATTAGCAGGAAAAGACTAAAGTATTTTCTTATTATCTAATTATATTTATTAATCTTTCTCAGAACATTTGAAATTTTGCATAAATATCTTGTTTTTCTTGCATCAGTGAAGGGAGGTACAAGCAAATATTAGTATGGGAAATTTTATTTTGCAAAAATCAAATAATTGTCAGATTTTATTGAAACTTTCAGGACTTATTCACAAATGAATGAAATTTTGTATATACATATATATATATATATATATATATATATTATATATATATATATATATATATATATATATTTTATTATTTATAATGGGATTTTGAGAAACTAAATTTAAACTCCTCTCAGGAAAGTATATTTTATTGCCAGATGATTTTTAATAATGAGAATTACTTTGCAATGAAAGGGCAAAACTGTTGGTGAAACCAGTTTTTTACCAAAAAATAAAAAAAATCTTTTTCCAGTCAATTTAACTTAGTTTTGAAATATAGCAAAGTATTTTACTTATTGG
The DNA here is from genome assembly GCA_903632075.3 of Acanthosepion pharaonis. NCBI lineage: Eukaryota > Metazoa > Mollusca > Cephalopoda > Sepiida > Sepiidae > Acanthosepion > Acanthosepion pharaonis. The sequence continues at coordinate 867,515 of CAHIKZ030002589.1, forward strand.
AAATATTAAATTTAATCTGTTAGCTTGAAATTAAAACTAAAATAAATGCTTTAGGAAAGATTTTTCATTTTGTAAAATTCATTTTAAACATTAGATATCCCAAATCTGTCAAGGTATCTATTTTAAATTTATTAGTCAAATGTTGGAGTATAAACAATTTGCTCATATTTTTACTAAGATTACTGAGATAAAGAAAATTTAGACAAGTATGTCTGTTTATATTACCTGCCATTTCAGTTATTATAACTGTTATAATTTCAAATAATATATCATTTTATTATTTCATAACACCTCTTCTTTATTCACAGATATCAATAAACTTATACTTTAAATAGTTGTTTCAAATCCTATTAATTATACTCTAAATTAGTTAATACTCCACAAATAAAGTTTCAGAAAAGTATATTTTATTTTTGGAAGATTTTTAATAAAGAGATTTACATTTTTATAACAGTTTGCTAAAAAAAGGGCATTAAATGCAAATATTTTACACATCTATAAATGAAAACACTTTCCAATCAATTTAAATTAGTTTTGAAATAGAGCAAAGTATTTTGATTATTGGAAATAATGAATTATTACCTTGAAATTAAAACTAAAAGCATCAAGAAAGATTTTTTTTATTTTAAAAATTCATTTTAAACTTTAGATATCGTGAATCTGTTAAGGTACCTAATTTAAATGTTGGAGTACAAACAATTTGCTCGTAGTAATAGAGATCAATAAAATTTAGGCCAATGTAGTAATGTGTCTGTTTATATTATCTGCCATGTCAGTTATTATAATTGTATATAATTTCAAATAACATGAGTTTATTATTTCATAACACCTTTTCTTTATTCACAGATATCAATAACAGCTGATGATTGCAATCTGAAAAGATGCAAATACATGCTAAAAAGAAAAACACATTCCTGGAAAGTGTGTGGATATGCATTTTGAAAGAGTTCTTAATTAAATAATTATATACAAGTGTATAAAGAAAAAATTGCTTAGTCTTTCTGAGTCTTTGCATCAACATTTTTCCTAAATTCACATTTCAAACTAACCTAAATTCAATGGAAAGCAACATATGTGAATTTTGCAGATACGTTTTTTTCACAGATTTCAGATTTGAATGGTAATAGTGTGGATCAAAATTTTCAGAGAATTCTACTTTAAAAAAATACAAGAATACAGATAGAATAGAAAACATTTTATTGGCAGGTGTTCAGATAATTTTTTTCACAATGTTTAAAATTGAAAAAACACTTGTTAATACATATGGATCATAAACCTTACTTTGAAGTGTGTGAACTCCAGTTTTCTGAGAATTCACACCTGAAAGGTGACATGCAACCACACACCACAGAGAAACCATTTTCTTGTCAAGTATGTGGAGTAAAATTTTCCAAGAAATTTAGTTTGAAAGCACACATGCGAATACATACTGGAGAGAAACCATTTCGTTGCAAAATTTGTGGATCAGCATTTTCGCAAAGCTCCCACTTAACAGGCCATATGCGAATACACACAGGAGAGAAACCATTTCGTTGCAAAATGTGTGGATCAGCATTTTCACAAAGATCCCACTTAACATGTCACATACGAATACACACAGGGGAGAAACCATTTTCTTGTCAAGTTTGTGGATCAGCATTTACCGAGAACTCTCAGTTAAAAAGACATATACGCATACACACAGGAGAGAGACCATTTTCTTGTCAAGTATGTGAAGCAAAATTTTCCAAGAAAACCAATTTGAAAACACACATGCGAATACACACAGGCGAGAAACCATTTTCTTGTGAAGTGTGTGGATCAGAATTTTCAGAAAGCTATAGATTACAAATCCACATGAGAATACACACTGGTGAGAAACCATTTCCTTGTCAAGTTTGTGGTAAAGCATTTTCAGTGAGTTCTTGTTTAAAAAGACACATGCGAATACACACTGGTGAGAAGCCATTTTCTTGTCAAGTGTGTCAAGCAGCATTTTCACAGAATGGAAGTTTAAAAAAACACATGCGAACTCATACTGGGGAGAAACCATTTCCTTGTCAGGTGTGTGCATCAACATTTTCAGAGAGGTCTCATTTAAAAACCCACATGCGAATACACACTGGTGAGAAACCATTTTCTTGTCAAGTGTGTCAAGCAGCATTTTCACAGAATGGAAGTTTAAAAAAACACATGCGAATACATAATGAGGAGAAACCATTTGCTTGTCAAGTGTGTGCATCAGCATTTTCTGAGAGTTCACATTTAAAAACGCACATGCGAATACACACTGGTGAGAAGATTTTTTCTTGTCATGTGTGTCAAGCAGCATTTTCGCAGCAATCCCATTTAACTAACCACATGAAAATTCACCCCGGAAAGAAAACATTTTCTTGTATAGAGTGTGGTTCAGTTTTTTCATCTAGTTCCACTTTAAAAAAGCACATGCGAAGGAGAAAACATTTTCTGATGTCAGTAGATGATAATTAGAAAAGTCCATATGATCACACAGAATGGAAAACATTTTGTGTCACCTGATACCTATAAAAAAAAAATGAGCATTCAAGCAAACATTAGACGTCTTCCTTATGTTGTATCAAATATACATTATCCCTCATAAATGAGTACAACCTTTGACTTTTTGATATTTTTATTTCTCAACTGAAAATAGCAAAATTTTATTGTCTCTAACAAAATATCAGTTATTATAACCAACCTATACAGCATTGAAACATTGTTAACAAAAATATATGTTGCCATCCAGAATGAATAGAGTAAATAATACTTATAAATAACTGGTAGGTATCTTGAAGTCATTTTTAGTGGCCATTCCTTCTGTGATCCAAGCAGGCATCCCCCAAGGCTCTGTTCTCAGTTCAACTCTCTTTCTACTTTACATCAATGATCTACTTAAGTGTGTACTCTAATGTTTTGGAGGATATCTATGCTGATGATACAATGATATATGGATTCACTTTCCAAATTCTAGATGATCAGATCCTGGAAGTTGATCACTCCTCTGGTTTAGTCATAACAGCATTGTGGGGAAAAAACAGTCTGGTCAAATTCAATATCACAAAAACCAAACTAGTGACATTTCAACATCACCAAGTGGTCCCTGAATTTTGTATCTCAGGAAGAAGGTTTTTTTCTCTTCAGGAGGCACTGTAACTTGAGCACCTATTGGGACAACCTTACCCCTATGCTGGAGAAATAGTCAGTTCAGTGTACCTGACTCTTCCTGCAATCTATTACTTTTTAAGGACCAAATCAGGATAAAATGAAGTAGTGCTTACATATAGGGGCATAACCTTCCCAGTTTTCACTTTCCAGTCTTGATAGAATCTAAAAAGTATCTATGTGGCCTTATTTTCTACCATACAATGACTTTCCTCACAGATAAAACATTACTTGCTTATTGCTACTCCTATGGAAAATGTTCAGATGAACTACTAATTCTAACCTTCACAGCTAAGACTTGTTATGCCACATACATTGTAGTGAACCAACTTCATTCCCATCATATTCTGTTGGTGACATGTAAGCTCCACTCAAACAGCTTTTTCAATTTCAAATGTTTCTGTTTTATAACCAGCAGATGGTTTCCATTTTGACCAAAAGGAGAATGGAGAAGTAAAGAAGTAGATGTGGGGATTTTTGGAGCCTAAGCGACAACAAACCAGCATTGATCAGTTCTTAGAGTTGGTCTATATAAAATCACACTTGAGATTAGTGGGTCAGTTCTGGTCCACCTTTGGCAAGCGATGAACTTTTTTTTTAGCATGGGGAGGTATGTGATGCTATCTGATTGTATGTGGGAGAATATGTCTCAGCGTATTGCAAGTTATGTTACTGTTCAGTCATATAAATCAATAACATGGTATAAGAAGTAGATATTCACCAGGAACATGTCATCCTATTCACTGGTGAGTGAATTTCAAAACTGAACATTAAACAGATTAACCTCAAGACAAAAATGTACTCTAGAACATGGGAACAATTTGACCATTGACAATCTTCTTTGTGCAATTATTCAGTGCTCTCTTTTATGAACAGTCAGAAAATTATTTAATAATTTTTTTTTGTTTTTAAAATTGTCAGCTTGCACATTGTTAACATATTAAAGTTATATTTTGGATATTACCTAATGAATAATTTTCTTATTAATAAATTATGCATTTACCAACTCAAAATACTCTTCGGGTTCTGTTTTTGCTGAGGTTCATCATGAACTTTCAGTATGTTCACTGTTGAATTAGAATATATCTTTTTTCTCAAAGACCCAATATCTGAATGTTGGGGTGGAACTAACAAAAAAAAAATGACAATATGTATCAATTCACCATTAATCAACTTGCTCAAATGCAATCAGACTACAGCTTGACTGGAATTCAAACCAGCAAATGAGTGACAGTTCTTGGCATTTCAAGAAAGCATGCAAAACAACTGCAACAAAGACACAAGCAACAAGAAGTACTTCTGAAACTTCATGTACAGGAAAAGATTGCTAAAAATGAAAGACAAAAGGAGGAAACAGAGAATCATTAATTCAGACATCGAGTGTGGTGGTTATCTGAAGTCTATTAGAGATATACAAGCAGTGGCTTGGAAACGCTGAAAGATCAATGTAAATATCTGTAGCTTCTCTTAGGTATCAAGATCAACACCAGTGGCAGTAAATCTCAACTGGAAGCTACTTAATGACAAGAAAATCAGTTAATTCATCTCCATGGCAAAGGAAAGAAAAAGGTACTCTGTGATTCTGAGTATTTAAACAACTCTAGCACTTGTAACAATGAGAAACCACCACCACAGGTGACCTTCAATTCCGAGCGCCAAGGCAAATGAATTGCAGTATATTATGACTCCAACTTTTATATTGGCAAAGTCATCAATATCCCATCCCCATTCAGTGCTGTGATACAGTTATTAATTCCAACAAAGAGCAGAAATAATGATTTTAAATATCCTTTTGCACAAGTATAATCAACATTTGTCTTCAAAAGGTTAGTCACTTATGTGCCATACATGATACATGCTCAGGCGATCATGTATCTTTAAGTACATGACTGACGAGGCAAATTTTTTTCCTGCAGTAGGTTGCCATTTCTTTCTGCAGTAGACCAGTTTCCATCCAAGGCTATAAAACCTGGTCTGTCCTGCTATTTACCCATAGCTGGGGGAGAGAAGAGGATTCATACCTTTCACAAGGGTATTAGCACATAAGTGAATGTAATGGATAAAGCCAGTTTTAAGTGATGCGTAGATATGGAGTGTTCCAGAAATATTATCCATATCACAAGCATATAAGGAAATTCAGTCAGCAAATCACCATTAGTAGAAGTGCGGAGAGCCATTCACAATTGTCAGAATGTCTTTTCTCTAAAAATTGAAGAAGTTTAAAGAACTGTTATGAAGTATTTGTTTTCTTTTTTGTTATGAATGAAGGTAAAACAATCATGATATATAATGTTGCTTGCAGATGACACAGTCTTACTGAACTCTGCAGTAAGTATATCAAGCTCGCTTCTGGTTAGTTTATGTCATAGTCCATGTCATAATCTGGAGAGGTGTGTTCATCTCTACAACACTCCCCTTTTTAGATATTCACTTTCTTTAGTCAACATTGTTTCTGACATGGGTCCACTTCCAATGTTTCAGTTAGATTATGCTTTTGCTTACCCGGGGTGTTGGATTGTAATATTAATTTCAGGAATTAGTACTTCAAAGGTATCATATGTCCATTGGTGAATTAAATTGTACTGATTGCTGATTCTGTGCATATCTAGACCTTTATATATCTTCTATGTCAAAATTGTCCACCTTCAACAATGACATCATACTATCAAGGTGTTGAATAATGTTTCCTTCCTACCATATTTCCTTTCCGACCTTAAAGCATTTAAAGAAAACTTTATCACCAATTTTAAATGTTCTGGTAGTTTCAAATTATCTTTTTATTTCCAGGCAGTAATTTGTCAAAAATGGATTTCATTTTTCCTAGCAGACATGAACTCTGCAGATGACATTTTTGTCAAAAATGGATCTCATTTTATTCTAGCAGACATGAAGTCTGCAGTTGACATTTTTGACAAAAATGGATCTCATTTTTCCTAGCAGACATGAACTCTGCAGTTGACATTTTCGCAGTAACATTTGAATTTGATATCATTCATAAGAACATGCTCAAAACTTCTTATACTGCTATTTCTTTAGCTTTCAAGCCTTTAGCTTTTCATAATGCCCTTTTGAAGGTGTTAACAAACCACTCAACCATTCGACCTTGCATGATAAATTGGCATTGTCAAATGTTCAACCACATTTTTGCAGAAATTTTAAAACTCACTAGAAGTAAATTGAGTTCTGTTATCAGATACAACACTGTCAGGTGCTCTAAACCTTGCAAAATGTTTGTATAAATTTAATTATTATTGCAGTAGTTGGTCATTTACACTTTAATATCTCTGGCCAATTTGTGAAACTGTTGACCACAAATAATATGAACCATTTGGTGGTCCAGCAAAGTCTATATTTAGCCTTGCTCATGGTTTATCAGTGCTTGGCCATGCCTGATAATTTATTAGTGGTGATTTTGCTGCTGAATTACAAACATTATATTTTCTAATGATATTTTCAATATCTTTGTTCAACTTTGGCCAATAAACATAGCTTCTCATCAGGGACTTCATTCTCACTATTCCTAGATGTCTTATGTAGAATTGTTTCAAAATCCTTTTTTTGTAGTGATAACAGAATTACTACTCTTTCTGCATACAAAAGTACTCTGTGTTATTGTTTTCAGATTTGATTTTAGTTTTACTTCATTTTGATTTAGTCATTCAGAGTTTTTTTTTGAATAAACATATTCTATCCTTTTTAGAATGAATTTTGATATCCTCTATCATGACCAACAATTCTTGTAATTTTGCTTTTGGATTCTAGCAAAACAATCACAGTATTTTCAAAATCTTCTTTAACTAAATATAATAATTTGCTAATACAAGAAATGATTGTAGAGTCACCAAATTTGTTGGGGGAGGCATTTCTTTAATGGCATTTGCTCTAGCAGGATCTGATCTTTCTTTTTCATCAATTATCTGACCTAAATATTTCATTTTATCCATAAAGAATTGACGTTTCTGTTCACTGATTTTAAAACCATAATCATGTAGTCTCTGAAATACTTGCTGAATCAGTTTTGCATGCTGTATTTTCGTAACACTTAATAAGTATTTCATTTATGTAAGCAACAGCATTGTCTAGACAAGCCAACGTAGTATCCATTATTTGTTGAAAAAAACTTGGGGTTACTTTTACACCAAAGAGGAATCTTCTAAACTTGTAGAGTCCTTTACTTCTGGCATTTCTCACTCACTTCAATTTGTAGATATGCCTCAGATAAGTCAATTTTTGAAAAAATTTACCATTGACAAAAATATCTTCTGGAGTTGGGGCAACTCATGGTGGTGTAATGGTTAGCAAGTTTGTCTTGCTAGAACAATTATGAGTGATTTCCATCTGGGTGCCCAATAATTTCGGCCTTGTGCCACATCTAAACTATGCTTGGAAAATCACTATATCCGCTGGAATTGGTTGAGAGTATACATATGGGAAGAGGTAGTTATTCAACCAAGTTGAAAAATCTGCACATAAATGAATCTTATTTTTCTTTCTAATTTAAACTGCTTGTGTGGTCTATTCTGGATAATCTATTTTTCAATAACTCCACAGTTTTCTAACCTATCAAGTTTGATATTAATAAACTTGATAGGTTAGACGCAACAAAAGGTATATTTCTTTTAGGCTTAAAAACTTGTATCACATTTTCTTTTAATATAAAAAAGCCTTTGATGTTGTACATTTTTCCAAATCCTCTAAGAAAGTATTTGTGAATTTATTTTTTAGCTTACTCTATGTTTCTTTAGCTATAATCTTTTACTCTGATGAACAATTAATTTTTCCACAGAATGAATTAGTCAGACAATTCCATAGTTCAAATAATCCTAGCAAATCAACGTTTAGCAAATTTGAGTTGGAAGTTTTTAATATGTAAACAACTGCTTTTTTATTTTTCCCCTGTAAGAGTGGTGTTACACATAGTTTTCTCAAGAAAAATTAATTTCTTGCCTGATATTCTTCTAGCAATTTTTTTCTTTTTTCAAATTAGGCTTGCCAATTCTGTTCCAAGTTTGTTCATCAATAATTGTAAAATCACTAACAGCATCCAATTGAAATCTCCCTGTAGTGTTATTCATTTTTATTGTCAGGAATTTTCTATTATTTGAATTTTTCAGTTTTTTAGCTGGTAACACTACTTTCAGCAAGTTAATTTGTGTATTTCTTTTGTTTTGTGACCTGTTTTTCCAAAATTAAAACATTTTTTTGGTTTTAAATTGACAGTCCTTTTTTAAATGAAGCATACCACTTTCATAGCATGGGTTAAGTTTGGCAGTATTTTTATTTTGGATGTTTTTGGCACTACTGCCCTTTTTTGGACTACTTGTGCTTCTGAAGTTCAATTTTGTTTGATTTTTGCAGTATCTTGTCTTAAATTGACAATTTTTTGGCACTCTTCTGCAACAGTCTGTAACATTAACTTATAATCCTGTTCAAGTTTTATAAGAATTCAAGAGCGTATTTCTGTATCATTGCATGATGTTAGACATTTAACAAAGATTAGACATTTAAATCTGTCTGGGGATAATTCATCTAGCTTAAATTTCTCACACAGTTGACTTTATTGGCATATGTGACAAAATCTTCATCTTCTTTCTTAGTTCCTTCTTCATGCACTGCCAACATGTATAAAAAGTGAATTCTTTTCAACAAAAGTTTTTGATAATATCAACACTGTTTCATTAAATGACACTTTTTCTGGAGTATTTAGCAAAATGAAATTCAGATATTTTTAATGTTCAGCAGGGCCCAATTTTTGTAATTTTTGTTTCATTCAACTATCCTTGTCATTCTTCTCTAAAAATGGCTTCATACCTTCTGAGGTATGATAGGAATATGTTTTCTTCTGGGACATAATTAAATTCACTAATTGAGTTAACAACTGAATCTAGCAAAAATGAAATTGACGCATTGCCTGTTCCATGCTTTTCCAGGATTACCTTTATCTGTTCTCAATATTAAATCCACTTCCATTGCATTTGTTGCTAGAGTTGTTGAATAGTAGTTAACTAGGAAGAAAACATTTTTTTATAATCACAGTATATCATGCAGCCTTGAAGTTTATCAACTTCTGCATCATGATATTAATATACACAAACCACACAAAATTATTTTCTGTGAATTTTGAATTTTCTTAACCAGCTATTTATGCTAAGCGCAAGGGAGAAAAGTTTTTTCTTTTTCATGCGAATTTGAATCCTCATTGTAACTGTTGTCTTCATTCCATTATTTCATGATTGTGTTGTCTTCATTCCATTGAATGAAGATAACACAATCATGAAATATAATGTCACTTGGTGTCAACAAAATGTTACTCAATTCTTTAGTAAGGATATCAAGCTTGCTCCTGGCTAGATCTCTCTGACAATTCTCAGCATCAGTTCATATGCTAATTGAACAAGTCCAGGTCATATTCTGAAGAGGTATGTTCATCTCCACAACACTTTTGTAAAACAAATTTCTAAGTTTTGTTGTCATTACTGTCCTGTTTTAGACAAGTTGAAAATTACATCATTTCACAAAATATTTCAAAGTAAAATGCATCTGTTACAAAGTCTCTAGTGACAAGCTGAGAATGTATTTGAAATTTTTTTATTCTCACATTGAACCTTATGTAGAGAGACCAAATTGTGCCAGTTTGATTTTTACTTTGGAGCTTTTCATGTCTGGTCATAGTTTAAAGAACATCTAACATAGATGCTGGAAAGTGACAAAAATATAATTTTTAGTAATGAATGCAAAGCAGAGCTTCATTCTAATGTAAGCAAATACATAAGAAAATCAGTGGGAAAAAGAAACAATGCAAGATTCACCACAAGATAGTAAAATTTGATCATGGTGGTCACATAATGTCATTGGCCTGCATCAAAAGTGATGGTAAAAGAAAGTGGAAACCTAACCAGCAAAAACTATATTTTTTTTTTTTTTTTTTTTATACTATGGACTAATCTTCTGCCAGAGTTTGAAGACTGAATTTTTTTTCAGCATGATGGTGTTCCTTGCCACACATCACATGCAATAAAAAGCTTTCTTGAGGATGAAATGTTCAAGTTTTGCAAAAATCACTACACAATATCCTGATCTGAATATAATTCAATCAAAGAAGGGGAACTGAAGAAACAAGTGCTCCAATGAAAATCACACACAATCTCCAAAGTTTTGTGGTTTACTGCCAAGGAGAATGGGGAAAATATCTGGACCTTGTTCCATTCAATGCAACTTCAAATTTAGGCAATTATTCATGCCTAAGGCAGCAACACGAATTACTAAATCTATACTTTGATGTTTTGTACTCTGTAATATTAAAATCACTTTTTGCAAAAATGTGTGTGCATACCTCTCACTATATTAGACTTTCTTAACATGGTGTCTGTGGTTAAAATTATACACTAGTTAATAAATTCTTATTTCAGTTGAAATTTTTTGTATTATTGTGTCTATTATTAATGCAAAACACCTCAAATAATTTTTACATGTCAATAACTGCACCAAAAATAATGCATTTTACAATATGCTTGAAGATGGTATATTATGAACATACACCTATGCATGTGGTAATTTTGTTGGATGTGTTCCCATGGGCTGTGCTGCTATTCACGGTTGGTCATATCATCTGGTAGACCGTATTATGATTTCCAACAAGAAGGAAAAAAAAATTATTTAGTTTCTTCCATTCCTGGCGAGCTGTGGTGTTCTTTTTGTCTGGATACTTTTGCAGGAATAGACAACTTGACTAGTGAAATTATCTTCAGTAATAAAGATTTATTAAAAATCTCGTGGAACCATGTTATTTCAATACAGGCAATAGGTATGGGAAGGTAAATTAAAAGGTGTTGGCTCTTTCCTTTCTTCAATTCAGATGTCTGCTGCTAGGAAATTTGTGGAAGCGAAATTACTTTTCAGGTGTGCTTAATGTGAAGACCTAATTGACACTCAAACTGAATTTTATTTGCATTCTAGCAACTCATATTCTAGCAACTCATATTCATGGAGTATCCAGCTTGTGCATTCTGCATGATCAGAGGTGATGACAGATGTCCAGGGTCAGATAAATTCCTAAAGTTATGTATAAATATGATCAGATTAGAGAATAGTATGATTTATGTCAGTGAAAATAGGCTAGAATCCCTCTGTTGAAATTTCAGTCTAGCCCCATGGTATATGACTTGCTTGCTCATGAATTTGGATATCAACCTTTCTGAACCCTTTACTTAAGATTCTCAGTTTCAAATCTTCACAGTTCTAATTAAGAATTTTAAAAATTATTCTTATTTTCAATCTTTATGTCTTCCCAAAATGATATATTTATTTTAAAATTAACATCTTTCTTTCCTTCTCCACTCTCACCTGAAGCATGCTATTAACCCTGCCACCTTATCTCTATAAAAGGCAGGATGTGTGTGTGTATTGAATGCACGGCTGCAATTTTCGACGGATTTGCACCAAAATTTACATGCACATGCTCCAAGTTAGTGGGAAGGCTAAGACTGACTTTGCATTTCCCAACTACCATTGATAGTGGAAATAATCGATTTTTTTCATGCTTCTATAGCAGTTTTCATGTAGTTTGCGGCCATTTTGTACTGGCCAGAGTGAGAGCCTATAGCTGGCTGCCACAAACAGACAGGAAGATTCTATTGGCCAGCGTGAGAGCCAACAGCTGACTGACACAAATGTTAACTAGCATGCAAAAAAATCGATAGCTGCATTTGTCACAAGTGGGGAAAATTTAAATCTGCATAGCACTTTACTCCAATTGGCTCATTTGCTTGCTTAAACTCAACATTGATTCTGATTCATATAGGTTGGGTGTGAAAAAGTATTTGTTGTTAACATTCTTTTTTCATTCGGTTTTTCCAGTTATGAGTCCTTTTTTAAAGCTGATCGTTTTGTGTTCATTTTGTTTAGTTCTTTTTTTGTAACAGATTTAATGTTTAGTATAGAGCTTAGAAAAAATTTGCAGTGTGAGATAGGCAAGAAGTAAGGCATGCAGCAACATCAGAATGGCAAAGGGCACTCCTTTAAAGGCAAGGAAGGGCAAAAATATTTTAAGTCAAGTGATAGCAATTGCTGTATAAGTCGTACGATTTTTAAATTAAGCACGGGCAATGCCGAGCCATGCTGCTAGTAGTATTTTAATAAAATTGCTTCCCTACGAGGATTCCATCGTCACAATATATGCAGTACATTTGTAAGCTACATACGAGATGCACCTTCAACTATGCAATTGTAAACTCCATAAAAGAGATACACCTGACCAAAATTCTTTATTTGCCAGAAGCACTGGCACCATGCTCATCAAAGAAATTTCTCAATGTTGCAAATCAGTAGCTTTATTCTTTTTCTGTTGTACTACATGAATCGGGATCAAAACTTAGTCTTACAAGTTTCAGAATTTTTCTATTTCAAATATTAATGATTTAATTCATGATTCTCCTTCTTGTTGTCTTGATGTGCTAAATGTGAAGATATTATTGGAACCATACTTAGTTGAGTAATTGATGAAATCATAATGAATATCAATAATATTTCTTTCTATATTAGATTAAATCTACTTATTCCATAAAATACATTTGAAACCTAAAACTAGGTAACTCCAAAAAAAACAATGAATAACATTTAAAATTCATCTTGCAAAAACAAAAATTATTTTCGTATTTTATTTTTATTTTCAAGCTAATTTTTGGAAATTTTATTTTCCCTCAGAAAATAAAACCTATTCTCTGAGTAACACAATGTAAAAAGTATAGCAGAAAACAAACTTAAAAATTACAATGCACAAAAAAAAACAAAAAAAGAATTACGCCCACCTGCTGTGTCAATGATAACAAAAAAAAAAGGGGGGGGAAGAGCCTTAGCTCTATAGTACGCTTTCAGTCCTTTCAATGTTCAAAAGTTTTTTTTATCTTTTTTTCTTTTCTCTCTTGTGTAGACAAAGTTCTCTTCTTGGTGACCAAACTCCCTTCTTTCTTCACTTATTTTCCTTCCGTCCGACTGGATATTGCCTTTCTTTTACGGCCATAGAAGGTGAAAATTTACTTAAACATGCAGTAAAACACTCTTTAAAAACGCACGTGTTTGCTCCTTCTTCTCAAACAGCTTCAGCTCCAAATGTCACTTATGAACTTCTTTTCAAACTTTCTTTTCTGGGGCTTCTTCGAGAGGACTTCTCAAAACTTTCTCAGAAGGGGCAACTTGCCTTCAGCAACTTGTTACCCATGCATCCTTTACTTATGGGCAAATGCTGTCTGCCTATTCAGCAGGGAGAGAGAGAAATGAACCTCTTGTTTCTAAGTGGTCTCGTTTCCAACTGCTGCTAAGGTCCAGTCCCAGTTCTCCCTTCCCTTTCAAAGGGGGGGTGCGGTTCACCTTTGAACCGTCCAACCACAGTCCATTAAAAAAAAATATCAGCAGGTTCTTAGGGCAAGTAACACAGTGAGTGTCTTTTGTTCTCCCTGACCGAAAAATTTTCAAATAATAGATTAAATTTAATATTTCAAATTAGCAAAATACTTTGTTGTATTTCAAACTGAATTTAAATTGATCGGAATTTTTTTCTTCTGATTATCAGTGAAATCTATAAAATCATCCATATTAGCAAATCTGTCAACATTGTTCAATTTATTAATACATGATTCAAAAATAAAATATACTTTTTTGAAAGCTGAGGTTAAATCTACCCCCCACCCCTCAGCCAGCTGCCAAATGGTGTATCTTGCAAGCCTATGGTACCATTTTCCTGTGGAAATATATCTTCACCATATATAGAAAATATCTCCAGCTTGCAAGTTCAAGCCCAGAGATATGAGACACACCAGCCCAAGGTTCTGTATTTATTAGAAGCAGTGGAGAATTTAATTCATGAAATTTTGGGTGGGTTAAACTTACAGGACCCCCTAGTTAGAAAAAAACTGCTCTGAATTGTAAGTTAGATGATGATGTCAAAATTAAAATAAAGTTCAATATAATATTAGATTAAAATATTTTCACAAATTTTCAAGATTGCTGTGAAGTTAAAAAAATGATGTAAAAAAGGCATTGACATAGTCAAGTAATTGTTACATTTACCTCTTAGAAAAAATTCCCAAACAAAAATTGACGAGAGTTGTCAACATCTCCTAACAATAACCACCACTGTGTTTAAATGCTTTTAAAAATGTAGGTAATATTTGTTTAAGATATTGATTCAACTTTAAATCAGCTAAATACTCTTCAAATAAAGTTTCAGAAAAGTCTGAAATTTTTTTTTAAAAGAATTACATTTCGTTGCCAAATGTGGACGATTCTAGCGTTTACTGTTAAAAAAAAAAAAAAACAACATTCCAATCATTTTTTAAATTTAGTGTTTTGCCCATTGGAAATATTAAATTTAATGTATTATTGTCATAGTTTGAAATTAAAAATAAAATAAAAGTATTGTTTTGTGTTAAGAAGGCACGTGATCAATAATCAACTTCTGGCTTGTCTCTTTTCTACACGTTATCTCTTAAACATATGCAAATACAATTCTATTTACCAATCCACAAAAAGGTACATGAAATATTTTTCATTTTCCACAAAATGCATTTTATTAATTAAATCTTACGTTTTTTTTTTCTTTGAAGATACAGTGTACCTACATTAACTCGTTTTACTAACGTACAATTATTTAATGTAAATTTGAAATTGCTTTCGACGACTGCAATGAAAAAAATTATCTAATTTCATCTATTCAGCATTTATAAATTAATGATTCCATTCAATAAACTTTAACTTTCTTAAAGAAAAATAAATATTACGAAATCATATGTCTCTTCCGCATTCATATTTTGCATTAATTATCTCCCTTTGACCTACGGTCCAATGTTATCATTTTTGCATTAATTGAAAACGACGCCCATTGATCTACATAAAGATTGAACTCGAAAACATTAGTGTATTTAAAATTATATAGCTTCCCTCCACTTTTCTTAAATCCTGTATTCTCTTAAGGTAATCAAATCATACATCAAAAGAAAGCAGTAAGTATTCATTTCTTTATTACTACACTAAATATATGGTCAGATTTTTTTTATTTTAACCCACCGAGAATTTTCGAGAAAATATTTAAAACTTGGGAATATATTTAAAAGTAAAACCTTAAATTAAGAAAAGACATTGTGGTTAATATTAAATCCTGTTCTGGAGATTTTTGTCAATTTTTTCTTTCTCTATTTACATGAAAATTTTATTTATTTTCTTGTCAAGAAATTATTCACTGCTGGACATGAACCGGTGTCACGTCAATTATAGTTCTTAATATTAAAAGCATATTCCAGGATCTGAAACTACTTGATCTACTTAAAGACATTGTCTTTAAGTAGATCAAGTAGTTTCAGATCCTGGAATTCCCATTTCTAACCAGGTATAAAATTAGGTATCCCAAACTTTTTTTCTATTCATTATATCTAAAAGCTTTTAGTTTTCAGGTAGGTATATAGGGCTTGACAAAACATAAAAATGGTACCAAACCTATCTGGCTAGCTCAGCTCCGGCTCAGTTTTTTTTGACCATTCAAAGTTTGTTGAGATTGAGCCTGAAGCCCATTTTAACAGTGTATATGTGAAGATGCAGGCTTCAAACAAGTGAAAAATCATTATAAATGGAATGTAATTAAGTAATAAAATAAAGGTAATACTAATGAAATTAATAATTATTAGATAAGTTCAGACTAAATAGGAGGGGGAAAATCACATTCCATCATAAAAAGAGTGCAAAAAGAACATCAGAAGGTAACTTAGACCATTCATATAAATTTAATTCTACAGGTAAGTCATTGAAACTTCTTAATATGTTTCAGAGTATGTTAGAGATTAAGCTATTTTTTTCACAGAAGTACACCAGTAAAACAACTCTTATTTCACTATGTAAGTAAAACTAGAGAGCAGGTCAAAAAAGGGTAAAAAAAATATACCTTCTTAGCTTTGAAACTTTGCTCATTTTGGGACAAGGAATTCAACAAAACAGTTATTTTTTCCATAATATTAAAATAAAAATAAAAGCCTTAAAATTCAATTTTTATGTTTAAAAAAATTAAAAAAAAAAAAAAAACCATTGTAATGAGTAAAATTACATTTATTGGAACTGATGAAAATGACTTTCTGGTCAGTTTGAACATCCCTACGGCACTTCCTCTCTTAATGGTGATTTGCAGTTTGAAGTTTTTTATAGGCTTCTGGAACATTCAAGATTCTAACATCACTTGAAACTGGCATTACACCTAAGAGAAAAGTTGATTCAATCTATGCAATGTCACCCACCAAAGGCCGGTGGAAATAATCATTTCTATCCTTAGTTTGAGCTAGAAACTTGATTATTGCACTGGTTGGAGATGTAATGACTTGGGCAAAGTAAAAACTGGAATCATAGTATATGGCCTTGTCTCTAATATCTGAAGATCACTTGAGATGCTGTCTATATTTCTGAGATAAGTTATTATGTACATTATTTACATTATTCGGACTATTGTCTTCATCTTTGTCGCCATATTTATCATAACGTTTCGGTCGTTGTACGCTCCGGCCATCTTCAGGTGGTTGGAATGTCGAACTGAACCCTTTATTTCGATCACTGGGGTAGACTGTTCTAGTTCCACATGCCATGTTTGATGGACATCAGTTATCTCCTGTTAATTTCCCTCTGAAAGTTCTCCACTGCCTTAACCAGGTATTGAACTCATACTCTTTGGGTCTTGTCACTAGATCTAACTAATGCCTTTATCCACTGTGCCATGTATCCTTGAGGAGATTTGTGTATGAATTTCTGAGTATTATAAACTTAATATCTTCAGCGACCATTTTTTACCAGAGCTCATATTGCAATTTTTGTTGTTATTATGGCTTTTCTCTGGCACTCCTTATTACTGGTTCCCATATTGTATTCATTTCTATGCTTGGTCAGATTGATCTCCCTTCTCTCTCCATATGTGGTCAGCCATGCCTAATTTTTCCACTTCCCCTCGTGTTACAGCTTTCTCGTGTTCTTGAAGCCTTACCTTACCTTACCTGTCTCTCCTTTATATTCCTTTCCGCAGCTGCACGGGATAGTGTACACAGTCTTTAGTCATGTTCTCCTCTATGGGGGGTCTTACTCAGGAGAGATATCTGTGAAGTGACGTCAAGCTTTTGAAGGTTGTCCCGATGTTATATGGACCACAGATCCTTTGTATTTTCTGATAACCCCTTCACATAAGGCAGACACTGTTTTCTCAGTGTTGTTGTCCTCCTCTTGTACCTGCCTATCCAGTTTTGGGGGGCTGCTGCCATGTACCCAGGCTAGTTGTTACATTATAGGTTACTACTTATACTGACCAATTCTTTATCTAATATCTCTGGGTCACCATTTATGACTTTTGCTCGGTGTTGTAAGCAGCAGACGATCGCTTTCTTTACACTGTATGGATGGTGGGAGCTGAAATTGAGGTACTGTCCAGTGAATGTCGGTTTACAGTATATGGATGTCTTGAACCCATGCTCTGTTCGAGATATTAGAACATCCAGGAATGGGAATGTGTTGTTACTCTTTCTCCATCGTGAACTGTATCGAAGTTCTTATTGAGTTCACATGGTCCAGTAGAACCTGAACATCTTCCTGGTGTGGCCAGAGTATGAAGGTGTCATCTATGTACCTTAACCATATAGTTGGCTTTAGCGATATAGATTCTAATGCCATTTCCTCAAAGTATTCCATGTATATATTCGAATACACACAAGAGAGAAACCCAGTGAGTGAAATAAAGGGTTCAGTTTGACATTCCAACCCACCTGAAGAAGGCTGGAATGTACAACGGCCGAAACATTGTAATAAATATGGCAACAAAGATGAGGACAATAGTTCAAATAATGTAAATAATATACATAATTCCTCATCTCAGAAATCTAGACAGATACAAAATGTATAAAGTCTAATTAAAAAAAATTTTATAAAATGCATCAAGTGTAATTAAAGATAATTTAAATAGAATGTTCAATTTAATCCATGAAATTAGGAGCTAATTAGTAAATAAAATTCTTTTAAATTACGATATTTTACATACATGAATGCAAGATTTATAAAAATAAATTATAAATATATACATTTTAAAATGTATACATATAATTTTATGCACATTTTAAAATTACAATATTTTAAGTATACAATTTTTTTTTTTCCATTGACAAATATGAGTGTGCAAAATTTAATTAAAAATATCTTTCCAGTTTATTTTTACACAATAAGTAATTTACTTTATCCAACTTTATAAAAGATTTCAACTCTAATAGAAATTGTGAAATGTCCTTCAATGAAACAAGTCAGGTTTATAAGCTCTGTCAATCTGCACGGCTGGTGATTTAAATTTCGAAAACATCATTTATATTTACTTGTGCTTTGAGTTGGATGGGCATAATGATATGAAACCAACTGATTATTAAAGATGAAACATTGCTCTATAAATAGATGTAATTTTCATTTGTGATTTTGAAGAGGTGAATTTCTCTGGTATTTCACCCACTAAAGTTTTCAACTTGGAAATCTTTTGTGGAAAATAACCAACTTTTATTTTAAGCCACTAAATTGACAAGTGTCCTCATTTCTTTAAGGTGGGAGGGACTATGTTGATATGCATAGGAACACACAACTCGCAGTATAACAAATTTCAAAACATAAGCAAAAAATTCTGATTTTAAAATGCAGAAAAATAAGCACGCATCACTGAAACATGACATCATTTAAAGAGAAAATCTATCACACAAGAGAAAGAATTGTATCTTTATAAAGAGAAAACATTAAACTTTCTTTATATACTACCTTTGTAAAAATAACTTGAAAAATACTCACGATATTGCCAGTTAAAGGAAATTTCACTATTCTGATTCATTTTTCACAGGTTTGGGATATCTAATAAAATATTTATTTCAAAGTCCACAATTCCTAAGTAGCATTTGCAAGCTTAGCAATTACATTGTCTTCAAGTAGATCATATAGTTTCAGATCCCGGAATTCCCAACCAGGTATTTAAAGTTATTGGTTAAATGTTAAAGCATGAATTATTTCCTCATATTTTTGCAAATAGAGAAATGTATCTGTTTATACTCTTCGACATTTCAGTTATTATAATAATCTCAAATAGTATATGAATTTATTCTTTCATAATACCTCCATTTTATTCACAGATGTCAATGACGAGTGATGATTACAATTTGAAAAGAAGCAAGCACATGTGAAAGAGAAAAATAAATTTCAAGAAAGTGTGGATATACATTTTGAAAGTGTTCATAATTAAATACTTGCATACAATAAATTGCTCATTCTTTTAGAGTTTGTGCATCAGCATCTTTCTAAATTCAAATTTCAAAACATTTGTGAATTGATGCAAATAAGTTTTCAGTACCTTTAAATTTAAATGTGAACAGTGTATATCAGAATTTCCAGAAAATTCTACTTTAAAAAATACAAGAATACACACAAAACAAGTTTTCTTGATTTGTGTTCAGATCATTGTTTTCACAAAGTTCAAAACTGAAAATAAAACACCTGAGAATACATATGGATCATAAACCTTACTTTCATGAAGTGTGCAAACTCCAATTTTCAGAGAGTTCACAGGTGAAAAGTGACATGCAACCCAACACTAGAGAAAAACCATTTTCTTGTCAAGTATGTGGAGCAAAACTTTCCAAGAAATACAATTTGAAATCACACATGAGAATACACACAGGTGAGAAACCATTTTCTTGTGAAGTGTGTGGATCAGCATTTTCAGAACGCTCTGCTTTACAAACCCACATGCGAATACACACTGGTGAGAAACCATTTCCTTGTCAGGTGTGTGGTACAGCATTTTCAGTGCGCTCCAGTTTAAAAAAACACATGCGAATACACACTGGTGAGAAGCCATTTTCTTGTCAAGTGTGTGGTTCAGTGTTTTCCTTCAAGTATGGTTTAACAAGCCACATGCGAATACATACTGGGGAGAAACCATTTTCTTGCAAATTGTGTGGATCAGCATTTTCACAAATTTCACATTTAACAAGCCACATGCGAATACACACAGGAGAGAAACCATTTTCTTGTGATGTGTGTGGATCGGCATTTTCAGTACGTTCACATTTACAAAACCACATGCGAATACATACGGGAGAGAAACCATTTTCTTGTGAAGTGTGTGGATCGGCGTTTTCAGTGCGTTCAAATTTAAAATCCCACATGCGAATACACACAGGAGAGAAACCATTTTCTTGTGAAGTATGTGGATCGGCATTTTCTGAGAACTCCCAGTTAAAAAAACATATGCGAATGCACACAGGAGAGAAACCGTTTTCTTGTGAAGTCTGTGAATCAAAATTTTCAGAACGTTCACATCTTAAAGCCCACATGCGAATACATACTGGTGAGAAACCATTTCCTTGTCAGGTGTGTAAATCAGCATTTTCAGATAGCTCTCGTTTACACACCCACATGCGAATACACACTGGTGAAAAACCATTTTCTTGTGAAGTGTGTCAATCTTCATTTTCAACAAGTGGAAGTTTAAAAAGACACATGCGAATACATACAGGGGAGAAGTCATTTTCTTGTCAGGTGTGTGGATCAGCATTTTCAGATAGCTGTAGTTTGAAAACCCACTTGCGAATACACACTGGTGAGAAACCATTTTCTTGTGAAGTGTGTCAATCAGCATTTTCAATGAGTGGAAGTTTGAAAAGACATATGCGGATACATACTGGTGAGAAACCATTTCTTTGTGAAGTGTGTCAATCAGCATTTTCAGAGAGTGGTAGTTTAAAAACCCACATGCGAATACACACTGGTGAGAAGCCATATTCTTGTCAAGTTTGTGGATCAGCATTTTCCAATAAATCCCATTTAACACGCCATTTGCAAATACATAATGGTTAAGGTTAGTAATGTTACAGGGTAATTTTAATTATTAAATTAATAAAAAGGAAAAATCTAAATAGAAAGAGGAGAACGTCAGTCATACCTGGTTTCATGGATAGTGGACAGCCGAGGATGATGGAGACATGCTTACATGTTGAAGAGGGTGGATGGAGAATGAAGGATCAATCTGTAGTGTTACCAGTGGAATGATCACCTTCAGTCAAGAATTAAAGACATTTGATGTAAACTTCTAAGGAAGCAACTATGCTTGGCATGTGCATAGTTAAAAAGATGGATATTCAGTTGAGAGAATTACATGACCGAAAAAGAATTTTTTTTTTTTTTTTTTGTTGAACAAAGAAGAATAGGACTCATAGAATGAACATTTGGAGAAAATTAGCCAGCATGAATCACACTCTTTACTTCTTGACAGCAAGGAAGTGAAGAATATCTTAACATATTGAGAAAAGTGAAAAATTCACGTGCACATTTTGGTACATGACCTTGTTAGTCATGTATCAAAAGATACATGATCGCCTAAGCATGTATCATGCATGGCACATAACTGATTATTGTAATAATGGCACTAGTATTAAATCATGGCAAGTCCAAAATTGCTTTCAACAACTCCAAAGAAAAATGATGATACAGTTCCATCAAATTAAACATTTATAAGTCAATGATTCTATTCCATGAATTTGAATTGTATTGAAGAAAAATAATAAATATTACTAAAAACTGTTATATCTCTCTTGTTCATAATTGTATGAATTATCTCCCTTTGATTTACTGTCTTGTTATCATTTTTGCATCAATCAAAAATGATGCCCATTGTTCTACATTAAGATTTAGCTAGAAAACATTAGTTTATTTAAAATGATAGAGCTTCTCCTTTTTTATCAAAACCTGCATTGTATTAAGAAAATGAAATCATAATGCAAAAGAAAGCAGTAAGTTTAAGTATTAATCTCTCTGTTTATTACTTAGACTAATAAAAAGATTCTTTAAAACTCCGAAATGAAGTTAAAATATTTGAATTATTAAAGATTGTACATTCACTAAAAGTTCAAATATTCTCACAAAGTGTAGATTTTTTTCTGTCCAATCTGAAAAAAAAAAAAATAACGTTTTATTTTATTATACAAGCTAAGAACATTAAAAAATTTCCTTTCATGAGTGCAGCGACAGTGCTTCTGGTAAATCCAAAATTTTAGTCAGGTGCATCTTATGTATTTGGTTTACCACTACACTTTATGTATGTAGTCTCTGTAAACGCATTTGTTTTTTATATAGTTATTGATGTGTAAAAAATATTTATGAGTGAGGTGTTTTTAATTCAATAATAAAAAAAGTAATAAAAGTTTTCATTTTTTTAACACATGTATGGTTCTAACACTTTCAACCAAATGTTAAGAAAAACTAATATGCCAAGTGCACTAGTATAACTAGAGTGTGTGCCACCAGGGGTGGAGTGTATACCAGGCCAGCCCTTGATTTTTCTATTCCACTCTCTAGTACCCAATAAAAATACACATATTGCAAAGTGACTTCCCCTTATATATATGAGGGTAAGTAAAAACATTATCCGTACTTTTTTCATAACATATCTTTAGGCTTATTAGCCTTCTGTTCATGCATGCTTATAGTTGGTACTATTGTGGTCATGTGATCAAAGTTTGAGCTTGATAGTTCTGGTTTTCTTGTTGCTGTTACAGTATAAACATGGCCACTCCAATAGCAGTGTGCAACAAGTAGTAGCAAAGAGCAGTGATCTGAATCTGCAGAGTACATTCTACCTCATTGATGATAATTCATGGTTTGCCATTACCATCTCTTGAGCTTATTAAATCTCCTCATGTGTCATACTTGTCCAGACATTTTAAAACTACTCAATTCACTTATACACACATCCATGCAGTAGTGCACCATTGCAGTATTGTGTTAAAAGCCCCTAATAATTTTCAGCCCCTGACACACCTTCTGATCACAGAAATTGAATCGCTACTATTTGTTCCTCCTTGATGGAAGGCAGTGTGACAAACCTAAAGTGTCAATAATTTTCGACTTTCCATCATATTTTAACTATTAACAGACCCAGAAGATGAAAAATGGGGGCAACACATACCCTCAAATGAACTTCTGTTAAGGAGAATAATTGAAATTTGATTTCTCTCCAGGTTGAAAAAGCCCTGTACTAGAATGTTTAATTGTTGATATGAACAATTTGTTTTTTTGTTTTTTTAACCTTGTCATGACCCCACCAAAGGTGCCTTAGTAAGGGGTAATTGTTTACAAAGCTAGTCTGGGCACTGAATAATCAGTCTGATCCTCACTGGGTGCCCTATACAGAATTTGATTTTAAATAACCTAACACAAGTTGATATGTAAATAAAGTAACATGTGATGGCTATCAGCCCACAATGGGTTGATTTTTGTTTAATTTCATCCAAAGTACACTTTTGTAAAATGTTCAATTTTCATCATTCTCCTGTACAAACTTTAAAGAAGAGACTCTGTAGCAGTTTCATATGAAGCCATCAGCCATGTATGCTGCTGTTGTTAAGTGTATGTTTGACCGTTGTTGTGGTTTTCCCAAATGTAAAAATATTATAAAAAAGAATTCAAATTAAAATAAATCATTTGCTTTCCTTTTAAACCAAAATATCTCTTTTTCTCTCTCTTTCTACCATTCTCTCTCTCCATACATCACTCTAATGTGAAAGCAATCCTCAAATAAAAAAAGAGGAAGAAAAGACTAAACAACAACTGTGAAATGGAAGTTTGTTGGTTCAAGGTCTATTTATTGTGACTAGAAATCTACCAAAATAAGAGTGGCTCAATACATAATTTCCACTATAAAAAAAAAAGAAGAAAAAAATGCTGAAAAATTAATAAAAGTATTTTGGCCAATCAAAAGAACGAAGAGACTTTTGGGGTTTGTTGAAACCAAGATTCATGCCAAGTAGTTTGGAGTCTTTCTTAAGAGTATATAAAGAGACAGATGACAGCTGTAGAGAAGGGACAGCCAGAGAAACCAGTCAAGTGTGTCACATGAAGAAACTAAGACATTTTACACTTTTCTAAAGGCCAACACAGCAATGATGTCAACAAGTTGCGAAAGTAACCACACTCCTGACAGCTGTGAGCAAGATGACAACTACTACCAAAGTCTGATTAGTAAACTAACAACTACCCAGCCAAACTAACCTTTGCCAACCTGAATTACAAAGAACTTGCTCCAATCAAAGTCAAATAAACATATTTATTTATACTTTTGATTCTGTTCATTTATTCTGAGAAACAGTGCGATAGAAAAAACTGTTAGCATAGAACTTACAGTTACACTTAGCCATTTCAACTCCCCATAGCACCTACTTGCTTCTTACATTCAGCATGGTCTACTATAACAGTTTTCAGCTTTTGTATCATCTCTATCCCTAAGTCCTCAAGCAATGTGTCAATGAATATGAGTCTTTTTCTTCCCTTGCTTGGATGCGAGAGACTAATTTACTTGCAACATTATCATACCTGATACAGTTTTTAGCTAGATGCATCCTTCTTCATGGGACTTTAAATATTGCATTTGGTAACTCACTGTGTAGTTCAGCATTTGAAGTGTGATTTCTTCAGGACATATTAAATGAGTATTCATGTATAATGTTCATCCAATCCTTTTTTCAAACATTTGGTCTTAGTCCACATCTCTGCTTGAAAGGCCAAAAAAAGATTTCAGTATGGCAACAGATTTTTAATTTCTGCATAGTTCAGGGTACCATAATCTGCCCAAATAACCCCATGTTTATACCATCTCTTCCAAGATGCAAGGTCAGTGGCAAAGATCAGTCTTTTCAAATAGCCATCCTCACCAGATATTGATATCTGTCAATAAAAAAAGAATTTTTATGAAAGAAAATAATAAATTCATATATTATTTAAAAGACTAAACTACATCTGGCAGCAAGGCTTCTGATTGAGAGATTGGAGGTTTTGAGGAACACAGAACCACCTTTTAATTGCTGCTGTGGCCAGGTCCACCCTGATCCAGGTGGTAGCACCTGTTGGGGTCCCAGCTATGGGCAAATAGTGACCCCCAACAAAAACAAGACACTAAGTATAAAAATATATTTTCATAGTAAAAATACCAGCAATACATTTTCTATAAAAAAAAATCACCAACAATACCTATTTATAGTAAAATGATCAATAATACATTTTATCTGTAGTTGAAGGCATAGAATTGCATTCAAAATATTTAGATTTCTACATTAAATAACCCATAGAGGTTGATATACCACTAAACAAACTTGCTGCCAGATGTAGTTTATCATCATACCCAGGATGATGTTATATAAGTGCATGACCACTGTAATTATAGGAAACACAAATGGGTAGAAGTTAGTTGAATGAGTAAAACATTCACTTCCACAATACTTGCAGTGAAGTTTTCTTCACATTGCAGTGCAATCTGATCTTTGCAGTCTCCTGCTTGAATCTGTTTAATATCCCTGTACTTGTTTCATCTCATCCGAGATGTGAGGCCATCAGCAAAATCAAGATCAGTGATAGTGATGTCTTCTACATCTTTGTGAAGTTGAAAACCAATCTCTTCTCTGCCATTATATGTTTGGCATGTTACATAATC
Organism: Acanthosepion pharaonis; assembly: GCA_903632075.3. NCBI lineage: Eukaryota > Metazoa > Mollusca > Cephalopoda > Sepiida > Sepiidae > Acanthosepion > Acanthosepion pharaonis. The sequence goes on from CAHIKZ030002589.1 coordinate 893,190, forward strand.
TAAGACAATGGCAAAGACCTATGTTGTCAGGGTGTCACTTAGCTTGAAACTTAAAAGCTTAAAAGAAGTTCTACTGTTAAACAAATTTTAAGAGTTACATTCCCCAGAAACAAGATATCAAAAACCCTGGTGTTCAACAATGTCTTAGAGTTTTGCGATGAAGAACTTAATTCATGGCTAATGAAAGTTGGATGTATGTCTTACAAGACACTTTCACATTATCCTCAATCGAATGGAATAGAAGAAAGGATGGTACACATGATAAAGATGGACTTGAAGGCATGTTCGCAACTGAAAGAGAGTCTTTTTTACCGAAACTGCTTTTAAGTTACTGCACCATAACACATGCAGGAAAACTAGTGAGTCCATTGGCCTTAATGAAAAGACAGATCAGAACTTCTTTAACCATGTCATCTTACTTATTATAAAACGCAGATTGTGTGTGTGTGTGTCTGTACATTTATATATGGGATTGTATTTCCTACATTTATCAACTGATTTCAACAAAACTTCACAGAACTACGTAAAATTACCTTGTGGTGGTCCTGACAGCGCCAAAAATTGGAAAAACACAATTGATTTGCATGAAATCAATTTGAAAACACAATCAAGAGGCATTGCTGAATGAAAGGGGGATAACTCATATCAAGTTATACTTATTATAAAACCCAGGTTGTTTGTGTGTGTGTATGTCTGTGTTCATTTATATATGGGATTGGATTTCCTACATTTTTCAACAAAACTTTTTTTTGGCAGGTAGTGTTTCTTATTGTCTTGCACACTTTTTCTTTATTTTTACATTCAGAATGCTTTAAAAATTCCATTTACAAGACAATTGTTTATAATTCTATTCAATTGATAGACTCATAACGATTGAAAACAATGTTTTTGTTTGAGTTTGACCAATTCGTAAAAAAAAAAAAAAAAAAAAAAAATAAAACTAATTAAGACATGCGTGTCCGTCAACCTTAAACAATAATCTTTGTCAATTTTATTTTTCAGTCTTTATGATGGTCGATACTTGATCTATCCCCAGGCAACGCCAGGCTATACTGCTAGTATTCTATGAATGAGAAAATGTGGTAAATAAATAAGGCAGCACTCCCAGAGAAGGCAAATATTTTAATGCAAAAAAGGGGACACAACACAGCTGTAATAAGAAAAAAAATGGGAGTAGCTAACTAGTCCATGCAGATCAAATAAAACTATGAGATGAATACAGAGAGGAAAGTGATAAAGAAATGTCCATGGATACCTCAAGTAATAAAATGTCTAAAGACAAATATAGTAAATGATTAAGAAGGACAATATGATGCAGAAACTAAGTCAATGCACAGATATGACCATGAGAACAAAAGAAAACAAGATAGATCAAGATCTTTCAGAGAAAGAAATAAGATCCCAGGAGAGAGAAAGAAACCCTGAAAACGAAATGATAGAAGTGCAAGAAAAACAAAGATCACAAAACCCCATCATTACCGGAAGATGTAGTGGTATGTAGATTAACTAATTATATCCAGGCTATATAATGACTCCTATTTGGAGAAGGAGGAGAGACTATGCATGAGCATTGAATAGGAACATGAAGGACTTAGAACTTCACAACAGAAATGATTGAAAATTTTGTATTTTATAAAAATGTTAAAAAAAAAAAAAGTCAATTTTTTTTTTTTTTTTTACTTCTGTGCTTTTTCAAACTAATGTTCTCTATTGACATAAAGTGGAAACATTATATCGAAATGATTGCTAGGTGTGTTGGTTAACTGTATCATGTTAGACAATTTTTCTCACTAGAATCTCTTACATATTTATAAGTCTACCATTCATTCATGCTTCAAATATTGCTGCTATATGTTCTGGTGTTCCTACTAAATATTTAGAGATTCTTGATAAAATCCAAAGAATCTGCAATGTTATTGGTCCTGGCCTGGCATTGCAACTTCAGTCACTTTCCCACCACCATAACATAACTTCCCTGTGCCATTTCTATAAATAGTTTAATTGATTAGCTTTCTGCTATGGTACCCAGACTTCATGAATTTAAATGCAGTACTAGATTGCTAACAAGGTCTCATAATTTTGGCTAGATGTAACAGTAAGTTCTTTGCTAACAGTTTTTTCTTGCACTTCTTGCTTGTGGAACACTCTTCCAGCTTCTTGCGTTAAAGTCAGCTTTGATTTTCAAAATTTTTAATTGCAATGTCAATTGTTATCTACTGTCTTCTTGATTCTTCTTTTATTGTTCTTGCTATTTCACTCAGTAACCCCCTTGTGTCTTAGTGACTTTATTGTCTTCTTTAGGGTGAAAAGATTAAAAATAATAGATGAGTGGTTCCTTAAATACTGAAAACAAAATGTTACCAAAAATAAAATAAATATTAGATTATAATTTTATGAAAATTATTACTTTTATAGATATGTGGGTTGGTATTTTACAAATTGTATTAGTTAATGAACAAGTTGAGACAAACGTGTAGTCACTTAAGAAAAAAAAAAAAAACTTTAATGCATGGGTGTATATCCAGGGATATAATGATATCATAGAAAATGTAATATAGGGTGATATGTAACAAGCTGGCTGGGGTCCCTTTCTTCATGTACTCAGTTGTATCCCAGATTGACTTAATAGGATTTATCCTGGTGACAGGGACCCATATATAACCAGGTGTTGGGAGTGTGTTCAGCTCCTTAGTTGGTTTGTTGTACCATAAATATAACCTGATGGATCAGGTAATTTGTCATTATCATCAATGTTACATGCGGGAACAAGTGCTAACTAGGCTGATGGATTTCTCTGCCCTTCTTCACTTGAACAGAGATCAAGCCTTTCCCAGTTCCACCTGTTTGACGGCAATAGTCAATAGTTGAACCCAAATTGTATCATGTAGAAAAATCAATGAAATTGCTCTCCCACAGACCATGGTAACACTTCACATCTGTTTGCTAGCTACAATCGAGTTCTTGGTGGTCAGCTTGAGAGGGAGAAAAGTTCTTTGATAAACGAAGCAAACATGTTCTGTAAACTTAACAGAATTTAATATGAAAAGAAAAAATAACTCAACAAAATATAACTTCTATAAAATGATGTCTGAGGGTTATCTGTATTCACTTGCTTTGTGTGTTCAACAAAATGCAGATGCATTCAAACCTAGTCTATTTCTTCCCCTCATGGAAAATGTCTGCCAAGTGAAATGCGCTTGAGCTTATATGGCGAAATCTTTCCTGACAACAATAATTAATGACTTCACTTTACTTAACCAGGTCACAGAAAATTACAATTCACAATGCCTATTGTTCACATTTCATTATCTCCATATTCCTGTAAATTAACCAGCTGGCTTTCCTACTGGTGAAGGATTCCTTACCAGAAATCCAAAATAATAATAATAATAATAAAAATTGCAGACAACTGTCACAGAAAAGGGTCATTTGGTTTCTCTTTAGTCCTCAGCTTCAAATTAATTTCACCCTTACCAGTTTTCAAACATTGTACTAACCTTTCTCAAACACTAACCACCCAGGTCGAGTTCATAAAAAAACATGTCCAAGTGCCACCTATCAGCACGGTTCTAGGAACATTTGCTGTAAACATTTTTGCCATATGAAAACTTGTCTCAGGAATTTTTGCTGTAGAAAACTTTGCTATAAGACAAATTTTGCCGCATTTTTTTAATATGCAAAGTACCTTGTTATCAAGTATATCTGACTCACACTATTGTTACTTCGATTTTAATAAGCAAAGTTATAGGATCAAAATCCTACATCATTCATCCTTGTCAGTGAGGAGCGCAAAAATTTCAACTTGACACCAGAACCTATGTCACACAATTTCGTATAACAGACTTAGCATTAAACTTTGTTAACATAATATGTCTGCCAATAATTCTCATTCAAGCAATATATATTATTTCAAACTTACAACTTGAATACGCAACCAATTTCAATATAAAATATCTGATCAAAGAAAGATGACCCTTTCAAACACTCAGTATGTCTTTTGAAATTTATAAATTATTTGCATTCATAAACTGTTGTGAATACACTATAAATACCTAAATATTGAAATATACTTTCTTATAATTGAACATACATTATAACAACACATCACCTTTTGATCCAAAATATAACTGACATTCAATTCATCAAACACAAAAACATTTAAACAATTTAAAATACCATAAAATACACTTGATAACAAGGTACTTTGCATATTAAATTGAACATTATTTGAAAAGGGATGTTCAAGGGTATAAAAAAAATCCAGCAAAACTGTCTTATGGCAAAAATCCTATATGGCGACGTTTCCTATGGTGAAAATTCCTGAGGCGAGTTTTCCTATGGTAAAAATGTTTACAGCGAATGTTATGGATACATATCAGCACACCAAGTCCATTCTGGCCAAATGGTATTTTGCACTGAGACTTGAAAATACATGAATCTTAATTTATCAACATAATTTCTTGTTTCCGGTTCTGGGTTTGTATGTTCTTAAAGACAAAGTTGAATATATCAAACCATGTTTTAATTTTGTTTATTTAAATTTTAACCGTCAGATTCCATTTTTACATTTCTACTTATGAAACATTGAATTCAGGGTTGTTATACCGTTATAATATGTCACATCTTCATTAGGCTTACAACCACATCATGTTGAAGCACTGGTTCTCGTATGATTACTAAACTTAAGCAATGTCGGGTGGGGGGGACTGCTTGTAAATATCAGGTGCGGTAAGCTTGGATGTGCAAGTGCTGTAATGGATAATGGTTAGGAATTGTTGATTGGAGAGTTGAGTTTGGGTTTGTTATATTCAGTTACATGCAAATATTCTTGGGGAAGGCATGAAACCATCTCTCCCCCACCACCAGCTACAGGTTAATTAGTAAGACTTGTATCGCTAAACCATTATACAAAAAAAAAAAAAATTCTCATAATCTAAAAATATTTTCTGGCTCTAAATAACTTGTAAAGGATTGATAAGACATAGAAAACAAATTGCTCAATCATTTACTACCATTCCGATCATGGAAGCCTTTTAACTTGTTGGCACCAAGTTTTGTCTGGTGGCTATTATTTATAGTAGCAATATTAGCATTCTGTCAGAGAAAGCAGTTAATATTTTTGCTTTACTCTGTTTCCATTGTGCTTTGTTCAGTCTGAACTGCATTTTCTGGGGTTACATCTGATTCTTGCAAAAGATGTTTTCTCAATCAAGTCCTTATCAACATGACTCTGAATTTGCATTGTTGTACTTCAGGTTGTAGTTTGATTGCATAATCATCAAATTTTTTTGTTTCTATTTTTATGAGATTAATGTGTCTTAAGAACATTAGATTCTTTCTAGTTGTACAATTTGTGTTGAATTTGCGGAGGACTTCTTGTAGGTCAGTTTTGTTGTAATGTGAATCAAATGTGGAAATTGAAAAGATGTCTCTGCCTTTGGAGCCAATGAATGATAGTAAAATAGAAATGGTGATTTTACATGGTTAGTCTTTTCAGGTGCAAGTAAGAACAGGTTGAATTCGCTTTTCCATTTCTTCCAAGCAGTGAACAGATTTTCTTGAATGAAGCTTAGCAGCTTCAGTAAGGATAAAAATTCCATTCTGTGGTTGTTTTCTCTTAAATCAATTAATGCTGCCTACTTTTTTATTTGGAATTAATTAATGCTGATTTATTCATTCAAAGGCAGCTGACACAGTTGCTTCTGGGGCAGAAATCATTTATACAGGTCTGATTACTTAAAACTTTTATTTAATAAAATCATTGAAGAAATGGAGTTGCAGCGTTCAGCAGAATATGCAAATCATTTCAAGATAAATTCATAAAGCCACAGAATTCATGCAGGTCTGATTGATTAAAACTTTTATTTAACATAAATTATTAGAGAAATGTACCTAGTGTTTTATGAGATTAATGTGTATTTTAAGAACATTAGATTCTTTCTAGTTGTACAATTTGTGTTGAATTTGCTGAGGACATCTTGTAGGTCAGTTTTTTATTAATGTGAATCGAATTTAAAAGTTGCCAGTGAATGATAGTGAAATGGAAGTGGTGATTTAACATCGTTAATTAGTCTTTTCAGGTGTGAGTAAGACCAGGTAGAATTCACTTTATATTTCTACACAGCGGACAGATTTTCCTAATGGAAGCTTAGCAGCTTCAGTAATGATAAAAATTCCATTGTCATTTTCCTCTTAAATCAATTAATGCTGCCTACTTTATTCAAATGCTGCTGACACAGTTGCTTCAAAGACAGAAATCACTACTGACACCAAAATAGATATATGGGTGAGTATTTAGTGTGAACTTAAGAAAATCCTTTATTTCTCTGCAGCAGAGTTGATTTTGAAATTTATCAGTTTTATTCAGGTTTAACCTTACAGTCCAGTAATCTGGATGTATCTTTTCTATTGTCTGGATCCAAACGGACTTTTTGTCTGGAATTAAATAATGCTAATGACACAGAAATCACTCACACAATTATGTTACTTAAAACTGTTATTTAATGTAAATCATTGGAGAAATGTAGCTGCAGTGTTCAGCAGAATATGCAAATCATTTCAAGATAAATTAATTGAATTCAACCAGGTTTGATTGCTTAAAAGTTTTATTTTACATAAACATAAATGAGAAAATAACTTGAAATTGAATTGAAAGAGTGTTTTTCTCCTGGAAATGAAATGATTTCTTGTGGTTGGAATGAATGAGTAAAGGAAAAAGTCTAAAACACCCAGTGCCTTTAGAGAAACTGATTGAATGAAGAGTGTTTTTCTTTTTATGGACGGGTTCAAAGGCATTGTGAGGGGAAAAAACATCTACATATATATATATATATATATATATATATATATATATATATATATATATATCACCCCAAGCAGTGGGAGAGGTTTTTTGTTTTGGAATATCAAGCAAATGCAGATTGCTATAAGAGAAAAGGAGGAAGAAGACAATTTAGTGGAAGTTATATTGAGTTAAATTGGTCAAAGCAGTCAGAATGTTAGCAGTTCTACTGGTAAAATGAAAAGGCGGCTTAAGGCCACAGGTATCAATTTCCCTCCAGCTCTCTCCTCTGGCAAGAGTTGGTAAGTATGTGCTCTTCAATCCGATTTATTCTTTCCCAAACCATACCATTTTTATTCATTATCATGAGAGAAATAATTTTATAAAGAAAATTAAATTCTTAATAAACTACTTTGATTTTTCTTCAAATTAAAATAAAACAGTACAATTCTCTGCGAAGATGTTTTTCTATGGGTGTTAAAGTTCATTCACCGAATTATGATTGCTCCATTGCGTGTGATTCTATTTTTTTAACAAGTAATCATTGTGATGGATAATCTATACACTGCTTAAAAATATCATTACTGGTGATTTTTTAAACATGAACCCTGTGTAATATTTTGCTATTCTTAATTTAAAGAGTGTGCATGTTTGCATGTCTTCTGAATTTTGAATTCTAAGACAATGAAAATCTACATACTTAGAGCATGTATTTCACTCATAGAGGACCGCATCACCAACAACGAGTTTCTCTCTGACATCCTTCAACATTGCCTATGTTGGATGGGTCACATGTCCAGAATGCTTCCCACTCTACTTCCACATATCATCCTGTTATGAGGAGTCCCAAAACGACACTTCAAGGATCAGTTGAAAGACATCTCTGACACAGGCCAACATTGACTGAAACCTGGGAAAGTGTTGCTGCAAATCTTCTTCCCTAGTGTAGGATCATTTGGGTGAGACTTTCGAGCCCAACTGTCAACATGATGAGGATCTGCAACATGCTGTCATGGGGGCCCAACTCGCCCAGCTGCATCCATCACCCACACTCCTCTGTGACTTGCTCACAACTCTTCAGTAGTAGGCTAGGCCTCCACAGCCAATCTCTACCAAGGCCACCAGAAAGGAGAAAGGGAATAGAAATAGAGGATGATAATCCTGATGCGAGTGGGTGCTGACTAGATTATACTTAAGTTTTCTCTACATCAAAAGAAAGAAATGTTGCTATCCAAAAAGCAAGTAAATGCCTGATAAAAAAATATTATTCAACATCAAAATTTATTTCCCATTACTCTATTTTATCTAAATCAGAACATTTCATTACTTCTAGTCACCAGAATGTCTTTCTACTCTAACAATATAGATTCTTTCAAATCCACCCTGTTGGATAGCCAATGTTACTATATTTGTTTTTCTCTGGACATTACATAATAGGGCAGGTCAGTTTGGGAATCATGGTATTGCACTCAATTTGAAAGTTGGGGTTTTATATGATAAACAATGACACAAAATATTATTTTCCAAAACATTACCGTTTTTTGAGGAGATGAGTTTAAAGATTACGATAGGTTCAAAATCATAACATTGGAATTTCATTCCAGTGATCAGTGAAAGCCTTATAGCACAGACTTATAAAATTTATAATTTACTGAAGCTTTACAAATTGTATATAGCCAAGATGCATGGCAGAAGCACATTAAATCATTGTACCATCAAATAAGACCTTCATTTACTTCAAAGGGAAATTATACTGCACAATTTAGCTATATGATGCGATATGTTATATAGTACAGAAGTTTTAGAGTGATTTTCAATAAACAATGCAAATTTAAAACATTTTGTCTTACAATTGGTTCTTAGCAGTATTATGGTGTTATATACACTTTTACCAATTTTTTTTATTTTTATTATGATCTAACAAATCTTATTCATTGAGTTGCCTTTTTTGTAATCTTTTACAATTTTTTTACAGTTTCTACTTATTGAATACAGTAAAAATTAGCATATTTTGCATGTGGTGATTCATAATTAGAATTCTGGTTTGAATATATTTTCCATTCAATGTATCTAATACAAAAGATTAACTTTATTTGGATTAGTTCTTGAAATAGTAAAATTCTGGAGTCAGTTTGTAAGTAAAAACCTGTGGAAATTAGGTATTTCTGTACATTTTCTTTTTCAGATGATCTTTAAAACTAAAGATTCAAAAATTGCTGAAAACTATGAATCTAATTTTTGGTGTTAGTATTTATCACATAAAACCCCAGCTTTCAAATAGAATGCAAAATTGATTTTCTAAAACAAGTGAAAAATCAACGCTATTGCACAAGTGTTCATTTTCTAAATCCAACAATCTGTTTTATCAAACAGAATGTTTTGGATCATTTTCATGCTGAAACAAGTCTTTCCTTCTCAAATACTTGAGCAAAACAACATGTTTTCTTTTCATTGTATCGTTACAACCTTTGGCATTTAAGATTCCATCATGAAATACAGCTGACCAAGTCTCATTGGAGCTCATATGATCCCTACATTTAACATTCCAATAAAAATGCTTAATTATTGATATGAAGCACTTTGTCAACATGAAGAATTCATCAGTATAGGTAGTGTTTCTCCAGTGTGGGTGCTAGTTCCCCCCACCCCTGTGGGCTCTGTTATGTTGAAAGGGAGGCACTGGGAGTTTTTCTTTCATTTGGAGGGCGGTGAACATTTTTTTCAAATTTTCAAAAATTATTCAATATTGAATACAAAAGGAAATTTCTGAAAAGTATCTAACACTATGTGGGGAAACTATCAAACTTTTCTACATAGCTTTTCCGACTTCCTATGCTATCAGACCCAAACAAGTCGATTTTTCTTTCATCTGGTCAGAGTAGACATTCACAGATACAAACTTTATACGAGACTCGTCCTATCTCAATTTCAGGAGTGCTCCTTGGTTACATAAGCTAGTTTTGTTCAGGGTAGCTTTATTGTTATAAAAGCATCAATGACATACACATTATTTGACCATGTTACCAAATTCAGCAGCTGATTTTCTCAGGTGTTCATCAACCAATCTATTGATAAAAAATAGACTTTAGTACAGATTATATGGTCATACTAATTGCATCTCTACACTTTTGGCATTTCCACTTATAACTTTGCACATTTTTTTAAACTGTTTTTACTCAACTACAGTTTGAAGCTATTTCCCTGTTTCTTAAAAATCATAAGGAAGTTTGTTTCCAGTTTAACGTCATGACAAAACTAAAATTCTGTTCCTTGAAAGCTGTGACACTTTTCACGTTGTTTACTGAGCAGCCAGTATTGCTTTTGTCAGAAATTTATAAAATCTTTCTCTTAAAACAATTTTTTAGGAAAACATGTTTCTCAAGTCCAGTAGCCATTATCACTCTTTCCAGTATTGATGGGGGCTTTCTTCTTCACCTTTTATTTGAAGTGGTGTGGAACAGTAACATCTTGATTGTATTGTCAGTTTCTCTTTGAGTTACATGTACTTTCTGATTTTAGTTGTTGCTGCTGTTTGTAGTCCTCAAGTGATGTGGTTTCTGTGTTTGTTACAGTTTTTTGTTGGTGAATCTGTAGCATATGTTCAAAGAAGAATGATTGTTGTCAAGGCCCTCATGTTTCACTCTCTCAAAGCCTTTATTCACTATTGATCTTAGAAAGTGGTTGTATACAACGGAGAGTTTAGATATTTATAAATGGTTCTGGCACCATGCATGACATCCATATGAAAGTCTCAATCTGACAAGGCTATTTAAGAATATGACAGAAATTTCAGGTTGATGTTTTGGCTTTATAGTAATTTTACTGTTTTGTAGTAATTATTGCTGCTCCACCTCCTTTGGTGTAGCAGCAATAATAACATTTGCAGAGGTGTACATAATTTTGGATGGCTATATTTTCATATTTTTGGAAAAATAGTTCTAATGCTGTAAAGCTTGGTCACATAGAATACCTGACAATGTATTTTGTATTATATATACCATGTTTACTGTTATTTAGAAGAAAAAAAAACTATTAAAATGTGGATCCTGTTTTTCCATCTTAATTTCTAACTACAGATGTCATTCGAGAATGCTTTCATCATATTTAAATTGCCACTTGTTAAAAATTCTGCTGTACACACATTAAAAAAGGTGCCTGCTATCTTCAAGTGAAATTCTGCAGAAATGTGCATTCACACACTTAAGAAAATAGGTTCACTCCAATATGTATTTGACATTAGTCTTTTTAAAACTGGTATTTCCTGAAAATACTGATCCATGAACTTCCAGGTGTTGTTTTAAATGAGAATGATATAAAAATCCTGATTTACACACTTGAAAAGAAATTGGTTTATCTCCTGTGCATTTTTTCTATTTGTCAACTGGAATTTTCTGCTAGGTTGCTTTTCACACTTGACATGAAAATGATTTCTCTCAAGTATGTATTCGCATATGTCTTGTTAAAGCAGAACATGATGAAAATGCTGAGCCACACACTGGACAAGAAAACGGTTTCTCACCTGTGTGTATTCGCATGTGTCGTTTTAAAGCAGAATGCTCTGAAAATGTTAACCCACATACTTGACAAAGAAATGGTTTCTCTCCTGTGTGTATTCGCATGTGACTTTGTAAACTTGAGCTCTGTGAAAATGATGACCTACACACCTCACAAGAAAATGGTTTCTCACCTGTGTGTATACGCATGTGCTTTTTTAAATTGGAATGCTCTGAAAATGCTGAGCCACACAATTCACAAGAAAATGGTTTCTCTCCTGTGTGTAATCGCATGTGTTTTTTTAAACTGGAATTTTGAGAAAATGCAGTTCCACAAATTAGACAAGAAAATGGTTTCTCTCCAGTGTGGATTCGCATGTGATTTCTTAGCTTAGAACTCACTGAAAATGCCGATCCACAGACTTCACAAGAAAATGGTTTCTCTCCAGTGTGCATGCGCATATGTCTTTTCAAAGTAGAGTTTTGTGAAAATGATGAACCACAAACTTGACAAGAAAATGGTTTTTCACCTGTGTGTATTCGCATATGAGTTTTTAAAATGGAGCTCCCTGAAAATGCTGATCCACATACTTCACAAGAAAATGGTTTCTCACCTGTGTGTTTCCGCATGTGTTGTTTCAAAGTGAAATTCTCTGAAAATGCTGATCCACACACCTGGCAAGAAAATGGTTTCTCTCCAGAGTGTATTCGCATGTGTCTTTTTAAACCAGCATTATTTGAAAATGCTGATCCACATATTTGGCAAGAAAATGGTTTCTCTCGTTTGTGTATTTGCATGTGTTTCTTCAAACCAGAAATCACAGAAAATACTGATGTACACAATTCACATGAAAACATTTTCTCTCCAGTGTCTTTTCCTGTGTGTCTTTTTCAGCTTGAAAACCTGTAAAAATGTTGATCTGCAACAATTCATAAGAGTTGCTATACAGTCTGTCTTTTGATCAGTTTACTTTGAAATGTGAATTTAGTAAAACTGCAGATATAAAGAATTTGAATTAATGAAGAATTTTGTCTTACACGCCCACCAAGAATGTTTTCTTTGACATGTGTTTGCGTGAGTCATTTTATATTGTCATCCTCACCTGATATTGATATCTGTGAATAAAGAAGAGGTAAAATGAAAGAAAATAATAAACTCAAACATTTGCAATTATTAAATTATAATAATTCAAATGGAAGATGATATTAATACACAATTTCTTTCCTTATGGTATTCATTTTTCTGAAACAAATGCTCACACCATTATTGTTAAAATACAAGAAAATTATTTACACTCTAATATTTAATCAGTGAGTTTAAATGCATAAAACATCTTATACTTGGTTAAAAATAGGAATGCCATGAACTGAGACTGTACCTGAGGAGCTAATACATTTTAGGTGATCTATTTCAAAGCTGTTTAATTGCAAAGTATTTATATAGTGTTGTTAGTTTACCTGAAGAGCTACTTAGTAATTGGCAACATGTGCTATAAGCACCAGATTCATGTGACCTTAAATTATCACCTTTGAAAATTGATATTTGCCCAAACATAAAAACCACCTTGGTTTGGGTTTGATTTGAAGGATTATGTTACATTTGATAACTTGCTCATATCCAATTACCACATACACTTTGTGTGATTTCACTGGTGCTTTTAAGGCAATACCTCATGTCATACAAGGTTGTGATCTTGTACTTTCCCCACTGTAATAAATCTAGATAAAACACAAAGGAGAATCTGCAATGTTATTGGTCCTGACCTGACATCTCAGCTACAGTCACTTTCCCTCTGCCATAACATATCTCCCCTGGGCCTTTTAATACTTTCATGGTAATTCTTCTGACAAGATTTCCTCTTTGGTGCCTAGACTTTATGAATGTTAGCACAGTACTAGACTGGCAGCAAGGTCTCATCATTTTACATTTGAAATGGCTAAATATAACCATAAATTCTATGCTAATAGTTTCTTTCTCTCACTTGTGGAACTCTCTTCTGGCTTCTTGCTTTCTAGTCAACTTTGTTCTTTAAAAATTTAAATTTAATGGCAATCATTATACTCTGGCTTTTTAATTCCTATTTTTTTATTGTTCTATCTACTTAATAGTGTTTCTTTCTCATATTTTCTCACACTCAGTAACCCCCTTGCATCTTAGTGGCATTATTGCCTTGTTTGGGATGAAATGATTAAAAAAAAAAAAAAAAAAAAAAAAAAAAAAAAAAATCATATTAAGCTGGGTTTGGTTTCAAGGACATGCAAGTACCCTATCCTATATCAATGTTGCTGAGTTGCTCAAATCCAACTACCAAATGTACTTTGGGCAGTTTCATTGGTGCATTTAAAGCAATATATCATGTCAAACAAGGTTGTACTCTTCTACCCTCACCACTTTAATAAATCTATTGAATGGGCAGAGAACTTACTTGAGACTATGCAGCTTTTTTCCAGATGATCTACATTCAAATAATACTACTGCACAACACTACCCAACAGATTCATTGTGATCCATTACACAAGGTTCTGTAAAATACTCTATCATTTTTGCATGATAAAAACTGTGCATGCTTAGGCAGTAAGGTTTTGCAGTACTATGCTAAATAAAAATCACATATCCTTGCTTCCATGTGAGTTCAAGGCATTGGCTTCTATAAAAATATTTTAAAATTTATATCATTCAGGCAATCAGCTGTATGTTCATTCTTACTGACAGACCTGTGCACAGTGCATTATTATTTTGAAAACATTATTTACACTCAAACAAGAAGGTAAGTGATAAACGTTTTATCATGTGAAAAAACAGAGTGAAGGAAGCAGATAAGAGAGCTTGACATCTTTATATTTGATGTATAACAAAATCTAATAGATTAATTAAAAAGGTGATTTTATACTTTTGGGTTTTGTGATTTCAGATAAAATTTTAAATTGTCATTTTGTATATAAGTAAAGTAACATTTGAATACTACTTTTTTTAGTTTTGTTGGGATAGCAATTCAAAGATTCAGCTTTTAACTGCTTATAGCACTTTTAAAACTATAGATACGTGTAGGTAAGAAAAAAAATCAATTTTTCTGTTGCTTAAATTTGTGGTTATGCTTTTAATAATCAACATTGATGTGGACAAAATATAAGAACTATGCAGACTAATGGTAAAAATTAAAACACACCAGTATATTTGTACAGTAATTGGCCATGATTAAATGTAATTGGTAGAAATGCCCATCAAACAGAATTGACAATGTTGGCAATAAACAATAACAAGAGAAATAAAAGAACATAACAAAAATAATATTAAGCAAACAAATATATACAAGGCAAAGCAACAGTATTAAGGCAAAAAGTTCATAAATGAGAATGGTGTTAACACACAAAAGGCTAGATACAGATGAGTGATCACATCATTCTGGCTTCAAGAAAGAGAACTGTGTCTGATGAGACCAAGAAGTGGCTTATCTTATTGTCTAGTAAGAATTCCTAGCATGCATCTATGTAGTTTTGCCCATAAATTTGAGAATGGATAAGATTTTGAAGTCATTCCTAACAAATTGGAACAATGTTACAGAACTTAAGAGACTTAAGATGGAGAAAGATTTACACCCTTAAATCTAAATTTGTTTTCTGTTCTGCAGATAAAAATTTGCTTGAAATTATTTTTTGTATAAAATATCTGAAATCATTTCATATAAAGATGACACTACCACTTTTTTTGACATAAAATGACATCATTCATTACAAAAGACATTATTTTTAGCATTTCAGTCAAGAATTTATTTTGAATGTTACTATATTAAACTGGCAATTTCCTCTAAGCCACTAGCTATGTTTTTTATAGAATTAAAATTTTAAAAACCCATGTAATTTCAAATCCGTTAACAGAAAAATTGAAACAAACCAGCCAGAATGTTACAGAACTTAAGATGGACCAAGATTGATATCATTAAATTTGTTTTCTGCGCTGCAGATAAAAATTTGCTTGAAAATATTTTTTGCCTAAAATATCTGAAATTGTTTCATATAAAGTTAGTATTACCACATTTTCTGGACATAAAATAACATCATTCATTATGAAAGACATATTTTCAGCATTTCAAACAAGAATTTAAAAATTACTCTCTATATTTAACTAACAATTTCATCTGACACACTATGATTTTTATAAAATTTAAATTTTAAAAACCATGGAATTTCAAATGTATTATACATTTGCAAGACCACTGCAATAATAGTAAAGAATATTTAATGATTGTATAAATGGTACAAAAATAAAAAAAAATAAAAAATCCAGTAGAGGATTTTTAAAATATCAACACAGGTAAAAGATCAAAGCAGAATGTGAATTTTCATGTAGCATGAAAATACAGACCACATTATCTTGTTACATTTGAAATCTGTATCAAGGTTTTAGGAAAATTATATTTCCCAAGTAATGACATTCTTATTGCAAGAAAGAATTATCAAAATTCTTTTGTTGTGAAAAGGACATTTGAAGAATGTATTTTCACAAATGGGGAAAATACATTTTTAACTGCACAAAGTCATTTATGCATTTTATTTAATACATTAAATTCTTAACAGAAACAATATATAGATGGACCAATTTTCTGTGATCATAAAATTACACCAGTATAAAAATGAATCACAAAACTGAAATGGAATCTGGTTTTTCATATAATTTGCAATAATAAATAATTTCATACTCTTTTATTTATCCTTTTGAAACTTAACTGTCTCTGCCATTTTCTTATTAAAACACACCTGTTACTGGATTTGTCTATCCTCCCATGTCCATTTTAGCAATAAACTATGATCGCTGACTCTTTATTTCTTTTTGTAATAACTAAACCTTTTGTGTTCCTAGTATGAATATGCAACACATTAGGTCCCTGGCATCAATTTTAATTCTTTTGGGAAAGGATTTTTGCCTTAGTACTCACCTCTTACCTCATCCCAGTCAAAAAGATATGACTCCACCTGTGAAGAGACAAAAGTCCCTCTGCAGACACAAAAGTAAAGAGAGAGAAAAAAAAAATGACTACAAAAGTTCCCAATATATTTTAGGGTAAGATGTCTGTCATATGTCCCCAGCCTAAAAGATTATAATGTAGGACAACTACAGCAGGAATTGATCAGTGATCAGACTTAAAATACGTCTTAACAATCAGAATTTGGTGATAGAAACTCTGAAAGATGGAAATGGTGCTGACAGTTATCAGGGTTGGTTTAGGGGTATGTAGATTTAAAGCAGGATCAAAGAAGCTAATACAAGCTTCAAAGCCCCCTCGCCTGGCAATTTTCAACAATAATGAAAGACAAAAATTAAAGCAATTCTGTTCAGAGAGTCCCAGCTTTCATTTACCCGTCCATTTAAAGAGCTCTAAAACCAGGATACCAGCAGCAGCAGCTCACTAGATGGCATCATCAGAACTGAGATGGAAGAGGCAGTTGTTATCCCAGGGAAAGGTACTGAATCGCATTTTTGCCATGTGTATGGAATTAACCCCGTTTTTGCAAGAGCACCAACATTGTCATGCAGATTACTTTAAAAATTCTGAGCTCATTTTTATTTTGACATAAATGCTGATAACCTCAATGCTCTCTATCATCTCGGTTGACAGATGCAGGGCGGTGGAGTGAACCAAAGCAGAAGAAAACCTGAAGGCTTTTCAGAAAAAGCAATTGCTATGGAAAGGACGGACAGAGAATGATAAGTTCGTAAACTTTTCTCTGCTGGATGACTGTGTAAGTAAAATTAAAGACATGTCTGTTATCAGGAACATTTCTGTATCTGGGGAACTGAAGCAAGCAATTGCCATGCACTTAGATGAACTTGCAAAGTCTCTTGATAGATACTTCCCCACCAGAGAGTTATGTGCAGCATGAGTGAGACAGACGTTCACACTTAGTGTTGCAACAGCGGATGTCAATGATGAATACCTTGACGAAATCATTGAACTTCAGCAGAGCCAGGTTCAACAGCTACACTTTTGAACAACAACACTCTCAACGTTTTGGTGTCACCAAATTGTAGCGTACCCTCTTATTGCTAAGAAAGCCCTTGAGTTATCCCATTTGTTAGAACGTATCTTTGCAAGTAATCCTTTTCAAGAAGGGTAGACATGAAAATGAAGAAAAGGAATAGAGTTTGTTGCAAAAATGACATAGGAGTGGCACTTGCAAACATGAAACCGTGCATTTCTGAACTTGTCTCTGAAAGGTAACAGCAAAAGTCACACTGATTTGCAGTAAATATTCACTGAATTATGTTTTTGTGTGTAACTGATGCATGGTTAATTTGTACACTAATAAAATATATACCTGTTTTGAGGACATTATATTTTAATTTTTCCAATTACGAAGAGTTCGGTGAATGGACAGATGAAACTTGTGGGGTTCAGCACCACCAACAAGGTTAAGAACTACTGTTCTAAAAGTATTAATTTTATATTCATACAAATAGATACATGCAATTTCAATATGTACAGATCATAAGAAATATACATATAATTTTTGGATGCTAAATAAATAAAACTAGTGAACAGAGTTTGTCTTCGATTTATTACACATTGGTATAATTAGTCACAATGCAAAATGTGGTTCTTGCTGTGGGTTGCAGTAAACAAAGTTTGAAAAACTTTTCTATAGACTAATAAGTGCAGCTAAGATTTGGTATTGTGTCCAAGTTTCCATTTGGCAGTTTACTGTCATTTAACCACAGACGTGTTTAGGTTTGTGTCTTCTTTGGCCCAAGCCTAGGTTAACTGGTTACTGGAAATTCAACATATCATTATTTGATGAAAAGCATTTCCAGGACTACTACAACAGGAATTGATTTTTTTTTTTGCGGGGGGGGGGGGTTGTAGTTAGGAATAATTGGTGGGACCATCTGAAATCTGCAGTCAGGTTATCTGCTACTGACTTTAGTTGTCAGCTCAACTTCAGTGGTGTGTATAAAAATGTCAAATTAGAGTATAAAGGTCTATAAAATCAGGAGATAGAGAAATGGCTATAACTAGGGCTGACCTGGCCTCCTTGTTTATCAAGAAGACCAAAGCTCTGGTAGTTAAGGCTAGGTTACAAAGAATGTCTTCCAAGGCAATGAATATAGCTACAGAATTGTACTAAGAAGAATTTCAGAAAATGAACAACTGACATATCGCTGCAGTTGACAAGTGACTACAAAGAAAGGCATTTGCAATATTTTTCAGAGTTACTTTCAGGGGCTTTTCACCAGGCAGCCCAGCCTAAGTCCTACTCAATTTTATGGTTATTTAACTTTCCTCACCTCAAAGTGACTGAAGCAGCAAGGGGTCCATAACAGAGGCAGAAATCTGGGAAATGCTGAAGTTTGTCAGCAGGAAAAATATTCTGAGGATAGACAATCTTCCTTAGAAGTGTATTCCAGGCAGTCACCAGTGTTTGTCCTTTTACTGATATTAAACCCATATTTGAAGAATGGAAATATACCCCCAACACTTCACCACAGGTGTTATTAAGATTCTGTGTAAGAATAAATACAGTGCAGATGGGTATAGTAATTTTTAGCCTTTAACAATGTTATATTCTTATGAAAATTCTTGTTGAGGAAAAGTTAGAAAATTACCAATAAATTTTAAAATTATTATAGTTACCACACTTATTTTCTGACAATTTCATATATAGATGTCCATAGTTACAAAACGGGTACATTGATACACACACAAAAAAAATTATTTTTAAAATATTGGTAATATCTTTTTTATAAAAGCAATGAAAAGTTTTTCTAATTAAATAATTTCTTAGTTTTATTGCATTTTTTATTTTCCAATTCAGATAAGATTTTCTCTAACTGGGAGTTGTGTTTGACAAAAAAAAAAAAATTGATTTAAATACTCCAAGGACTTGTCCTTGTAATTAAAATAAACATTAGGTGCTACAAAACTGAATTTCTCAAAATTCCATAAAATTAAATAAGTGGGTGGAGGCTAATGGATATAAAAATAAAATATACTTTTATCAAGATTTTCTAAAAAGAAAAATATTTCTAAAATTTGTGAATAAGTTCAGAAATTTTCATTAAAATCCAGCAATTATAGTTGCAAGAATTTCCAAATCAATGTCTTTTTACACCATAAAAAAAATGATCAAATTTCTGATCATAATTTATGGTCACCTATTGACACAAGAAAAACAAAATTTCAAAATTCTGAAAAGGATTAAAAATACAGTTTAATAACCAAAAACCCCTTTGGTCTTAAATCTGAATTAAGTGCCTCAAAAAAAAAAAAAAAAAAAAAAAAAAAGAGAAAAAGAAAAAAGCAATACCTACAGTTTACAATGAATTTTTAAAAATTAAAAACCTTTCTTGAAGTTTTTATTTTAATTTCAAACAGATTAAATTTAATATTTCCAATAAGCAAAATATTTTGCTGTATTTCAAGACAAATTCATTGGAATTTCTTTTTTTTAAAATCAATAAATCTGTTAAATTTCACTATTTTTAGCCATATTTACAAATTTCTCTGCACAATGTAATTCTCTTTATTAAAAAAGTCTTTCAAAAATAAAATGTACTTTTCTAAAACTTTATTTGAGAAAGATTAGCTGATTTAAAGTGTAATTAATCCGATTTGAAATATGACTTAATTTTAGTTTAAAATATTGCAGAAAAGTATTTTTTAACACAGAGGTAGGTGTTTTTATGAGAACTCTCTTGGTAGACTTATGTTTCGGAAGTTTTTCTCACAAAATTTCATGAAATTAAATGGAGGAAGAGTAACGTAAAATTAACCAAGACTTTCTAAAGAAACATTTTAAAAAAATAATTTTGTTTTTTTGTTCATTTGCAAATAAGTCCTTAAAGTTTTGTTAAAATTTGACAATTGATTTTTTGCAAGAGTTTCCATATCAATGTATCTTTCACTGCAGAAAAGATGTTAAAAAATTTGCTATGCTAATTTATGGTCAGTTCAGCTGTCACAAGAAAAACAAGATTTAATAAAAATTTCAAATTATTCTAAAAAGGATTAAAAAATTTAATAAAATAATCATAAAATACTTTGGTCTTTCTTCTTAGTAATAAAAAAAGATTTTACTTACTTTTCGGAAAGTTTGGAGAACTTTTTCATCATAGTATGCCATTTTTTTCAACAAATTCATGAATATACTTAAATAAATTTATTTATTTTTTTTGTAATGTTCAGGACAAATTTTAGTCTATTCATACTTGATATTGCACAAACTGTGGATGCGGCTTTTAACTAATTTTATATTATTTTAACAACTTAAATGTAAAAATCTATTATAATTAAAAAAAATAACAATTGTATTAAAAATTAATTTTTCATCGAAAAAATCTTTTGCTTTCAGAAAATATTGTTCATATTCACAAAAACAACTAAAAGCAAATAAAAGCATTTGAAATTAAATAATATATTTGTTTTATTGAGTTTTGTATGTTACAATTCAGAGCTGATTTTCAGGTGGGGGAGGGGTTCAATTAAAAAAAAACAAAAAAAACATGATTTGCATTCCTCAAAGCCTTGTGCTTTTAATTATTGTAATCACTAAACTGGATTCGATCGAATTTATAGTTTTCATAAAATTAGTTGGGGGCGGTAATAAATATATTAAAAAAAAAAATTTCTGCCATGACTTTAATTTTAATAAAAAAAAAACATTTATAATAATTTCCATCATCTATGAATAGTTTCTGAAAGTTTCATTAACATCCGACAATTATTTTTATTTTTGCAAGATTTTCCAAATTAATGTCATACAAAAAAAAAAAAAAAAAAAAAAACGCGCTAAAAATTGTATACTTAGTTCCGCTGATACAAAGCGAAACAAGTTTTTTTTTTTTTAATCCAAGTTTAGAATGTTCTAAAAAAGAAGGAAAAATTTTTTTAAATAATTTAAAAAAACTTTGGTCTTACCTCTTCAAACACTTAGTAGACGATAAAATTTTGTTTTCGTCAAGTTTGTCGTCTTTTTCATCATGCTATGTTCTTTTTTAGCGATCTCATGGAGGTACCTATAACTGTAAAAACAAACAACGAAAAACAATCACGAATACCCACTACTAAATTAAAAAGTACACACAAGCCATCGAAAATTAAGGAGTTGAAACTCACCCCCTACCACACCTTGTTTCCACAGAGTTTTCTAATAAAATGACCTACAGCATATAATTTGTTCATTTATGAATAAGAACTGAAAATTACATTTAAATTGCATAATTCCCAGATTTGGGGTATTTCTTTTTTTTTAAATCATGGTTTTTTTGTTTTTTTGCTATAATTTCGAAAAAAAAAAAAAAAAGTAAAAAAGCTTCTTTTGGAGGCACGTATTATTTTAATGTTTTACTTTTAAGAAGCAAAAAAAAGGAAGTTTTTCATCTTTCTTTTACAAAATCCAGTTAATTAAGTTAATTTAAGTATTAATTATTAATCCTTAATTTATTTTTTAAAAATAAAAATAAAATCTATTCAATTGGGTAAAAAATATCGGATTTTCAAAATTTATTTTCCTTTTTTTCCTCAATGTAAGTTCGATGAGGGACTTCTTTTTTTTTAAAAAAAAAAAAAACTTTAAAAATATAAAATTATTTTTCCTTTTTTAACGAATAATTAGATTTAGCTTTAGGTTATCAATTTTCAAATAAAGAAAAATTTAACTTTAAAGAAGATAAATTATTTTTTTAAATGCATTCGTAGGACATTTTTACTGTTTAAATAAATAATTTAATTTAAATTATTTAAATTTATCAGATTTTCTTTTCTTTTTTTGAATGATTAGAACACATTTTTCTTCTTGATTGGAATATGTTTCATTATAAAATAATAGTAAAAGAATCGTAATGATAATCAATTATTAAACCATAATCAGTGAAACACTCAAATTCAAAATGTTTGCTTTCCAACTAAAGATGCTTTCTTTTTTCATGTGCATTGTACTCTACAGCAATAAACAAATTTCTTGAAAAAAAAAGAATTCAAAGTTTTAAAAACATGTAAATAAAGAAAGAAAGAAAGACAATCATCCTGAAAATGAAAGACTTTTTATTTATTAGTTGCTTATGATTTTGTAATTCACGTCAAAAGTCAAAATAAACAGAAAAACTTTTTGGGGGAACAGAATAAAAAAACTGACAACGAAGAGAAAATAACAAACGAATCAGGAATTTAAACGTAAATAAAATCAACTAAATTTTTTTTTTTTTTAATTTTTTAGATTAAATCCGTTTCCAATAAAAGATTCGCCAAAAATAGCAGATAAATTGTTGAAAAAAATTAAATAATTTTTTTCACAATTTTAAAAATAATTTGTAATTCTTGGAGAATAAAAAGAAAATCTGAAAATAATTTTTATTTGTAAAAAAAAAAAAAATCGAAATTAATACTTACTGTTTTACTTCGCTTTTATTTGATTTCCTCAGGGTAATGCAGTTAAAAAAAAAATTGAGAACCTACAAAATTTAAAATAAATTTTCTAAATTAAATGTTAAAAAAAAAATTAGGCGTCGTTTGCATTGGAGGCAAACTGGTAACAGAAGAACGTTAATCTAAAGGGAGATAATTAAATAGAAGCCATAAAGAAAAAATGTGACTTAGTTCTTAATCTTAGTATTTTTATTCATCTAAATTAAAATTCACTAGATGAAATCATTAATTTATAAATGCTGATTTTTTTTTTTTTTTTTACAATAATGTCTGCCCTGTACAAGGCCCCAAGGTAAGAGTCACTTGAGGTAGAGAGTTAGGGAATAAGCAGTAAAGTTTATGGGGATATGTGGAGAAGATACCAGTCACTCCTAGAGTGTAATGTAACAGGTCTGATGAGTTGAGGGTGTTGGACTTTCTCAGTAGCAGTTATGTATGAGAGTAGATGATTTATGGAGAGCAGATATTGTTAGGTCTAACTCATATAAGATAGCAGTGATTAATTATCCCCAACAGACATATAAACAGACACAGCAATGCAATTATGAAATAAGGCATTTAAATGAGTGAAATTAAAATGACCAAGAAGATAAAGATTTCTTTATCAACAAATAAAAATTTATTTGTATGTTCTATGTATCATATGGTGAATACAACTCCTTTGAAATGAAGGTTAAATTCAATTATACACATCTGAAGTGCTTTTAAATAGACACTTAAAAGGAAAAAGTTAACATATGCACATTTAGGTATGTTTAAATAAACCCTTGAAATGGAAAGGTACAAAGACGCATGTTAAGGTGTGTTTAATAAAATCTATGAAAATGGAAAATTTCAAAGACAAAACACACATTGAGGTGTGTTTAATAAAATCCCTTGAAAGGGAAAAATTTTGTACTTTTGTTTCATTGTAGAAGCAAGAAAGGTTTCAGTGTATCAGTAAATCCTATTGAATTGACAACACGGAATCCACTCGCCAACTGCTGCTTGTTTGCTTTGTGTCTGTATTTATAGCTTTCCTTAAGCTGGTGCTGGCTCACAAAAAAGTCCCTCAAAAATGTGCAGGAAATGCTCTCAATGATCAATTAATAAATTACATTATATTTTGAATGTTTTCAATGCTACCAAAAGTGTTACTCATAGCCTGATGCGCAAATTACCGATTTTGGTCATTTGACTCCTGACTCTTGAGATAGAAACTTCCAGTCGACCCAACAGGTTAAGTTTGTAGAGATTGGGAAAGCATCCTCTTGGGAGTTGGTTCCACAAAATAGCTGTTCGTGGGGAGAAGCTGCTCAAGTTGAGATTACATGTCACCAATTGAATACAAAGAGAATGAGGATGGTCACTGGTCTTAGACATGAAGATTATAACTGGTGGAACTAAGGAATGTCATTTGAACACTTTCCATGGAAATACCAATAGAGTAGCAATTTTCATGAGTTGGATCAGACTGAAAACTGCTACCATATATATGGCAGGAGTTACCCAATTTTCACTTTCTAGTTTTGATAGAGTCCAAAAGTGTCTCTGCATCCTTGTGGGTGATGTGTTATTTTTCCACCCTACGACCACTTTACCACAGACAAAACATTGCAAGCCTCTTGCTAATCTATTGCTATTTCCATGGAAAGGGCTTAGATGAACAACATTACTTAGTTCTAACTTTTATGTCTAAGAACTGTCATAAGTCTAGATTTAGATGAAAAGAGGCCCTAGCTATTCTACTCGTGAGGCCATTTCATATCCCACATTGTCACAAGTAAAGGAAAATGGAAGTTTTAAATTTACCATTTTGAGTAAAGCTGAGGATGATGATGGGTGTTTGAAATTCCACGGTTGACAATTCTTCCTCTAAAGAAGATTGTTATTGTTAAATACAACATGTGATTGAAAAAATGCATGAATGTTAATATTTTTCAAAATCTATAAGAAATTAATGCTAGCACTGAGTTATCGGCTTAAGACAGTATTATTCTGAAATGGAATGTAAGGAAAATTACTGAATGCTTGTTTAGAATCTACAATGCATTATGAGGGAATGTGTAAGAAAGGCCTATGACAGTGTCAAAACTATTAGGACCCCTAGATTTTCAGGCTTCAGCTTGATAAGCCTATAGGTAAATCCGGTACTGCTGCCATACCATGCACATGGTAGTGAACCACTCTTATTCCCATCATATTTAATTGGTAAAGTTTGATCAAATGAGACAACCAAATGGAAAAAAAACAGCAATTTATTTGCTCTCACCACATAAATTCACTAAATATGTTGAGCATATCACTTCCTCTTACATATTTTGATAATTTTGGAAATTTTTGAATAAAAAGATTTCTTTCCAAATTTCTTTCTTTCTATAATAATAAACCTTTATAAAAAGTAAATAATAAATATCACATTGTATTTGGTTCACATATTTTTATAATCTTGTAAATAAACATTGCTGAGGGACTCAAAAATGAGTACAGTAATAGTGGTGTCAAGGGAATAACCAAATTTTTGTGGGCATGAAGGTTAAACACTACAAAAGAATTAATCCAATTAAGATTAATTAAAGGTATGTACAATATTTTTTGGTTATGATATATAAAAATGCTCTCTTGCTATTGTTGTAGCATACCTACGGACAATAATAAGTATATCCCCATTCACATAAATACGGTAGTAAATACAGTACGTTGGTCTACAGTTGGAGATTCATTGTGGGATTCACTTGACTCACTTCTAGTAGTTGACTATTTCTTCTATGCACTGATGGTGAATCTTATATGTGTTGTTCTTGTCCTAAGTATTATCGTTTATTACCAACCTTTGTGTGATTATTCTATTCAGTAATCTTCTCTAGATTACAACATCTATTTCCATGGAAAGTGTTTAAATTGAACTACATTCCTTAGTTCCAACAGTTCTAACTTTCATGTCTAAGACCTGCCATGCCATGGATATAGTAGTGAAGCACCCATATTCTCTTCATTTTCCATTGGTGAGAATCCAGGCAATTTCTTCCCACGAACTGCTGCTTTGTGGAACCATCTCGTAAGAGGATGCTTCCCTGATCACTATAATATTAACATATTTCAGGTTTAGGGTTAACTGGTATCTTCCCCACATATCCCCATGATTTGTGCTACTTTTTCTGTAATCCTCTACCTTGAGTGGTTCTTGGGTCTTGTAAAAAGATTCAGCATTTATAAATGAATAATTTTTCCCAGTGATTTTTATTTTAATTGAATAAAATATAAAAGCTGAGAAGTCACATTAGTGAATCACTCTCATTTCATTCATGAGATGTGAATTCCACTCAAACAGCTTTTTCCCACCGACTGCAGTTTTTTTTTGTTTTTTTTTTTGGTCCTGGGTAGGATGATAAATTACATCCGGCAGCAAGGCCTCTGATCAGGAGATTTTGAGGAGCATGGAATCACCTTTTAATTGTTGTTGTTCCCAGATTCACTCTGACCCAGGGTGCTAGCAACTGGTAGGGTCTCAGCAAGAGCAAATAGTTACCCACCTCAAAAAAAAAAAAAAAAAAAAATATGGGGTCAAAACACTATGAAAATATAAAAATAGATTTTTATAATAAAAATATGAGCAATAAATTTTTGGAAGACAATATTACCAGCAATACATTTGACTCTGGACAGAAGCCCTTTTCACAAATAACATCAATGAAACATAATCTACAAATTGATTTCTGTAATCAGTCTGTAGCGAAAATTACTGAAGTCTTTGTTTTTTCCGTCTTCTTCTGCTTAGTCTTATGCCGCAGTTGACACTGAAACAAACAACACATGTGTCTTTCACACAACTGGACACCTTTTTTTACTTTTTACCCTTGCAAACTCTCAGCTTTTATGCCTGTGAGGCATATGCTTATGCAAATGAATATGGGCCTCGCTCCCAATCTGGTCGTGCACGTGCACTGCCATTTTTGTGTCCGCCATCATGACGTTTGCCTCGTCAAACGTTCACTCATTCATTTGCTACAATTTCTTACAAAGAATATATATTCTATATGAATCTATCCTAAAAATCTTGTCAGCATTAAATAAACCATTGAGGTTGATATGCCGTAAAATGAAATAAACCAAACCAAACAAATAAAGTGCTGTTTTGTGGAACCAACTCGCCAGAAGATTTTTCCCTGATCATTAGTCTTATTCTGAAGTCTAGAGTCAACCATTATCTTCCCCACATATCTACATAAATTATGTCTCTTACTCTGTAACTCTCTACCTCAAGTGGCTCTTGGGCCTTGTACAGAGTGAAAATCATTGTAAAAAATGAAATAAATGTTGAAATAATTGCAATTGTGCAAAATGCCACTGAATTCATGAGTTGACTTTATATGACAAGAGTTGAATAAAGAATCTAACTTTACTAAAAATCAAGAGGAAATTACTGACACATACATGATAAAGAAGACAAAATTAGAATGCAAATATTGTTATTGCAACCACAAACCAAAAAGTAGTAAGTGTCCAGTATTCAGACAACATTTAAAAAGAAAAAAAGTTTTGTCATGTTCGGTGTTTTTTGACTGTAATTAATACGGCCTGAAATTAATTATATCCATTTACTTGTTTAGCGTCACCGCTTCTCTTGTATGAACAGTCTTATATAGATGCCAGTGACTTCACAGCAGTTTTAGCCAGCCAGGGAGCAGGGAGCCTTCCTGAATCGCGACTTTGATGCGCCCAGTCAAGTCGACCGAGCCCAGCAGCTGACGGGACCCAGCAGCAGTAGCAGCAGTTGTTCAAACAGTCCTTTTCAGGGCTAACTTCCGAAAAATCATTCGGGACCCAGGCTCCACTCACTTCACTCTCTGCTACTGTTTGCCCAGTTGTAGCTTCCTGTCTCCTGCTCACTCCAAAAATGAACTACCTAAGAATCAATCTGATCAGTGTCAAATGTCCAGCGATCATTAAGCGCCCAAACTTCCGGAACTGAACAAAGAAAATTACCATCCATTGAAATGAAATTTATTAATTGACCATTTGTTTGTCATAAAATATGTTGATTGGCACTAACCTCTTGGCCCACTGCAACAAAACACTTTTTTTTATACTGTCCAATACTAAAAAAAAGTTTTATTTGTCCAAAAATATTATTTTACCAAGAAAAATTGGAATAGAAATATGTTAGCAACCTAAACAGAGATAATTTTGTCATCTAAACTTCCATTGCTGAGGAATTTACTTTGGAGTTCAGCAAATATAAATTGAATACATGAAACAAAGAATTGAATTTACAAATGAATAAGTTTTAACTATTTGCATATTTACATTGTTTGAACTGTTGTCCTCATCTTTATTGTTATATTCATTCATGATTTTTCAGGGTTGTATGCCCCGGCCTTCTTCAGGTGATATATATTGGAATTTCAAACTGAAAACTGATGTGACAGCCATACCTTTTCTGGATATCTCAGTTTCATTATTTCTGATAACTCAAGTGACCAAGTTTTTTGTTCACCTCTGCTGGACACTGGATTCTTCAAACCAACACTTTTTATCCAGGGACATTTGGGACTCTTATTTCAACCTCATCCCTGAAAGTGAGTTATCCAGAAAAGGCATGGCACGTGGAACTAGAATAACTTACCCCAGTGGATGAAATAAAGGATCCACTTGTTTGAGATGAGGTTGGATGAAGATTTGGAACCAAAATGAGATGAATTTTTTAACCTTTCATTAGTCACCTCGGATTTCCAAAAGTGCTTATAGTGTTACAATTAAAATAAAATAGTTGTACTGCTGAAAAAATAACATAAGAATCAACTTCTGTCAAATTACACATTAAATCAAACTTTGAACTGAAGAAATTATTGAAATGAAAATTATAATTAATTTGTTGTATAAAAATATGTTGTAAATTGTAGACAAAACACACCAATACTAGAAAAAAGTTTTATTCATCAAAAATAGTCACAGTATATTTCCATGAATAGAAATATATTATGTTACCTAAATTCATAATTACAGGACTAAAAATCAAGAGGAATATATACATATATATGTGTGCATGTGTGTGTACGTATATATACTACTCTACTATATATATATATATCAGTTCCTAGAAAACTGACAGCCAGACAACAGCACATGAGATTTGATTATAGTGGTGAAGGTTTCATTTAAGGACCATCCAACTTTTTTTAAATAAATAATTATATTTATACAAGGTCCCCAAACAACCCTCCGCAGGTTTTGAATTCAGAGTTGTCCTTCACTAGATTTTTTAAAAAGTCTGTCCTGCTATTTATCCATAGCTAAAATACTTTAAGGGAGCACGTTTGAATGTAATGGATTCGACTCGAATTGAACTCGGCTCTCCGATTCCTCAATCAAGCTGCTATCCATATATATATATATATATATATATATATATATATATATATATATATATATATTATAATTATTTATTTAAAATATATTCCAACTTTTTAAATAAATATTATATTTATCTACTTTTGTATCGAGCACTATTTTTTAAAAATAATATAAAATATAAGGAACTTTTGGATTATTTATAACCAGTTCCTTCCTATTTTCTATATATTTTACATATATATTTATATATATATATATATATATATATATATATATATATATATATATATGTGCATATATAAATACATATATATATGCATATATGTGTATACACACACATATATATATATATATATTAAACTTAGCTTCATTAGTCTGGTAGGTGACAGGATACCCCAAAGAAGACAAAGCAACATCTGCCTCCTACAACAACTGGGCTACAACTTCACCACACCAAATGCTACACATCCTCACTGAGTCAAGTGAGTAGTGGGAGGAAGCAAAAGAATTTACCAACTAGGGATTATGAGTACTTTAAAAATTAGAGGTAA
This sequence comes from Acanthosepion pharaonis, assembly GCA_903632075.3. Taxonomy (NCBI): domain Eukaryota; kingdom Metazoa; phylum Mollusca; class Cephalopoda; order Sepiida; family Sepiidae; genus Acanthosepion; species Acanthosepion pharaonis. Next base: position 922,765 of record CAHIKZ030002589.1, read on the forward strand.
CAAAACACCCTATATGACTAACACAGAGTTATGCAGGAGGAATTAAAATTTTAGTCAAGCACTGTTTTATTTCTATTTACATGTCAAATCCAAATTTAATCACCAGAACGTGTAAAACATATATAACAAATTTTATAGCATAATCATCACCATCTGACCCTAGACTGCTTCAATTTTCAGGAGGGGATCAAACAGACTTTGATTCTTTTTTCTCACGATCTTTTCATTAGCTTTTAAATAACTTGGCATCACCTATTTCCTCTCCAATCTCTTAACTCTGAAGATCGTGGAATATGGTATGGATTGCACTCAATGAAGTTTAGAATTCAGAGTTGTACTTCTCCTAGACTGGTTGCCATCCAAAGCTATAGAACCCAGTCTGTCCTGCAATTTATCCATCACTGGGGAAGAAGAGATGGATTCAAACCTTTCCCAAGTGTATTAGCACATAAGTGAATGTAATGAATTCAACTAGATTTTGAACTCAAAACAGAGGAAAACAACACATAACTTACTTAGTGAGCTTGAGTAAATGGATGGCAAGGTTTAGGAGAGGTAATAAAATGATAAAATTTATTAAGAGCTACAAAGGACAGGAAATTGTGGAGAGACATGATCGTCAAGGTCCTAAAGGGACATGGCATATAGAGGTTGTCAGTGTGTAATATGTGTGCTGATTCTTTCAGTCATCTCAACCTCTAGTGCTATTATCAGTGTAGAAGTTCAACTCCATATATATATATATGGAGTTGAACTTTCACACACATATGTGTGTATATATATATATATATATATATTTGCCCCATTTCACCTTTCTTAACAAAATTACTGCTCTTACAAACAAATATACACAACAGATTCATAAAATCAAAAGAAAATGGTTGAATACATCAACACAGATATAATGACAATATTCTCCACACATGACAAATACTGACATTATTTTCAGTTAAAAATATGAAAATAGAGTTTCTCTACATTCCAGTTGCTACAAACATTCTGTTTTTGTTTTTATTAGTTACCTTGTTCAATTAATTTAATTTTTGTATTTTGCTTTGATAAAGTCCACATTGGATGAAACGCATCAGCAATTACTAGTTTTCCGATAAATATTGTTTTCTCTACTGGTTAAATCAGAGAAATTTTCATATATGTGTGTATATATATGTATATCTATATATGTGTGCATATATATATATATATATATATATATATATATATGTGTGTGTGTGTGTGTGTGTGTATATATAACAGTATTTTAAGCAACAACTGGATGTGAAAACTTTAATGCTGAAATCAAAGTAAAAAAAAATTGATTTCTGCACATAGGAATCAATATACAGTAAAAGTAAATAAAATTTCAATACCATCTCAATTTCTAATCAGTCAGGAGCTGTTAATACCAATTTTATTGTGAAAACATTAACTTGTGCAATAACATCTGACATAATATATTTATTATTATTAAAATATTACTAAACATACCAGTTATATTTTTAACATTTCTCCACAGACCAAAATATGGTAAAGTTAGTTGTGCCTTGTATTCCGTTCTATTTACTGAACAAAATATTTATAATTTTTTCTACAATGCAAATCATTAACAGATGAAAACAAAGTAATCCTTTGCATTGTAGTGGTTTATTTACCTTGTTTGAGGTGAAATGAAATCAAATTTTTTACATAGAAACAATAAAGAAATATTTAATACCAGGAAGACAGTTGAAAATTCTAGGGCACTTGTTATAGACAAGCGTATGGTTGCAAGAAAGAAATACGACAACAGCAGAAATAGATTTACGTGGTTATTTCAACAGGAATGTGTGGGTTTGAGACAGCTACCTTGTGGTATAGTTCATAAGCCGGCTTCGGATCTAGGTCGATCTCTCATAGTAGTTCACACATGTTGACGGTGGTTGATGCTCCCCTGCTGTCAGCTGCTGACCGTGACAGGTCTCTACCCTGGGCACCTGTGGACTGCCTGTTGAACTTCCATGTGACCCCTTTTATAGCGTTTTTTTATGGCTTAACAGGCTCGAAAAATGAAGCGAGTATAATTAGGAGGGGAGCATTTTTATTGTATGAAAAATAGAACACTTTAAATATTATTTTATTTTTCGACCAGAACACGTGTGTTGGGAATATTTGTAAATGAAGGTAATGGTCATTTTGTGACGGGGTTTTGTCCCGTTCACATCCGGCTCTCGCTCTTGAGTATTTGCCTGTAAATCAGCTGAGATATGTCTTATTTTATTTCATAACAGCACCTAATGAGGAAAGAGTGCTTGGAAAATATGATACCAAAAGGACAGATTGAAGGTAAGATGGACAGAGGAAGACAATGCATAATGTACCTAGCCGAGCTGGGATCTGCGAGACTAGCAACCTTCCAATAGCAGCATGTACACAGCTGTATTGACTTGCAACAACCGTGCGCATAACTATTACTTCCTTGCTTGTTGTACTGGTTTCTACAATAAACCTATTACTATTTATCCACCATACTTGTCCATTCCATATTCCTATTAGCACGGAATATAACACATAGATTCTAAGCACCTATTTCATAATAAGTTCCTATTTAAACCAATTTTTGTGTTTACATTTCAGATTTTCTTAAATTTATATGAATTGAGGGCTTTAAATACCTTTACAAATTAGCAAAACAATCAAGCAATGTCATTAATCCCTAGAAAATTCAAATGCAAAAATAACCCTGATTCCTTTTGTTTTACATGTGGAAATTTTACACTTCCACATCAATGAGTAAATATAATTGACATTAAAGAATGAAAACAAAAGTCCCAAGTTCAAACACATTTGATTAAACAGCTTTGGAATTAAAACCATTATTTAATATATTATATTGAAGACATGTAGCTTTGGCATTCAGCAAAATAGGCAAAACATTTAAAGAAAAATTTATAACTCACTGAACTCAAGCACATCTGCTTACTTAAAATTTTTATTTGACATAAAAGTAAACCAGAAAATAACTTGAAGTTGAACTGAAAGAGTTTCTCTTTGAGATGAAAAATGTCCAGAAACTTGGAAACAGATCAAAGTAGACAAATAATATTGGTGCCGATCTTTGTAGGAATGATCACAGAAATGTCCCCCTGCCCAAATTGTACAGATGCATACCGGGATTTCTTCCTAGCCAATAAGACTGGCCACTTCTCAGTCTTGTTGTATTCTGTCAGCACTCCTACATTTAAAAAAAAAAAAAAACAACCTGAAGGAAGAGCTTAACCTTCCAGGACCAGCAATTGTTAAAAAACTGGTTCAGGATATAAAAAGGCCTCAAAGCTCAAAAAGCTGCATTCTATGTTCAAGATGACTGGGATCAAAGTGTAGTATTCATAGCAGCAGACAACCAGCCCATGGCTTCAGTTATTAGCAGTTCCTGCCAGCCATCATCAACTGTAGCTCCAGTTTGCCATTAGCCACTGCTTCAGCCAGCAGCAATGATATGCAATAAACTGTCCTTTTCAGGACAACACCCTTCAGTGACTACAAAACTGTCCTTTTCAAGACAACATTTCAATGACCATAAAACTCCTTCTTAAGATAACTCTCATCTTGGCCTTTACATGAACAAGTAGAGATATTTTTTACCTAGTGCACTGTAATCATATTTTTGTTGATGTATTCAACAAAAAGAAAGTTGGCAATATATATTTTTTACTCAAATCTTTCCATTGTTTGTTGTTGTCTTCCATTATTCAGTATATGTTTGTAGGCCAATATACCACCCACAAATCTCATATGCCATATTTTTTTTTTCTTGTCTTGAAGTCAGAATGCTACACCATTCTTTCTTTTGCTGTCTACTTATTACATTATTTTGCACTGTTCTTTTTCTTTATTTTTCTTATTATTTATTAGAAACTTTGTCAATTTCTTTCATTGAGAATTCTTGTCAATTACAAACCATGGCCATTTACTCTACAAATAATTTTCACCAATTTTCTGATTCATTCATTATAATGAGAAATATTTATTTGGAAAATTGATTGATGTAGGTCTGATTAATTAAAACTTATTGAGAAACATAGCTAGTGTTCAGCAGAATATAAAGATAAATTCATAAGTCACAGAACTCATTCAGGTCTGATTTATAAATTCTTTTATTTAATATAAATCATTGGAGAAATGAAGCTGCAGGGTTCAACAAAATATCCAAATCATTTCAAGATAAATTCATAAGTCACTGAACTCATACAGGTTTGATTTTCGTAATAGACTTAATGTTTAGTATAGAGGTTAGAAAAAATTCACGTGAGATAGGCAAGAAGTAAGGCATGTAGCAACATCAGCACGACAAAGGGCACTCTTTTAAAGGCAAGGAAGGGCAAAAATATTTTAAGTCAAGTGATAGCGATTGCTGTATGAGTTGTATGATTTTTGAATGAAGCACAGCCGATGCCAGTCCATGCTGCTAGTTTAATATAAATCATTGGAGAAATGAAGCTGCAGTGTTAATCAACATATCCAAATCATTTCAAGATAAATTCATAAGTCACTGAACTCATACAGATCTGATTTATAGATTCTTTTATTTAATATAAATCATTGGAGAAATGAAGCTGCAGTGGTCAACAAAATATAAAACTTTTATATAGCAAAAGTTAATCAGAAAATTATTTGAAATTGACAGAAATAATTTTTTTCTCTTTGAAAAGAGAAATGTTCAGCAAATTAAAAACTGATCAAAGTAGCCAAATAATTTTTAATGATTTCCTCTTCCATTCATAATGAACTGATGGAATTTGTTACAAACTAAGATATTTGGATGATATTCAACTTGAAATGCATACTACTGCATAGCCAAAAGTTTTTTGTGATAAAAAGCATGAAAATTGACTGAAAAGAAATCAGTCAAAATAATTGCCTTGTCAAATTCATATTCATGAAACATGCTTCTTTTCTTCATATAAAGTACACAGATTTTTTCTTTTAAATTTTCATGTATATCCAACCATAGCCTTCATGGGTAATATCTTTGTCCATATGTATTGTTAAATTTCACCCACAGAATTAAGATTCCTCTATTGTGTGTGATTACCTTTTTGAATGAGGAATCATTATGGTTACTGATAAGCATTTGAACCAGTATTTCTCAACTAGTGTACATGGGTGCATTAATGCATGCTGAAAGGTACCAAGGTGCACCCTGAAAATATCAAGAAACACTGCTTTAAATTCTTGACAATACTGAAATATACTTTAAACAGTGGGCATATTTTGACAAGAAAATTATTTTATCCCCATATGAGTCAATTTAAATTGGATCTTTGAGAAAATGTGCAAACCACATTGTTTTCAAGAAAATGGTTTCTCCCCAGTATGTATTTGCATGTGGTTCTTTAAACTATAGTTCCGTGAAAATGATGAACCACATAATTCACAAGAAAATGGTTTCTCTCCTGTATGTATTTGCATGTGTTTCTTTAAAGTAGAATTCTCTGGAAATGCGGATCCACAAATTTGACAAGAAAATGGTTTCTCTCCAGTGTGTATTCGCATGTGTCTTTTTAAAGCAGATTTCATTGAAAATGCTGAGCCACAGACTTGACAAGAAAATGGTTTCTCACCAGTATGGATTCGCATGTGGCACTTTAAAGTGGAACTCTGTGAAAATGCTGAATCACACAATTCACAAGAAAATGGTTTCTCTCCGGTGTGTGTTTGCATATGGCACTTTAAAGTGGAACTTTGGGAAAATGCTGAACCACACAATTCACAAGAAAATGGTTTCTCTCCAGTGTGGATTCTCATATGGTGTTTTAAATTGGATCTCTGTGAAAATGCTGAACCACATACTTCACAAGAAAAAGGTTTCTCTCCAGTGTGGATTCGCATGTGATGCTTTAAATTGGATCTCTCTGAAAATGCTGAACCACACAATTCACAAGAGAATGGTTTTTCTCCTGTGTGTATTCGCATGTGCTTTTTTAAACTGGAATGCAAAGAAAATGCTGATGCACATACTTGACATGAAAATGGTTTCTCTCCTGTGTGTTTTCGGATGTGGTTCTTTAAAGTTGAATTCAGTGAAAATGATGTTCCACAAATTTGACAGGAATATGGTTTCTCCCCTGTGTGTATTTTCATGTGTCTTTTTAAGCTGAAGCTATCTGAAAATGCTGATTCACATACTTGACATGGATATGGTTTCTCACCAGTGTGGATTCGCATGTGCCTTGTTAGACTGAAACTTTCTGAAAATGCCGAGCCACATACTTGACAAGAAAATGGTTTCTCTCCAGTGTGTATTCGCATGTGGTACTTTAAATTAGATCTCTGTGAAAATGCTGAACTACACAATTCACAAGAAAATGGTTTTTCTCCTGTGTGGATTCGCATATGTTGTTTTAAACTGGAATACAAAGAAAATACTGATCCACAGACTTCACAAGAAAATGGTTTCTCTCCTGTGTGTTTTAGCATATGGTTTGTTAAAGTGGTTTTCCGTGAAAATCCTGATCCACAAATTTGACAAGAAAATGGTTTCTGTCCAGTATGGATTTGCATGTGTCCTTTTAAGCTGAAGCTATCTGAAAATGCTTTTCTGCATACTTGACAAGGAAATAGTTTTTCCCCAGTATGTATATGCATGTGTTTCTTTAAACTGGAAATCACAGAAAATACTGATGCACACAATTCACACGAAAACATTTTCTCTTGTATTTTTCCATGTATCTTTTTATGTTTGAAACCTGTAAAAATATTGATTGGTTACACTTCACAAAAGGTTTCCTACACTATCTCTTTGGGTGTGTGCTTTGAAATGTCAACTTAGTATAAGTTCTGGTGTGGAGACTTTGAATTAATGAAGAATATCTCCTTTATGCAAATGTATATGTCTATTTAAACAGCACACTGTGAAAATACAGATCCATGCACCTACCAAGGTGCTCTTTTTGTAGCATGTTTCTCCAGGCACCTTTTCAAGTAGTCACCCTCACCTGCTGTTGATATCTGTGAATAAAGAAGAAGTATTGTGAAAGAAGATGATTATAAACTCATATATTGTAGATGACAGATAACATGAATATACACATTTATTCATCTGAAGAAAAAGGAAACTCCATCAATGCTAAATTAAAAGGTGACAGATATTTTTTACTTGGACAGCAATAGGAATGTCAGGTTCTGAAATTATACTTGAGCACCTACTGCGCCACATATCAGGTGATCGACTTGAAAACAGTGTAATTTCAAAGCTTGTAATGGTCTTCTACTATATTGTTAATGTACCTGAAGAGTTACTAAGTTATTGGTGATATGTGCTACAAACACTGAATGAGAAGCCTTACATTATCAACTTTTAAAACCAAGATTTTCCAAACTAAAAAATGATGTTGGGTTTGGTTACACCAATTGATATATGCAAGTTCAAAATCATATATCACTCTTGCTGACTTGCTCAAATTCAACTACCCTCTGCACCAATGAAACTAGGTTAAGTCAATAAGTTTCAATTGGTGCATTTAAGTCAATAACACATGCCATACAAAGTTGTCCTTACTCGTGCCACTGTAATAAACCTATTGAATGGACCAATAAGTTATTTGAGACTTTTCAGTTATTTCACAACTACATTTGAAGAAGACAATTGCACCAATAGATCCATTGAAGATCATTAAAGATGGTTCTGTAAAAACAACCCAGCATCATTTTGACATTATGAAAAATGGACTTAATTAGCTTGTGTGATTTCACAGAATTAAGCTGAAAAAACATCTATTCTGGTTCCTATGTGAGATGAATGTCCTGACAACTGCATCTTCTATAAATTACCTTCTCATATCATTTAGGCCACCAACTGCATGTGCATTCTTATTAATAGTCAGATATATGCACAGTTCATTAGTAAGATAATAAAATTAGTTACCTGCTAATATTTAGTCAAGAAAATGAGTGTAAATTAGCTCAAACGGAAGATGACATGAAAACACAAATAAGCAAAAGGAAACTTTATTATTGTTAAAACTATGAGAAAATTGATTGCACTCTAAAATTTAACAAATGAGTTTAAAAGTGTAATGGAAATGCAGGATCAGAGATTCAACCTGAGGATCTAATGAATCACATATCGTGATCTATTTCCAGTGTAATTGCAAAGCATGTTGATACACTCTACTCTGTAATATATTAGAATTGCTACTTATTAATAAGCAATATGTGCTGTAAGTAGTGGATTTCTAAAACATTAATGATCCCATTTTAAAACTGGTTCCTCAAATACAAAAACCATCTTGAATTGCACTTAGTCATATGTATTGATATATTCAAGTACAAAATCGTCTATCACACTTGATGACATGCTCACATCCAACTAACATAAATAAGAGAACCCTGCTCATTGGATCCACTGCAGTTCATTACACATTACATTTTCTGTAAAACAGTCTAGCATCATTCTGTCATGATGAAAAATGAATATATTTACCTTGTGATGATTCATAAGCTAAAGAAAAATCTCATACCCTGGCCTCTATGTGGAATCAACATCCTGGCTATTGTAGATTCTATAAATCATTTTAGATCATATATTATTCAGACAACCAACTGTATGTATGTTCTTACCAACAGCCAGACTGGCTGTTGGTAAGAACATGCATACAGTTGGTTGTCTGAATGATATATGAATGTAGTAAATGTAATCTAGTGTACATGCCAACACATCATCATCTTACAAAGTCTTATAAAGTGCAGATTGTGTGTGTGCGTGTGTGTGTGTGTCTGTACGTTTATATATTGGATCAGATTTCCTACATTTTTCAACCGATTTCAACAAAACTTCATAGGACTACGTAATATTACCTTGTGGTGGTTCTGACACTGCCAAAAATTGGAAAAACACAATTGTTTTTGCACAAAATCAATTTCAAAGCATGATTAAGAGGCATCGCTGTCATGAGAATGAAAGGGGGACAACTCATATCGAGTTATACTTATTATAAAACCCAAATTGTTTGTGTGTCTGTCTGTGTTCATTTATATATGTGATCAAATTTCCTACATTTTTCAACCAATTTCAACAAAACTTCACTTCTTTTTGGCAGGTAGTGTTTCTTATTGTCTTGCACACTTTTTTCTTTATTTTTACATTCAGAATGCTTTAAAAATTCCATTTACAAGACAAATGTTTATAATAAAATTCTATTCAATCGGTAGACTCATAACGATTGAAAACAATGTTTTTATTTGAGTTTGGGTTTGACCAATTCGTAAAAAAACCCCAAAAAACCCCAAAAAAAACAAAAAATAAAACTAATTAAGACATGCGTGTCCATCAACCTTAAACAATAATCTCTGTCAATTTTATTTTTCAGTCTTTATGATGGTCGATACTTGATCTATGTCTTACTGTTACATCCCCGGGCAACGCCAGGCTCAACTGCTAGTCTACCATAAACTTTCTTTAATCTTAATAACTCAAAAACAAAGGATATGCAAACATATATTTCTATGGACTTCTGTCCTTGTTTTGGTGTGAGGAACCTGCCCTCAAAGTTTGTAAAAGTATTTTTGATACACCCTGTATATATGATCAAAATTTAAAATTGATAGTTACCCAAATAGAAAGCCCTCTTGGGATGCATTTAATTACAAGGATCAGTGTATGGAAGTAACACAATCATACCATCCTTACATATCTGCTTGTAGCCAACTATCATATGTAGTCTTTTGCTAATATAAAAAAATCTAACAGATGAATAAAAAAGCCATTTTTCAATGTTTGATTTTCTGATATCATAAAATGTCAAATAGCTGCAAATAGAAGCTTGAAAAAATGTAACATAAATGCAAAACTTTTTAGTTATTTATATAAAACAAAAGAACAGTCCATTATTGCTGAAACTATATGAAAATTCTTTACAGTCTAACATTTAACTAGAGTTTAAATCTATCAAATGTTTTAAACATGGTCAACAATGGGAATGCCAGGATCTGAGACCATACATGAGAAGACAATGTGTCATATTTCATGTGATCTACTTAAAAACAGTGTAATTGCCAAGCTTGTAAATGTCTACAAGTGTGTTTTTAATATACTTGAAGAGCTACTTAGTAATTGGTGACATGTGCTGCAAGCACTAAATTGATAAGTTTTTAAATGATCACAATTTAAAACTGATAGTTACCCAGATAGATAATCCTCTTGAGTTTCGATCAATATATTGAAGTACCCCATTATATATCACCCTTACTCATCTGCTTGTATCCAACTATCCTATGTACTTTGTGTGGTCATTGATGCATGTAAGGCTCATGTCATACAAGGCTGTGCTCATTTTCTCTCACTACTGTAATAAATCTATTGAATGGATAGAATGGTTACTTGAAGTTTTTCAGTATCTTCAAGCTGGTCTTCTATTTAGATAAAGACTATTACATATAAAGGGGCTTATTTTCCATGAAGACAGAAAAATAGAATGGCCTACTTGAAAAAGAAATCACAATTTTGAAATGGAATTTTTTTTTTCCAACAGATTTGTCAGATTCCATTTTAATTTGTTACTGTGTTCGCCTTTTGTCACTCATCCAACAGACATTGAAGGATAAATTTGGTAATATTTTAATACATCCCCCTTATCTACTGTCTCCTTACGGTTTACAATACTATTTAAGAACCAAGTTTTATAAAGTTGATTTGATTTAATAAAAAAGAAAGAAAATGTGGGATGGCGGGGGGAGAACAAAAATTTAATTTTTTTGTCTTATCCTTTTTTCCTATCACACACAGTGACGGAGATGGGAAGCAGTTTGTCATTTCAGAAATCCAAATTTTATGAATTAGACTTTTTTTTAAAAAAAATTTTATCTAATAATTTCAATAAAGTGAACAAACGATAATGCAGCTTTTTGCCTCTAGATGACTTTGTGGTGCTACTTTTCTGTAGGTTTTGCCACTTTCACTTAATTCTTATTTCAGATTGTAGCATTCTTTACAAGGATTGTCCCATAAACTCATCAACTTAGATTAAGGGTAGAAGTATGACCAACTTATGAATTGGGTGGATATTCCAGATAGTAAAATTTTAATAACATTTATATATTGTTACACTTTCTCACTAAGTCTTATATACTGAAAATGGAATAGAATTCCCTAAAATCTGAAAGTGAATTAAGGAACATTTGAAATGGAAAATTGGTCCCTCTATGCACAACCCTAACCATTGGAACCCTTGTGGTTCACTACATAAAGTTCTGTAAAACAGTCAAACATCATTTTTTTTTCTTGAAAAATGGACACACTTAGTAAGTGGAGTTTCATAGTACAAAGCTAAAGATAAATCATATCTAGTCTTCAATGTAAAACAGGTCGTCTGCTGTGACATTTATAAATCCACTTAGCCATTGTATCTTTCAAGCAACAAAATGTCAATGTATTTTGATTGATAGTTGGACTTGTGAACAAATGTAATTGTGTTAGGCATTTCATAAGAAAAAAAATAACAAACTGAATGAAACAACTAAGACAGTTTATGATCTTTGCATACATAATATAATGGATAAATTTATAAGGTGATTTTTCCATTTTAGATTATCCGATTTAAGATAAAATGTTGAATTGCTGCATCAGAAGTTTGAAAAGAAATTTTGTGTTTTTTCAGCATAGCAATTAAAATATTCAGCTTGCAACTGCTTATTTCTGTTTTAAAACTATAAACTTCAGCAAAGTTTAATATTCAATACCACAATAAAATGGTGTGTCAAAAGGATATTTTTCCCTTGACACTTTTATTATTTTAACTACCTTCACACCCTTGTCAGTGTTTGTCATTTTAAAAAGTGATTATTAGAATTTTAATAAAGCCCAAACACATGAATGTGAATTTATACATTTTCTTTGTTCTATGAGAATTTACAACCAACATATTAAACACTATTTGTATATTAGAATGTTTATTTACAAAAATAATTTTATATCTGTCTATATTTCTGAGATGAGGTGTTATGTACATTATTTACATTATTCGGACTATTGTCCTCACCTTTGTTGCCATATTTATTACAACGTTTCGGCTGTTGAACACTCCGGCCTTCTTCAGGTGGTTGGAATGTCGAACTGAACCCTTTATTTCGCTCACTGGGGTAGACTGTTCTAGTACCATGTACCATGTTTAATGAATGTCAGTTATCAGTTATTTCCTGCTAATTTTCCCTCATTCCAACCACCTGAAGAAGGCCGGAGTGTACAACGGCCGTAACGTTGTAATAAATATGGTGACAAAGATGAGCACAATAGTCCGAATAATGTAAATAATGTGAATAATTTTATACTTACAACATTCTAAAAATGCAAACCAACTAATACAATACAAAGTTTATCACATATTTATAAAGAAATACATGCAAAAACAACTTTTTATTCATAAATTTATAAAAATTTACTAAATCATAAAAATATTAATTCCCTCAGCAATATTTACTGCCTTAAAAATAATAATTAGAATTTGAATGAAACCAAATAAGAATAAAAAACTTGTTTACATTTCAATTCACCCCAAGCAAGGTGATAATGCTACTAAGATGCAAGGGGCTACTTGGAGTGAAAGAGAAGAAGACTTTAGAAAAAACAGGAAATCCAGTCCTGACCAGGAAGCAAGGTTATTTAGAAAATGGTAAATAATATTGCATTGTAGATGATTTATGCATTTTGATAATTTTTTAATTTTAAAAAAATCTTTTGCATAAAAAGTTTTCTTTTCACATTTATTTCTTTATAAAATGGTAAATAATTAATCTTTATGAAAGGTAGATAATAAATATTACATTGTACTTGGTTCACATATTCTTATAATCTTGTCAATAAACATTGCCAAGAAAGTGACAGTAGTAAAAGAATAATAACAGTGGTGTTGGTTTCAAACCAATGGGAATGACTGTAAAACACTTTCCCTGCCCCATTTTATAGGCAGAAGCACACAGTTCTCGGTTTCATTGGACTCTGTCCTGGTCTGCCTTGTCTTGAAGTCAGAATGCTACATTTGTTTGTCTGAACTTGCCTTTGTATGTTCACTCCAATTTTTAGTCTGTGAACATTTTGTCATATTACTGTTGCTTTACCTTACATATATTGTTTGCTTGATTTATATTATTTTTTGCCCTGTTATTTTCTTTTTCTTGTTATCGCAAACTTTGTCAATTCCATTTGTTGGATAGTTCTGTTAATTATATTGCATTTGACCATGGATACTCACTCCAAGGTAAAAGCTGTCCTTTTGACCACACCATTTTTTTGGGCGTACTCAAAAGTTAAACATAGCTGATACTTCTTTGTAGCCCAAAAAGAGGATATTTATTAATTTTTTTCTTTTACTTAATTCAACTTTTGTCTTTCATTAGGATTTCAATAAAAATAAAGAAACTACATAAATTAAAGGAAAAATTAAAACAAGCTACAAAGAATGATTTTAGCACCATTTTTAATCATCTTTCATCACAATGCAATTCTCTTTATTAAAAAGTCTTTCAAAAATAAAATAGACTTTTGTGAAACTTTATTTGAGGAATATTAGCTGATTTCAAATTTTAATTAATCTAGTTTGAAATATCGCAGCAAACAGCAGTATTTGTTTATTTTAGGTGTTGACATGTTGATAGTTTGAATGACAGATGGAAGTTTCTCTAATGTTTTTTCTACATATCTGTAAAATTTTCTTGAAGAATATAACTTATAAATTTAAGAAAATATTCTCCATAATCTAAATGTTTTATTAAATTTTAGGTACTTTGTTTTTAAATCTACTATAGTTATCGCTTTTATTTTCTGGTAATGTTGTGTATGGACATCCATATTTACAACAATCAGCACATTTATATGCACAAAAGAAAAAAATTTCCAAATACTTTTTAAAATATTAATGTTTGATGATTTATATTGAAATTTTCCATTTATGATTAGGAAATAAAGGTTTTATGTAATAACAATATAACCTTATTATAATTATAAAGTAATGCAGAAATTTAAAACTTTATGAATCATTCTAATTAAAATTTTGAAAAAATTAAAACAATTCTTTTAAAAATTCATTATTCATTGAAAATTTTTTTCTTAAGCCAATAGTGTCCATAATATATCTTATTCATAAAAGCAATTAAAAGCTTTTCTAATTAAATAATGTCTTAGTTTTATTGCATTTTTTATTTGATGATTTAGAGCAGATTCTCATTAACTGTAGGTCCTGTTTTACAAAAAAAAAATTAATTTCTTGAAATTTCATAAAATTAAATAAGTGAATGGTAACAGATATAAAAAAATATATTTGCTAAAATTTTCTAAAAAAAGAAACATTTCTAGAATAATTTCATTCATTTGAGAATAAGTCCTGACAGTTTCATTAAAATCTGATAATTATTTGATTTTTACAAGAATTTCCAAACCAATATGTTTTTCATCACAAAAACAATGCTAAAAATTTCCTATAATTTTTGGTTACTACACTGAAAAAAAAAACAAAAAAAAAACAAGATTTTTAACCAAAATTTCAAATGTTCTAAAGGGGTTAAAAAAAAATATATAATTTAATAATTAAAAACACTTTGGCTTTTCCTCTCAATTTAGATACCTTTAGAGATTTGCGATACCTAAGGTTTTAATGAATTTATAAAAGTGAAAAATCTTCCTTATTTAGTTTTTAGTTTCAATTTCAAACTAAGAGATTAAATATAATATTTCAAATAAGCAAAATATTTTGCTGTATTTCAAAACTAATTAACTTGAATGAGTTTCCATTTGGAAATTACTAAAATAGTCAATTTTAGTACAACTTTTAGTCTTTCATCTACACAATAATTCTCTTTATTAAAAAATCTTTCAAAAATAAAACAGACTTTGGGGAAACATTATTTAAGGAATATTAGCTGATATTAGCTTTAATCAATCTAATTTGAAGCAAATATTACTTTATGTTTGAAATATCACAGAAATGGATCTTTTAATATGAGCTGATTATTTCAGGTGATGACAGACAGACAGCTTGAATGACAGATGGAAGTTTATCTAATGTTCTTCTACAGTGGACATATTTACTTTTAGTTTTCTGAAAATGTTATGTGTGGACATCCATATTTACAAAAATCAGCATGTTAATACACAAAAAAAAAAAATTTCAAAATTCTTAAAATATTGGGGGTTGATAAATTGTATGAAGCTTTTCTGTTTATGATTAGTAAATATAGTTTTTACTTAATAACAATATCACCTAACCTCTACAAAGTAAAATAGAATTTTAAAAGATTTAAAACTTTATATATCAATTAAAATTTAAAAAAAAAAAAACACTTCTTGTAAAAATTCATTATTCTTCAAAAAAAAATTTTTTAAGACAATAAGTGTCCATAATATATCTTATTCATATAAGCAATTAAGAGTTCATCTAATTAAATAACATACTAGTTTTATGGCAGGTTTTATTTTATGATTCAGAGCAGATTTTCAGTAACTGGAGGTCCTTTTTTTAAAAAAAAAAAAAAATTTACATTCTCCAAGGAGTTCTGCTGTTAACTGATATAAACATTAAGCTCTACAAAATTTAATTTCTTGAAATTTCCTAAGATTAAATAAGCAGAGAGTAGCAGATTAAAAATTTTTTTTACCATAATATTATAAAAAACAACTTTTTTTAAATAATTTCATTCATTTGTAAATAAGTCCTGAAAGTTTCCTTAAAATCCAACAATTACTTAATTTTTGTAAGGATTTCTAACTCAATGTGTTTTTCATGGCAAAAAGACGCTATGGAAGCTTTTTTTTTCCGAAATGAAAGCAAAAATGGCTACCTCCTGTTTTAAAATATTTGCCAAAAATGAGTAAATTATCTGATTTAAACAAAATTTTCAGTACGTATTCATTTAAAGAATTAATTTTTTTTGTTTTGTTTTATAAAAAAAAAAAAAACAAATCTGAGGAAATATTTTTTCATGAGAGTATTTCACACCTACCTCACTTTGATATCGCGCATGTACTTTTTAATTTGGGAGTGGGGTGGTTGTCTAATATTTTTTTCAGTTATATAAAGAAAAATCCCTGAAGATACTATTTCAGTAAAATATGTATGCAATATCAAGTGTAAACATAGGGAATATTCGTCCCGCATCTTACCAAAAATAATTCATTCATAAAGCCGGATCTTCTGAGAAAAGTTTCCTCCATTTTTTCTTTTGAATGACGAGAACATGTTTATTCTATGTTAGAATATACTGCGTTATAAAATAATAGTGTGATTATGATAATCAATTGAATAATATAAATACTATAACTATAAGCAATAAAAAAAATTAAATTTTATTCTTTGCTTTCGATAAAAAAAGACTCATTTATTATTCGGGACTATAATTAAGATAACACCGTGTCTAGTCCAAGAATGAATAATTTCTTGAAAACAAATGAGTATTTAAAACATATTTTCATGTAAACAGAAAAAAAATGACCAAAAGTCACCCTGTTTATCAAAATGTCTTTTCTTTTCATTTTTAACTTCCAAAGTCAAGTTAACACATGACATTGAAAGTATAATTTTTTTAATGAAAATGAATAACGTAACCAGGAGAAAATAAAAATGCATTTTTATTTAAAGTTAAATTTTTAAAAATATGAATTAAATTTTCAAAAACATTAAATCTGCTTCCAATAGACGATGCAGGTGATTTTTTTTTTTTTTATATATATTCGATTGAGAAGGTGAAATATTTTCTTAATTTAAAAAAAAATATTTTTATTGCAATTCGTCCTGAGTGAAAAAAATGAAAATAAAAAAGAACATGGAAGTCATTATTATTGTCAGGGGTTTCTCTTCTTCTGCATGGCTATTCGTTTACATACAAGCATCTGTATTCCCGTCTGCTGAGACAACCACAGAACCGACCCGTGGTTTACGCTGCAACGCTGAACAGATGTTAGTTACAGTTGAAGTACTGAAAAAGTAAAACATTTTATTTGTAAATAATAATAATAATACTTACTGCTTTATGATTTGATTTCCTCGTGACAATGTAGGATTTGAGAAATTGGAGAGAGTTTAAAATTGTAAATAAACTAATGTTTTCTAAAATATTAAAAAAAAAAATCAGCCGACGTTTACGATTGATTGAATTAAAAAATGTGATGATGATACGAGAGCGTAAGTCAAAGGGAGATAATTAATAGAAAACAAAGTCGAAAAAAAAAACGTCAGGACTTTTTTTTTTTTCAATTGAATTTTTTTTTATTAATTCACCCCACTCAAGGCGATAATACCACTGAGAAACGAAATTTATTAAATGGAGTCATTGATGTATAAATGCTGAATTTATATTGTAGTGAGTGCAGATAATAATAAAATATAAAAATAAAATGTATAAACAAAAATATTTAAAATTAAAGTAAAAAGGTATTTGTGCTTTCCTTTAAAAAAACTCTTAGCTCTTTTTTTCTGTCTCTAAACTTCTATTTCTATATTTCTCTCAACCTACAAGAAGGCAACCCTCGAATAAAAAGAGGAAGAAGAAAAAGACTGAAGCCGGCCAAAAAAACTGGACATTGAGCCAACTTATTTGTGACTGAAAAAATGCTAAAAATCAGGGAGTCTCCATGCATAACTTTTGTTATAAAGGAAAATGAAGAAGAAAGGAATGGCAGAAAATTGACACAAAGAGATTTTTTGATGATTAGCCGAAACCAAAGTTCCTGCCACAAACTTTGAGCTTATTTAAAAAGGATATATAAGCCTGTTACCTCAGAAGAGAGCCAGAACGACACCAGGACGGATCAAAAGAATATAGCCATGCATGATGCTTGAAGAAGTAGCTACTGACATTTCTGCTATGTTTCAAGGCCAAAAAGAACACTGTAGATTAACACTGCCCTAATTTCTCACATGATCTCACATTAGTCTGACTTCAAAACAATCACAAATTGATATTTAAACAGACTGCTATCAATATCTGTCTTATTAATGAACTTTTTGCTATGTCGAATACCAAAGGAGTGTCTCTTCACTCTAAAGAAAATAAATAAAAAATATTTTATTTATTTTAAACACTTGAGTCCATTTTATTCCCAAAAGTTTTGACAAAATAACTATCCTAACACCTATCCACACTGGCAATATTCTGACGTCAACCCATATGCCACAATATGATAAAGTTCTATCAGGGGACAATGAAAAACAGCCAAAGATGACTCCATGCAATCCAGAATACGCGATGGCCTGCAAAGGTAGCAGAAATCCAAAAATATACAGACCAATAGGATATGTGTTGCTTTTATGCATCCACAAGGAAAATCTTTGGTGCCATCAAATGAACAGTGGCAGCACTTAAGGGCTCAGACAGAAACATCATCGTTACTCATCATGAATCCATCCTGGACCACTGGAAAGCCACTTCCAGAGCCTTCTCGGTGACCAACCAGAAGACCTCCTGCAAAACATCCTCCGACTCCCTGTCTGACATTGGATGTCATTCTCCTCAACCTTCGATGAATTGAAAGCATTCCTGCTTCATGAAACCCAGAAAAGCTCCTGATCCCGACAATGTTCTGGAATTTTTCTCATAGGGTGTCCAAGAATTGAGATAAAATCTGGGAAGATAAAAGACACCCTGAAAACTAGAAATGCCAACATTGTGACAATCTTCAAAAAAGGTGACTGCTCACTCTGCGGAAACTATCATGGCATCTCCCTCCTTAGCATTGCTGGCAAGATTCAACTCCTTGTAGCAGAAGAGATCCTTCCAGAGATCCAATGTCCTTTCTGAGCCTTGAGAAACACTGTCAACATGATCTTATTTTTGCAACTGCTCCAGAAGAGCTGTGTGTAGCAAAAACAACTGATGTTCATCTTCTGGGATCTCCATAATGCCTTTTACAAAAGTTTGAAGACTTACAATGTGGGCCACTCTTGCCCACTTCAGCAGTCCAGATCACTTTGTGTCCTTAATCCATTATGCTCCAAGGCAGAATGGAGGGCCGTGTGAACCATCAGTGTCCTCTTGAGCCTATTTCCAATCACCCGTGGCCTTAAACAGCTCCAACACTCTTCTCCCTGTATCTCGCAATCATGATCAACAAGATTCCTTCTGGCAGTACTGGCATTGACTTCATTCTTGCACATAGAGTACCACCACGTGCTTGAAAGAATTTCAGTAGACTGATGGCAATGCAACTGTGGACCAGACTGTCAACCTCCAGAGATTGGCAAACCTGTATAACAAGGCCTGCAAAAACTTTGGGATGCAGGTCAATGTCAAAAAGCCAATGATCCTCACCCAGCTGGCCCCTGGACAATTAACACTGGATAACAGCATCAACATTGATGGACAGTCGGTAGAAGCTATTTCCCTAGCTTGGCAGCATCATCTTGAATAATGTCACCTGTGGGAGAGACCTTGACAACAGGATCAATGCAGCTCATACTGCATACAGAATGCTCTCAGATCGGGCCTTGAGCAATCACAGCCCCACCATAAAAACCCAAATCATGATCTTCTGGGCAGTGATTCTCTCCATCATTCTGTATGCTTGTGAGACCTGAACTTGGGACATCAAACATCTGAAGCAGTTCCAGCAAATGAAGTTCCAAATAATCTTTTACATCAGTTGGGAGAACCGCATCACCAACATTTGAGGCTATCATCCTTCAACATTGCTTCCACTGAGCTTGTCATGTGTCCAGAATGTGTCCCATTCAACTCCCTGTTTGGGGAATTCACCAGTGGCAAGAGGCTACATGAAGACCCAAAATGAAGACATACCTGACCTGGGAAGCTGTTGCTCTAAATTGACCTTCCAAGGGGCACCAAGACTTGGGTCCTACCATCAACAAGAGGATCTGCGAAGTGCTGTTAAGAGGGCCCGGCTTGGCCAGCTGATTCCACCACCCACACTCCTCTGTGACTCTTGATATACATTAATGACTCTTTAAGTGTAAGCTGGGCTTTTGCAGCCATTTCAGCCACCACTACCACCACCAGAGGGGAGAAAGGGAATAAGGAGAGTGGATGACGATCCTGATGCTCCGATGTAGCAAGTACAACAGTAATATGATATCCTTGACTCATATATGACAATGTTACAACAAAGTTGCTGGTACCAAAATTAATTAAGATATAGTATTGGGACAACAAAGGAAATGAGGCTTGGAAGTTAATGTGTTAATCATACTTATTATAAAACCCAGTTTGTGTGTGCGTGTGTGTGCCTCTTCATTTATATATTGGATTGGATTTCCTACATTTTTCAACCGATTTCAACAAAACTTCCTAGGACTACGTAAAATTACCTTGTGGTGGTTCTGACAGTGCCAAAAATTGGAAAAACACAATTGTTTTGCACGAAATCAATCGCTGTCGCGAGAATGAAAGGGGGACAACTCATATCGAGTTATACTTATTATAAAACCCAGGTTGTTTGTGTGTGTGTGTGTGTTCGTTTATATATGGGATCGGATTTCCTACATTTTTCAACTGATTTCAAAAAACTTCACTTTTTTTGGCAGATAGTGTTTCTTATTGTCTTGCACACTTTTTTCTTTATTTTTACATTCAGAATGCTTTAAAAATTCCATTTACAAGACAATTGTTTATAATAAAATTCTATTCAATCGGTAGACTCATAATGATTGAAAACAATGTTTTTGTTTGAGTTTGGGTTTGACCAATTCGTAAAAAAAACAAAAAAAAAACAAAACAAATCTAATTAAGACATGCGTGTCTGTCAACCTTAAGCAATAATCTTTGTCAATTTTATTTTTCAGTCTTTATGATGGTTGATACCTGATCTATCTCTTACTGTTACATCCCCGGGCAACGCCGGGCTCTACTGCTAGTTGACTAATAATTGATTCTTTAGATATTGTGCATACCAATCTTGTAATATTTCAGTAATCATTACTTAGTATTGTTATTCTTTATGTTGGTGTCACGCATTGATATTGTCAATGAAAATTCCGTTCTGGAGGTCGGCTGTCATCAAGAATCCTTACATCTCAAGGACTTTTCTAAGAATCCCTGTAGAGTAAATGATGGTAGTTTTCTGGAGCTCTACAATCTTAGTCTCAATTCTAATTTTCCCTAAACGCCATTTCAGTTTTCTAGTTACTGGTTCAAGTACTACCATTTCTACAAGAATTAATTCTACATTCATGTTGTTAGTAATTTATGAATCAAGTTTGATAGTAAATATAGACATACCTTGTTTTGTAGTCTTGTATTCAACTTTATATTCCAGATGGGAGGATAATAAATAAGCAAACACCTTTTACTATGTTAACATGTGCTGTGACTTATTTTATTTATTAGGGACGACAGAACAGTGCACCCTTATAACAACAATAAAAATAAAAAAAACTAGGGGTAGATAACTTTGATCTCTTCATCTAACTGTAAGTATGTGTTCATTTGACTAGAGTGAAATTTTCAACACAGGTTCCATAACTTGTTTAGTTCTCAAACCACATTTGAAGATTTTCAATGTTTTTAGTTTCTTTGGAGTTCACTCTTGTATCATATAGAACAGCAAAATCAATAATTTAACAGTTGGCATTCTCCTTATCCTCAACAATAAGGTCAGGTCTTTGTGCTTCAGTGACATAATGTGTCTGGATTGAGAAATCTCAAATTATTTTTGTGACTGGCTGATGTTCATACCATTTCTCATTTACACTGAAGCCAAAATTACAGCATATTCCCCAATAGATTCTCTTACCAATCCAATCATGTTGTCACTTATACTCTTTCTGTGCCAGCTTGAGACATTCAGCGAGTATGTGGTTAACTGTCTTGTCAGATTTCTCATACATCCTGCATTTGCTTCTTACAAATTATTATAGAATTAAAATTCACTGAATCAGATCATTAAAATATATATGCTGCTTTGATGAAACCCTCATTTTTTTTTTTTGTAAATGTTAAAAGCAAAATTGAGTTTAACATAAAAAGGATTAGTACAATAGTCACACAAGCCATTATTACAATAGTGTAGTGAATTTGATCCTCATTATGTATTCCAGTCTTGTGGAGCTTCAAATAAATAAATATTGAATTGAGCTTCACTTGAAGCTGGCATAGGTGAGTGTTTCTCAAAAGCTCAACTGGTCAGTGATGAGGTCAGATGATAAGCCCCAATTTTTTTTTTAACTCAGTAGAAAGAATTAATAGTTGTTTATATATCATCAACTAATGGTATAATGATTCATTTTAGTTGTGTGCATTTTTATTTGTATTTAAATAACTAAAATTTATTTAATCATAATTCATATATCACCAATTTTAAATGGTAATAACATGTTTGGATATTCCTGTAAGTAATGTACTTTAATTATTGTATATGTTTCAAATGTATTTTATATAATAAACAGATTAAATGTAATACAGAAAAGAATATTATTGATTTTCATTAGAATTTCATCAATTATTCATTTCAGTATGGCTCTGATAAAAGTTTTAGCTTTTACACTTCAAGAAGATAAGGAGAATCATAAGTTAAATCACTAATAAAAATAATGATGGAAAATCCTTATAGTTGAAAGACTAAATGTTGTTCCTGAGTCACAGGCAGCATGCAAAGAATTTCTTTGATGAGTTCAGTATCAGTGCTTCTAATAAATACAGAACTTTGGGCAGGTGCATCTGATATATTTGGTTTATACTGTACTGTACACTGACAGTGAATGGTAATAATGTCACAGTAAAAATAGCACCAGTAAAAATGGCACAAATGAAAAATAGGAAAATTTTTTTTAAAATTTAAATTTCATTCAAAATCAAGTATTTTGCCAATAGTGTATATATATTTCAATAAACTTATTTTTCCTTGTTTTTCCACTTGTACCTTTTTTCCTATTTTTCCACTTGTACCTTTTTTCCTATTTTTCCACGTACCTTTTTACAGATGCCATTTTACCACACCATTATTACCTAAACTCATACCCTGACATGCAAAACCTTTGTACCACCTTGGTAAATTAATATAGAAAGGAATGTTATTGATTTTCATTAAAATTTCATCAATTATTCATCTCAGTATGGTTCCAATAATATATTCAGGTTTCACACTTCAAGAAGACAAGAAGGAGAATCATAACTTAAATCCATAATAATAATGGAAAAATTTTGAAATCTGAATGACTAAATGTTGATCCCAATTTGATACATCAAGGTCCTACTAATGAATTGACTAAGACAAATAAATTCAATGAGAATGCAAGACTGTCAAAGGGAGATAATTCATACAAAACATGATCGAGAAAATATGACTTCTTATTTTTACTTATTTTTCTTCAATAAAATTAAAATTTATTAAAAAGGATCATTAATTTATAAATGCCGAATTGATGGTATATCTTTTGTTTTTTTTGCAGTCATCAAAAGCAATTTTAAACTTACCCTGAAATAATAAGTATGATAGTCACGCAATCCATTATTACAATAGTGTGTATTTTAGTCCTATGGAGCTTCAGATCAATTTGAGTTTCACTTGCAGCTGGCATAGGTGAGTATTTCCCAACAACTCCACTGTTCAGTGATGAAGTCAGATAATTCTGGGAAGCAAAATGATTGCACATTTTTAAACCAGTTGAAGTAATTAAGATACTAAGCAGACATTAGTTACAGTTCAAAAATTAACAATTTTTATTTGTAAAAAAAAAAAAATTACTAATCCTTTTGGTTCTTGCAAATTATTATTATTATCAATAAAATTAAAATCCACTAAATCAAATCATTTAAGAATAAAATATATATGCTGCTTTGATGAAACAAACTGAATTTTTTTGCAGGTGTTAAAAGCAAATTTAAACTTAACATAAAAAAGGATTATTACGATAGTCACATGAGCCATTATTACAATAGAATAGTGAATTTGATCCTCACTGTGTATCCCAGTCTTGTGAAGCTACAGATATGTAAACATCAATTTGAGTTTCACTTTCAGCTGACATAGATGAATGTTTCCCAAAAACTCAACAGGTCAGTGATGCAGTCAGATAATAATTCTGGGAAATGAAATAAGTCTATATTTTTAACTTAGCATAAGTAATTAGGATTTGTTTTTATATCATCAACTAATGTTAGGATAATTAATTTTAACCGTGGGCATTTTTCTTCATAATTTAAATGACTATTTTTATAGGAAACTTGAATTTCGTTTTTGTGGTGAAAAACACAATAGTTTAGAAATTCTTACAAAAATAAGATAATAGTTGAATTCTATAAGAATACAGTAGTATGTTTGAGAAATTGCAGAAAGTTTAACATTTTAAATAAACTAATGCTTTCTAGTTGAATTAAATGTAAATGTAATAAGCTGTTTGCATTTGATTAAAAAAGTGATGACGCAAGAGAGTCAGTCAAAGGGAGATAATTAAGAGGAGGGGAATGATGAAAAGAAAGTAGATCCCAGTTATACCATCTCTTACATCAATATAAGAGGGTCTACATTCCAACTTTCCAAAAGTGAAACTCCATCTTCAATCTCAACTCACCTGTTACTGTCTGAAACAGGTATTAATGCCTCAATCCCATTGCAAGAATTCACAATCAGGGGCTCCTCACCCAATATAGCAAAATATGAACACTTAAAAATGCCACGGTCATGAAAATGGTGACCGCATCAAGGATGGGTTTCCCTGTGGCAGGGACACAAAAAAAACAGGACCCTGATCATGTGTATATGTGTTTTCACATGGCACACTACCACATTTGTCTTTGCCCTGTATCATCCTCAAGATGAAGGATCAGTAATCTTTGATCGAATATCAGAGAGGATTGACAATATCCTTACCGAATTTCCCTCAGCCAACTTTCACATACGCGGTGACTTCAATGTTCCCCACAAAGAGTCTACTCTAACAAAACTGATGAGGAAGGCAGGTCTGCGGAGACTTTTCCATCACATATGAACTCAGATCATTGAAGAACCCACCTGAGTCCCAGATACATGAGGACAGCAGGCAAACCTGCTCAATCTTTTCCTAATATCTGACACTGAAAAAGATCAGCAAAAGTTCTAGCCCCTGTTGGAATGTCAGATCATTCCTTAGTCAGTGTCCGGATTAACTCCAAATCAATGACATGCCCTAATTTACTATTCGTTAGAATGGTTTTTTCACTAAGCTCAGGCAGCATAGAACAGCTTTTGAGTCCTACATGAACAGCTTTTCACTATGCTGAGGCAGCAGTCCTATATGAACAGCTTTTCAGTCCTATATGAACAGCTTTTCACTATGCTGATGCAGCATAGAACAGCTTTCAGTCCTATATGAACAGCTTTTCACTATGCTGATGCAGCATATAACAGCTTTCAGTCCTATATGAACAGCTTTTCACTATGCTGAGGCAGCAGTCCTATATGAACAGTTTTTCAGTCCTATATGAACAGCTTTTCACTATGCTGAGGCAGCATAGAACAGCTTTCAGTCCTATATGAACAGCTTTTTCACTATGCTGAGGCAGCAGTCCTATATGAACAGCTTTTTTTTCAGTCCTATATGAACAGCTTTTCAGTCCTATGCTGATGAGGCAGCATAGAACAGCTTTCAGTCCTATATGAACAGCTTTTCACTATGCTGAGGCAGCAGTCCTATATGAACCCATATGAACAGCTTTTCAGTTTATATGAACAGCTTTTCACTATGCTGATGCAGCATAGAACAGCTTTCAGTCCTATATGAACAGCTTTTCACTATGCTAAGGCAGCATAGAACAGATTTCAGTCCTATATGAACAGCTTTTCACTATGCTGAGGCAGCAGTCCTATATGAACAGCTTTTCAGTCCTATATGAACAGCTTTTTTCTATGCTATGCTGATGCAGCATAGAACAGCTTTTCACAGTCCTCATATGAACAGCTTTTCACTATGCTAAGGCAGCATAGAACAGATTTCAGTCCTATATGAACAGCTTTTCACTATGCTGCAGCATAGAACAGCTTTTCAGTCCTATATGAACAGCTTTTCACTATGCTGAGGCCATAGAACAGCTTTCAGTCCTTTGAACAGCTTTTCACTATGCTGAGGGCAGTCCATAGAACAGCTTTCAGTCCTATATGAACAGCTTTTCACTGATGCAGCATGCTTCAGTCCTATATGGCTTTTCACTAGCAGTCCTATATAGAACAGATTTTCAGTCCTATATGAACAGCTTTTCACTATGCTGAGGCAGGATAGAACAGCTTTTTCAGTCCTATATGAACAGCTTTTCACTATGCTGATGCAGCATAGAACAGCTTTCAGTCCTATATGAACAGCTTTTCACTATGCTGAGCAGCAGCATGCTTTCAGTCCTATATGAACAGCTTTTCACTATGCTGATGCAGCATTTTCAGTCCTATATGAACAGCTTTTCACTATGCTGATGCAGCATAGAACAGCTTTCAGTCAGTCCTATATGAACAGCTTTTCACTATGCTGATGCAGCATAGAACAGCTTTCAGTCCTATATGAACAGCTTTTCACTATGCTGAGGGCAGCATATGAACAGCTTTTCAGTCCTATATGAACAGCTTTTCACTATGCTGATGCAGCATAGAACAGCTTTCAGTCCTATATGAACAGCTTTTTCACTATGCTGATGCAGCATAGAACAGCTTTCAGTCCTATATGAACAGCTTTTCACTATGCTGCATAGAACAGCTTTCAGTCCATATGAACAGCTTTTCACTATGCTGAGGCAGCAGTCCTATATGAACACAGTCCTATATGAACAGCTTTTCACTATGCTGAGGCAGCATAGAACAGCTTTCAGTCCTTGAACAGCTTTTCACTGAGGCAGCATATGAACAGATTTTCAGTCCTATATGAACAGCTTTTTCACTATGCTGAGGCAGCAGTCCTATATGAACAGATTTTCAGTCCTATATAAACAGCTTTTCACTATGCTGAGGCAGCATAGAACAGCTTTCAGTCCTATATGAACAGCTTTTCACTATGCTGATGCAGCATAGAACAGCTTTCAGTCCTATATGAACAGCTTTTCACTATGCTGATGCAGCATAGAACAGCTTTCAGTCCTATATGAACAGCTTTTCACTATGCTGAGGCAGCATAGAACAGCTTTCAGTCCTATATGAACAGCTTTTCACTATGCTGATGCAGCATAGAACAGCTTTCAGTCCTATATGAACAGCTTTTCACTATGCTGAGGCAGCATAGAACAGCTTTCAGTCCTATATGAACAGCTTTTCACTATGCTGAGGCAGCATAGAACAGCTTTCAGTCCTATATGAACAGCTTTTCACTATGCTCAGTCCTATATGAACAGCTTTTTCAGTCCTGAATGCTGAGGCAGCATAGAACAGCTTTCAGTCCTATATGAACAGCTTTTCACTATGCTGAGGCAGCAGTAGAATATGAACAGCTTTTTCAGTCCTATATGAACAGCTTTTCACTATGCTGCAGTCCATATGCAGCATATGCTGAGGCAGCTTTCAGTCCTATATGAACAGCTTTTCACTATGCTATATGGCAGCAGTCCTATATGAACAGCTTTTCAGTCCTATATGAACAGCTTTTCACTATGCTGATGCAGCATAGAACAGCTTTCAGTGAACCTTTTCATATGAACAGCTTTTCAGCTTTTCACTATGCTGAACAGCTTTTCACTATGCTGATGCAGCATAGAACAGCTTTCAGTCCTATATGAACAGCTTTTCACTATGCTGATGCAGCATAGAACAGCTTTCAGTCCTATATGCTTTTCACTAACAGCAGTTTTCAGTCCTATATGAACAGCTTTTCACTATGCTGCATAGAACAGCAGTCCTATATGAACAGCTTTTCAGTCCTATATGAACAGTCCTTTTTCACTATGCTGAGGCAGCATAGAACAGCTTTCAGTCCTATATGAACAGCTTTTCACTATGCTGAGGCAGCATAGAACAGCAGTCCTATATGAACAGCAGTCCTATATGAACAGCTTTTCACTATGCTGATGCAGCATAGAACAGATTTTCAGTCCTATATGAACACTTTTCACTATGCTGATGCAGCATAGAACAGCTTTCAGTCCTATATGAACAGCTTTTCACTATGCTGAGGCATATAGAACAGCTTTTCACTATGCATGCATAGAACATTTTCAGTCCTATATGAACAGCTTTTCACTATGTCCTAGAACAGCTTTCAGTCCTATTCACTATGCTGAGGCAGCATAGAACAGCTTTCAGTCCTATATGAACAGCTTTTCACTATGCTGAGCATAGAACAGCAGTCCTATGAACAGCATTTTCAGTCCTATATGAACAGCTTTTCACTATGCTGAGGCAGCATAGAACAGCTTTTCAGTCCTATATGAACAGCTTTTCACTATGCTGAGGAACAGCAGTCCTATATGAACAGCTTTTCAGTCCTATATGAACAGCTTTTCCTATATGAACACTTTTCACTATGCTGAGGCAGCAGCAGTAGAACAGCTTTCAGTCCTATATGAACAGCTTTTTCACTATGCTGCAGCATAGAACAGCTTTCAGTCCTATATGAACAGCTTTTCACTATGCTGATGCAGCATAGAACAGCTTTCAGTCCTATATGAACAGCTTTTCACTATGCTGAGGCAGCATAGAACAGCTTTCAGTCCTATATGAACAGCTTTTCACTATGCTGAGCAGCATAGAACAGCTTTCAGTCCTATATGAACAGCTTTTCACTATCCTTTGAACAGCTTTTCACTATGCTGATGCAGCATAGAACAGCTTTCAGTCCTATATGAACAGCTTTTCACTATGCTGATGCAGCTAACAACTTTCAGTCCTATATGAACAGCTTTTCACTATGCTGATGCAGCATAGAACAGCTTTCAGTCCTATATGAACAGCTTTTCACTATGCTGAGGCAGCAGTCCATATGAACAGCTTTTCAGTCCTATATGAACAGCTTTTCACTATGCTGAGGCAGCATAGAACAGCTTTCAGTCCTATATGAACAGCTTTTCACTATGCTGAGGCAGCAGTCCTATATGAACAGATTTTCAGTCCTATATGAACAGCTTTCACTATGCTGATGCAGCATAGAACAGCTTTCAGTCCTATATGAACAGCTTTTCACTATGCTGAGGCAGCAGTCCTATATGAACAGCTTTTCAGTCCTATATGAACAGCTTTTCACTATGCTGAGGCAGCATTTCAGTCCTATATGAACAGCTTTTCACTATGCTGAGGCAGCAGTCCTATATGAACAGCTTTTCCTATATGAACAGCTTTTCCTATATGAACAGCTTTTCAGTCCTATATGAACAGCTTTTCACTATGCTGATGCAGCATAGAACAGCATATGAGCTTTTCACTATGCTGATGCAGCATAGAACAGCTTTCAGTCCTATATGAACAGCTTTTCACTATGCTGCAGGCAGCTTTCAGTCCTATATGAACAGCTTTTCACTATCCTGAGGCAGCAGTCCATAGAACAGATTTTCAGTCCTATATGAACAGCTTTTCACTATGCTGATGCAGCATAGAACAGCTTTCAGTCCTATATGAACAGCTTTTCACTATGCTGATGCAGCATAGAACAAATTTTTCAGTCCTATATGAACAGCTTTTCACTATGCTGAGGCAGCATAGAACAGCTTTCAGTCCCTATATGAACAGCTTTTCACTATGCTGAGGCAGTCTTTTCAGTCCTATATGAACAGCTTTTCACTATGCTGAGGCAGCATAGAACAGCTTTCAGTCCTATATGAACAGCTTTTCACTATGCTGATGCAGCAGAACAGCAGTCAGTCCTATATGAACAGCTTTTCACTATGCTGTGCCTATAGAACAGCTTTTCAGTCCTATGAACACTTTTCACTATGCTGAGGCAGCATAGAACAGCTTTCAGTCCTATATGAACAGCTTTTTCACTATGCTGAGGCAGCATAGAACAGATTTTCAGTCCTATATGAACAGCTTTTCACTATGCTGAGGCAGCATAGCAGCTTTCAGTCCTATATGAACAGCTTTTTTTCTGAGGTCCTATATGAACAGCTTTTCACTATATGAACAGCTTTCTTTGCAGCATAGAACAGCTTTTCAGTCCTATATGAACAGCTTTTCACTATGCTGAGGCAGCATAGAACAGCTTTTTCAGTCCTATATGAACAGCTTTTCACTATGCTGAGGCAGCAGTCCTATATGAACAGCTTTTCAGTCCTATATGAACAGCTTTTCACTATGCTGATGCAGCATAGAACAGCTTTTCAGTCCTATATGAACAGCTTTTTCACTATGCTGATGCAGTCCATAGAACAGCTTTTCAGTCCTATATGAACAGCTTTTCACTATGCTGATGCATATAGAACAGCTTTCAGTCCTATATGAACAGCTTTTCACTATGCTGAGGCAGCATAGAAACAACTTTCAGTCCTATGAACAGCTTTTCACTATGCTGATATGAACAGATTTTCAGTCCTATATGAACAGCTTTTTCACTATGCTGAGGCAGCATAGAACAGCTTTCAGTCCTATATGAACAGCTTTTTCACATGCTGAGGCAGCAGTCCTATATGAACAGCTTTCAGTCCTATATGAACAGCTTTTCAGTGCTGATATAGAACAGCTTTCAGTCCTATATGAACAGCTTTTTCACTATGCTGAGGCAGCATAGAACAGCTTTTCAGTCCTATATGAACAGCTTTTCACTATGCTGATGCAGCATAGAACAGCTTTCAGTCCTATATGAACAGCTTTTCACTATGCTGAGGCAGCAGCATAGAACAGCTTTCAGTCCTATATGAACAGCTTTTCACTATGCTGATGCAGCATATGAACAGCTTTCAGTCCTATATGAACAGCTTTTCACTATGCTGATGCAGCATAGAACAGCTTTCAGTCCTATATGAACAGCTTTTCACTATGCTGATGCAGCATAGAACAGCTTTTCAGTCCTATATGAACAGCTTTTCACTATGCTGATGCAGCATAGAACAGCTTTTCAGTCCTATATGAACAGCTTTTCACTATGCTGATGCAGCATAGAACAGCTTTTCAGTCCTATATGAACAGCTTTTCACTATGCTGATGCAGCATAGAACAGCTTTCAGTCCTATATGAACAGCTTTTCACTATGCTGAGGCAGCATAGAACAGCTTTTCAGTCCTATATGAACAGCTTTTCACTATGCTGATGCAGCATAGAACAGCTTTCAGTCCTATATGAACAGCTTTTCACTATGCTGATGCAGCATAGAACAGCTTTCAGTCCTATATGAACAGTTTTTATGCTGATGCAGCATCTTTCAGTCCCATATGAACAGCTTTTCACTATGCTGAGGCCTCATAGAACAGCTTTTCAGTCCTATATGAACAGCTTTTCACTATGCTGATGCAGCATAGAACAGCTTTCAGTCCTATATGAACAGCTTTTCACTATGCTGAGGCAGCAGTCCCATATGAACAGCTTTTCAGTCCTATATAAACAGCTTTTCACTATGCTGAGGCAGCATAGAACAGCTTTCAGTCCTATATGAACAGCTTTTCACTATGCTGCAGCATAGAATGCTGATGAACAGCTTTTCACTATGCTGATAGAACAGCTTTTCAGTCCTATATGAACAGCTTTTCACTATGCTGATGCAGCATAGAACAGCTTTTCATATGAACAGCTTTTCACTATGCTGAGGCAGCAGTCCATAGAACAGATTTCAGTCCTATATGAACAGCTTTTTCACTATGCTGAGGCAGCATAGAACAGCTTTCAGTCCTATATGAACACAGCAGTCCTGATGCAGCAGCAGAACAGCTTTTTCAGTCCTATATGAACAGCTTTTCACTATGCTGGATGAGCATAGAACAGCTTTCAGTCCTATATGAACAGCTTTTTCACTATTGAGGCAGCATAGAACCCAGTCCTATATGAACAGCTTTTCACTATGCTGATGCAGCATAGAACAGCTTTCAGTCCTATATGAACAGCTTTTCTATGCTGAGGCAGCATAGAACAGTCCTATTGAACAGCTTTTCACTATGCTGATGCAGCATAGAACAGCTTTTCAGTCCTATATGAACAGCTTTTCTATCCTGATGCAGCTTTTCACTATGAACAGAACTTTCAGTCCTATATGAACAGCTTTTCACTATGCTGATGCAGCATAGAACAGCTTTCAGTCCTATATGAACAGCTTTTCACTGCTGAGGCAGCATAGAACAGCTTTCAGTCCTATATGAACAGCTTTCACTATGCTGATGCAGTCCTATATGAACAGCTTTTTTCATCCTATATGAACAGCTTTTCACTATGCTGAGGCAGCATAGAACAGCTTTCAGTCCTATATGAACAGCTTTTCACTATGCTGAGGCAGCATAGCTTTCAGTCCTATATGAACAGCTTTTCACTATGCTGAGGCAGCATGAACAGCTTTTCACTATGCTGATGCAGCATAGAACAGCTTTTCAGTCCTATATGAACAGCTTTTCACTATGCTGATGCAGCATGGAACAGCTTTCAGTCCTAGTCCCATATGCTGCTTTTTCAGTCCTATATGAACAGCTTTCACTATGCTGAGGCAGCATAGAACAGATTTCAGTCCTATATGAACAGCTTTTCACTATGCTGATGCAGCATAGAACAATTTTCAGTCCTATATGAACAGCTTTCACCTGATGCAGCATGAACAGATTTTCAGTCCTTATCACTTTTCACTGTGCTGAGGCAGCATAGCAGCTTTCCCTATATGAACAGCTTTTCAGTCCATAGATATGAACAGCATTTTTCACTATGCTGAGGCAGCCATAGAACAATTTTCAGTCCTATATGAACAGCTTTTCACTATGCTGAGCAGCATAGAACAGCTTTCAGTCCTATATGAACAGCTTTTCACTATGCTGATGCAGCATAGAACAGCTTTCAGTCCTATATGAACAGCTTTCACATATGTCCTATATGAACATGCTGCAGCATAGAACAGCTTTCAGTCCTATATGAACAGCTTTTCACTATGCTGAGGCAGCAGTCCTATAGAACCTTTCAGTCCTATATGAACAGCTTTTCACTATGCTGAGGCAGCATAGAACAGCTTTCAGTCCTATATGAACAGCTTTTTCACTATTTGATGCAGTCCTATGCAGCTTTTCACTATGCTGAGGCAGTATAGCAGCCCTATATGAACAGCTTTTCAGTCCTATATGAACAGCTTTTCACTATGCTGATGCAGCATAGAACAGCTTTCAGTCCTATATCTTTTCACTATGCTGATGCAGCATAGAACAGATTTTTCAGTCCTATATAAACAGCTTTTCACTATGCTGAGGCAGCAGTCCTATAGAACAGCTTTCAGTCCCATAGAACAGCTTTTCACTATGCTGAGCAGCATAGAACAGCTTTTCAGTCCTATATGAACAGCTTTTCACTATGCTGACGCAGCATAGAATGCAGCTTTTCCTATATGAACAGCTTTTCAGTCCTATATGAACAGCTTTTCTATGCTGATGCAGTATAGAACAGCTTTCAGTCCTATATGAACAGCTTTTCACTATGCTGAGGCAGCAGGCTTTCAGTCCTATATTAACAGCTTTTCACTATGCTGATGCAGCAGTCCTATATGAACAGCTTTTCAGTCCTATATGAACAGCTTTTCACTATGCTGAGGCAGCAGAACAGCTTTCAGTCCTATATGAACAGCTTTTCACTATGCTGATGCAGCATAGAACAGCTTTCAGTCCTATATGAACAGCTTTTTCACTATGCTGAGCTAATTATGCAGCTTTCAGTCCTATAGAACAACTATGCTGATGCAGCATAGAACAGCTTTCAGTCCTATATGAACAGCTTTTCACTATGCAGCTTTTTGAGGCAGCAGTCCATATGAACAGCTTTCAGTCCTATATGAACAGCTTTTTTTTCACTATGCTGATGCAGCATAGAACAGCTTTCAGTCTATATGAACAGCTTTTCACTATGCTGAGAACAGCTTTCAGCTATAGAACAGCTTTTCAGTCCTATATGAACAGCTTTTCACTATGCTGAGGCATGAACAGCTTTTTTCAGCATCCCATGCTTTTTTTTCACTATGCAGATTTTCAGCATAGAACAGCTGAGGCAGCATTTCAGTCCTAGAACAGCTTTCACTATGCTGATGCAGTCCATATGAACAGCTTTCAGTCCTATGAACAGCTTTTCACTATGCTGAGGCAGCATATGAACAACAGCTTCAGTCCTATATGAACAACAGTCCTTTTCACTATGCTGAGGCAGCATAGAACAGCTTTTTCTGATGCAGCATGAACTTTCACTATGCTGACGCAGCATAACAACTCAGTCCTATATGAACAGCTTTTTCAGTCCTGATGCAGCATAGAACAGCTTTTCAGTCCTATATGAACAGCTTTTTCACTATGCTGAGGCAGCAGCATGAAGCTTTCAGTCCTATGAACACCTTTTTCACTAAAGGCAGCATAGAACAGCAGTTTCAGTCCTGTATGAACAGCTTTTCACTATGCTGATGCAGCATAGAACAGCTTTCAGTCCTATATGAACAGCTTTTTCACTATGCTGAGGGTGCAGCTATATGAACAGCTTTTCACTTTTCAGTCCTATATGAACAGCTTTTCACTGTGCTGAGGCAGCATAGAACAGCTTTCAGTCCTATATGAACAGCTTTTCACTATGCTGAGGCAGCAGTCCCATATGAACAGATTTTCAGTCCTATATGAACAGTTTTTCACTATGCTGAGGCAGATGCAGCTTTTCAGTCCTATATGAACAGCTTTTCAGTTACATTAACAGCTTTTCCTGATATATGAACAGATTTTCAGTCCTATTTCCTATATAGAACAGCTTTCAGTTATATTTCACTATGCTGAGGCAGCATAGAACAGCTTTCAGTCCTATATGAACAGCTTTTCACTATGCTGAGCATAGAACAGCAGTCCTATATGAACAGCTTTTCACTATGCTGAGGCAGTCCCTATATGAACAGCTTTCACTACTTTTCAGTCCTATCCTTTTTCACTATGCTGAGTCTTTCAGTCCCATATGAACAGCTTTTCACTATGCTGAGGCAGCATAGAACAGCTTTCAGTCCTATATGAACAGCTTTTCACTATGCTGATAGCAGCAGTCCTATATGAACAGCTTTTTCAGTCCTATATGAACAGCTTTCACTATGCTGCATGCAGCTTTAGTAGAACATGCTTTCAGTCCTATATGAACAGCTTTTCACTATGCTGATGCAGCATAGAACAGTCCTTTCAGTCCTATATGAACAGCTTTTTTCACTATGCTGCTGGGGCAGCTTTCAGTCCTATATGAACAGCTTTTCACTTTGCAGCATAGAACAGCTTTCAGTCCTATATGAACAGCTTTCACAGCTGAGGCAGATCCATAGAACAGCTTTCAGTCCTATATGAACAGCTTTTCACTATGCTGATGCAGCATAGAACAGCTTTCAGTCCTATATGAACAGCTTTTCACTATGCTGAGGCAGCAGCATGCTTTCAGTCCTATATGAACAGCTTTCACTATGCTGACGCAGCATACAGCTTTCACAGCTTTTCAGGCAGCTGTCCTATATATGAACAGATTTTCAGTCCTATATAAACAGCTTTTCACTATGCTGAGGCAGCATAGAACAGCAGTCCTATATGAACAACAGCTTTTCACTATGCTGAGGCAGCAGCCCCTATATGAACAGCTTTTTCACAGGCAGCATAGAACAGTCCTATATGAACAGCTTTTCACTATGCTGATGCAGCATAGAACAGCTTTCAGTCCCTATATGAACAGCTTTTCACTATGCTGAGGCAGCAGTCCCATATGAACAGCTTTTCAGTCCTATATGAACAGCTTTTTCACTATGCTGATGCAGCATAGAACAGCTTTCAGTCCTATATGAACAGCTTTTCACTATGCTGAGGGCAGCATAGAACAGATTTTCAGTCCTATATGAACAGCTTTTTCACTATGCTGAGGCAGCATAGAAGTCAGTCCTATATGAACAGCTTTTCACTTTTCAGTCCTATATATATATATAAACAGCTTTTCACTATGCTGAGAACAGCTTTCAGTCCCATATGAACAGCTTTTTCAATGCTGAGGCAGCATATGAACAGCTTTTCAGTCCTATATGAACAGCTTTTCACTATGCTGAGGCAGCATAGAACAGCTTTCCAGTCCTATATGAACAGCTTTTCACTATGTTTGAACAGCTTTCAGTCCTATATAAAGTCCTATATGAACAGCTTTTCAGTCCTATATGAACAGCTTTTCACTGCTGATGCAGCATAGAACAGCTTTCAGTCCTATATGAACAGCTTTTCACTATGCTGATGCAGCATAGAACAGCTTTCAGTCCTATATGAACAGCTTTTCACTATGCTGATCCTCAGTCCTATATGAACAGCTTTTCACTATGCTGATGCAGCATAGAACAGCTTTCAGTCCTATATGAACAGCTTTTCACTATGTTGAGGCATGAACAGCTTTTCAGTCCTATCCTACAGAACAGCTTTTCACTATGCTGATGCAGCATAGAAACAGTCCTATATGAACAGCTTTTCACTATGCTGATGCAGCATAGAACAGCTTTCAGTCCTATATGAACAGCTTTTTCACTATGCTGAGGCAGTCCTATATGAACAGCTTTTCACTAGTCCTATATGAACAGCTTTTCACTATGCTGAGATGCAGCATAGAACAGCTTTCAGTCCTATATGAACAGCTTTTCACTATGCTGAGGCAGCAGTCCCATATGAACAGATTTTCAGTCCATTTTGAACAGCTTTTCAGTCCAGCTTTTCACTATGCTGATGCAGCATAGAACAGCTTTTCAGTCCTATATGAACAGCTTTTCACTATGCTGAGGCAGCATAGAACAGCTTTCAGTCCTATATGAACAGCTTTTCACTATTGAGAGGCAGCAGTCCTATATGAACAGCTTTTCAGTCCCTATATTTTCACTATGCTGAGGCAGCATAGAACAGCTTTCAGTCCTATATGAACAGCTTTTCACTATGCTGAGGCAGCAGTCCTATTTTCAGTCCTATGAACAGCTTTTTTTTGAGGCAGTCCCATATGGGCAGCTTTCAGTCCCATATGAACAGCTTTTCACTATGCTGATGCAGCATAGAACAGCTTTCAGTCCTATATGAACAGCTTTCACTATGCTGAGGCATCCTGAACAGCTTTCAGTCCTCATATGAACAGCTTTTCACTATGCTGATGCAGCATAGAACAGCTTTTCAGTTTCAGTCCTGATATGAACAGCTTTTCTAGTAGAACCTTTCAGTCCTATATGAACAGCTTTTCACTATGCTGATGCAGCATAGAACAGCTTTCAGTCCTATATATGAACAGCTTTTTCACTATGCTGATGCAGCATAGAACAGCTTTCAGTCCTATATGAACAGCTTTTCACTATGCTGAGGCAGCAGTCCTATATGAACAGCTTTTTCAGTCCTATGAACAGCTTTTTCACTATGCTGATGCAGCATAGAACAGCTTTTTCAGTCCTATATGAACAGCTTTTCACTATGCTGATGCAGCATAGAACAGTCAGTCCTATATGAACAGCTTTTCACTATGCTGATGCAGTCCTATATGAACAGCTTTTTCACTATTTCAGTCCTTTCAGTCCTATGAACAGCTTTTCACTATGCTGATGCAGCAGTCCCATATGAACAGCTTTTTTCAGTCCTATATGAACAGTCCTATATTTTCACTATGCTGATGCAGCATAGAACAGCTTTTCAGTCCTATATGAACAGCTTTTCACTATTCACTATGAACAGATTTTCAGTCCTATGCAGGCAGAACAGCTTTCAGTCCTATATGAACAGCTTTTCACTATGTTATGCAGATGTCCAGCATAGAACAGAACATTTTCAGTCCTATATGAACAGCTTTTTTTGCTGATGCAGTCCTTTATATGAACAGCTTTTCACTATGCTGATGCAGCATAGAACAGCTTTCAGTCCTATATGAACAGCTTTTCACTATGCTGATGCAGCATAGAACAGCTTTCAGTCCTATATGAACAGCTTTCACTATGCTGAGGCAGCAGTGAACAGCTTTTCAGTCCTATATGAACAGCTTTTCACTATGCTGATGCAGTATAGAACAGCTTTTTCACTATCCTATATGAACAGCTTTTTCACTATGCTGATGCAGCATTTTCAGTCCTATATGAACAGCTTTTCACTATGCTGATGCAGCATAGAACAGCTTTCAGTCCTATATGAACAGCTTTTCACTATGCTGATGCAGTCCTATATGAACAGATTTTTCAGTCCTATATGAACAGCTTTTCACTATGCTGATGCAGCATGGAACAGCTTTTCAGTCCCTATGAACCACCATGCTGAGGCAGCAGTCCTATATGAAACAGTCCTTTGAACAGCTTTTCTACTGATGCAGCATGAAGTCCTATATGAACAGCTTTTCCTATATGAACAGCTTTCAGTTTCACTATGCTGATGCAGCATAGAACAGCTTTCAGTCCTATATGAATTTTCACTTTTCACTATAGAATGCTGATGCAGCATGCTGATGCAGCATAGAACAGCTTTCAGTCCTATATGAACAGCTTTTCACTATGCTGATGGCATAGAACAGATTTTTTCAGTCCTATATGAACAGCTTTTCACTATGCTGATGCAGCATAGAACAGCTTTCAGTCCTATATGAACAGCTTTTTCACTATGCTGAGGCAGCATGAATAGCTTTTCAGTCCTATGCTTTTCACTATGCTGAGGCAGCATAGAACAGCTTTCAGTCCTATATGAACAGCTTTTCACTATGCTGATGCAGCAGGCAGCATATATGAACAGCTTTTCAGTCATAGAAGAGCTTTTTCAGTCCTATATGAACAGCTTTTCTATGCTGATGCTGAGCTTTCAGCTATAGCATAGAACAGCTTTCAGTCTATATGAACAGCTTTCACTATGCTGAGGCAGCATAGAACAGCTTTTTGAACAGCTTTTCACTATGCTGATGCAGCATAGAACAGCTTTCAGTCCTATATGAACAGCTTTTCACTATGCTAGAACAGGCAGCAGTCCTATATGAACAGCTTTTCAGTCCTATATGAACAGCTTTTCACTATGCTGATGCAGCATAGAACAGCTTTCAGTCCTATATGAACAGCTTTTCACTATGCTGATGCAGCATAGAACAGCTTTCAGTCCTATATGAACAGCTTTTCACTATGCTGATGCAGCATAGAACAGCTTTCCAGCTTTTCCTATATGAACAGCTTTCAGTCCTATATTTTCACTATGCTGATGCAGCATAGGCAGCTTTCAGTCCATTCAGTCCTATATGAACAGCTTTTCACTATGCTGATGCAGCATAGAACAGCTTTTCAGTCCTATATGAACAGCTTTCACTATGCTGATGCAGCATAGAACAGCTTTCAGTCCATATAAACAGCTTTTCACTATTGAGGCAGCATCCTTTCATATATGAACAGCTTTTCATGCTGATGCAGCTGAGGCAGCTTTTCACTATGCTGATGCAGAGAACAGCTTTCAGTCCTATATGAACAGCTTTTCACTATGCTGAGCAGCATAGAACAGCTTTCAGTCCTATATGAACAGCTTTTTCACTCAGTCCTATAAACAGCTTTTCACTATGCTGAGGCAGCATAGAACAGCTTTCAGTCCTATATGAACAGCTTTTCACTATGCTGAGGCAGCAGTCCTATATGAACAGAACAGCTTTTGAACAGCTTTTCCTGATATAAACAGCTTTTCACTATGCTGATGCAGCATAGAACAGCTTTCAGTCCTATATGAACAGCTTTTCACTATGCTGCAGCTTTCATAGAACAGCAGTCCATATGAACAGCTTTTCACTATGCTGAGGCAGCAGTCAGTCCTATATGAACAGCTTTTCAGTCCTATATGAACAGATTTTTCCCATATGAACAGCTTTCTGATGCATATGAAACAGTCCTATATTTTCACTATGCTGCATAGAACAGATTTCAGTCCTATATGAACAGCTTTTCACTATGCTGATCCATAGAACAGCTTTTCAGTCCTATATGAACAGCTTTTCACTATGCTGATGCAGCATAGAACAGCTTTCAGTCCTATATGAACAGCTTTTCACTATGCTGATGCAGCATGAGGCAGCTTCCAGTCCTATATGAACAGCTTTTCACTCCTATATGAACAGCTTTTCCTATGCTGAACAACTTTTCAGTCCTATATGAACAGCTTTTCACTATGCTGATGCAGCGCTTTCCTATAGTCCCTATATGAACAGCAGTCCTTTTATGAACAGCTTTTTTTATGAGGCACAGCATTTTCAGAACAGCTTTTCACTATGCTATATAACAGCTTTCAGTCCTATATTTTCACTATGCTGAGGCAGCATAGAACAGCTTTCAGTCCTATATGAACAGCTTTTTCACTATTGAGAACAGATTTCAGTCCTATATATGAACAGCTTTTCACTAACAGTCCCATATGAACAGCTTTTTCAGTCCCTATATGAACAGCTTTTTTCAGTCCTATATGCTTTTCACTATGCTGAGGGCAGCATAGAACAGCTTTCAGTCCTATATGAACAGCTTTTCACTATGCTGAGGCAGCAGTCCTATATGAAGCTTTTCAGTCCTATATGAACAGCTTTTTCACTATGCTGAGGCAGATTTTCAGTCCTATAGAACAGCTTTTTCACTATGCTGATGCAGCATAGAACAGTCCTATATTTTCACTATGCTGAGGCAGCAGCAGAACAGCTTTTCAGTCCTATATGAACAGCTTTTCACTATGAGGCAGCATAAACAATTTTCAGTCCTATATTTTTTTCACTATGCTGAGGCAGCATAGAACAGCTTTCAGTCCTATATGAACAGCTTTTCACTATGCTTGCAGTCCTATAGAACAGCTTTTCAGTCCTATATGAACAGCTTTTCACTATGCTGGAGGCAGCATAGAACCTTTCAGTCCTATATGAACAGCTTTTTTCACTATGCTGAGGCAGCATAGAACAGCTTTTCAGTCCTATATATATGAACTTTCAGTCTATATTTTCACTATGCTGCTGAGAACAGCAGTCCTATATGAACAGCTTTTCAGTCCTATATGAACAGTCCTTTTCACTATGCTGAGGCAGCATAGAACAGCTTTCAGTCCTATATGAACAGCTTTTCACTATGCTGAGGCAGCAGTCCCTATATGAACAGCTTTTCACTAGTCCTATATGAACAGCTTTCACTATGCTGATGCAGTCCATAGAACAGCTTTTCACTATGCTGATGCAGCAGTCCTATATGAACAGCTTTTTCACTTTTCAGAACGAACAGCTTTTCAGTCCTATATGAACACTTTTCACTATGCTGATGCAGCATAGAACAGCTTTCAGTCCTATATGAACAGCTTTTCACTATGCTGAGGCAGCAGTCCTATATGAACAGATTTTCAGTCCTATATAAACAGCTTTTCACTATGCTGAGGCAGCATAGAACAGCTTTCAGTCCTATATGAACAGCTTTTCACTATGCTGAGGCAGCAGTCCTATATGAACAGATTTTCAGTCCTATATGAACAGCTTTTCAG
The DNA here is from genome assembly GCA_903632075.3 of Acanthosepion pharaonis. Taxonomy (NCBI): domain Eukaryota; kingdom Metazoa; phylum Mollusca; class Cephalopoda; order Sepiida; family Sepiidae; genus Acanthosepion; species Acanthosepion pharaonis. The sequence continues at coordinate 964,234 of CAHIKZ030002589.1, forward strand.
CATCCTTTCATATATGAACAGCTTTTCACTATGCTGAGGCAGCATAGAACAGCTTTTTCAGTCCTATATGAACAGCTTTTCACTATGCTGATGGCAGCAGTCCTATATGAACAGCTTTTTTCAGTCCTATATGAACAGCTTTTCACTATGCTGAGGCAGCATAGAACAGCTTTCAGTCCTATATGAACAGCTTTTCACTATGCTGATGCAGCATAGAACAGTCAGTCTATATGAACAGCTTTTTCACTTAGAACAGCTTTTCCAGTCCTATAAACAGCTTTTCACTATGCTGATGCAGCATAGAACAGCTTTCAGTCCTATATGAACAGCTTTTCACTACTGAGCATTTTCAGTCCTATATGAACAGCTTTTCACTATGCTGATGCAGCATAGAACAGCTTTCAGTCCTATATGAACAGCTTTTCCTGATATGAACAGTCCCTATATGAACAGCTTTTCACTATATGAGGAGCAGTCCATATGAACAGTCAGTCCTATATGAACAGCTTTTCACTATGCTGATGCAGCATAGAACAGTCCTTTCAGTCCTATATGAAACAGCTTTTCAGTCCTATGCTGATGCAGCATAGAACAGCTTTCAGTCCTATATGAACAGCTTTTCACTATGCTGAGGCAGCAGTCCCTATGAACAGCTTTTCAGTCCTATATGAACAGCTTTTCACTATGCTGATGCAGCATAGAACAGCTTTCAGTCCTATATGAACAGCTTTTCACTATGCTGAGGATGCAGCTTTTCCTATATGAACAGATTTTCAGTCCCTATATGAACAGCTTTTCACTATGCTGATGCAGCATAGAACAGCTTTCAGTCCTATATGAACAGCTTTTCATGCTGATGCAGCATAGAACAGCTTTCAGTCCTATATGAACAGCTTTTCACTATGCTGCAGATGCAGCTTTCAGTCCTATATGAACAGCTTTTCACTTTGAGGCAGCAGTCCTTTCAGTATATAAACAGCTTTTCACTATGCTGATGCAGCATAGAACAGCTTTCAGTCCTATATGAACAGCTTTTTCACTATGCTGCATAGGCAGCAGTCCTATATGAACAGCTTTTTCCTACTGAACAGCTTTTGCTGATGCAGCATAGAACAGCTTTCAGTCCTATATGAACAGCTTTTTCACTATGCTGAGGCAGCAGTCCTATATGAACAGCTTTTCAGTCCTATATGAACAGCTTTTCACTATGCTGAGGCAGCATAGAACAGCTTTCAGTCCCTATATGAACAGCTTTTCACTATGCTGAGGCAGCAGTCCTATATGAACAGCTTTTTCAGTCCTATATGAACAGCAGCATTTTCAGTCCTATGAACAGCTTTCACTATGCTGAGGCAGCATAGAACAGCTTTCAGTCCTATATGAACAGCTTTTCACTATGCTGATGCAGCAGTAGAACAGTCCTATTGAACAGTCCTATGAGGCAGCATGAACACAGTCCTTTTCACTATGCTGAGGCAGCAGTCCTATATGAACAGCTTTTCAGTCCTATATGAACAGCTTTTCACTGTATGCTGATGCAGTCCTATATGAACAGCTTTTCACTATGCTGATGCAGCATTTCAGTCCTATATGAACAGCATATTTTTCACTATGCTGAGAACAGCAGTCCATATGAACAGCAGATATAAACAGCTTTTCAGTCCTATATGAACAGCTTTTCACTATGCTGCATAGAACAGCAGTCCTATATGAACAGCTTTTTCACTATTGAGGCAGCAGTCCTATATGAACAGATTTTCAGTTTAAACAGCTTTTCACTATGCTGATGCAGCATAGAACAGCTTTCAGTCCTATATGAACAGCTTTTCACTATGCTGAGGCAGAACAGCTTTTTCAGTCCTATATGAACAGCTTTTCACTATGCTGAGGCAGCAGTCCTATATGAACAGCTTTTCAGTCCTATAGAACAGCTTTTCTATGCTGATGCAGCATGAACAGCTTTTTCAGTCCTATATATGCTTTTCACTATGCTGAGGCAGCAGTCCTATATGAACAGCTTTTCAGTCCTATATGAACAGCTTTTCACTATGCTGATGCAGCATAGAACAGCTATTTCAGTCCTATATGAACAGCTTTTCACTATGCTGATGCAGCATAGAACAGCTTTCAGTCCTATATGAACAGCTTTTTTCAGTCCTATATACTTTTCAGTCCTATATGAACAGCTTTTCACTATGCTGATGCAGCATAGAACAGCTTTCAGTCCTATATGAACAGCTTTTCACTATGCTGAGGCAGCAGTCCATATGAACAGATTTTTCAGTCCTATATGAACAGCTTTTCACTATGCTGAGGCAGCATAGAACAGCTTTCAGTCCCTATATGAACAGCTTTTCACTATGCTGAGGCAGCAGTCCCATATGAACAGCTTTTTCAGTCCTATATGAACAGCTTTTCACTATGCTGATGCAGCATAGAACAGTCCTATATGAACAGCTTTTCACTATCCTATATGAACAGCTTTCAGTTTGAACACTTTTATGCTGAGGCAGCAGTCCTATATGAACAGCTTTTCAGTCCTATATGAACAGCTTTTCACTATGCTGATGCAGCATAGAACAGCTTTCAGTCCTATATGAACAGCTTTTCACTATGATGCATAGAGCAGTCCTATATGAACAGATTTTTTCAGTCCTATATGAACAGCTTTTCACTATGCTGAGGCAGCAGTAGAACAGCTTTCAGTCCTATATGAACAGCTTTTCACTATGCTGAGGCAGCATAGAACAGCTTTCAGTCCTATATGAACAGCTTTTCACTATGCTGAGGCAGCAGTCCTATATGAACAGCTTTTCAGTCCTATATGAACAGCTTTTCACTATGCTGATGCAGCATAGAACAGCTTTCAGTCCTATATGAACAGCTTTTCACTATGCTGATGCAGCATAGAACAGCTTTCAGTCCTATATGAACAGCTTTCACTATGCTGAGGCAGCAGTCCTATATGAACAGATTTTCAGTCCTATATGAAAGCTTTTCACTATGCTGAGGCAGCATAGAACAGCTTTCAGTCCTATATGAACAGCTTTTCACTATGCTGAGGCAGCATAGAACACTTTAGTCCTATATGAACAGCTTTTCACTATGCTGATGCAGCATAGAACAGCTTTTTCAGTCCTATATGAACAGCTTTTCACTATGCTGAGGCAGCATAGAACAGCTTTCAGTCCTATATGAACAGCTTTTCACTATGCTGAGGCAGCATTTTCAGTCCTATATGAACAGCTTTTTCCTATATGAGGCAGAACAGCTTTTCAGTCACTATGCTGATGCAGCATAGAACTATATGAACAGCTTTTTCACTATGCTGAGGCAGCAGTCCCATATAGAACAACAGTCCTATATAAACAGCTTTTCATGCTGAGGCAGTAGAACCTATATGAACAGCTTTTTCAGTCCTATATGAACAGCTTTTTTCACTATGCTTTCAGTCCTATATGAACAGCTTTTTTCACTATGCTTTTGATGCAGCTATAGAACAGCTTTCAGTCCTATATGAACAGCTTTTCACTATGCTGAGGCAGCAGTCCCTATATAGTCCTATATGAACAGCTTTTCACTATTTGCAGTAGAACCTTTTTCAGTCCTATATGAACAGCTTTTCACTATGCTGATGCAGCAGTCCTATAGAACAGCTTTCAGTCCTATATGAACAGCTTTTCAGTTTGAACACTATGCTGATGCAGCATAGAACAGCTTTCAGTCCCATATGAACAGCTTTTCACTATGCTGAGGCAGCAGTCCTATATGAACAGCTTTCAGTCCTATATGAACAGCTATATTAACAGCTTTTCACTATGCTGAGAACAGCTTTTTCAGTCCTATATGAACAGCTTTTTCACTATTTCAGTCCTATATGAACAGCTTTTCACTATGCTGATGCAGCATAGAACAGCTTTTTCAGTCCCTATATGAACAGCTTTTTCACTATGCTGATGCAGCATAGAACAGCTTTCAGTCCTATATGAACAGCTTTTCACTATGCTGAGGCAGCATAGAACAATTTCAGTCCTATATTTTCACTATGCTGAGGCAGCATATGAACAGCTTTTTTCCAGAACAGCTTTTCCTATGCTGATGCAGCATAACAGCTTTTCCTATATGAACTATGCTGAGGAACAGCAGTCCTATATGAACAGATTTTCAGTCCTATATGAACAGCTTTTTCACTATGCTGATGCAGCATAGACAGATTTTCAGTCCTATATGAACAGCTTTTCACTATGCTGAGGCAGCAGCATAGAACAGCTTTCAGTCCTATATGAACAGCTTTTCACTATGCTGAGGCAGCATAGAACATCAGTCCTATATGAACAGCTTTTCACTATTTCAGTCCTATATGAACAGCTTTTTCACTATGCTGATGCAGCAGAACAGCTTTCAGTCCTATATGAACAGCTTTTCACTATGCTGAGGCAGCAGTCCTATATGAACAGCTTTTCAGTCCTATATGAACAGCTTTTCACTATGCTGAGGCAGCATAGAACAGCTTTCAGTCCTATATTCACTATGCTGATGCAGCATAGAACAGCTTTCAGTCCTATATGAACAGCTTTTCACTATGCTGATGCAGCATAGAACAGCTTTCAGTCCTATATGAACAGCTTTTCACTATGCTGAGGCAGCATCCTATATGAACAGCTTTTTCAGTCCTATATGAACAGCTTTTCACTATGCTGATGCAGCATAGAACAGCTTTCAGTCCTATATGAACAGCTTTTCACTATGCTGAGCAGCTATAGAACAGATTTTTCAGTCCATCACTATGCTGAAGCATAGAACAGCTTTCAGTTATATGAACAGCTTTTCACTATGCTATAGAACAATTTTCAGTCCCTATATGAACAGCTTTTCACTATGCTGAGGCAGCATAGAACAGCTTTCAGTCCTATATGAACAGCTTTTCACTATGCTGAAGCAATCCAGAACAGCTTTTCAGTCTATATGAACAGCTTTTCACTATGCTGAGGCAGTCCTATATGAACAGCAGTCCTATATGAACAGCTTTTCTTTTTGAAGCTTTTTCACTATGCTGATGCAGCATAGAACAGTCCTATATGAACAGTCCTGAGGCAGCAGTCCTATATGAACAGCTTTTTCAGTCCTATTTTTCACTATGCTGAGGCAGCATAGAACAGCTTTCAGTCCTATATGAACAGTTTTTCACTTATGCTGAGTCCAGCATAGAACAGCTTTCAGTCCTATATGAACAGCTTTTCTCTATGCTGAGGCAGCAGATACAGCTTTTCAGTCCTATATGAACAGCTTTTCACTATGCTGCAGCATAGAACAGCTTTCAGTCCTATATGAACAGCTTTTCACTATGCTTTTCAGTCCTATATGAACAGCTTTTTCACTATGCTGAGGCAGCATAGAACAGCTTTTCAGTAGTCCTATATGAACAGCTTTTTCACTATGCTGAGGCAGCACAGAACAGTCCTATATGAACAGCTATTTCAGTCCTATATGAACAGCTTTTCACTATGCTGATGCAGCATAGAACAGCTTTCAGTCTGATATGAACAGCTTTTCACTATGCTGAGGCAGCAGTCCTATATGAACAGCTTTTCAGTCCTATATGAACAGCTTTTCACTATGCTGAGGCAGCATAGAACAGTTTTTTCAGTCCCATATGAACAGCTTTTCACTATTCACTATGCTGAGGCAGCAGTCACTATGCTGATGCAGCATAGAACAGCTTTTCAGTCCTATATGAACAGCTTTTCACTATGCTGATGCAGCATAGAACAGCTTTCAGTCCTATATGAACAGCTTTTCACTATGCTGAGGCATAGAACAGCTTTCCTATATGAACAGCTTTTTGCTGAGGCAGCAGTCCTATATGAACAGCTTTTCACTATGCTGATGCAGCATAGAACAGTTTTCAGTCCTATATGAACAGCTTTTCACTATGCTGCAGGCAGCAGTCCTATATGAACAGCTTTTCAGTCCTATATGAACAGCTTTTCACTATGCTGATGCAGCATAGAACAGCTTTCAGTCCTATAGAACAGCAGCAGTTTTCAGTCCTATATGAACAGCTTTTCACTATGCTGAGGCAGCAGTCCTATATGAACAGCTTTTCAGTCCTATATGAACAGCTTTTCACTATGCTGAGGCAGCATAGAACACTTTTAGTCCTATATGAACAGCTTTTCACTATGCTGATGCAGCATAGAACAGCTTTCAGTCCTATATGAACAGCTTTTCACTATGCTGAGGCACAGCAGTCCTATATGAACAGCTTTTCAGTCCATATGAACAGCTTTTCACTATGCTGATGCAGCATAGAACAGCTTTCAGTCCTATATGAACAGCTTTTTTGAGGCAGCAGGGCAGCAGTCCTATATGAACAGCTTTTCAGTCCTATGCTTTCAGTCCTTTGAACAGCTTTTCACTATGCTGAGGCAGCATAGAACAGCTTTCAGTGAACCTTTTCACTATGCAGCATAGAACAGCTTTTCACTATGCTATGAGGCAGCAGTCCTATATGAACAGCTTTCAGTCCTGATAGAACAGCTTTTCAGCTTTTCACTATGCTGATGCAGCATAGGAACTATATGAAGCTTTTCAGTCCTATATAAACAGCTTTTCACTATGCTGATGCAGCATAGAACAGCTTTCAGTCCTATATGAACAGCTTTTCACTATGCTGATGCAGCATAGAACAGCTTTCAGTCCTATATGAACAGCTTTTCACTATGCTGAGGCAGCATATGAACAGCTTTCAGTCCTATATGAACAGCTTTTCACTATGCTGATGCAGCAGCTTTTCACTATGCTGAACAGCTTTCAGTCCTATATGAACAGCTTTTCACTATGCTGATGCAGCATAGAACAGCTTTCAGTCCTATATGAACAGCTTTTCACTATGCTGATGCAGCATAGAACAGCTTTCAGTCCTATATAAACAGCTTTTCACTATGCTGATGCAGCATAGGCAGCATAGAACAGCTTTCAGAACCCTATATAAACAGCTTTTCACTATGCTGATGCAGCATAGAACAGCTTTCAGTCCTATATGAACAGCTTTTCACTATGCTGAGGAACATCAGTCCTATATGAACAGCTTTTCAGTCCTATATCCTATATGAACAGCTTTTCAGTCCTATATAAACAGCTTTTCACTATGCTGAGGCAGCATAGAACAGCTTTCAGTCCTATATGAACAGCTTTTCACTATGCTGATGCAGCATAGAACAGCTTTCAGTCCTATATGAACAGCTTTTCACTATGCTGATGCAGCATAGAACAGCTTTCAGTCCTATATGAACAGCTTTTCACTATGCTGATGCAGCATAGAACAGCTTTCAGTCCTATATGAAGAGCTTTTCACTACACTGAGGCAGCATGGAACAGCTTTCAGTCCAATATGAACAGCTTTACAGTCCTATATGAACAGCTTTTCACTATGCTGAGGCAGCATAGAACAGCTTTTAGTCCTATATGATGGATATTGAATCTTGTGGATTCTGGAAGATCACCAGCCAAATTATCATGAGGCAAAGTGGTTGTGCCCACTATTATAAATGGCTCCAAGGTCATATCCTACTTGACAGACAAAGCAAAGCTCTTCACCTTGATCTTTTGTCGAACTCAATGTTAAATGACAAAGGCCATCTCCTCCCCAACTTCCCATGTCTCATTGAGCACAATCTCATTAATAAACTTCTTTCAGCAAGTAAGAGAGTCTTATCAAAAGTCTTGACCCCAAAAAAGTTGAACTACTGCCAGTCATGATGAATGGATGTCTCCTCAAAGAGGCCCCATGCCTCAAATGATGTGCCTCAAACTCACACCCGACCACAAGTGGAATTCCTATATACAATCCATCACTAATAATGCCAATAAAATGATTGGCACCTTGTAGCATTCCATTACATAACTGACTTGTCATGCTATCCTCTACCATTATAAGAAAAAGACCAGATCAGGCTGAAAATGGGGTATTGTTGCCACATTTGGGCAGGAGCTGCTAGACCTCACTTTCCAGTTTTGAGTTCAAAAGCATGTCTGAGTCCTTGTGAGAGAAGAATTATTTTTCCACCCTCCAAACTTACTCTCAGAGGTGGCATGTGGCAAGTCTCTCACTGCTCTATTACTAATACCATGGAAAATGCTCTGACGAACTGCATCTCCTGGTTCCACCAGATTGGACCTTCATAATTAGGGACCCACTACACACTTACATAATAGCAAACTACCCACATTCCATCTGTATTCCATCAGCAAGAAGTAAGTTCCACTCAAATACCTTCTTCCCATGAGGAACAACTGTTCTGTGGAACAGACTCCCTAGAGGCTGTTTCCCTGATCACTACAATCTTAACCTGTTCAAGTCTAGAGTCAACCATTATCTTCCCTTCTAATCCATATAAACTACCTCTACCTCAAGTGGCCAAAGCCTTGTACAGGGTGGACCTTACTGTAAAATAAAAACAAAGGAATATAACTTCTCAGGATTTTTTTTCACTAATTTAGTTAAAATCAAATTTACTAAATGGAATCAATCTTTTTACATTGCAGTCATTGAAAGAAAATTTAAATTTAAAATAAAAAAAAGTATTAGTAAAGTATTAGTATGTTAGTCACATTACCCATACAACAGTAATGAGTATGATACACACTTTGTATGTCAGTTTTGTGAATCTTTAAACAAGTCAATATTAATTTGAGCCTCACTGACATAGCTGAGTGTTTCCCAACAACTCCACTGGTTAGTGATGAGGTTAGATGTTGATTTGAAACCAAAATTAATTTAGATTTTTTAAATATGCAGAAGGAATTAGGAAAATTTGTTTTCATAGTATTAACCAATGTCATAATAATTTTAATTTTGCACATGTTTAAATGTTAAATGTAAATTTATTTCATCATCAATATCTGCATAATTCATATATCACCAATTTCAAATAATGGAAAATAACATATATGTTCTGGATTATTGGGTTGCCTCCTGTGAGGAAAGGTCATTTTCTTCATGGATGCGAATGAATAACTATATGGTGTTCCCAAAATGAAGATAAAGGAAAGGAAAACCAAATTACGAAGAAGAAGAAAGTAGATTGTGGAGTTGATAATTTCTACAAAATAGTGATCTATGAATTTGCCAAAAAGAAACAAAGAATTAATTTACAAATAAACAAGTTTTAAATTTGTTATTATTTATTGATTAATTTTCTCTAATTTCTCTTGTAACTATTAACAGCCATGGACTTAATGACCTAATCTCAAAGTTACCCTTTACTACAGGTTGAGCATTCACCATTCACTGTCACTGCTAGTCTTTGTTTTATTAAATGTGATTGGTTTGGCTAACTAAAGGGGTGTAAGAAAAGGATGCGTATTTTCACCCAACCTGTTCAACCTATACAGCAAGGCAATTCTGAGAGAATGAGACCCTACCAGGATTTAGTATTGACGGCCACAACCATAACAACATAAGATACGCAGATGACACGGTACTGATAGAAGACACAGATGAGAAATAACAAAATCTCCTACAGAAGGTACCGAGGGAGAGTGAGAAGAAAGGACTAAGCATAAATTACAAGAAGACTGAATGCATGGTCATCAGTAAGAGGAAGAGCCTGAAATGCAATTTGCAGGTTGGGAACACTAGAATCAAGCAGACACAGGTGTTTAAATATCTGGGAAGCATCTTGACAGAAGACAGTAAGTACAACACTGAGATCCATAGACGTATTGGAATGGCCAAGGACACATTCCAAATGCTGAGCAGAGTATTGTAAGACAGGAGGATTTCTTTAGTAACAAAGAAAAGAATACTAGAGCTGTTACATGACATCTGTTCTTCTTTACAGCAGCGAATGTTGGATGATTTCCTCAAAGATGAAGAAGAGACTTGAGGCGACGAAGATGTGGTTTTACAGAAGGATGCTAAGGATATCATGGACCAAGCAAGGATGGGGTCTTAGAGAGGATGCAAACAAGGAGAAGGCTTATACTTAACATCAGAAAGAGGCAGCTAAAGTTTCTGGGACACATAATGAGGAAGGAGGACTTGGAGAATCTGATACTCACAGGCCGAATAGAGGGAAAGAGAGACAAGGGAGAGCAGTGCGTAACATACCTGATGAGCTTGAGCAGGTGGATGACAGAAAGTGGTCTGGGGGAGGAAGCAGAGGGATGGATAATTCCCTGATTTTTGGTAAATGATGAAAAGCAAGGAGTATTTTTTTCTTAACCTATTGAAAGTGCATATGATTTGGAATTTTCTAGCATTGAGTACTACTGATTTTCATTATGATTTATTTAACTTAATTTTTTTTTAATATGCCGGGTGAATTAAGATTTGTTTTTTTTATCAGTTAACATCTTAATAATTTTAGTTCTGTGCATCTTTATTCAGCAATCTTTAACTTCTGTGCCTACAAAAAATGGATTGTCACAAGGACAGCTTTTTCCTTGACACTGCTATTATTTTAATTAGATTCACTCTTCAGTTATATTTATTGTTTTAAAAAGCGATGATTATAATTGTAATAAAACCTAACATGACAGAAGTGGATTTACACATTTTTTCCTCTTCTTTATGTGTCATGTCCCCTCATGATGTAGGTGATCATGGCTCTCCACGACTTTCTGTCTTTTGTAGTTCTTAATAAATTTTGTCTTTTCATTAATTCTCTTAAACCCTGTTCTGCTTTCTATTTACTTAAGCTCATCAAGTACGTTATACCTGTTTTGCTGTGTCCCTCTTGCCTTCAATCTGTCCTCTGATGATCAGATTTTTTAAGTCATCATGTGGCTCAGAAATCTCAGCTGTTTCTTCCAGATGTTAAGTATAAATTTTCTTTCCATTTTCTCTAAAACCTCATTGTTGCTCACATGTTTGGTCCATATCCTCAGCATCCTTCTGTAGAACTATATTTCTGTTGCCTAAAGTGTGTTCCTCATCTTTGAGGAGACTGTCCAGCATTCACTGCCATATAAGACAGACACCATGTAACAGTTCAGCAATCTTTTCTTTGTTTCTAATGATGGTTTTTTGTCTCTTAATATTCTGCTCAACTTTTAGAGTTAGAATGCATCTTTGGCTATCCCAATATGTCTTTGGATTTCAGTGACACACTTTCTGTCCTCACTTCCCAGATATTTCAATTTTTGTTTGATTTTGGTATCTCTGATTTGTAATTTGCATTTTGGACTCATGCTTTTACTAATAACCATGCATTCTGTCTTCTTGCATTTGATGTTTAATCCTTTCTTTTCACTTTCCTTTACTACCTTCTGTAGAAGCTATTGTGGCTTTCTTTCCATGTCTGCTATCAACCCTAAGCTATCTACATATCTTATGTTAATATTGTGGCTGCCAATAATAAATTCTCTCAGAATCCCTTCACTATATAGGTTGAATAAGTCCAGTGAGAAGACATGTCCTTGTCTTACACCCCTTTCTATTTTTGTATTATATTGTTTATTTAAAAAATAATTTTATATTTATGACATACTAAAACCTAATACAACTACATTAAACTAATGAAATACTTGCCAATTAGTAAAGAAAAAATATGAAAACAATTTTTTCATAAATTTATAAACATTTACTAAATTATTAAAATACCTGAACAATAAGGATATCCTTATTTAATATTTTATAAAGTTTGATTGGCAATTAGCTGATGTTCTGTCAACCATTCCAATAAACAATCTAATAAGTAAATAGTGTAAATAAACAATCTAATAAATAATGTTTATTTTTGTTGCCAATTCTCAAGAACAAAGAAAATGTATAAATTCACTTTCATGTTTAGGTTTTATTAAAATTCTAATCATTGCTTTTTAACATTGCTGAGGAGTGAAGGTAGTTAAAATAATAGCAGTGTCAAAGGAAAAACCATCCTTTTAATACATCTTTTGTGGGCACGAAGGTTAAAGATTGCTCCTTTATTCATATTTAAATATCAAACAATAATTTGTTTTATCATCACAATAAGTTTAATTCAAATGTCACTGATTTCAAATAAGCCATATATATTGGGATGTACTGCACTTTAACATTCATGTTATTCAATTATTGTTTGATTTATATTTCAAATCTATTCTATGGAATGAGTAGATTAAATCTAATTTAAAAGCAGTATTATTGATTTTCATTCAAATTTATTCAACTTATCAATATAATCAACATCAACATAAAAGTAAACCAGAAAATAAATTGAAATTGAACTGAGTTTTTTTTATCTTTGAAATGAAAAATGTTCAGGAAATTGAAAACTGATCAAAGAAAAACAATTTTCAATGATTTTTTTTTCTTTCATTCATTATCATAAGTGAAAGGATTTTTAACAAATTAATTCTTAATAAACTGATGGAATTTGTTACAAACTAAGAAATTTGGGTGACATTCAACTTGCAACCTATACTACTGCATAGTCAAAAAAACTATAGTAATAAAAGCATGACAATTGAATGAAAGAAAACCAGTCAAAATACTGTCATTTTTCTTCATATAAGTACATATGTTTTTTTTGTTTTTTCAACATAGGCTGGGAAGTGAAAACAAGTTGTGGATAAGCAGAGAAAGCTGAACACTTTAAGAGATTTGCCATCCTAATTTAGTGCTAACCTTGCCAATTCATGGTAAACTGACAGAACTCTTTTCCAAACCATACAATTCTGGGTTTAAATTAAACAATTTTAGCATAAATGCTTGATTGCAGAATAGCCAGATGGCAGCCATTTTCAACTAAAGCATTTGTAATATACTCAGAATTTAATTTGGTTTTAGGACAGACAATTAGAGCTCAATGGACCCAAGTCTAGTGAGAATCCGATTTTTGACATTTAGGTCAAAAAGAGTTCTGAGTATACAATCAAGTAGAATTGGGCTTAGAGGACATATACGTCATATAAACCAAGTCTGACTTGTGTATCAAGAAAAGACAAAACTGCATTGCTTTCTTTTCATTTCATTCAATAATCCATGAAAAACTTCAAACTGATCTTCATTACCAAATACACAAAGTCTCATTCACATATGCAAAATAGCACTGAGGATTTTCAATACTAGGAAACAAATGATGCTCATAAAATCCAACAAAAATGTTGGACATCATAGTTTTTTTTTTGCTTATTCTTACTCTTCCTCTTGTTTTAATATATTTGTGTAGACTTTAAAAATGCCCGTTTCCAAAGACCTATGAAAATTTTATACATCATGTAGAGCAGCTAACCGCTTTTGATAAGAAAGTTTTCTTCTACATCAAACGGAGCATTTTATTTCTTCAAGTTCAATATTAAACAAATGAAATGGATATTATCAGATATTATTTTTGACCAAAGTCTGTAGCATTGAAACTGCTGCCAAAAATGATAAAAAATATAATTTCAGATCAACATTTCATGTCACTGATTTTATTTTCTATTATTGCTTGTAATCTTGATCCATCTTGTTCAATGTAGATTTTTATTTTAATCGATTTTCATGACATGAGAGAAGTCTTTGATCAAAGGCAATCTGTTTTCTTTTACTGTATTGCTGTATCTCTTCCCAGTGTCATTGAAACTCATGTAACTCCTACCTCTAATATTTTTCACTAGAAAGATCAACTGTTCATATGAAACACTGTTGCAGACATGGATAACCATGCCTGTAATAAGATGTAGTGTCAAAAGAATATTTTTCCCATTGACACCACTTTTTTAATTACATTCAGTATTCAAGAATATGTATGATGACTTTTTTGTTCTTGAGAATTTACAACAAAAATATTAAACACTATTTCTGCAGTAGAATGGCTGCCAACCAAGGCTACAGGATCCAGTCTGTCCTGCTGTTCAACCCATAGCTGGGGGGAATAGATGGTTCTCAAGGGCTATTAACGTAATTTCTGTACACTGAAAACTATGAAGATACACTCTTTTTCATGTTGCTTATTCTAAATTAACAAAAGTGAGCAATGTTTTTAAAATATATTGAATATATAGAAAGTAATAATCTCTTTTGCAAAGGTATTTACAATTTTGAAGAGCAATACTCTCACATTTTTGGCAACAGTTTCAATTTTGTACAGCATGGTCATCAATAATACCCAAGAGGTTTTGTATAATATTCTACGAGAAATAACAGAATCATGCTTAGTGCAAACATAGAAGAAAACACTTGATTAAAATGCTTATGAGGTATAATCATGTATGGTTGTTATTTTACATTTGGTAAATATAGGGGGAGCTTGTTTTCTGTTTTAATTTTTCATTGGAAAACTGAAAAAAATGTCAGTCAATGGTTTCTCTTCAGTAGGTATTAAATATATCCATTTTGAAATTGTCACTTGCTGCTTCACACACTTCAGAAGAAATTGCATATATTTGTGGGTGCTTTTTCGAAATGAAATTCTGTAAAAATGCTAATCCACTCACTAGAGAAAAAAATGATTTCTCTCCAATATGCATTTCATGTGGTTTTTGAAATGCAGTTCCCTGAAAATGTTGATCCAAACTCTTGACAAGCAAATTATTTTTTCCCTGTGTGGATTCGCATGTGCCGTTTTAAATAAGAACGACGTGAAAATGCTGATTCACAGACCTGACAAGAAAATGGTTTCTCTTCAGTGTGTACTTGCATGTGGTGTTTTAAATTGGAGCTCTGTGAAAATGCTGAACCACACACTTCACAAGAAAATGGTTTCTCTCCAGTGTGTATTCGCATGTGATGCTTTAAATTTGAGCTCAGTGAAAATGCTGAACCACAGAATTCACAGGAAAATGGTTTTTCTCCAGTGTGGATTCGCACATGTTCTTTTAAAGAAGAATTAACAGGAAATGCTGATCCACAAATTTCACAAGAAAATGGTTTCTCTCCAGTGTGTCTTCGCATGTGTTTTTTTAAAGCAGAACTCACTGAAAATGCTGATTCACAAACTTGACAAACATATGGTTTCTCTCCAGTGTGGATTCGCATGTGGCTCTTTAAGCTGGAGCTTGCTGAAAATGCTGAGCCACATAATTCACAAGAAAATGGTTTTTCTCCAGTATGAATTCGCATGTGGTACTTTAAATTGGATTTCTGTCCAAACACAGAACCACATAATTCACAAGAAAACGGTTTCTCTCCAGTATGTTTTCGCACATGTTGTGTTAAATTGGAATACACAGAAAATGCTGATCCACAGGCTTGACATGAAAATGGTTTCTCTCCTGTGTGTATTCGCATGTGTCTTTTTAAATTAGAGCTATCAGAAAATGCTGAGCTACAGACTTGACATGAAAACGGTTTCTCTCCTGTATGTATTCGCATGTGCCTTTTTAAACGAAAGCCATCTGAAAATGCTGATTCACACACTTGACAAGAAAATGGCTTCTCTCCTGTGTGTATACGCATGTGTTTCTTCAAACTGGAAATTCCAGAAAATACTGATGCACACAATTCACATGAAAGCATTTTATCTTCAGTGTTTTTTTCCATGGATCTATTTTTTTGAATCCTGTGCAAATACTGATCTGCAAAAACTCACAAAAGTTGATCTATACTATCTCTTTGGGTGTGTACTTTGAAATGTGGATTTTGTTAAAATACTGATGTGAAGACTTTGAATTAATGAAGAATTTCTCCTTTATGCACTTGTATATTAATATTTACACAGGAACTTTGGGAAAATGCAGATCCACACACCTAGCAAGAAGGTGCTCTCACTTTAACATCTGTTTGCATGTGCCTTTTTAATATCTGTGAATAAAGAAGAGGTTTAAAGAAAATAATAAACTAATATTTTAATAGCTGCAATGTAACTCAAATGGAAGATAACGTAAATGCACAAACTTCTAGTTATTTATATAAAACAAAAGAACACTCCATTACTGCAGCAACTTTGAGAAAATTCTTTACACTCGAATATTTATCTATTGCATTTTACATGGAATTATAATTGTAAATTAACTGTTGAATTAATAAGGTGGGTTTTCAAAATAAATAAAGAAACCATTCTTGAATATTTTACAAGAATGGTGTAGAAACATTCTTAATCTAAGGAATCCTTTCTCAAAAACAGTATCTTATCTATGGGTTAGATTTAACTATTATGTTTAAAATAACACCCAAATTTAACTTCAAAGGAGACATTTCAGTTATTTAAATTATTGTTAAATAAAACTAGAATAGTTGATATAAAATAAGGAAAAAAATTTTTAAATAAATTTTTTAGTTTTGACCTTCCTTAGTCCGTGACACTTAAAAAGGCTAAAAAGAAAAAAAAAATATTAATTTATTAGCAATTTAGAAGGTGGTCCTTTTCATAATAGTGATATAATGTAAAATTGATCCCTGACTAAAAAGTTACCAGAACTATCTGAAAATGTACTTCTGTCATCTGTGTATGTGATGGCCTGAAGACTGTGTTTAAGCATGAAACAGACTGTCGTCACTGAGTACTGACCTCAATGTCCACTTTCATATTTACATATGCTCTATCCCTAATATTGAGCATGTTAACCCATAAATATAGAATACCTCACAAAACTATCTTTTATCTTAAACTAGCAGCATGGCCCGGTGTTGCCTGTGCTTGATTCAAAAATTATACAACTCATACAGCAATCGCTATCACTTGACTTAAAATATTTTTGCCCTTCCTTGCCTTAAAGGAGTGCTCTTTTCTGTGCTGATGTTGCTACATGCCTTACTTCTTGCCTATCTCACACTGCAATACTTTTTCACACCCAACACAGTTCAGCAGAATCAGAATCAACATTGAGTTTAAGCAAGTGAATGAGCCAATTAGAGTAAAGTGCCATGCAGATTTAAATTTTTCCCACTTGTGACGAATGCAGCTATTGATTTTTTTTGCATGCTAGCATGCTAGTTAACATTCATGTCAGTCAGCTGTTGGCTCTCACACTGGCCAGCACAAAATGGCCACAAACTACATGAAAACTGGCATAGAAGCATGAAAAAATTGATTAACTCCACTATCAATGGGAGTTGGAAAATGCAAAGTCAGTCTTGGCCTTCCTGCTAACTTGGAGCATGTGCATGTAAATTTTGGTGCAAATCTGTCGAAAATTGCAGCCGTGCATTCGTTACACACACACATCCTGCCTTTTATAGATAGAGATACATACATTATAAGGGTTTTACAATATAACAAATGGATATATACATTTTAAGTGTTTTAAGAAACTATCTTAAACAAATAAGAATTTTCTGCAAAAATAATTTCTTTTTTTAACAAAGATTTGTCATGAAAGAAGAAACAAAAATATACATTTTTTTTTAAAGAACAGGTTTTTTCAATAAGTGAAAAAACTCTGTCAAAAATTACTTTTCTTCCAAAGGGGCAAATTCGTCAACTATTTCAAAAGAATAGTTCATATTAAAAAAGGGTGAACTTTCAAATTTACATAAATTAATAAAAGTATATGTATATACATTTATCCCCATTTAAGATAAATCATTAATATAAACCAATATTTGTGCACATGCTTCTGGAAACACCACCACCAAATGCTTAAAAATAAAAAAAATTTAATAATAAAAATAACAAAGAACTTTCAAAATTGTAAAAATGTAAAATAAATAAATATTTGTAAATATGTTTTGTTTATTTCTGATAACTCTACAAAGTTAGGGCCGAAATATATTTGTTTTAAATAACCAACAAATGGTTGATAAGTCATAGAAAAACAGAATTCAAAGTCAGGGATCGTTTTCACACTTTATCACTATTATGAACAGGACCCCCACCTCTAACTTGATAAGTCATTAATATTTTTCTATTCTGAAAAGTGTCACAGCCTAAGGAAAGTCAAAGAACAATAATCTGCAAAAATTATTCCCTCCCCAAATTCACCTAATTTTTTTTATGTGTAACCCATCTTCTTTAGCTGTTCTTAAATTATTTAAAATTAATTAAAACATTTTTACCTTTTTTGTGATGATACCGTGCTTTATGTTTACAAATCATATTTATATCAAATTTTTCTTTTGAATGAAGAGTAGGTACATACATGAATTGTGTAGATGTAAGGTTTAAAATAAATTTTTTTTAAAATGAAACGGTTTTTCTGATGCTTTCAATTTAGCTTGAAATGAAAACTAAAGGATTAAATTTACTATATCCAGTAAGCAAAATACTTTGGTGTATTTCAGACAGAAATTATATTAATTGGAATAGACTTGCATTTTTTTCAGTAAAATCGATAACATCAACCATTTTTTAGACATTTGTAAACAAAACTTAATTTTCCATTTTAAAAATCTTGCAAAAATAAAATATATATTTCTGAAATGTTATTTGACAAAAATTAGCAAATTTACAATTAAGCTAATCCGATTTGAAACAAATATTACTTACTTATAGCATAAAATGTTGTATACAATAATTTCCTAACTATATGGTCTTGTTTTTTATTTATTGACAGCAGACTGACCACTAGATGTGTTCATAGATAAGTATGGTGTAGCAGACGATAATTTTCATTAAGGTTTTGTCTTTTTCCCATAAGGAGGGACAACCTTTAAAACACTTCACCTTTTAAGAATGGGTTTATCAGTTTATACTGCCATATTTAAGAAATTCTGCATCTATATACATAAATAAAAACAAATCAAAATTCTTTTAAAAATAGTTGGGGTCTTCAGATTGGAATAAGCTTTAAAATATATGATCAATAAATATAGTTTTACTTAATAACAATATTCCATAAGAATTACCTCATCAAAATTGAACTTTAAAAGATTCAAAAACTTTATAAATTATTCAATTTTAAATTATAAAAAAAATGAAAACAAATCTTGTAAAAATTAAAAATTTCTTCATACAATATTGTTTTTAATATATATTATTCATAAAAGCAATTAAAACTTCTTTAATTAAATAATGTCTTAGTTCTATTGCATTATTTTATTTTTCAATTCAGAACAGATTTTTGGTGAGACCAGGTCTGATTTTGCAAAAAAATAAAAAATTAAAAAAAATTAAATAAAATAAAAAATTTAAAAAAATATCAGTGATTTAAATTTTTCAAAGAATACTGCTTTGAACTAATATAGTTACTGAAAATTATCTTGATGAATTTTGCAAGCTTTCATAAAATTGAATAAGGGGAAGAAACATGTAAAATATAAAACATATTTTTACCAAGATTTTCTAATAAAAAAAATTTCCTTCATTCATTTGTGAATAAGTCCTGAAAATTTCATTAAAATCCAACCATTGTTTGATTTTTGCAAGAATTTTCAAATTAATCTGTCACTGCAAAAAAAGAGATGGAAATTTGCTAAGCTAAAAGTTAGTACAACCACTGACACAAGAAAAAAAAAGTTTTTTAATCAAAAATTTCGAATGTTCTAAAAAGCAATAGAAAATTTAATTAAATAATCAAAAAATACTTTGATCCTTCCTCTTAATAATAGCATAAAGATTTTGACAATAAATCTGATTTCATTACGTTTGGAGCATGTTTTCATCATGGTATGCTGTTTTTTTTTTTTTTTTTAGCGATCCTGTCAAGGTACCTAATGAGGAAAATACATTATTCTATGTTGGAATATGTCCCTTATAAAATAACTAGCAGCACATGGCATTGCCCGTGCTTGATTCCGAATGGCACTGCATGCACTAAAAGCGTGACCCAATCTGCATTTGGGAAATACCCACCGGAAAAACATTTTTACGGGTTGACCGATTGTCCATTTGCACCCTGTTGGGGGCGCTCAGAGTTGAAACTTCACATGGTGACTCCCAATCCTCATGTTTTCGCTAAAACCGACATGCGGTTCAGGTGCAATCTGGGCGTATCGGCTTTTGGGTTTTATCGATTTTCCACACTGTTTAGGGGTCCGTGGTCATGAAACTTCTGGACAACACTTCTAAAGGTAGACTCTAAGAGGGTGTCAAATTTGGTTGAAATGCAATAATTCCTTCTGTAAGCAGATTTTTTTCGATTATCAATTTTTTCAGAACCTGAGTCCGAACTGAAAAATCGGGCAGCCATTTGCAAACTTGTGGTGAAAACCGCATAGAAATCGAGTGAGAAATGTGGCCTGGGCGAGGTAACAACGCCCACAACAGACACACAGACAGACAACATTATCGTTTTTTTCGGAACCTGAGTCCGAACTGAAAAATCGGGCTCTGTCATGTCCTTAAGGCAGCCATTTGCAAACTTGTGGTGAAAACCACATCAAAATCAGGTGACAAATGCGGCCTGGGCGAGGTAACAATGCCCACAACAAACAGACAACATGAGAAATATAGATAGTAGATACTGTGATTATGATAATCGACTGGACTATAAATAATATGGAAATTAGGATAATCAGTAAAAAAAAAAAAAAAAAAAATTTCACTACTTTCAATCAAAAGAGGCTTTTTAATATTAGGAACCATAATTGAGCCAACACCGTTTCTAGTCTCGCAGAGAATAATCTCTTGATGATGAACATTAAAAACTTCGCAGTGAATAATTTCTTGACAATGGGCATTAAAAATCTGACGTTAAATAGGAAAAATTGACAAGAATCATCTTGAAAGAAATCAACATCCATTAGAATGCCTTTCAGTATGATTTTGTTTGTAATTTGCTTCAAAAGTTAAATTATAGCAGAAGATAGAATTTTTTTTACGATGAGAAAGAGATGAATTTAAAGAAAAGCAAACAAATTAATTAAAATAATTAAATTATTATTATTTTTAAATAAATCAATTTCCAATAAAGCATTCGCCAATTTACAGGTGATGTTTTTTACAGAAAGAAATATTTTCCAATTTTAAAAATGATATTGAAATTTCTAGTAAGCAAAAATATCTGAGTCGTCATCATCATCAGAGGTTATTTCGATTAGAAGGCACATTTATCCCTCATCTTCGCGTGGCTGCTCGTTTGCAAGCACGCCCGTCTGCTAAGACTTGTTCGTATTTTTTCAACACCCACAGAGTCAATCTGTGGTTTATACTGCAACGATGATATGCGGACATTCATAACAGCTCAAACAATTCTGAACTATTTTTATTTGTATAAAATAAAAATTAAATAAATACTTACTCTTTTCTTTATGATTTGATTTCTTTAGGACAATGAAGATGGAGAATGTTTTAAAATCGTAAATAAACTAATGTTTGTTAGTTAAAAGTAAAAACAATTAGGCGTCGATTGCATTTGATTCAAAAAGTGATGACACAAGAGCGTCAATCAAAGGGAGACAATTAAGAGGGGGGCACGAAGTGAATATAATTTCTCAGGATTTTTATTTTCTTTCCAGTAAAAATAAAATTTACTGAATGGAATCATTGATTTATAAATACTCAATTGACAAAAAATTTTTTATCTTTATTTCATTGCAAGCGTCGAAAGCAAATTTGAACTTAAAATAAAAAAGTATTAGTACGATAATCATACGAGACATTTTTTTGATCCTCACTGTCGGACTTCTTGTGGATCTTTAAATAAGTCAATCATTTTGAGCCTCACTGCAGTAGATGAGTGTTTCCTAACAATTCCACTGGTCAGTGATGAGATCAGATGTTGATTTGAACCCAAAATGAGATTTTAGAATTTTAAATATGCATGGAGTGTTATGATGTTGATTTGGGGTTAGTAAGACAAACGCCAAATAACACGTAACATTAACAATAAAAAGGGGTTTATTCGGTTGGTAAGTAGGTACAGAAATCGCCTGAGTAGTCTATAACTAGCTCAGCCAAGAAACTCTCTCTGTCTACCTGTCTTTTGACATGCCACTATTTAACGTCTTTGTTTGTAGACAAGTTCATCGTCAAGAGGGGTAGTAGGTTTCCTACACAACAATGAGGAATTTAAAAATAAGGTTATTTTTTGGTGAGCTCACATTGCTAATAAAATGGGTTTACTTCCTTTTACTTTGAATAGCAATAGCATGGAAAAATTTCCCAAGCACCCTCGGCACCTTACCTTTTTTGGGAATACTTCAGGTGCCAAGCAATGAACCCAGCCCCCTCCGAAAGAGAGGTACTGCCTGGGGGAGAACCCAGATGCTTCGGTTTAAATATTTTTAAAACTTCTCCGCATAGGCTTTCGTCGACAGCTTAATTAAGATTTGTTTTTATATTATTAGCATTAATGTAATAATAATTCATTTTTTTATTTTACTTCTGTAACTTTTTATTCTTATTTATGTCAAATCTAAATTTATTTTTATAATCAAAATAATTAATTACAGTGTAGTTATTTTCCAAGCGTAGCTTAGATGTGACACAGGGCTGAAAGTATGGGGCACCCAGTGAGGATCGAACTCACTACCCAGACGTAATTGTTCTAGCGAGACAAGCTTGCTAACCATTACATCACTTCGAGGTGCCCAATTAATTACAGTGTATGCACCAATTTTAAATCATGAAAACACCACCTGTTTATTGAGCTGCCTCCTGTCAGGAGATATATCATTTTCTTCATGAAAGAGAGGTGTTCACATAATTGAATAGTTTGGTTTTTGTTTCCATTAATAAAGACATGTTTAAGGCTACCACCAGTTATTTGTTTTTGGAGAAACCAACAGGTGCTTTTCAGTACCTCTTCCAAATTTCTGTAGTGACAGTCAGTCTAGTTCACTCCCTAAAATAGTTGCTTTAAAATCCTTTTCTTTCTCTAAACTTCTCTTTCTACTTCTCTCATCCTACAAGATTTTTGGTGGTAAATTAATTTTAACCATGCGGACGTAGTAGAAAACATGATATTGGCATTGACCAATCAAGAGTCAAGGCACTTTTTTTACAGATTTTGTCATACATCAGCAATACCGAAAACACCTACATCTTCCTCACTACGGACGCATCCAATATGGCGATAGGAGCTGTAATTAAACAGAAAATTGTTTCGGTAAGAAAACTTATTTCCTTTGTCTCAGCAAAATTAACCAAGACCCACATAAATTATAGGATTGTAGTGATTACTACTATGTTTGCCACGCCTACATTTTTTTTTCAACTGTGATTGGTCAAATAATAAATACTAAATATCACAGGACAATTTACTGATCGCATTCACCACACTGAATTTTTCCTACCGTTAACTCACAAACATGCTTTTGTTATAAAATCACCGATTGGTTAATTTTTCATCCAATCAGATATTTTTTTTGTTCTTTCAAAATTTATCCCGCGTTCGTGCTGGGAGCCACCGATAGTAATATAAATTCGGATTCATTTCCAAATTAACCAGTAGAGTTGAAACCAGTAGAGTTGAAGACAGTTGAAGACAGTAGAACTCAACTACTCACACAGATTATTCATTCTACTCACTCCGCACGCACACACACAGACACAGAACTTGAATATCATTCATCATCAGTTCTTTGTGAATAAGCCAAGTTGCAACACCTCTATTAGTTATAACAAATATACAATTGAACTTACTGTATGTTCTTCTGAATAGACATTTTATTTCAATACAGAACTCTGAACATTCTATTCAGAAAACTTGCTTTTCCTAATTCAACTAACAGCTAAAGAGAAACTACTTTTTTCTCCTTATTCACACATTACAAAAATTACCTTGTATTTGTTGTTGATTTTAATATATATTTTATCGTTGAAACACAAATCGGTTTTCCATCGTTTTTCCTTGATTTTAAAAAATGTATAAATGTTAAATGCTCTTCAACACGCAGCCACATTAATCTTTTCAACAAAACACCATTTACATTGGTAACTTCAACACTTAAGAAAGCAGCATTTACAGCATCTTTTCCAGATAATTTTTGGCTATATATTTAGCAATTAAACAATTTAAACTCATACTCAAAGATAGAAACCAGCCCTTCACTCATGCCATAAACTACAGTGCAGACAAATACACCTCTAGAGAAATTAGATATTTAGATTTCATCTCTTAGTATACAACAGATATTCGTTATGTTAAGGGACAACAAAATATTATAGTTGATACACTGTCACGCATAGATATAAGACTGAGAGCAATCAACGATGATATGTTAAGTCTTGATTTAATTTCTGATGAACATAAATCTAATTCCACACAAACAAATATCATCAAACTCTTCTTTAAGACCGAAACAATTTCCAGTTCCTTTCAGCAATAAATCACTTTATTGTGACACTACATTAACCAACCATAGATTATACATTCTTCTCATCACACTGAGGAAACAAATATTCCAACACCTTCATAATCTTTCACACCCAAGCAAGCGATCCACTTTAAAAATTATAAGTGAATGTTTTGTTTGGCCAAACATGGCATCAAACATTAGAAATTGGACATCAACATGCCTAGAATGCCAGGAGAATAAAATACAACATCACACCAAAAAACATCAATAGTTACTTTCAACAACCCAGATGCAAGATTCAAACTAAACATATATACATAAAGAAAATGTGGCAATATTTTAAAAATGCCTAAAAACTTTAATTACATATGAAAATTATTTTTTCTTTTAATACAGATTAGCTTTAGGCTCTTAAGGGTCCACCATAAAATAACAAAGTAAATGGGAGTTAGGTATTTTGGAACCTCTGTGATCAGAGATTTCATCAGAGCCTTCGTAAAACATGTTGACTGGGTTGATTTGGCGACAATTAATTTTTGAACTCACGAAAACAGATTTTTCTTTTCATTTTCACTGAAAAAAGGAACAAAAATTAAATAACAATGTCTATTTCTTCCAACACTTTGGAAGAAATATTACGTCAACAACAAGAACAATTTGGGAAATCTGAGATTCATCTTTTGACAATGCTGACAATTCAGTTTCAGATGCAGACAGCTGCACAAAGCATCAGTAATTCAATCTCTTCATTGTTCCACAGAATTCTGTTTTTGACACATTTTCACTTTCTTCTGTTTCTGACACTGAGAAATGCTCTACACCCCCCCCCACAACTTTCAGTAATATTTTTCAAGAGAACCTTAGATGCTGGACAAAGGTCAAAGCCACCCAAAAGTTAAAACTAGATTTTAAACCAGGTCTTTAAACCGAAAGACACTGTCCTTTATGTTGCTCTTGACATAGAAAAACAATTGAATCGTTTTCAGTAAGTCAGAGTAATCCAGCCAACAAATTTACTCACATGTGGTCAGCACGCATTGTTTTTGTCAGGAAGGCAAATAGAGGAACCTGTATATGTGCAGAATATTCCATTGTGTTAAACAACTTTTTAGTTTCTCATCAATAACCAGTATCAGTAGTAGAAGACCTTTTTGCAAAGCTAAATGGTGACACTTGTTTTGCTAAAATTTACTTTACAAATGCTTTCCTACAAATTGAAGTTGATGAGGACTCCAAAGAGCTCTTTATAATCAACACCTACAAGGGTTTAATTAGATTTCATCATCTTCCTTTTGGTGTCAAATTAACACAAGCCATATTCCAGTGTGGTAATCATCATCACCATCATTCATACAAATCATGCGACAAGCATTCATTGGTTAATCTCCTCAAAACTAGCTTGTTGATTGGTCAATTCTGACCAATCAGATATCCTTCATGCGAAGAATGAAATTTCCCGCTCAATAAGGTTTGAGCCAGTCACATGATACACCATCTTATATAAACAAAACACGTGTAAGCTCTCTCTCTCTCTCCCTCTTTTCTCATTCATCTTTCTCCTTGCTGCCAAGATGTAATCTTCAAGAGCTCCCGTCTTGACCATGCGGTCAGACGTTAAAGAACATTACCAATTCATGCAAGTATGAACTCTTAACTCTTCTGAACTCTTACCAACTTTACCAATTCCCTTTTCCTAACATGCAACAGGAACTTTATTCTTCTAAAACTTCAGTTTAATAATTACGTCATCTTTATGAGCTCTGGTACAAATATTTCCAAATCTAAGAGACATAACTCATTCAAACCTTCAGCTTATATGCATGTACATCAACACTAATAAATTCAGTTGTTATGTTTTGAACCATTACATTCTGTCTTGTATTTCATACTATGTGCTATTTTACGTCAAATATAAATTGCATTGTGACCGCTACATGTTTGGTAAACAAAAACATTTTTGCTTGTCCTTTTCCACGTCATTCCCAAACAAAGATAAGTAATTGTGGTAATGTGCGCTACACCAGCAAACAATGGATGGCATTCTGATAGTTTTGACAGGAACCACTGCATTCATTGATGACATCTTTACTGCAAGTGCAACTCAGGACAAACTTCTGAAAAGTCTATATTCTGATTTCGAATGGATTCAAAAATATGGTTTTCATGTAAAAGTAGAAAAAAATGTCAATTTTTCCGGATGTGTATTAAGTAGCTCAGGTTTATTTTTGACAAGGATGGTCAATGGCCAGACCTGGAAAACATTTCTACCATCACCAGCAAATATTTCAACATTATGTTCTTTTCTATGCTTCATAAGCCATTACAGTTTTTTTCCAGATCGTCACTGTATTCAAATTCCCCTGAATTGCCTTCAGAATGAGGATGTTCCATGGAACTGGTCAACAGATTGCAAGTCTGCGTTTACTAAAATCAAATCTTTACTTTCTTTGAACTTGATTCTCACACACTATAATCCATCTTTTGACATGATTTTGGTTTCAGACTCTAGCGTTGGAGACATGATTTCCCACATCTTTCTTGACGATAGTCAGAAGACTCATGCATCAAGATCCTTGATTGGTTTGGTTTGTTTTATTTTAAGGCATATCAACCTCAATGGGTTATTTAATGCCAACAAGATTTTTAAGACAGGTTCATATGATTTGAATATGTATTATTAGTAAGAAATCAGTTTGTATATCAGGTTTAATTGACCTATTTTTGTAAAGAGAGATTTCGTCGAGAGTCAAACAAATATAATATTATTTAATATTTTTTTTACAAAAATGTATTGCTGTTAATGTTTCTTTTATCAAAATGTATTGCTGCTAATATTTATTTTTTCAAAAATGTATTGCTGTTAATAATTTATTTGCTGGTAATTTTTTAAAAACTATTTTCCCATAACTGGGCCCTAACAAGTGCTACCATCCCGGGTCAGAGTGAACCTGGGAACGACAGCAATAAAGAGGCACCTCAAAACCTTCTGAGTAGAGGCACTGCTACTGGATCAAGGTCACTGATGCCCACTGAACATAACTATATTCAAATTGAAATGGAAGCCTGGCATAAAGAAATTTCATAAGATGCTTTATGAATATCATTTCAGCCAGGTCACAAACTATAAACACCTGGTATGCATTTTAGAATCCGAGAAATCTATTTCTGATTATATTACCAAATGTTTACAAACATGGGCCACCATACTTTTGGATTACAATGTTACAATCAAATACCACTAAACAAATTCAATTGGCTAATTAAAAGAAAAAACTTGTAGTTGCAACGAATGATTTATTTTAATGGAAATATTTCGACTAGAAGTTGCTAGTCTTGGTCACTCCTTAATTTGAGTAAAAACAGTGCAAAGAAGCTTGAAACGCTTAAGAATTCAAATCAAGGAAAACAAACCGAGTTGATGTCGTTTACAAAGTAATAGCTAACAAGTTGAAGCATAAAAAAAGGATTTTTTTTGTTTTTTACTTATAGTGAGTCAGCCAATTTGTATTGGTTATAAATAGAAATAAAAACTGACCCTCTACAATTTTTACAATATCAAATGTAACAAAGACAACAACAAGAGAAATAATCAAGTAGAAGAAAATTTGAATTTGTTCAACAATAAATATTTTTTTATAAACACAACAAATACATAATATATAGTGCAAAAGTTGATAAACACAATAGAGTTCTTTGGTGTGTGTGTTACTGAAAGAATTTGAGCTACTGTACTGTATGTGTGAAAATGACAAGGTTTAGTTAGCTATATTTGTTTTTGTAGGAAAATTAAACAGATGTTTTTTTGTGCATTAAATAGAAAAAAAAAGTATTGTTCTTGACTCACTGATTGTTATCGCTCATTAACCAGAGATTCTTGTGGAATGGAATATTTTGTGGGAGTGAGCGTTAAGCCTGGAGATGGTTGACAAAGTTTGTTGTTGTATTGAAGTTCGTCTCCTTTGCTGTGTTGATTTCCAATGAAGTCAAGTGAATTGGTTTCAATATTTTATTTTTAAGTGTCCACTGACCAAGTCGCGTCGAAGTTTCGTTTTTATTAGTTCTCTTGGTCACGTGGGGAGGCTCGTAAACATGTTTACATTTTATGGCGTCAACTAGAGGTCAAAATTTGGGTCGGTACCTTCGGACGTAGTTGACGCCACCTAATTAATATTTTACAACCAATCAAAATACATCAATTGTTATATTTAGCTGGGAGCCTCTATGTGTTTAACTTGCACAAAATTTAAGATTTTAAAAAAATGTAGGAATCTGATTCTACATACTCTATAAATTGCATTTTTTTTGTTAAATCATAATTTTCTTTGGCGCAATAGGACAGAGGCAGCACAACTCCATCCTATCTGGACATCTCTGCTCCTAAGAAAAATATGATATAACAAAAAAAGGCAATTTATAGAGTAAAAAACAAAAAATCCTTTCTTTTATGCCTCAACTTGCTAGCTGTTACATTGTAAATGACATCAACTTTGTTTGTTTTCCTTGATTTGAATTCTTAAGCATTTCGAGCTTCTTTTCACTGTTTTTTCATTCAAATTAACAAGTGACCAAGACTAGCAACTTCTAGTCGAAATATTTCCATTAAAATAAATCATTCGTTGCAACTACAAGTTTTTTCTTTTAATTAGCCAATTGAATTTGTTTAGTGGTATTTGATTGTAACATTGTAATCCAAAAGTATGGTGGCCCATGTTTGTAAACATTTGGTAATATAATCAGAAATAGATTTCTCGGATTCTAAAATGCATACCAGGTGTTTATAGTTTGTGACCTGGCTGAAATGATATCCATAAAGCATCTTATGAAAGTTCTTTATGCCAGGCTTCCATTTCAATTTGAATATAGTTAGAGAGATCAGAAAATCTGGTTGTAAAATAGTTTAACATAACTCCAAATACTTTACTATATTTTTCAAAGTTCACAGAAAATTCTTTTCTTTTAAATAAACTCTGAAAATGCACAACTTCACTGGCTTTCAATTCTGTTATCAAAAGTTGTAACTTTTTAGTAAAACTTATTTGTTCAAACAATGAGTGATATAACTGGTCTTATCCTTTTGTTCCCTCTGCTTTTGCCAGGTATTGAACTTACAAATCTTTGGGTCAAGTTACTTTTGGATTACTCAACCAACGCTTTTATCCACTGGGCCATGTATCACATAGAACTAGAACAATTTATTTTTAATATTCAGAATGCTTTAAAAATTCCATTTACAAGACAATTGTTTATAATAAAATTCTATTCAATCGGGAGACTCATAACGCTTGAAAACAATGTTTTTGTTTGAGTTTGACCAATTCGTAAAAAAAACAAAAAAAAAACTAATTAAGACATGCATGTCCGTCAACCTTAAACAATAATCTAACGATTTCTACTGATTGTACGAATACAAGCATCGGATAATTCTGTATCTTTAGGGAAAGATAATGAAATCTAAACATACACAAGTCCTCCTAACTAAAAATAATAACCAGAAACTAATTTAGTTTAAATACACATGGTGTTCAATTTTTTTTACTGTATTCAATAAGTAAAAATCATAAATTGTAAAAGATTATTATTACAGAAAGGCTACTAAATGAATAAGATTTGTTAGATCATAATTAATAAACCCAAATAAAGTTAATATTTTTTGTATTAGAAACAACGAGTGGAAAATATATTCAAATCAGAATTCTAATTACGAATCACCACAAGCAAAATATGCATTTTTTTTTACTGTATTCAATAAGTAAAAATCATAAATTGTAAAACTAAAAGATTACAGAAAGGCTACCTACATTTTTCAACAAAACTTCACTT
The DNA here is from genome assembly GCA_903632075.3 of Acanthosepion pharaonis. Lineage (NCBI taxonomy): Eukaryota > Metazoa > Mollusca > Cephalopoda > Sepiida > Sepiidae > Acanthosepion > Acanthosepion pharaonis. The sequence continues at coordinate 994,082 of CAHIKZ030002589.1, forward strand.
TTTTTTGGCATGTAGTGTTTCTTATTGTCTTGCACACTTTTTTCTTTATTTTTACATTGAGAATGCTTTAAAAATTCCATTTACAAGACAATTGTTTATAATAAAATTCTATTCAATCGGTAGTGACTCCTAACGATTGAAAACAATGTTTTTGTTTGAGTTTGGGTTTGATCAATTCGTAAAAAAAAGCAAAAAAAAACAAAACAAATTAAGACATGTGTGTCAGTCAACCTTAAACAATAATCTTTGTCAATTTTATTTTTCAGTCTTTATGATGGTGGATACTTGATCTATCTCTTACTGTTATATACCCAGGCAACGCCTGGCTCTACTGCTAGTTATATATATTTTTTATTAAAATTTAATATTCATGTTTTGAACTTTTTAAAAGCATATGTATATAAAGTACTTTTGTGGCCCAATGAATATACCTAAATTTCTAATTTGGTCCATTAGGACAAAATGTTGGACAAACCTGGTTTAAACCTTTGACAATACTGATATATACTTTATCTAAAGAGCTTGCATGTTTAAAAGAGTTTGGAATTTGAATTCAATGAAAATTTTATAAATTCTGTGAAAATGCCGATCTGTCCACTTGAGAAGAAAATAGTTTCTCTCCAATGTGTATTTGCATATGGCTTTAAATGATTTTAAAGTTCAAGTACCTGAAAAGGCTGATTCACACACTTGACAAGAAAATGATTTCTCTCACTGTAAGGTGGTGGATTAGGAAATATAACAAGGAAAAGGTGGTAAGTGGTTATCACACCTCACTTGCTAGAGCCAATCAAGGAAAAAAACTGATATGTACACAATGATTAAAAAATGGAAATAAAAGTACAAGTAGAAAATCAACAATATAAATCACAGACAGATTACATTTAGGCTCAGCAACTAATTCTTCTACTTACAGTGCAAAGTCTGCTTAGACTTAATATGGCCTCAAGAACATTTTGATAGTAATTAGAGTCAGTTTATTTATCAATTATTATTAAATAAACTGGAACAGTTGATAAAAAATAAGGAAGAAAATTTTAAAATAAGTTTTTTAGTTTTGACCTTCCTTAGTCTGTGACACTGAAAAAGGCTACAAATAAAAAAAATATTAATTTATTAGCAATTTAGAAGGTGGTCCTTTTCATAATAGTGATATAATGTAAAATTGATCCCTGACTAAAAAGTTACCAGAACTATCTGAAAATGTACTTTTGTCATCTGTGTATGTGATGGTCTGAAGACTGTGTTTAAGCACGAAACTGACTGTCATCACTGAGTATTGACCTCAATGTCCACTTTCATATTTACATATGCTCAATCCCTAATATTGAGCATGTTAACCCATAAATATAGAATACCTGCAATCACAGAATCAGAAGTATTAAGAAGTGTATGAAAATTTTCATGCTGTCCTCAGTTTATCTTCAGATGTTCTGATCACTCCGTGCCTCCAAACTTTGATTAGTTCCGCCATTATATTTAGCATCACACTGACATTGGTTATTGTTGTAACCTAGGGAAGGTTACTGAATAGAATAATCACATGAAGTTTGGTAATGAATGATAATACTTAGGACAAGAACAACACATATTAGATTCATCAGCGGCATGTAGAATTAGTCAACAGCTAGAAGTGAGTCAAGTGAATTCCACAATGAATCTCCAACTGCAGGATATCTACCAACTACCCCACACAGCCAGAAACCAATGTGGGGCTAGCCAAGCCCATAGGCTCAGCCAAAAATTCCCTGTAAACCTCATATAAAATGGGGTTGGGTAGCTGTTTCCTGAGATGAAACTCTGCCCTTTGACATAGCCTTGTCTGGGGATCCTGTCTGGAAACAGAGAGTTTGACCAGCACAGCTGGAGACAAATCTCCAACTGCAGACCCACATACAGTATTTATTATTATATTTATGTGAATGGGAGCATATCCATTATCGTCCGTAGGTATGCTACAACAGTTATCATAAAACACTGATCTAACATGATGAGAGTGGGTGTCAAACATCTTTACAAATGGATTTCTGCATAGACTAGGAAGTGAAAAAAGTTGTGGATTGGCAGAAAAATAACAACACTGCACATTTTGAGAGATTGGCCTGGCCAATCTGTGGTAATTACAAATAGACAAAACACTTTTGTAGACCATTCAATTTGAGTTTATTAAATTCTACAATTTTAGCACAAATGCTAGATTGCTCAATATCCAGGGATCAGCCATTTTCAACTAAAACATTCATAATAAAATCAATTTCAGAATTTAAATTTAGTTTTAGAACAATTAGAGTTCAATGAACCTAAGTCTTGATCAAGTCTTGTTGTTTAGGAGAAAGCAATCACAAGTGTACAATCCAGTAAAAGTAGGCTTAGAATACACAGAAGACAGAAAAACCAAGTTTGACCTTATGTCATTCAGAATAAGCCAAACTGCACTGTTTTCCTTTTCACATGTAAACTTTAACATTGGATGCAGTTTATTCAATAATCCATGAAAAACGTCAGAGTGCTCCTCTCTGTCAAAGGCACAAAAAGTGTCACCCATATATCAGTAATAACACTAAAGAGTTTGAATATGAGCAAGCAAATCCTGCTCATAAAATTCAGTAATAATACCATGAAATTTCAATAAAAACAAGCAAATAAAATTCAATAAAAATGTTGGCCATTGCAACTTGCTTTAGAAGAAGGATGGAGCATGCAACAGCCGAAACAATAAAGATTAGGACAAAAGTCCAAACAGGAGTGTTCAGAACAGAAGTGTGATGACCCTGGACATCCGTATTGGGAGGGGATCCAATCAAAGAGTAAAATAAAAATTCAGACGTTAAAACATTTGTAATATACTCAGAATTTAATTTGCTTTTAGAACAGACAGATCAAGGAAGCTAAGCTTTGATGGAAATATGTTTTTTGTTGTTTAGTACAAAAAGGGTCCCAACAAATATACAAGTGGGTAAAAATGGACTTAGAAGACACAGAAATCAGAAAAAAACTAAGCCTAACTTGTGTATCAAGAAAAGGCAAAACTGCATTTTCTTTTCAGTTCATTCAATAATCCATGAAACGCTTCCAACTGCTCCTCACTACAAAATACATAAAGTCTTATTCTCATATGCAAAGTAACACCAAGGATTTTCAATAGGAGCAGGAAATAAAGTGCAACAAAAATGTTGGCCATTATTTTTTTTTTGCTTATTCTTGCTCTTCCATCTTTGTTTTAATATATTTCTGTAGACATTAGGGCTTTATAGCCCTAATAAAATTTTGTACATCCCATAGATTATTTAAAATTACAATCTATATACATATTAAGTTCTCTCTTTACTGTGTTTGCAACTGCATTTTCAACTTCAAAATTCACTGAAATTGATGATCCAGAGTCTCACACATAAGTGTGAGCAGCTAACCACTTCTGATAGGAAGTTTTCTTCTGAATTAAATGGAGCATTTTATTTCTTTCAATTTGATGTTATAACATTAAATATATATTATTAATTATTATTATTTTAATGGCATTTTGAAATAGAATTCTCTCTAAAAGCTTGAGCCTCACACTTGACAAATAAATTATTTTTTACCTATGTGAATTCGCATGTGCCGTTTTAAATGGGAACGACGAGAAAAGGCTGATTCACACACTTGACAAGAAAATGGCTTCTCTCCAGTGTGTGTTTGCATGTGGTATTTTAAATTGGAACCCCTTGAAAACGAGGAACCACACACTTGACAAGAAAACGGTTTCTCCCCAGTGTGTATTCGCATGTGGTGCTTTAAATTAGAGCTCAATGAAAATGCTGAACCACAGAATTCACAAGAAAAAGGTTTCTCTCCAGTGTGGATTCGCACATGTTCTTTTAAAGAAGAATTCAATGAAAATGCTGATCCACAAATTTGACAAGAAAATGGTTTCTCTCCAGTGTGGATTTGCATGTGTTTTTTTAATGCAGAACTGACTGAAAATGCTGTGTCACAAACTTGACAAGAAAATGGTTTCTCTCCAGTGTGGATTCGCATGTGACACTTTAAACTGGAGCTCATTGAAAATGCTGAACCACACAATTCACAAGAAAATGGTTTCTCTCCAGTGTGTCTTCGCATGTGTTGTCTTAAATTGGAATACACAGAAAATGCAGATCCACAGACTTGACATGAAAATGGTTTCTCTCCTGTGTGTATTCGCATGTGTCTTCTTAAATTGGAGCTATCAGAGAATGCTGTCCTACAAACTTGACATGAAAACGGTTTCTCACCAGTGTGTATTCGCATGTGTTTTTTCAAACTGGAAATTACAGAAAATACTGATGCACAAAATTCACACGAAAATATTTTTTTTCCAGCGTGTTTTTCCATGTGTCTTTTGTAGTTTAGAACTTGTGAAAATACTGATGTGCATCAGTTTCTGTGCCCAATCCCTTTGGGTGTGTACTTTGAAATGTGAATTCAGCCTTTGAAGGATGGAAGAATTTCAACTCTATATACTTGTAGATAACTATTTAAGCAGGAACATTGTGACAATTCATATGTCTACCAAGAATGTGTTTAAATGTGTCTTTTTAAATTGTCATCCTCACCTGCTATTGATATCTGTAAATATAGAAAAGATATTATAAAAGAAAATAATAAATTCATATATTTTAATAGCTATCTTACTCAAATGGAAGATAACATTAATACACAAGTTTTTGCATACAATATTTATTTATCTGATACAAAAGAAAACTATTATTGGTAAAAATATGAGAAAACTGTTTACACTCTAATATTTAATCATTGTGTTAAATAGTTTCTAGATGGTCAGAAATAGGAATGTCAGAATCTGAGATGCTACCTGATCCACTTCAAAGCCGTGTGATTGCAGGGCTTGTAAATATCTCCTCATGTGTTGATAATATCACAGAAGAGCTATTTAGTAATGACATGTGCTATAAGTACTGGATTCATAAGACTCTAAATCAGTGGTTCTTAATCAGGGGGCCCTGGTAAATTTTATGGGGTCCACAGAAAAATTTTAGGATTTGGGGGTCCATGAGTTCAGTGAAAGGGGCCACAGTGCTACAACCCAGTTGCCCTCTATATTTTAGTTTTAATAAATTTAAATTATATAATAAAATAATTTTCAAGTGTCTTCTATGTTACTAGTGTGCATTTAACTTTTTTTATTTTGCAGAATTTTAAAAAATTTGTGCATTTATGTGCAGAACTTTTTTGCCAAAATAAAAGTTTATTTCATGCAACTCACTTGGTTGTTAAAACAAACAGTTTTGAAGTTTATATGGAGAAATATCACTATCCTGGAAATTGTAAAATGACGGGGTTTTTTTTTTAAGTAAGGGGCCATAAAAGAAATCATCAAGCTAAAGAGGGCCATGAACAGGAAAATGTTAAGAACCACTGCTTTAAACGATAAACCTTTAAAACTGATCTCTGCCCAAATGCAAAACTATCTGAAGCTGTATTTAGTCCCAAGGATCAATATATAGTCAAATCCAATTATCATATGTACTACACCTGAACTGCTAGACTGGGGAGAAGTTGATCAAACCTGTTTGGAGGCCCCAGGCAATGCTTTACTTTGTGACCCTTGCTATCTTATCAACATTTGATTTTTTTCTACCTACATTTATATAAATGGTAAATTAAACTAAGGACAATTGACTATTAAAGAATGAAAGACTTACCTATGAAAAATACATCTATTAAAGCCTTTTTGTATAATTAGTATGTAAACAAATTGCTGCTTTGTACATAAGGAGAGGTTCAGATTTTTTTTTTCAATTTTGTCAGGGTAGCAATTAAAAGATTCAGCTTTTAACTGCTGATTTCTAATTTAAAACTGCATTGTAATTGTTTATAACCCCCAAAAAAGAATATCAATTTTTCTTTTACTTCATTTTTATGCTGTTTCATTCAAGTCACTTCATTTGATTCCTCTCAGTGCTGATTCTGGGAATCCTAATTATGATAATAGGAGTAGATATTTTCACCTCTCATCTGTCTTTTGAAAAGGAGTGCAGGTTTATCTCTTGTTTTCTGTTTACAATTGGGTTTCTGGTCCTTTCTAAAGTCTACTTCAACTCAATATTTCTAATGTGTCTGCCTAAACTCTCAAATTTTATTTACTATTTTTTTTTCTTCAATAGGAGTAGAAAGACCCAGTGGATAAAAGCATTAGTTGAATCCAGTGACTTGACCCAAAGAGTTGTGAGTTCAATACCTGGCTACAGCTGAGGTGAACAAAAACTTAGAGAGTTGAGTTAAAGGGAGCTAACTGATAATGAATCGACTGGAAGAGGCATTGCACGTGGAAGTAGAACAATCTACCCTGGTGGATGAAATAAAGGGTTCAGTTTGAAATTCCAATCACCCGAAGAAGGCCAGAGCATACAATGGCTGAAACGTTGTGAATATGGTAACGAAGATGAGGATAACAGTCCGAACAATGTAAGTAATGCAAATAATTACAATACCTCATCTCAGAAATATAGACAGGAGTAGAAAGGTTCACTTTTCATTTGATTAACACTCTTCCCTGATTTTTTAAATGGGAGTAGAGGTTTATCCCTTGTTTGCTGTTTAGGATTGAGAGTCTAATTCCTTCTGAAGTCTTTCATTCTCTTTCACTCTCAATAGCCTCTTGCATCTTATAGGCATTATTGTCTTGTTTGGGGTGATTAAAAAACAAAAACAAAAAACAGTTTGTAATTTCAACAAAAATATAGAAACTGCGTAGTGCAATTAAATGCTAGTCTCAATGGAAAAGATCCCATCTTCATACTGATCCCTTATTCTTTATTAACCCTTTGCCTGTCTTGTACATTTCCATGTTTGTACATCATAAATGATGCACACAAGACATGATTTTAAAAGAGTGATAAAACGAAGGTCTCTTAAAAAAAGAGTCTACTATTGAGCAGGAAGTCTGAGGAAAATTGTAATCTAATATTTTGTGCATCATATATGACGACAGGATGCTTGGCTGATAATGTAAGGTCTCAAATGAAAGATATCTATTTTCCCACTTTATTAAAATGATTATAACTTTTGCATCACATGGGATGCACGGAGCATAATGCAAATAACTTATGATTTGTACATTCAGCACATCACATGTGATGCACAGAGCATAATGCAAATAACTTATGATTTGTATGTTCAGTGCACCACATGTGATGCACAGAGCATAGCACAAATAACTTATGATTTGTACATTCAGTGCATCACATGTGATGCACAGGTTTTTATTATGTGAAATGTTATATATCAGCAGATTCTGTTTGCCCAATAAGCTGAGTTGCCTTGCAATAGTTAGAAATCTGAAAACAAGTATGAACATTTGGACAGTACACATGAAAATGCCCTGGAAAGGCAAAGGGTTAACATCGTGTTGCCTCGTATGACCAGTAGTAGGGGGAAAAAAGGGGGCCTGAGAGGACAACTGCCAGGTCCTTATAGTTTACTGCCTCCTTCTTCTTCCAGACACTTATCTGCATCAGAGATGGATAACAGCAGTGAATAATACAAGGATTAATAATGGACAAGTTAGTATACATAAAAGTGATTTTGATATCACAAAGTACATTAAATGTCTGATAATATGTATACTAGCACTTCAGCAGAGTTACATGCAAATTAACAGAAAAATTCAAACAAACAAACCAAAATGTTACAGAATTTAAGACGGACGTACATTTACATCATTAAATCTAAATTTCTTTCCTGCTTTGAAATAAAAATTTGCTTAACATTATTTTTGTATAAAATATCTACAGAAATTGTTTCTTATAAAGTTGGCATCACTACACCTTTTCACATAAAATGACATCCTCTCTATTAAAAATGACATTATTTTGATCGTTTCAAACAAAGGTTTTACTGTTTAAAATTTTACTGCCAAGATTTGATCGATAATTTGATTAGACCTGCCAGATCGTTTACTTTAGAATTCAAATTTAAGAAAAATGGAATTTCAAATCTGCAAGATGAATGCAATTATAGGAAGCAAAATTTAACGAATGTATAAGCATACAAAAATAAAACTGCTAGTTAAAATATAATCAAAAGCTAAACTCTTTCAGAGTAGATGATCTTTAAACTTGACAAATCAAAAAAAAAAAAAAAAAGGAAGGAAGGAAAGAACCATAAGTAAAAAAAAACCCTTAAGGTAATGTTTTCTCCCTTCATAGTAAGGATGTTTAAAAAAATGAATATAAATGATATTTTTTATGATTTCAAATTGTATTAATGTTTAAGAAAAAACAAAAATTATATTTCCCAAGCACTGCACTGTCATTATCTTTGTTGTTGTTATCACAAAGTTTCAGTTGTTGTGTCCTCTGACCATACTCAGGTGTATACAGGGAATTCTGAATGGAACCCTTTATTTAATCTACAGAAGTAGATTGCTCATGTTCTCAATTTTAAAGATTTCTTAAAAATATACGCCTGAGGAAAGCTGAAGGGCACAATGGCCTGAAGCGTTGTGATAATAACAGCAAAGATGATAACAATAGTCAGACTATAAATAGCGTAATGAATTCCTCATCCCAGAAATTCAGACGGAAATTTTAAAATTTATTATTTTTCTTCAAAAATGAAGGTTTGATGTGTTGTTGATGTTTAAATAAAAATGTCTGAAAACCTTATTTGAATGTGTCAAATTATTATTATTATTTGTGTGTGTATGCGGATTAGGCTGTCATCTTTCAAATAAAGGAGATGTGTTAGTTAAGTTCGTTCTTTTTTTGTTAGTTGGTGGCGACTGGCGATACAGTACTCAATAAGTTTTTACAAATAAATCATTTTTGTGTATTTTTTCTTTTGAATGACTAGAACAGATGTATTTTAGGTTGCAATAGGCTCCATTAGTTATTAATCAATTGAATTATAGGAATTAGGATAATTAGTAAAACGATCAAATTTTATTGTTTGATGTCAATCAAAAGATATTTTTTAGTTTTTAATATTAGGGACTATAATTGAACTAACACCGAATCTAGTCCAGCAGTGAATAATTTCTTGACAACAAACGAGCATTAAAAATTTTATGTAAATAGAAGAAATTAAGAAAATCACCCTGAAAGAATTTAATAATTTACCAGATTGTTTTTTCTTATGATTTTTCTAATTTCCATAGAATAGCAGGATGTAATTCACAAGATGAGAAAATAAATTTGAATTTTAAAAGTTAAAAAAGAAAAAACAAAGAAACATTAAAAAAAAAAAACAGTTTCTAATAAAAATAAAGTTTTTACCAAATTGTTTATATAATTTTTACATTCAGCTGAAGGCCAAATATTTTGTAAATTTTTAAAATATTTTATCGCAATTCCTCGTGAGTAAAGAAGAAAAAAATCTGTAAGTAACAATTTTTATTAAATTTGTAAACAAAGAAATTTAAATACTTACTGCTTTCTTTCGCTTTATCATTTGATTTCCTTAAGAGTAAGTAAGACAATGCAATATTTGAGAACAATAGAGAAACTATATAATTCTAAATAAACTAAATACTTTTTACTTAAAATTTATTTAACAAACAAAAAAGAAAAAACAGAAGTTGTTTGGGATTTATTTATGCAAATGACACAAGAGCCTAAGTGAAAGGGAGACAATTAATACTAACTTTGAGAAAATCATGACTTCTCATTTTTAAATGAGAAGTCATGTTTATTCAATAAACAGTTAAAATAAAAATGGAGTGGAAGTATAAATTGATAAATGCTGGATTGATGAAATTATATTTGTTTTTTGCAGAAAATTAATACAACAGTCAGGCAAGACATGATTCTATAATGTCTTGCCTATTGGGACTCATTACAACACTATTGCAATATAATGATTAGTGAATCCTGATAAAAATAAAAAATAAAATATATAAATGAAAAGGATTCAAATTAAAATAAAGCATTTTTTTAAAAATCATTATCACCCCTTGCAAGACACAAGGGTGTGGAAGAACTAAGGACAGAAACATTAATAATGAGCGGGAAGAGAAAAGAAGAATCAAGAGGATAGTAGATAGTGACTGACATTACATTTAAATTTTTGAAGATTAAAGTTGGCTAGAAAGCAAGAAGCCACAAGTGAGGAGTGTGAGAGAAGAAATCTAGCCAGCTTGATGAGATCTAGATGCCAGTCTGGTACTGCACTTAAATTAAAAAAGTCTAGGTACCATAGTGAAGAGTTTATTCAAACAATTACCATGTAAGTAGTTATAGAAAAAACACAGAGAGGCAACCTTACATCAATGGGAATGTGACTGAAACCAAGATGCCAGGTCAGAACCAATAACATTGCAGATTCTTCTTTGGATTTTACTAAGAATCTCTAATCCTTTTCTTCTCCCCCCAGCTATGGGTAAATAGCAGGACAGACCAGGTTTTATAGCCTTGGATGGTAACTTGTCTACCGCAGAAAGAAATGACAACCTACTGTGGGGAAAAAATCTGCCTCATCAGTCATATATTGAAAGATACATGATCACCTAAGCATGTATCACGCATGGCACATAAAGAAGAAGAAATATATAGCAGGAGCACCACAAAATATATGGCAGCCATATTCTAAGCATGGGTGAAAGGTAGAATTATAGATATGTAAGATAGATTCTGGAGAGAAAAATTGTCTAGCATGACACAGTGAACCCACTTTCTTTGCAGCTGACAAGGCAAGGGATTCAATATAGTCTTTCTATTTCATGTCAGCTGAGAATGTTAGCCCAAGAAGGCGCAATGAATTTCTTTCCCTGGAGGTTAGCATCTGCCATGGTGATGGAAAGCAGAGAAGAGTCTCTTAGAGGATTAATGGAGAGATGCTTAGTTTTGGAGGTGTTAAAATTAACAAGCCATTTTCTGCTCCAGTTAACAGCAGAACTAAGCAATCAGAGTGTTTTTGATTTCAACACAAGGTAAACAAATAGATGGTGGATGAGACTAAGAAGTGAGGAGAGGGATGATTTGGCAGTCATTTCACTCATTGAAACAAACAAGAATGTCACAATAATGTCAAAATAATAATGTCGTAATAATTTTTTATTTGTATATAAATGTCAAATCAATATTGATTTTGTCATCAGTATATGCTTAAGGTGGAGTAATGGATAGCGGCTCGGATTGAGGAATCGGAGTGCTGAGTTCAAATTCTAGTTGAATCCATTACATTCACTTATGTGCTAATACCCTTGGGAAAGGTATGAATCCTCCTCTTCTCCCCCCAGCTATGGGCAAATAGCAGAACAGACCGGGTTCTATAGCCTTGGATGGCAACTAGTCCTCTGCAGAAAGAATGGCAACCTACTGTGTGAAAAAAATCTGCCTCGTCAGTCATGTATCTTTCATAAGGATTTCCTTATAGTTGGTTCACATATTTTAATAATTTAGTATATGTTTATAAATTCATGAATAAAATATTGTTTTCATATTTATTTCTTTATAAATTGATAAATGATAAATACTGCCTTGCATTAGTTTTAATAAAATTGTATTAGTTTTTAGAATGTTGTAAATATAAAATTATTCTTGTAAATAAATAATATAATTAATAAATAGTGTTTATTATTTTTTTGTCAAAGAAAATGTATAAATTCAATTTCCTCATATGTTTAGGATTTATTTCAATTCTAATCATCACTTTTTAAATCAATAAACTTTGTCAAGGGAGTCAAAAGTATATACAGAAATAGCAGCGTCAAGGGAATAACCAAACTTTTGACACACTGCTATTTTTGTGGGCATGAATGTTAAACATCACCATGTCTTCTTTATCTATCAAACTTCTTTTGAATATATTGTGCCATTTTAATTTTCTTTTGAATGTCATTTGTTTTATTTTGGGCATCCATATAAAATTATCGTTATTCATGTATGCATTGTTTTGATTTATTTTGAAGTAGTAAAACGTTTTCGCCAAAATTCTTTAAGGGATTCATGGCTAAATTAACCTTTATCACTCTGTAGGTGACTTCATTTGGTGTTCAAAAAGTTTATCCAGCCCCTGAAGCTGACTCTGATCAATAGTGTGCTTGAATTCCATAGTTGTGTTGTCATATCCTGCTTTGGCAACAGAAAACAACTTTGAGTGAAATTAACAATAAGGATACTGCAATTGAGAGGCCTTGAAAAAGAATGCAGCAGAAAGTAATATTAATGCAGAATGCTAAAGATTAAATGGGTCTCCAAATAAATAGTAAGTGTTGACTACCCTAGAGCCCCTTTGAAGAAAATGAAAGTAGAACATAGCGCTGATGTACGGAACTATCATAAGGTGCCTCTTATATAAGTCATTTATGAATATTATAAAAGGCACTACTTTTGATATGTCAAGCTAGACAATTTTTCTGTCCAGAAACTATCTTACACATTTATAAGTCTACCATTCATCCATGCATTGAATATTGCTGATACATCTGATCTGCTTCTTTTGCTATATATTTTGAGTTTCTTGATGAAATTGAAAGAAAAATCTGCAATGTTAATTATTGGTCCTGACCTGTCATCTCAGCTTCACTCACTTTCCCACTACTGCAATGTCACCTTTTTCTATAAATATTTTCATTGTAATTGTTTTGATGATGTTATGTGTTGATAATTGTAACAAAGGAAAAAAATGATTTACCACAACACAGAGCTAAATCACAAACAAATATTTAATTTACTAAAACACAACATAAAATATATACAGGATAAACAATTGTGGCCTACAAAACAGAAAACACAGAGTTACTGGTGAAGTGTTACGAGGGAGAAGGAAAGGGAATCAAATATCTTTATCACTTTAGGGCTAGTGAAGTAATCTAAGTGCAATATTTGGAAATCCACAAAAGGTGTGTAAATAAATATTAATTTTTAGTTTGGTCAATGAAAATTAGTCAAAATTCTATTTATCAAATTTGTTCCATGAAATTCTCTTTTGGGTTTTGGTTGGTTGGCAACTTTTTATAGAGATTCTTTCAGCTGGATATAATAGTCCTTGAATCAAAAGCCGGAGTTGATAACAGCAAAAATTTCCATTCATCAACTGACAACCCTTTTCCAAAATCCCATGGGGCTAACATCTAATTTGCATATTTCTAGATGTTTCTCGAATCATCTAGATTTTTCTCGAATATACTAGAATGATCTAGAATCTTCCAAACATTCTATTTCTAATTTCTCTATTTTACAACTACTTCATGAATGAAAACTTTTTTGTAATAACAAGTAGAACTCAGTGGAATCCCTTATTATAGAAATGCATCCCTGTAACAATGAGCTTTCCCCTATAGTCCATAGACTTTATGAATTTAAGCTCAGTTCGAGATTGGCAGGCAGGTCTTATTCTTTTAGAGTTGAAATGGTAAGATATAACCATAAGTTATATGCCTACACGTTTCGCTTGTGGAACTCTCTTCAGTCTTCTTGCTTTCTAGTTAAGTTTGATCTTACAAAATTTAACAACACTAATAAATAAATAGTATTTACTGTTATTTTTCTTGTCAATTCTCAAGATCAAAGAAAATGTATAAATTCCCTTTCATCATATATTTAGGTTTTATTCCAATTCTAATCATTGCTTTTTAAAAAAAACGGGTTCTATAGCCTTGGATGGCAACTAGTCTACTGCAGAAAGAATGGCAACTTACTGTGTGAAAAAAAAATCTGCCTCGTCAGTCATGTATCTTCCATAAGGATTTCCTTATAGTTGGTTCACATAATAAATCTGATGACACCCTTGTGTCTTTGTGGCTTGCATGGGGTGATAATGATTTTTAAAAAATGCTTTATTTTAATTTGAATCCTTTTCATTTATATATTTTACTTTTTATTTTAATCAGGATTCACTACAGCCCTATTGAAATAATCATTATTGCAATAGTGTTGTTTAGCATTGTTGCGTTCCTTCTGGTTGACAAAAAATATACAAGCAAAATATATAAACAATGCAAAATTAAAATTGCTGAAAAGTGAAGGTAGTTAAAATAAAAGTGGTGTCATGGACAAAAGCCATTACTTTGACATTCTGTTTTTTTTTTGTGGGCATGAAGGTCCATGTTTTTTTTTTAAATTTCAAACTCAGTATAACCCACAAATGAGCATAATTAACCACTTTTTATAGAAAGTTTTTTAAATAAACAGAGCATTTTACTATTTCCTGTTGAACATATGTTGTTGTCCAAACTGAGTACATTCCTATGAACAAAATAACTTATTTGAAAATCATCATTTGGTGTGACTGCCTTTATTTTCTATAACTGCATGTAATCTTGAAGACACTGAACAAAATTTACACAGTCACTGAAATTTTTGCACATTTCAACAATATGCAATATTTCAACAACACTTTTCTCAGGACATTACTCAAGTGTTTATTTGTTAATGCAGAATGAAAGATCCATCGCATTTGCAGGCTATTCACCCTCAGAAATTGAATGATGGTATACCCAAACTGGGAAAGAATTTCTGGCAGTTATGAACTTGAGAAGCTCCACCACTCCACCCAAGAAGAAAAGTGTGTGTTGTGACTAGGAAGGGAGATTCCCATAACAGATGACCTAACAGATGACCTAACAGATGAGCTCCAACAAGCATACCAGAAGACCACCGATGAATATAAATGAACTGGAAGATAACAGAGGATCTAACAATGACAGCATTTGTTGAAGTTATTGCTCAGGGGTGGCTTGATGAGAAGAGGCTACTTCCTGAAACCCTTCTTTGACTACAGGGATGAACGGACAGGTCTGGATGGGCTGACACTACAAGAATAATGGAACATCATCCCATATACTATGCAACCCAAAATAAAGAGAAAGGTTTGTGGTACCTCATTAAAAAAATTTTTTTAAATCCTATAGATTTAAATAATATCACTAAAATTTCAATTCTGCACAAAAATCAGATCACACAGACATGAATTCATTTTTGTGCAAAAGTAGGAAAACACAAGCTCCAAATTAAAATTTCCACACTAGCATTTATTCACCAATCAGTGATGTTATCTTGAACACTGTTTAAACTATGGTATATAGAGATGAAGTAAAGGCTAAATTTACTGTCTATAGTACCATTTATTGTTGACTCCATTTGGTTAAAGTGTTTAAAATGGTTGACTATAGTCATAGTTCTTTTTTTGTGATTTGAGAGTTCATACTGGGTTGTTGCGTTCCTTCTGGTTGACGGAAATTAATTCGTTGGATTCATCCTTTCTTCTTTCTCTTCTCTTCAACCCTTGTGTCTCAAACTGCTACCTCGAATCAAGTTCCTCTCCATGGCAACGTCTCTAGTCTCATATGTGGTTTTCTTCTTTTTATTGAGGCTAACACATCCATGTTTCCCATTTGATTTTTGGCAGAATGTGTTGTCATTGGTTGATTTTTTTTATGACATTCACTGACCCACATAAACTAAGTCTGGGTTCATGTCCGTTACCAAGGATATGTATAATAGAAGAAAGGAAATATATCGAAGAGAGGGAGAGAGAGTTTTCTTTGTCACTCACTTAGTAAAGAGGAAAGTATATATTTTCGTATGGTGTTATTACTACCTAATCCTACTACAAAACTTTCAAAAAGCAGTCAACATTCCTGTTGTTTGCTACAAATATTCAAAGGCTCACAACAATATTTTCCCTCCTAAAAATAAAAATTTAAAATTGGGGAATATATTTATTAAAACTTCTGAGTTTAGTAAATCTAGCTTCTAACTTCCTGTGATCTGATTTTTTCTCTTAGTGTAAAATAAATTAAACAGTCTTTTGACTGGGGAATGTGAATAATACTGAATTCTCAAACTATTTTTTCATATACTCCAACATTCATATAATAATTTGTTGAGTTCTAAGTTTCTTGCAAATATTTTTACTGCTTTTTAAATATTTCAAACAATATGAAAAATATACAAGCCAAATATATAAACAATACAAATTGCAGCAGTAGTTATAATATAAAACTCATTCAGCTGACTCCTGGAATCACACAACACATTAACATGCATAAAAATAAAATAATTCATGAAAATTTGCATACTTATGCTAACAGAATTCATTTCTTTCATGTTGCAAAAAGAAAAACAAAACATTTTTCTTTGAAATTCGTTTGCGAGGAACTTTGTAATGTGTTTTTTTCAACTTAAAAGTAAAAGATTAAATTATTTAAATTTGTAGAGCTGTGTTTGAAGATTATTTCTTTTCTTCATTTTTCACACATTTTTCCCTCTATAGGTACATGCTGGCCATCTGGATATCAATACCTGCTTCAAAAGAGCAAGAGATCTAAGCTTCTGGCTAGGTATGTCTACTAAGATATGTGAAAGCCTATGCTACTTGTGCAATATATGTCAGTAGAACCACAAATTTTGACAGCAGTGTCCAGAAAGCCTTGACATCAAGTTGGTGTTGACTTCTTTTCATGAGGTGGAATGGAGTATCTAGCCACAGTGAACACTTGTTACAGCAATTATTTTGAGTTTGGTGAACCACAGCTTCATCAGATTCAGTAATCCAGTAATTTGAAAAGTCACTTTGCACATTATGGAATATGAGACACTAATCTCTGACAATGGGCATCAGTTTTCATCAGGCATGCTCAAGTGCAAATGGGCATTTATACATGAGGCAATTCCACCTGGGAACAAATTGGCCAATGGAGCAGCAATTAAGATTATCAAATGCCTATGACAAAAATGCAATGCATTTGGACTAGACCTATTTATCAGGATGAGACATTTCATCACTGCCAACTCAACATTGCTGACAATACCATCAACTCAACACCAGCCAACTCATCTCCATGACAACTCACCACCAGCCTATTCAGTGCAAGGACAACGCAACACTGGCATCAAATTCATAGATGTTGACTGTCCTAATGTACACATCTCTTAGATTGGCATAGAGAATTTAAAGTTTGGCTGTTTGTTTTAGCGGTTTATTTGTTACAACAGCCTATTTGGCTGACTGCTGTTTAATTTTCAAGATTGGACAAATAACCATGCTGAAGCAAATAGAAGACTGGACACAGAACTTTGGATGGAGCACCCTACAATGTGAAATTCAATACGGGGCTGCAAAAGGTACAAAAAATCAATTAGAGGTCAACCCCTCCCACTAAATTGAAGACGTTTATGAAGGCAGATGAAAGAATTTTGCAGATTGTTTCACCTTTTACACAATGATCTCCAACTGAATATTTGAGGGGAATTACATACAATTTTCAGTAAATTTTTAAATTAAAATTAAAGTCAGGTATAAAAAACGTTTCTTAATTTTATTTGTTTTTAAAAAGTCAATGAAAAAATGTCATAGGTTGCATGTCGTTATCAGGTGGTGAGTTGTCATGGAGATGAATTGACCAGTGTTGAGTTGGTGGCATTGAGTTGACGATGATTAATTGTTCCCTCCTGTAGAAGTCAAGTGACTTACCTGCCAACATGTCTGCTTTCTTCTGTTTCCTTGTAAAGCAAGCCAGCTGATTTTACCTCATTTTATAGGAGAGTGCCTAATACAACAGTTAGGTTGGTCCATTTTGCTAGAATGGACCTGCCCAATACATTTGCATGAGTGGTCTTTATTCACCCATATATTTCTCCATGAAATGACTCAAGCTTTGGCTACACTTGCCTACTTGTGTGTTAGACCACTGGCAAGCTAACCGATAATCTACACCTCCCAACCATTTATAGGCCTGCTGAACTCCTGCAACTCGCCGACTGAGAGGCTAAACACCAGCTCTGCACAATGTCAATGATTCCAATGATAGGGATAAATCTCACACCCCACTACACATTGTCAGCTGAGGAAGCATAGAAATAGCTGAAGGAACTAAAATAGGTACGAGAATGAAAAGACTCAAGATAGGTGACAATGACCATGTCCACCCACTAAAGTCACAGGGAAGGGAGAAGTAACAGTCTCAAAGCATCATGTAATGAGTTCCAAATAAAATATAAAAATAAAATATATAAGCAAAAATAAAAAGAATTAAAATTAAAATAAGGCATTTGTGCTTTCCTTTAAAACCCTTATTTCTCTTTTTCTCTATCCCTCTCTCTCAAGTAATGTGAAGGCAACCCTCAAATAAAAAGAGGAAGAAGAAAAGGCTGAACCCAGATGAAAAATGCGGGAAATTTGCAGGACCAGCACCTACTTATTTATGACTATAAATCTACCAAAATAAGACAAACTCTACTCATAACTCCTTTATATTAAAAAACTGAAAAACAAAGGAATGCATTAAAATGATATAATTTTGGCCAATAAAAAATATTAACACTGAGACTTTTGAATGTTAGCCAAAATCAAGGTTCATACCAAAGTTCCAGAGCCTGGTTAAAAAGTTATAAAGCTCACACTTATGTTAGATGAAAAGGAGAATGACAGCAGGAGAAACCATTGAATGAAAGAATACAACCACTAGAGAAACCAGCCATGCAGATGTGAAGAAGTAGTTAAGAGGTCATTTGATAATCATATTTCTACCCTGCTTAGGGCTGAGACAAACATAATAGATTGACACTAACCTATTTCTAATATGAGTACTACGCACTAGCATGGTCTGACTTCAAAACTACCACTACCGAACCAAAATAGACATTTCTCCAGACTACTACCAATATCTGCCTTATAAATGAACGTTTAGTTACACTGAATACCAAAGAACTCATTCTAAAGCAAATAAATAAAAACATATTATTTGATTATAGCTTATACCCTTCTACCTAGTTTCACTTATTTCCAAAGTTTCTGATAGAATAAAACACCAAGAAGAACCATCCTAAGCTCAACTCTTTATATCCCATTCACCCCTGTACTTCTACCTTCATCCATACACACAAAAAAATGAAGGAATTAAAAACAAACATTTCAAGATGAGGGAGTTACATGTGTAAGTAACTAATAAACCCCAGTTATGTCCCCTGCCTTTCTGGATTCTTGCCCCTTGTATATACTGACTACATCCTGTATGGTAGCCATTGAATAAAGACATCATACTATTCTTAACACAGCCTAATACCCAGAAATTCATACCCAGATGTCCTCAAGGACACATGGCACAGGTTAGATAAAGGCATTGGTTAGATCCAGTGACAGGACCCAAAGAGTGTGAGTTCAATACCCAGTTAAGGCAGTGGAGAACTTTCAGAGGGAAATTAACAGGAGATAACTGATATCCATTAAACATGGCACGTGGAAATAGAACAGTATACCCCAGTGAGCGATATAACAGGTTCAGTTCGACATTCCAACCACCTGAAGAAGGCCAGAGCATACAACGGCTGAGATGTTGTAATAAATATGGCAAGAAAGATGAGGACAATAGTCTGAATAATGTAAATAATGTACAGCCTAGTTTCCTATTTTAATTGTTTCAGAACCCCAAACAAAACAACTCAAAAATTAAATAGCCCAACAACAGTATTAAGTATTTCTGTATATTTTCAGACAATATTTAAAAATAACTGCTCAAAAATTGGTGGAAGCTATGAATCTAGTGCATTACTTATAATTACTTATAAAACCCCAACTTTTGCACTGATAACAATATTGATTTTCTAAAAAAAAAATGTGAAAAATTAATCCACCCTATTACACAAGTGTCCATTTGCTAAATCCGCCCAAATACCAACTACATTGACTACTTCTTCATTTTTCCACATATGTATATACACATTTTTCTTAAACTTTATTTCTGTAGATGCTTTACACTCTCTTTAACACTTCTAAAAACACCTTTTTCTCTTTCACTTAATTGTCACCATTGTTGTTATTAAATTGTATTCAAATTTGTTTGAGGATGTTGTTTAATTCTTGATTTTGTGCATGCAAAGGATTGTTTGCTCTTTCTTTCTCTCATCTGCTGTCAGATGAAATATTACCTTCTTTTTACTCCTAATTTGACTGCTAAAACAAGAAAACCAACAGTCAGCAGCTGTACAACATAGGATTCTCATCTTGTAAGATTAAAAATAGTGCTGCAAATAATGTCAATATTTTAAAAAATAATGCCTAATAATACCACAAACAAGTTCAATTAGCACAACTTTACTATCAAAATGTATCAAATAAATGATAAAATTATTTCCTTTTAAAAAGTACCAATTTTAAATGGAAAAGTAAGTTGTTTTCCTTTATGTGTTTTCCCCGATGCTTAAGGGTTGTTGTAAGTGCCTCTGATATGTATTTTCCATGGGATCAAAATGGAATAGTCTATCATTTATGTATGAAGTATTGCCAGGACATAATGTTCATGCTAACTAATTAAGGAATGAAGAAGCAGGCAGTTTTTTGGGGGATTTTTTGTGGCATATCAACTCCTTACAGATCATTTAATGCCAAAATTGAATTTTCTTAGGAACATTAGTAATTTCTTTTCCAAAAATGTATTGCTGGTAATATTATTTTTACAAAAATGTATTGCTGGTATTGTTCCTATAAAAATCTATTTCTATAATTTCATTGTTTTAACCCCAGTTTGGGCATTAACTATTTGCCCATAGCTGGGACCCTAACAGGTGCTACCACCCCAGTGCCAGATGTAGAAGCAGACAGAATGCAATTCTGATAATAATTATGACTAGCCAAATCATCTTATGAACATTTCTTAATAATAAATTTAAAATAATTAAAATTAAGACGTCATTTTATTTATGGTAACTGGATTTTTGGCGATTACCTTATTCAGTTTGTGCCATTTGACACTGTGTGTCTGAAAAATGGCTCTTTTGCAGTCACCAATGGCTCTTGGTCTTTTGGCTTTAATCTAATTCAATCTCCACTTCTATCTTCTTCTTCTCTTCTCTTTTTCATTTTCTCACTGAAATCAAATAGTATCTTTTCCCCTCTTTCCACATGATCAAAATGGAATAGTCCATTATTTATGAGGTATCGGCAGATTGTAACAGTCATGCAAACTAACAAAGGGACAAGCACAATTATAAAAGGATGATGATAATCATTAGAATGTGGCATCTCAAGGCAATAACATAAGCACTTATTATTTGAGCTTTGAGAATGATATCAAAAGAAGCAAACAAAAATGAGGGATCAAATTTCTGGTGGCCCTAAAATATATGAATTGCAAAAAATCATATTTATGGTTACTTCTCACATATTGGCTTGGTTTGGTTTGGTTTGGTTTGGTTTACAGCATATTGTTGCAGGCCCGGTAGGGTGCAATGCTGGTTTATTATGAAGTGGCCTTGTGCCAGACACCACACTAAACTACCGAGTCCACAAGCAAAGTAAAAAAAATAAAATGCGTGAATGAACAACGAAGGCATGTGGTTAGTCCACACGTGCATAAAATAAAAACATTAACGAGATAGCCTGCAACGGAATGACAGAAAAGACTGGATTCAAACAAGAGTAGTTTTATTAAATGCAGAAAAACAAGTAACTTATCTCGTGGTAGAGATCAATGAAAATGTTCAAGGCCAAAATAGAAAGCAAGATGGCTAAAGGCGGGAAAAGTTCTTGAAGAAGGTTCCAGAAAAGTCAATCTACCAGAATATTATACATACAAAGAAAAATACTCACTGTGAGTTTTGTTAGTGTGAGTGAAATGTTATGCATATTTTTTTAGGTACAGGTTCAAAAGCAGATTTACGACGAGGCAAAAGGGACTAAGAATTAGTTATTGGTGTTTCCATCGCCTCAAAGAAGGATTTGTGTGACAAGCCAAAAAGGACGAAGAATTAATTATTGGTGTTTGCATCGTCTCGAAGAAGGAATTTGTGCGACGAGCCAAAAAGGACGAAGAATTAATTATTGGTGTTTGCATCGTCTCGAAGAAGGATTTGTGCGACGAGCCAAATGGGTTATTTTTTCCCAAAAAGTATTGCTGGTAATATTTTTTTCCCTTCAAAAATCTATTTCTGGTAATACTGTTTTAAAAAAAAAATGATTATCTGGTAATATTTTTTTTTCAAAAATATACAGTTGATAATAATTTTTTTAAAGTATTGCTGGTAATGATTTTTCCCTTCAAAAAATAATAATTTTAATAATAATTTTTTTTACAAAGTATTTCTGGTATTAAAACCTATTTTTACATTTTCATAGTATTTTGACCCAAGTTATGGGGTTAACTATTTGCCCATAGCTAGGACCCAGACAGGTGCTACTACCCTGGGTAAGAGTGGACCTGGGAACACCAGCATTTAAGAGGTGGTTCCACACTCCTCAAAACCTCCTGATCAGAGGCCTTCCTGTTAGACATAGTTTATCATCTTACCTGGGATACGGACGTAGTTTGTTGTCATACCCAGGACAGTCACGTCTTTCATAAATTTCTCTCTATACAATGACCACAATTACATTATTTTTTTTCTCTTTGATTACAAGCCATCTCGTCTTTTTGTGTCTTCAGATACAAAAACTTAGCACTTGAAGTCCCTGGGGGAAAACTTATACTACAAAAAACAAAGGCAAATATGTTGATTTCATTAGGAAACTCTATACCCTGGCTGTTCCTTTCAGTCTAGGAAACCCTCCTCCAGGTGATGCCATGACATCTCTGTTGGCTGCTTACATAGCTATGGAGTTCAGAACTACCTCTTTGTATTAGATGGCTGTCAACACTACAATCTACCCTTCAGCAGTACTGGATCCAGGACCAGTGCAAAGGGTCTTGTGGCCGCCTTCTAATTTGATACACCCATCACTCTACTACATTTCAATTTTCATATGATAGTATTCATATACATTACTGATTTTATTGTAACCTAATTATGTACAGTAATGGATCATATGCAAGATAAGTGAACAATTCAACTAGAAAAATTGAAAATACAAATTAGAGACATGTCATAATAGATCATTCCATCTTAACCATTATCACTCTGTGACTACATTTGCTGTACAAAAAGTTTATCCTGCCATTGAAGATGATTGATCCTTGAATTTGTTTGAATTTCATAGTTGTGTTGCTATATTCTGCTATGGCAACAGAAAACAACTATGAGTGAAATTAACAATAAGGATACTGCAACTGAGGGGCCTTGAAAAAAACTAGTGGAAAGAGAAGTAATATTAATAACTAGCTGAATAAATAAACTTATCCAAGTACCCTAGGAGTCATTCCCTTGTTCAAATTCAAATTTCAAATTTAATTTATATCAAAGGGAAAAAAATTTTCAGTGTGGGGTTTGTGTCCCCCGGGGACCACCTTTGATCAAAATGAAATATTCTTATCCAAGTACCCTGGGTAATGTATTTTCAGAATATATATGGTTATAGGGGTTTATCTCCCAAACCCCAGGAAAAAAACAAACAGACAGACAGAGGCTACAACTTTATATATATAGATGTAGAATGCTAAAGGTTAAATAACTCAACAATGTTTTGTGGCAATATTTAACATCAACTTGAGATTTTTCTTGTTAAAAAATTGAGACTTAGGATGAGTAAAACAAATTCCCAAATTTGGATGAAATAAAAATACTGCAGTATGACGTCAAAATCCACAAAATCTTTAATAGTCAGTTATGCTTAGTTTAATTTGTAAAAGCAAATGTTGATAAGATAGTAATGGTCACAAAGCACTGCCTATCAGTGACTAAACTAGTACCCTTCCCAGTCTTTTCTGGTGAGGAGGGCTGCAAAACACTCCAGGATTAAAGAATAATTCAACATAACATATATCATATATTACTATTTTTTTATTATTATGAATTATGTATACATCCAGTTGCTTGTGGTTAAATTTTGATTTTACATTCAAATACTAATAAACATGTGAAAAGTTATAATTAACTTGTTTTAACTCATGAAAATTTTTACTGTTCACTTATTTTAAATTTCTGATGAATCTTAATTTTTCAGTTAATAATTGAATAAGTTAATGGGAAGTTCTATGACAATAAAATATCCATAGCAATTTCCCCATCACATTGTTGTTAAATGTTTGAGCTTAACAGCTTTAACAAAATATTGCAATAACAATCATAAATTTGAATGCTGGTCATTATTTTAAGTAAGGGGGTACAAATGAAAACACTTGAAATTGATAACTCTTTCCATTTCACTGAAACAGACATTAAACATTTCTATCTTTCCTTCTGTCTTTCATTTTCTCACTAAAACCAAGTAGCATCTTTGATGTCTTTTGTCTTCTCATATGATCAAAACTTATTGGCAGGGTGTAACAGTTGAGCGTACTAACAAAGGGAAGGACAAATACAATTATTATAACATTTTATAGTGCAAAAACAAATCTTAATCTGCATATTCAGAAAGCTGAACTAATTTTCTTTCCAAATCATCATCTGAAATTAGATCCAATATTGACCCTTAGTACTGCTAGAAGTCAGCTCCTAGTGGGGTCTAAATTCAGGGCTAGATTTTCACATGCCCTAGGTTATATGAAATTCTAGGTCCTTTTCTAAAAGTAAAAAAATTTAAATTATTATCCATGATTAAAGAAAGAATAAACAATATATATAATTTTTTTATGTTTTTAGTGTTAAAGAATAAAAACTAATGATAAAATAAAAACATATTTTTTTTAAAAATGAGGCCACTGAGGGTGTGGGGGTCCAAGTTGTAGTTTATTTAGCTTAATTCCAGCACTGTCTAAATTTATTTACTCTAAAATCCACGAACATGTAACACACTGTGAGACACAAACTAAACACATCTATTGACTGTCACAATGTCTCTTACTTGACTAGAGAATACTCCTTAATTTGAAATAAATCCCACTTTCCTTTTCGATAACAGCATAGAAAAATATTATGTAATTTAATCAATGCGGTATTTGTATGTTTTAAGATTAAAATAAATTGTAATTTCTTTTTTTTTACTAAAGAAAAGAAATTTTAAAAATGTAAAAATAAAAATGTAATTTTTCTTTATTGTTTGTATTAATTACCTCCCTTGATTTTCGCACTTTAGAAAACACTGTGCAGCGATTGTAAATGATGTATTTTTAAATTTAATTCAAGCAGAAAATATTAGTTTATTTTTAAAAATTCGTATAGTTACTTCATTAGTAGTGCATTCTCCCAAGGAAAATAAAATCAGATGAAAGAAGATAGAATGAAGTAAGTATTAATTTCTTTGTTTACAAATACGTACTTACAAACATTTTTTTTTTACTTTCCGTAGAATCAAGAATAAAAATATTTTAAAATGTAAGTTTTTATCTTCAGTTGAATGTCAAAAAAATTATCTTCAATTAGGCGGATCCCTTCGTGAAAAATTAATTCAATCATTTCTAAACTTAATGTTTGTTTATATTTTATTTTCAAATCGTTGTGGATGTCGTTTTTTTTTGTTTTTTTTTTTCAAATAAATCGTTTACATACACGCTGGCTTTTTTTCATTTCAGTTTTCAAGTAACTTAAAAAAAAAAAAAAAAAAGGCATTTTGATAAATGTTAAATTCTTTCACTAATTTTCGTCTGCATTTTGTCTTGTATCAAGAAACATTTTTTTTTTAATAAGCATCCATTTTCAAAAACTTATTCACTGCGTTGCTTGAATCGGTGTTATATCAAATATAGTATCTAATTAAAGTAGGTACCTCCACTTTTTCGTTAACCCCCCCAAAACAGCATAACATGATGAATAAAGCCCCAAACTTAATAAAACAAAGTTTTATCGTCAAAATGTTTGTTATTATTATGATGAAATACCAGAATATTTTTATTAATTTTTTTAATCCTTTCCAGCACGTTCGAAATTTTGGTTATTTTTTTTTTTTTTTTGCATCAACGATTGACATACTATTTACGACTGTTTTAGCACCCTTTTTCAGGGTATTGATTTCGAAATTCTTGCAAAAACTAAATAATTGTCAGATTTTAATGATACTTTCAGGACTTATTCACAAGTAGTAAATTAAATTACTTTAGAAATTTTTTTGGTAAATTTTGGTTTTGTTTCCCGAGCGTTAATATCCCTTAAGATTTTTCAATAATCGTCATAATTCTGTGCAAATGTACATGCTGAACTCGAATTAACAATTAAATTATGAAGAAACTTTCATAATTTTGGAGTTATCGACAAGAAAAAATTCAAGACTTCTTGTTGGTTATTTGTCCCCCATTACTGCCATCATGATTATTCATTCACTGCGTAGTACCTACACAGGCGTAATCAGAAGAATTGGCCTATTTACTTCTTTTACAGACTTTCCTTGCAGGAAATCCCTACGCACTACCATATAGAAATGTAATTTTATTTTTCTATTCAAAACGGAAAAAAGGTTCTGTTGTATTATTTAATTTGTTTTTGTTATAAATAAAACTACACTTACCAAAAAAAGGAGTAGCAGATGTAAAAAAAAAAAAAAAAAAATACCATGATTTCCTAAAAAATAAAAGAAATATTTCTTAAATATTTCTGTGAATAAATCCTGAAAGTTTCATTAAAATCCGATACAATTATTTGATTTTTGCAAAAATTTCCAAATCGCCACAAAAATGCCTTAAAATTTCCATTACTAATTTTTGATCAAGAAAAACAAAATATTTATTCAAAATTTTGAAGGTTATAAAATTAATTATAGAAATATAATTTAATAGTCAAAACCTCTTTTGGTCTTTGTTCTTAATAACATAAGAATTTTGACAATAAAACTTTGTTTTTATTAAGTTTAGGACATTTTTTTTTTCATCATGCATTTTCATTTTTTAATGAATCTTTGGAGATACCTCGCTTAATGCTTATATTAGTTATACAGACGATCCCTTGGAAAATTTAAATCAAAATTGATTTTTGTAAAACAGGACACCCAGTTACAGAAATGTTGATTCTTTACATTGTATTAATCAAGTAATTTTATTTCAGTTATGTGCCCCTTATTTAAATTTACCAAGCATCATGTTGTCAATACATCACTTAACACTTACAAAGGTGTTTTTTCTACAATATCTTAAACTAAGAGTAATATTTGTTTCACTTCAGATTGATTAAGCTTTAAATCAGCTAATTATTCTCAAATAATGTTTCAGAAAGTATATTTTATTTTTTGAAAGATTTTTTTAATAAAGAGAATTCTGTTGTGTTGTCAGTTTTCTCAGTATGAATGAATTTATAGATTTTACTGATGAAAAAAATTATTTTCAATCAATTTAAATTCTGTTTGAAATACACCAATGTTTTTTTTTTTCTTAATTGGGAATTAAATTTAATCTATTAGCTTGGAATTAAAACTAAAATTAAAGTTTCCAGAATGATTTTTCAGTTTTTAAAATGTATTTTAAGTCTTTGAAGATACCTAAATTGATATCATGCCAAATAAAAAAGGATAAAAATAATAAATTAAAATGACAATATGAAATTTGTCAAAGCAAGTCGAAAGTAATTGCCTTAAGGAAAAATAAAATCTGCTTTTTTTCTTTTTTCTTTAAAGAAGAAAATGATTATTTCTACCTTTCTAATACTTACTCTTGTGGAACATGCATTTTCAGATTATGGTGGCATGGTCTCCTCATTTTACCGTTGAAATGGCTAGATGTAACCATATGTTCTATGCTAACAGTTTTTTCTCTTGCACTTCTCTTTTGTGGAACTCTCATTCTGACTCCTTGCTTGCCAACCAAATTTGACATTCAACATTTTAAATCGTTATCATCAACCATCTTAATTCCTGTTATTTTATTGTTCTCTCTTATAAATGTTTTATTTCATGTTCTTTTACACTCAGTAATCCTTGCATCTTAGTGGCTTTATTGCCTTGCTTAGGATGAAATGATAAAAAACAATTATCAGTAATTAAGTTAAAAGTGCCACTTTCACATTTATTACATTTCTTCTTTTTCTATCAATGTTTTTCTGAAGCCAATACCTATTTATAGTAAAATGGCCAACAATACATTTCATGGCAAAATGACCAACAATACATTTTATCTGTAGTTGAAGGCATACATTTGCACTCAAAATATATTTAGTTGAAGCCATAAAATTGTTCAGTTGTGTTAGATTTCAGAATTAAATAACCCATAGAGGTTGATATGCCACTAAACAAAATCAGCCAACCAATCACCCAACCCCTGCCAGGTGGAGACGTTGGCAGCAGGATGTTGGATGTGATGACTGGCAGAATTTTCCTGTTTCTTATGATGTTTATCCTTTTGACCTTAAGCATTTTTTATCCCAATGCACCTTCTGATTTTCAGTGTCACTTCCTAGATATTAAAATTTTTGCAGTTGCTTTATTTTAGTGTCTCCAATTTGTAATTCGCTTATTAGGCTGTTCCTTTTGCTGACAACAAGTTCTATTTGTGAAACTAAATGTTATTTCTGACTGAACATTTGATTTGTTTCTGCTATGACTTGCCAAAGAGCAGCCTGAGATTTGGTCTCCAGGGCCACATATGGTTTTGAATTAAAAGTTGTCCTCCTAAACTCATTGCCAAACGGATCCATTATAATTTTATCATTGCAAACAATTTTCTTTAATAATGCTTCTTCTTCATTCACAGGTAACAATAGCAAATGAGATCAACAATTTTCCAACTCATATTGGAAAAGAGAAAAAGGATTCTTGCAAAGTCTATCGCAATTTAACAGCATTAAATTTTGAATAGTCAAAGACAAGTATGTAAAGAAGATAGTACTTTTTTTTTACCAAGGATATAAACAAGCCATTCTAAATTAATTATTCAAAATACAAATACATAGTGGAGGCCGTCACTTCTCTTGTAAAGTGGAAATCTGATTTTCCCACAGCTTAAATTTAAACAAAGACATGCAAACAGACTTTGGAGAAAAACCATATTCATGTGAAGTGTGTGGATCAGCATTTTCATATGATTCACATTTGAAAAGACACATGCGAATACACACTGGAGAGAAACCATATTCTTGTAAAGTATGTGGATCAGCATTTTCACAGAATTCTCTTTTGAAAAGACACATGCGAATACACACTGGAGAGAAACCATTTTTTTGTAAAGTGTGTGGATTAGCATTTTCACAGAATTCCCCTTTGAAAAGACATATGCGAATACACACTGGAGAGAAACCATTTTCATGTAATGTATGTGGATCAACATTTTCAGACAAGTCCAATTTCAAAATTCACATGCGAATACACACTGGAGAGAAACCATATTCTTGTCCAATATGTGGGTCATCATTTACAAAGAATACAGATTTGAAAAGACACATGCGAACTCACACTGGTGAGAGACCATATTCTTGCACAGTGTGTGTGGCTTCATTTTCAGATAGTTCCAGTTTGAAAAGTCACATGCGAGTACACACTGGTGAAAATACATTTTCTCATCAGATATTTGCATCTGAAATCACAGAGGATTCCATTTTAAAAACCCAAATACAAATACACAGACTTGAGAAACGATTTTCTTGTAAAGTGTGTGGCTCGGCATTTTCAAAGAATTCCAGTTTACAAATGCACATGCGAATACATATGGGGGACAGACAATTTTCTTGCCAAGTGTGTGGATTAGTATTTTCCCATACTTCCGGTTTAAAAAAACACATGCAACTACACACAGGTAATAAACAATTTTCTTGCGTCATATGTGGATCAACATTTTCCCATAGTTCTAGTTTGAGGAAGCACTTGCGAATACACACTGGGGACAAGCCATTTTCTTGTCAAGTGTGTGGATCAGCATTTTCTGATAGTTCCAGTTTAAAAAAGCATATGCGAATACACACAGGTGATAAACCATTTTCTTGTGAAGTCTGTGGATCAGCATTTTCGCAGAGCTCCAGTTTGAAAAGCCACATGCGAATACACACAGGTGAGAAACCATTTTCATGTCAAGTGTGTGGATCAGCATTTTCAGTAAGATCCAGTTTAAAAAAACACATGCGAGTACACACTGGAGAGAAACCATTTCCTTGTGAAGTGTGTGGATCAGCATTTTCACAGAGCTCCCATTTGAAAAGCCATATGCGAATACACACGGGAGAGAAACCGTTTTCTTGTGAAGTGTGTGGACTGGCATTTTTAAGGAGTTCTAATTTAAAAAAGCACATGCAAATACACACAGGTGATAAAGCATTTTCTTGTGAAGTGTGTGGATCAGCATTTTCAGATAGTTCCAGTTTGAATAATCACATGCGTATACATACATGCCATAAACCATTTTCTTGTCAAGTCTGTGGATCAGCCTTTTCACAGAGCTCTAGTTTAAGAAGCCACATACGAATACACACTGGAGAGAAACCGTTTTCATGTAAAGTATGTGGGTCATCATTTTCAGTGAGTTCCAGTTTAAAAAAACATATCCGAATACACACAAGAGAGAAAGCATTATCTTCTCAAGAGTGTGTTTCACCATTTTCACAGGACTCTGTTTTAAAAAGCCCTGTACCAATACATACAGGGGAGAAACCCTTTTCTTCTCAAGTTTCAGAGAATTCCAATTAAAAACACATGCAGATACACATAAGGGAAAATCCTTATACTTTTCTAATGTGTGGATCTGCTTTTTTGGTGAGTTACAATTTCAAAATGTGCATGAAGTCATACTCAAGAAATTATTTTCAAATGAGTAAACTGACATTTTTGCAAAGTTCCAGTTTAACATTACTCATGACAGTAGACGCCAGTAAATCATGTGCACATATCAAGTGAGTAGATCAGCATTTTGGATGAATTCAACTTAAAAAAACACACACACTAAAATGAGAACACTATATACAGCAGGGCTTGTGATTACTGTTATTTTATTATCCCAGGGATGATACAATATTACTTTGGGATGACTTGTTAGCTTTTTGTAAAATTATACAAATTTTTGGAATTCTGTTACATGTATTCTAAAAGCAACTAATTTAATAATTTTTTTTTAAAATTCTTTACTTTTCACTAAGTGGCAAGGTTTTAATAAACAGAACATACACACATACACAATGAGAAAACAAACAAAATATAAACAATACTTATGCACTTCTTTTTAAACTGGTGAATGAAATTTGAATAAAAAAAATGAAGGTTGGAGGACGTAAATTTAGATATTTATAATCACCAAATGGAAAAACACTAGGATCTAATTGTAAGAAATAAGTTCACTTTAATAAAGCAATTAAAATTATATATTATAAAACCTTCAAATTGTAACTGAAGATTGAATTACTTCAATTTAGATATATGCAATATTTATCATGAAATGTGAAAAACAGGATAAACAAAGCAAGAAAATTATATATTATAAAATCCAAATGAAGGTTGAAGGACTTGAGTTTAGATATTTGTATTATTTATCTCTAAATGTGAAAAGCACTAGGATTTAATTGTAAGAAATAATTCTACTTCAATAAACAGAGCCAGAAAATTATATCAGACTAAACTGAAAAAAACAAAAGAGAATGTAAAAAATAATATACATGGAAAATTCAGTTCCAATTCAAGGCGGGTAATATTTGGATGAAGAATTTAAAATCTTTTTAGATTGTGAATAGTCGGAATATGCTAGTATTCATTATATAGAAAATGTGTACATAGAATAAAGTTCTTAAAGTATGATAAAAGTTACTCTGAGCATGAAAATTAATTAATAAGAACATTTCCATGTAAAATTATTCAAAGTGATTTAACCAAAATTTTAAAATATAATTGAGATTTTTATAAAAAAAAGTTACAGTAAAACTTAACTAATTTGTTTTCATGGTTAGTCAATTTGAAAACTTTAATATTCTAGCTTTTTTTAAGTTTATTTTCTATACATTGTAATAGAATTTTTATTGTAATGTTCACAATAATAAATGATAAAGTTGATAAAGAAATTGATATGAAGAAAAGTATTTTTAAAATATGCAAATTTTCCATTACAATTATTTTGACTGATTTTTCTCTCATTTGCTTAATTTAATTTTTCCTTATATTGTTTATCTAGGAATTTAGAATAAAGAGGTGTACATTGGAAGTTAAATTTCAATCCAAATTACATATGTTGTTTCATCAATCTAATATAGCAGCCAAAAATTGATTGGCTAAAAATTCTTTTGATAAAATGAAAGAAACTTGAAATTTGTGAGTTACATTAATTCAAATTATCATAAATTTTGAATTCCAAGACAATAAATTAAGTCACAATGTTAAATGGTAACAGATTTGCTAGACAATGTTTGATAGATTTTTAACATTCAGACATGCAAAAAAAATAGTTTGTGAAAGAGACCTTTTTTCTCTTGAAACTGTTACTACTGTATACACCCTCATCTCCATTGGCAATGTTTGTTTTTAAAATCTGTTTAAAATTTTAATGACAACAAAAATGATTCACACTATTTATGTGCTAGATTATTTATTTACAAGATTGAATTTATATTTTCATGATTATAAAAATAAGTGAACCAATTACAATGCAATATTTATTATTTACTTTTTTATCAAGAAATATAAAAACAAATCTTTTTATTAAAAGATGTCTGAAATGTAGAACAAGAAATTTTAATAAAAATGATTTTTCCAGACAATATTTCTCAGATTATTTTGTGTTTCTGTTTATTTCTTGTTTTAATTTTCCCATTTTTTTAATATAATTGTGATCTAGAGTCAAGGGTGCCTAATCAATAGAAATACTCAGTAAAAATTACAGAAATTCTTTAATTATACACAAGGAAAACTTTGTTCACCCAAAAATATTGAGTATTTGTGGTGTCACCTAAAATCAAAGATTAAAATTATGTTTAGTTTAGAGGAAGAGATTATTAAAGAAAAATGCTGCCACTAGCACAATTTAAACCTGCATCCCTCATTGCAAGAGAAACTGTCATTAGATCCGATGTGCTTTAACCAACTCCGCCACAAAGAGCAATATCAATTAAGCAAGGTTCTATACTACCTTTTATGCACATCCTTTTCATTCAGATTCCCAAAAGTTCATAATTCTTACTAATTAACCCATATCTTGGAGGAGTAGAGGTGAATTCATACCATTCCTAAGGGCATTTGTACACAAGTGAATATAACAAACACAACTGGAATTGGAACTTTGCTCTCCAATTAACAATTCCATTATTCATTACACCATTCACACATCCAAGTTTACAAGACCTGATATTTCCAAGCGGTCACTCATCTAAGTTGTGAACAGACTCAATGTTTCTAAATTTTAGTAATTGTACAAAAACCAGTGTTTCACTGTGATGCAAGCTATTTTTTGTAATGTGCATGGATCAGCATATTTACGAAACTCTAGTTTAAAAACCACATGTAAATACTCATGGGAGAAAAAGTATATTCATGTCAGGTGTGTAGATCAGTGTTTTCCCACATCTATTTAAAAGGCAATATGCAAATACACATGAGAGAAACCCGTTTCTTAAGAATGTGGGTCAACATTTTCAGTCAATTCCAGTTTAAAAAACGCTTCCAAATAGACACAAAAGATTAACCATTTTCTTAAATGTATGGTTCAGTGTTTTCACAGAATTTCAGTTTAAAAAGCCACCTGCAAATACAAACCGTAGAGGAACTAATTTATTTTCACATCTATAGTTCATGATTTTCAAAGAATTCCAGCTTAAAAGAGTATGTGTAAATACATATTAGAGAGAGAACCCATATTTGTCTAGTGTGTAGATCAGCGTTTTTAGTGATATACATGCAATTACATAATGAGAAATATTGTTTGTTGTGCAAATCAGCATTCATGAATTATAATTCAGAATGCACATACAGCTATACAGAAGAAATCATTGTAAAGTGTGTATATTGGTATTTTCACAGAATTCAATTTTAAATTCCACATTTCTACAAATTCTAAAAGAGCCACATCATTCTGTTGAGTGAATGGAGCAACATTATTAACCAAAATCAATTTTAACAGACACTTGGGTACACACACTAGAAAGTAAATATACAGACTGGTATTTTCATGAGATTAAAATTTAAAAGCATGCATAAACAGGCTTTAAAAAGGAACCTTTACTCTTTAATCTTTTTATTGGTTCCATCCAGCCCAACACGGTCGTGATTGCACTATGAAGGTCTCGATAGTACCAATCTTGCATTTCTCAAAAAGGTCAGCATTTGACACTTGATCATCAAATGCCAGATTATACAGAGATGGCCTTTATGGAAGACATCTAATCGATTAATGTGCCAACTATAAGGTGTCCAAGTTTCAGAGCCATACAAAAGAGTTGACAAAATGACAGCTTTGTACACTTGGATTTTAGTGCAAAGCTTTATTCATCTTTGATCCCACAACCTATGATGCAGCAAGCCAAAGGAAGCGCTGGATTTTGCAATGCATTTAACAATCTTGTCATCAAGTGATGCACTTGAATTTACCATGCTCCTGAGGTATTTGAAAGATTCCACATACTTGAGATTCTTTCCATCAACTTGTAAAAAGGGACCTCAGGAAACTTACAAAAACTTACTTTTACACCTAGAATTTGCTTTGGTGTCAGGCAAATTTGATGAATAACTTCAGTTTTCTTGATGCTAGTGTTAAGCCTGAATGCCTTGCATGATGCAGAAAACTGGTTGAGTAACCGTGAACTTCCTCTAAAGAGTTAGCTGCAAGAACAGCATTGTCTGCAAAAAGTAGATCTTGTATAATACTGGTACATAAAAGTGTTTGGGACTTAAATCACTGATGGTTAAATAGTCCTCCATCAGTTTGAAAATGAAAGTTAATGCCAGTTTTTGTATCATGAAAAGCATACCTCAGAATCAAACATTGCAAACAAAACAGGCGCCATAACACATCCTTGCTTAGTTCTATTAGTTACATCAAATAGATCAGAATGCTGAACATCAGATATAACACTAGCTTGCATGCCAACATAACGATATTCAACATGTTGTCAGGTACACCAAGTTTTTTTCAGAACTTTCCAGAGTGCTTCTCTACAGTATCAAATGCCTTAGTAAGGTCCACAAATACCATAAATAGATCCTTGTTTCACTCACAAAGCTTCTCTGCAACGTAGGGCAAAAATTATGTCAAGAGTGCAAACGACCAGAGTGAAATCCACCCTAAGATTCAGGATAGACGGCATCGACAATGTGTTTTATAATTCTCTTGAGGATGAGCCTTGTGCAAATTTTTCTGCTAATAGACAAAAGTGAGATGCCCCTATGACTATCACATGCTGTTTTAAAACCTTTTTCATTGTAGACATGCTGCACAGGGGCATTTTGGAAGTCCTGAGGAACATGACCTGATCTCCAAATTTGAATGAACAGATCATGCCGTAGCTTACAAAGTGTATGCCCTCCATGTTTGTAGATTTCAGCAGGGATAGCATCCTCACCAGGAGCTTTTTCCTGATGGTATCTGCCTAATAGAAACTTGCACTTCCTGAAAAGTGGGTTTCAGAGATAACTCAGGAATTTCAGGATGTTGTGGTACAGCAGACAGAGCTTCATCATCTGTGACTGAGGTACTGTTGATCACTGTTTCAAAATGATCTTTCCAATGCTGAAGTATGGCTTCTTTATCAGTTAGAAGAGTATCTCTGTCATTGGCTAGAAGTGGAGAGACATTGAGCTTTTTGGGGACAATACACTGCTTTTTAAACCATCATAAAAAGCTTTTTGAGTCCTTTTTGTCAACAACTATTTGGAGTTGAGCAGCTTTGGCTGATCACCAACTCTCTTCTATTTGTCTGATGGCACATTGTATTTTTGCTTTACACCCTTTATAGTTGACTTGTTTTGACGGGCAGTTTTTGTCATTTATCCAGATCTTATGATACTTGTGGATCTCATCAATCAGCTTTTGGACTTCTGTATCATTTTCATCAAACCAATCTTGATGTTTGCGCAGTGGAAGTCCGAGAACTTCCAGAGAAGCAGCATGAGATGCTTTGCGCAATGCCTTCCATGATGATTCAACATCAGCAGTGATATTAACTGCCCGGAGAGCAGTGTCCAGTTTATCAGAAAGATCAGCTTGCACTTTGATCTTTTTTCAGCAATGGGACATTAGGTCATTTTGGTACGGATGACTTTTGTAACTGTTTATATTTAGGACAAAACTTGACTTTCCTGCAGAGCAGGGTGTGGTCAGAGAGGTAACAAGTGGCATGAAAAGAGCATGTGATGAGTGTTACGTGTTGATAATTGTAACAAACGAAAAAAAAAAGATTTATCACAACACAGAGCTAAATCACAAACAAATATTTAATTTACTAAAACACAACATAAAATATATACAAGATAAACAATTGTGGCCTACAAAACAGAAAACACAGAGTTACTGGCGAAGTGTTACGAGGGAGAAGGAAAGGGAGTCAAATATCTTTTAAATCACTTTAGGGCTAGTGAAGTAATCTAAGTGCTATATTTGGAAATCCACAAAGGTGTGTAAATAAATATTAATTTCTAGTTTGGTCAATGAAAATTAGTCAAAATTCTATTTACCAAATTTGTTCCATGAAATTCTCTTTTGGGTTTTGGTTGGTCGGCAACTTTTTATAGAGATTCTTTTGGCTGGATACAATAATCCTTGAATCAAAAGCCAGAGTTGATAACAGCAGAAATTCCCCTTCGTCAACTGACAACCCTTTTTCAAAAACCTATTTTTATAGGGGCTAACACCTAATTTGCATATTTCTAGATGTTTCTCGAATCATCTAGATTTTTCTCAAATATACTAGAATGATCTTCCAAACATTCTATTTCTAATTTCTCTATTTTACAACTACTTCATGAATGAAAACTTTTTTGTAATAACAAGTAGAACTCAGTGGAATCCCTTATTATAGAAATGCATCCTCGTAACATGAGAAAGTCTTGAACATTTCTCTGCTTGGTGATGACAAAATCAATAAGATGCCAATCTTTCGATCTCATGTATCCATGAGGACTTACAACAGCTAGGCTGCTGAAACAGAGTGCTTGTGATACTAAGATCCAATTCTCTACGTGTAGAGAGTAATCGCTGATCATTAGAATTCATTTTCCCAAGACCGTGACAACTAATGACACCTTTCCATGTCTGATGGTTAGAACCAGCACAGGTGTTGAAGTCTCCCAAGAGAATTAATTTATCCCTATGGTCACAAGTAGATATCACATTCCAAAATTGTTTGTAGAAATGTTCCTTTACGGGCACATTGCTGTTCATGGTCGGTGCATAACAACTGACCAACAAAGCAGTAGCTTTGTGATGAAGGTCAATTTTGAGTCATCATTCTATCAGAAACAGCCTTAAGCAGAGAAGATAATGACCCTGCAATCTTTGATTTGATAGCTAAACCTACACCCGATTGTTGCGGCTCATTTTCATCATTCCCAGACCAGAAAAAGGTGTACTCTCCTTTTCTCTCCACTAGTTGTAATACACCAGGAAGACGAGTTTCACTCATTGCATCTATATCAATGTGTCGAAGACTACAAGTATCTAGGATCACACATCAAGAACTCTGAGAAAGACTTCAACATTAGAAAAGGCATAGGATGGACTGCTTGTAACAAAATGGATAAGATCTGGAAATCCAATCTTGCTCGTCAATTCAAAATCCAACTTTTTCCGCGTGCACTTATTGAGCCAATCTTACTCTATGGCTCTGAAACTTGGACTCTCTCAGCAAAACAACAGCGTCGTTTAGATGGATGTTATACACGTCTTTTTTAAGAAGAGTGCTTAATCTCTCATCATGAAACCACCCAACTCTAGAAATGATATATGGAGACTTGCGAGAGTATCAACCTTAGTTTGTAGGAGACGTGTCCAGTTCGCGGGCATTGTGCATGTGCCACAGATGAACTTGTGTCATCATTTGTGCTCTGGAGGCACCCATCATCTGACAATCGATCACGCAAGTTAACCTTTCCAGATAGGATAAAACGAGACACATTGATCCCTAAGGAAGATCTTTTAGGTGCTATGACAGATAGGGAATACTGGAGAGGTGTAGTGAGTTCAATGATGATATCAATGTTGTACTTCTTTAGCTACAACGCGATCTGAGCTGTCTTTCTTTCTGGTGCTAAGTTGTTGTCCTTTGTGTCAAGTTATTCTGATAGGATGCTACTGCTATCATGTAAGCCAGTACAACTTGTTGCATGGTTAGGCAATGAGTGACTAAACCAGTTCCCCCACCGGTCTACCTGGTGAGAAGGGTGGCTAGAAACCCTGCAGGAAAAAAACAGGACCAGACAAAGGGCAGATGAACCTCTTTGCGAGGTCAACGACCATTTAGCTATCTCTGCACAAGTCCCTAGAAATATTTTGGCAGGTATCCAGATGCATGGTTAGCCCACTGGGGGTGAGACCTACCAAGCCTTCTGGTAGTCTCCTAGGAGAAGGAAAGTGATAGAAAACCTGCCTTGTTGTATGTAAAGTACCAAGTTGAAATCTGGTGCAGGATAGCTGCTGTTGATGAGGGTGAAAGGATTCTCTCTGAGTTCTGGAAAGTGAAGGGTGGCAAAGGCTGGTCTCCACCGGTTCAATTTCAACTTAACTAATCACATTTACTGACCCAAGCATATATATAATAAACTTTTCACCACATATAGAAAAACATCCATCTCACGATCATCAAAACATTGCATAATTCCACATATTTACAAACATGTGGAGAGGGGGATAAAAAGTATAATTGATTTTATTTACATAATAATAAAAAATAACCCCATGACATGAAGGAAAACATATACAGTGAAATGTTAGTATGGGACCCACCCCATGGCTAAATTTGGCAAACAAGTAAGTTAACTGGTTGAAAAGTATGGTGCGAATGTGTAAAAAAAATAAATTAAAACAAAATTGCAGGGTGAATGCAAATGGAAACTGTTGGGGACTAAAGAAAAAAAATGGAGACTGATGACCATTCATTTCCTGGGTATGTTAGGACAATTTGACGTGGCGTAATGTTTAGCAAGCTTGTCTCACCATATCAATTATAACTGAGTAGTGAGTCCAGTCCTCACTAGGTGCCCCAGACTTTTGGCCTTGTGCCACATCTAAGCTATGCTTAGAAAATCACCATTCTCAAACTAAGTTGACCAATTTTCAGGAAAAAAAACAAAAGACAAAAACTTCTACACTAGCCTAACTGGGTAAGGCAAGCACAATTGTGTTGACAATGTCTGCAAAATATTTCCCTCTTTCCAATTTACAGGCAAATCCACACAAATGAATGCTGAGATTTTTTTCCTAAACAATAAGATTAGGCCTCATCTGATAAGATTGGACCTAATTGTAAGATTAACAATAAGATTAGGCCTCATCTGATAAGATTGGACCTAATTGTAAGATTAACAATAAGATTAGGCCTCATCTGATAAGATTGGACCTAATTGTAAGATTAACAATAAGATTAGGCCTCATCTGATAAGATTGGACCTAATTGTAAGATTAACAATAAGATTAGGCCTCATCTGATAAGATTGGACCTAACTGTAAGATTAACAATAAAATTAGGCCTCATCTGATAAGATTGGACCTAATTGTAAGATTAACAATAAGATTAGGCCTCATCTGATAAGATTGGACCTAATTGTAAGATTAACAATAAGATTAGGCCTAATCTTGGTCTATTCTGATTCAGTTCTGTTCTTTCTTATCTTGCAATGAGAATGCTGTGATCACTTGTCTGTATCCCCTTTTGTGAACTTTTTTGCCATATTACTATTACTATTTGCCAAATTATTGTTGTTTAGCTTTGCATATATTATTTGCTTGATTAATA
Organism: Acanthosepion pharaonis; assembly: GCA_903632075.3. Taxonomy (NCBI): domain Eukaryota; kingdom Metazoa; phylum Mollusca; class Cephalopoda; order Sepiida; family Sepiidae; genus Acanthosepion; species Acanthosepion pharaonis. The sequence continues at coordinate 1,033,633 of CAHIKZ030002589.1, forward strand.
TTATTTTTTTGCCCTGTTCTTTTTTTCTTTTCTTTCTCTTACTATTGTTTATTGAAAACTTTGTCAATTCCTGCCAATTACATGCAAGCGTGGCCAATTACTTGACACTTTTAATCAAGTACGTTTCTGTATTCTCAAAGATTTCTTGTTTAAATGATCATCAGCAAAAAATATTTTCATGCATTGTGTAGCTTTTCCTTCATTAAATTCTTTTTATTAAATACGTTATGGAATCACAAAGAAGAGTAGCATCACAATTCTGCAAATGTCTGGATCGACTTTATTGACGTACATAGACAAGCAATTTACAAGAAAAATGGTAATTAGCCATTTCCTTATAACTGTTAAATAATAAAATATTTATCAAGCAATATTTCATAGACTTCTTAATTTTTTTTTTCAAAGGTTTCCTGTTACCTGATATGAAATACAAGATGTATCAACAATGAGAATCTTTTTGTCTTCATAAGAATTTGAAATTCTTTACTAAATTTTCAAATTTATTTTAAATTTATTTATTATTTCAAATTGCATCAGTTTAATACAACAACCAAGGAATGGATTGGCTAAAAATTTTGATAAAATGAAAAAAAATCTATATAAATAAATGCGAATATCAATGTGACACTCGTTTTCAACTTTACTCCTAGAGGCCATTGACCAACACATCATACCACTGTGGAATCAAGCAGACACCATAAGCAAATTAAAAACATTCCAGGTTGGATCCAAGCCAACAATCCTGAAATTTTGATATCCCAATTTTTCATTATTGCGATTGTTTTCTGCAATTGTTTTTTCTTTTCTTTTTATATGATTTTTTGCAATAAGTCTTTTTGTACAATAATAATTTTTATAACTTGGAAATAAGTTTGGGTATAATTGAAATTAATTGCAAAATCCAGCAAAAGTCATCGATGGAATAAAAGTAATTGTTTGTATGGAAAGTAAGAACCTACGTACATCACACTGGCTTTAATCTAAGTGGTGGCAGAAGAATTATCATTGAACTTTTAAAAGGTTCTTCTGTAGTTTATTCTTGCTTATCGCATATGGCAACACACAGTATGTCTTGCAAAAAGAAATCTCTGCCAACAGAGGACCAGATTGCAACCAAAAGAGCCAAGGCTGCAGCGAGGAAAAAAAGTTCTGTGCAAATGAAAACCCAGATCAAATAGCAGCCAGTAGAGCTTCCAATGCTGAGAATATGCAAAGACTTAGGGTCTCTCAAACTACTGAACAAGCCAAAGGCCCAATCAAGAGCCCCCCACAAGAGCTAGCTTAATTGTCGCCCAATAGGATGGCTTTTAAGCTAGTTATTTATAATTTTGAAATTGTGTTATTCCAGTTATAATCAATTTTGAATTTTGATACAATTGTAGACTCGTCCTTTTCTACCTATCCCCCCTAGTAACAGAACATTCTATACCTTATGCCTACGTATGGAAAACTTCGACCAATAAAAAACCATACTAGGCGAATCAACAAATCTCATTGGTTAACGACACAATAATCTGAAAGTTTCACATGCAAAACGAAATTGTGCCAAAACTTCTTTGAGCCGATTTTGGACTTTCAAAAACATATAAAAGAAAATACCGACTGACCAAAAGAGTCAGAGACAAACATCCACAGAGAAATTGCCAACATACTCCACATCACTCAAAATCACGACTTTACCGCGCAAAAGTACATCAACGCTGACTCACTTGCAATTTAAACTCGACCAACTCTGTGGACATCAAATTGCAAACCTAAAACAACTTTACTTATCCAAAGTGAACTATACTCACTACATTATTAAGTAAAAATCAACATTCAAACGATTCAGAAATATTACAGTCAAAGGTAAACCACTCTATAAGAACTCATTCCTAAAAACACTTAACATCGACATTTTTAATATTAATTAACACAACTCCAGAAAGACTGTAACTTAACATACAAATACAAAAAGAGACATACCGAAACCTCGAATATCACACACACTTCGCCATAGTAACATATACCAAAATATCCTGTATATATATTACTTTTAATTGTATATACATGTTTGGTTGGTTTCTAAATTGAATATGTCTTGTTTTTTATTGTATTTAAAATTCGTTTATTTATTTGTTTGTGGATGCAGAAAGTCACGCAACCTACACAAATTCCTTCTGATTCACTCAATTACAATTAATTAATTCTGCACATCCCCAACACAATAAATAAATGGTTTAATGATAAAATATTTATCAAGCAATATTTAATAGATTTAAAATATTTTTCAGGTGTCTCTTGTTACCTGATATGAAATACAAGAAGTATTAACAAAGAGAAATTTTTGTCTTCATTTGAATTTCAATCTTTACTAAATTTATATTACCTTCATCAGATTATAATGAATGAAAATTATTTTTACTTTGCTCAAATTTTAATTTCTTGTGTATAATTGTTTTCAAAGAGGAGACTCAGCACAATTTCAAGTTATTTTATGCTTAAAGGTTTTGCTAAATAATAGTTTGAAGTCAGCACATAGATCTATTTGAACTGCTAGGAAAACTCTATTTGGAAAAGATGTTAGAATGATCCAACACTTATACTGGAAGTAAATTGCCTGCATACAGATAGGAAATAAACTGAGTAGCTATACGAAAATAGAAAGGGTGTCAGACAATTTGATATTGTTAAGTAAAATAATAACTCCTTTCAACCCAGTTCGATTATCACTGACAAAAGCAAAATTAAAACGTTTCTTTAAAGAATTAAAATCTAATGTTTGTCCCAGATATCTGTTTCATAGAAAAATATTAAATCTGAGGATTAATTAAATTTATTAAAAATATTACAATTTGCAAAAAAATATAATGATCACATTTTTCCTCCAGCACTTGTCAAGATGTTCAAAAGGTCAAACATTATTTATCTTAGAAACCTGCTCCTACTTTACAAATTTCTGTCAAATAAAGTCAAATATAGAAGATTAAAATTTATACAATCAAGAAGCTTGTTTTGTGTGTAGAAGAAATGAAGGTCATGATTATTTAACTTTATGAAATATTGAATAAACTACTAAATACCAGCTGAAAACTGCCTCCTTTCACCTACAAGACTTCTTTCGTCAACCTACGAATTCACTCAACTGCAAAATTCCTACCTACTGACATTCTCCTAATCTGCAAGAACTCTGAAGAAAACTGTAAGTGTTTTTTTTTTTTGACCCTTAACAAAAATTTACTCACTTATAGAACTTTTTAGGCACTCAGAGAAATATTTTGAGCAAGCCTTTTTTTCTGTTATGAACATTTTCTCCTCCTTTAAAGCTAAAGAACTTTTTCTTCTCCCTTTCTTTCTCTCATAATTGTGTTTATCACTTTTGTCGGAGTTAACTCCTCCTTCAGTTCGTAACCCTTTCACCAGGGGTCTCTCTTTCCTGGCTATAAATAGCCGCTGACCCTTCACCTCGATCTCTTTTTTCCTTTCAGGCCTGTGCACTGACACCTCGAGGTAAATTTCTCTTATTCCTAGAGGATTTCAACTATCAACCTCAAAATGTAGTCGCTAACAAGGAATAGCATGGAAACACGCTAAGCACAATATACACACACGCCCGCACACACAGAATATTCACACACGCACACACATACAGAATATTCACACACACTTCGTCCTTTGTACTGTTTCCATGTATTGTAACTTGTTAATAATATATATTTGTATATACATATATTATCGGTCTTGTTTTGTTTGCTTTCTTTTCCTTCTTCTTTGGACTTAATCAAAGTCCAACCTTTTTATGTAGTTGGGCTCGGCGGGCAGGAGTATCTGAACCTTGCGTTTCTTCTACGTCTGACCTCTATCAACAACAAGTGGCAACCGCCGTTCCCACAACAAACTGTAACCGCCACGGCCCACTACACTTTCTTTTTGGTACATGTATTGTAAATAAACACTTTCTTCTTTTATTGTTACACACCAAGCAGGAGTTTTGAGTCTTTCTTTATTCACCCGCCTAAAAGAGTGAGTTTTGTCTGCTCTAATCTTTCAAGCTGTAATTGCTTGCTGCTGTTTATTCAATTTTTGTCGCAATGTTTTACCTTAAACCTTTCATGTGGGAAAGCTGGACAAATTTCCAATAAAGGGGAAAAGATTTTTTTAAAAAATAGTCAAGTGATATTACATTACAATTGTTTTTTTTTCTTGTCAATTTTATAATATTCAAACCTCGGAGTGAAAGTGTATTTTATTTTAATTTTTCATTTGTGAGCTTCGATAGAACAAAATGCAAAATATTTTTTACAAAATCTAAAATTAAAAAAAGATGCAAGTGCTTAATGAATGAGAGTGAAAAAAAAAACAGATAAAGTTATTGAGTAGAAAGGACAATAAAAGAACAATATTCAGACAGACTGGAAATGACGATTGACGTTGCATTAAAATCTGTAAAGATTTTAATTGCTATCAGTGGGAAATCTATGACCGAGAAAGCACATTGAGTAGCTCAACAAAAAAGGTTTATTTTTGAAGACGTCAAAATTAACAATCTATCTCACTCCAAGTGAATGAGTTATCGCCCTTGGACTGTAACCAAAACAAATTTTGATTTAATTATTTATTTTGTAACTTTGAAAACTAGGGAATGATGCGATCAAAACGGATCTAGCGGGCAGTTTAGTTAATTTTATTTTTACATGTCGTGTCATCTTTGTGTTGTTTCGACTTTTCAGTGGCCAGTCTCATAAAAAGTTATTTGTTCTTTGCTTGAAACCCAAAGGTTTTTTTAACGACAATTTTGTTTTGTACCTTTTTTCAGTATGTATCTTCTTTTTTAGTGAATGTTTATTATTTTCTTTCAGATTTGAGAGAAAAAAAATCTACTACACAGAATAATAGTGAATATTTATTTTACAAATTTTTAAAAAGTTTTCTTGTTGCTGTTCGTAACAAGAGTGCTTTTTTAATTAAATGAATATTAGTGTAAAAATTTTTAAATAATATTTTTTATACGGAAGTTCTTTATTAATTCCCTTCTTTTTTTGTAGTATGTCAGTTTCACCAAAATCAATAGTTAAAAAAAATTGTCTCAGTGGGTGCAGTTAAATTTATTTTATGACATCAAGCAGATAAGGAAATAGTAAGAAAATAAAAGAAAGGAAATAAACTCAAAAATGTAATTTAACTAGTTTTTTGCCATTTAATGTCTAAGTTTCATTATGAAACTTTCATAAAAGGAAGCGTATCACAAAAATTAAGCAAGCCTTGCATTTACCAAAATTTTCTGTTAATTCTTTTATTAATTTTCTTTGAGAAAAATCTCTTGGAGAAATATTGGATTTTTAAGAGGTTTTTAATTTTGTTGTTTTCACTTTTCGTCAATAGTCTGAATTTTTTTAATAAAATGTTATTGAGTTTGTTCTGGTTATAGTGTGTACACCCAAGCTATTTTTGAGCAAGGAACAAATTCTTCTTTTATACCGGTTCGGGTTACTCTCTCTACTAATTCCTTTGTTCTGTTCAGAAACTACATGCATTCTGTATACAAATAATTAATCTTTTTTAATTGCAATTTCTTTAAAAATAGGTTTTATTGATCACAAAATATTGTCAAGCTTGAGAAAGAAATATCAAGTCCAACAACAGCAACTTGACTTTGTTTTTCTATGAACAGTTTTAGATACGTTCTGAAAAGGTAAGTTCACGGACTTCCTAGGCTAAAAACCTTCCGAAACTTATTTTAAATCATTTAAATGTCTTCTTTGAAAGAAATTCGTTCACATTTCGTTTTTTCTTTTAAAGATAATTATCCAAAAGCTAATGCGAATTAAAAGAAAAATTAATTTATGTATTAAATATTTCAGGCATTTTAAAACATAAACCTTCACGAAAACGCTAAAAATAGCAGAATACTGTGATGAAAATATATTTCAAACATAATGAAATCTTAGTTTTATCGTCAAAATCGTCATGTTATTATAAACAGGAATGATTAAAGTATTTTTTTAATATTTAATTTAATTTTTATTTTTTTTTTAGTAGAACATACGAAATTTTGATTAAAAAAATTGTTTTCCTTGCGTTAGCAGTTGTACTAACTTTTAGTTTTTTTAGCATAGCAAATTTTCGCCTCTTTTTGTGGTGACAGACACATTAATTTGGAAATTCTTGCAAAAATCAGTTATCAGATATTAATGACATTTTCAGGACATTCAGAAATGGATGAAATTATTTTTTTTATTAGAAAATCTTAGTAAAATTATTTTACTAAGATTTTCTAATAAAAAATATATATATAGTCACTAAAAATATTTTATATTTTATTTTTACATGTATTTCCAGCCCCCTTAGTTTTATTAAAACTTTAGAAATTCACCGAGATAATTTTTTAGTGACTATATTAGTTAAAAACAGAATTCTTTAAGAATTTAAATCATTGAGAAGCTTTCAATTGCTTTTATGAATAAAGACGATATTATCTGAAGAAAAAAAAAATTTCAATGAAAAATGAATTTTTACAAGATTTTTTTTTTTTTGTTACAATTTTAAATTGAATAATTTATAAAGTTTTTAAATCTTTAAAAATTCTCTCCAATTAGCTAATTCTTAGTAAATATTGTTATTAAGTAAAACTATATTTATTAATAATATATTATAAATCTTATTACAATCTGACAATCCCGAATATTTTAAAAATAATTTTGATTTGTTTTTGTATGTGTGATTACGTGCAGAATTTCTGAAATATGGAATGGATGTACAAATCGATAAATCTAGCATTTAAGGTCACGTGTTTTAAGGGTTGTCCCCCCTTAGGGCGAAAAAAAAATTTTGTCTGCTTCGCCATATTTAACTTAGGTACACGTTTGGCTGGCGATCAGATTTAAATAAATTGATTAAACACATCAGAAAAACAAGATCCCGTAGTTAAGAAATGTTTGTATAACAACACTTTATACTATAAGTAAGTAATATTTGTTTAAAATCAGATTAATTTAACTGTAAATTTGCTAATTTTCATCAATTAATAACGTTTCAGAAATATACATTAACGTTTGTTTACAAAGGTGTCAAAAATAGCTGTTTTGATCAATTTTAATGAAAAGAAAAATATCAATTCTGATCAATATAATTTCTGTTTGAAATACACCACAATATTTTGCTGACTGGAAATGGTAAATTTTAAATCATTTGGCTTCCAACTAAAGCTAAAAAGTGAAAGCTTTTTCATTTTAAAAATTCATTTTAAACCTTACATAAACTGAATTAGTGGAGGTACCTATTTAACAGTAATACTAACACATTTTCCTGTCATTCATCGAATTGCCATTATAGATGAAAAGTGGAAACAACAGATTTTAAAATCTCTTAAAAATCCAATATTTATCCTGGGGATATGTTTTGACATCATGTTAAAAATTTATGGATTAACTGGATTTTGTAAAGGTAATGTTTACTTTTTTTTACTTAAAATTTAAATGAAATTACATTTATTTTTATGTCCAGTAGAGTGCAGGCAATGGGTTTATAGGTCAAAAATAAGAGATGTATATAATAATCATAATCATTATTTTTAAAACATGCAAAAAAACAAAAAAAAAAATGGACACCTGCAGGCCAACAATCAAGACATTGGTATTTATGTTTTAAAATACATTATAACTTTAGCCAATAGTTTAAGAATATTTTTTATTATATACGATTTTAGGTAACTTAGTAAAATGAATAATTTTATATTTAAAATGAGAAATGGTTTTTATTTTTTGTTTTCTCTTTAGTTAAATGTTACTTTTGTGTTTTTAAATTCCTTTTATTTTCATACAATTTGATATCATAAAATATCTAATTGTACCCAAATGTTTTTTTTTCATTATTCTGAATTTAAGATTTATTGAATTATCATATTGCACTAGTCAACACCCAAAAAATATAAATGGAAAAAAAAAACAGTAGATTAAATTTAATATTTTCAATGAGCAAAATTTGCTGTATTTTAAAAACTAATTTAATATGACTGGAAGGATTTTTTTTTAACTAAAAAAGCTGATTAGGATCCTTTGTCTTTTAGTTGTCTTACATCACAATGTAATTCTCTTTGTTAAAAGATTTTCCAATAATAAAATTTATTTTCTGAAACTTTGAGGAATATTAACTGATTTAAAGTATAATTAATCTGATTTGAAACAAATTATTTACTTTAAAGTTAAAAAAAAAAATCACAGAAATGCATTATTTAACCTGACAATAGCTGTGTTGACAGCATGATAACAGGACTAATGTTCTATGGAGACTCCATCCATAAAACATAATTGAAGAAGATGAAGTGAGCGCCTTTTTCATATAAATTTTAAGTACTCTTAAAAAATTAGGAATATATTCTCCGTCATCTGTTTTATTAAATTTTAGAAATGTTGACTTTGAATTTATTATAGTTATTGCTCTTATTTTCTGATAATGTTGTGTATAGTTACACATATTTATAAAAATATACACATTTATACACATACAAAAAAGTTCAAAATTCTTTTAAGACTATTGGTGTTTGATCATTTGTGCTAAGCTCTCACATTTATGATATAGTTTTCATTTAATAATAATATATATATATATATATATATATATATATATATATATATATATATATATAATATTATAAATTGATTTATTTAAAATATGTTTTTTTTTATTTACACAATTCTAACCATGTTTCAAAAATGGAAGCTAAAAAGCCATGAATTTAATTTTGTAATTAAATTAAAGACATTAGTTCCATTTCATCCTCATATAATTTTGGAGTAACTTTTAAAACATGGTTAGAACCGTGTAGCGGAAAAAAACATTTTAAATAGATCAATTTATAATATTAATGCTCTGTAAATTTACATTGAGCACTATTTTGTAAAAATAAAAATATCTATAAGAACACCGGATTATATATCTTTCTGTTCTTTCTTTTTATTTATATATAAATATATATATATTTAATAATAATAATAATTTCATTTAATAATAATACTGTAATTCCTTTATTCTGTTCACTGTTCGTGTTCAGAAACTACATGCATTCTATTTTTTAAATAATTAATCTTTTTTAATTACAATTTCTTTAAAAATAGAAAATTTTATTGATTACAAAATATTGTTGAGCATGAGAAAGAATATAAAATCCGACAGTAACTTAATCCTGTCTGTTTTTGTATAAAAAGTTTTACTTTAGTTTAGATTCAACCTGAAAAGATAAGTTAGAAGTACCATCACAGACTTCCTAAAAGCCCTGGAAAACACATTTTGAATATTTTAGTAAATGCCTTCTTTGAATTTAAATTTCCCTTTCATTTGAGAGATAAAAGTCTAAAACATGTGAACTAAAAAAAAAAAATTAGTTTTTCGTCTATAAATAAGCTTTTTCTAAGCATTTTTCAAACATTGATGTGTTTTCTCATCATTGTATTTCAGAATTTTAAATGATTTTAATTTAAACATTTTCTTGTAAAAAAAATCATTATTCATCAAAAAACAATGTTCATTATAATAAAGCTAATACATTTTTAAACAATAATTTAAAGTAAACAAGATTTAAGTTCTGAAAAATTCACTAAAGTTTTAATGTTTTTTCATTTCTTTGTCATTGACACTGAAAGATCAATGAAGTTTTGTCTTTGAAAATATAGTTCGAAAACATTAAAATTTTAGATTAAGTGTGTATTGATATGATTTTTTTTTTTTTTTTTTTTTTTGCGAGTTGAACTTTTTATAATATGATATTGTGCATTTTATACAAATGGTCATACATCTCCAGGGAATATGAATATTTTATAGATTCTCTAAATACTTTAGCTTACAGGTGAAAGTCATTCAGATAGAATTGTTGTTACTATTTCATATATTTACCTGTAAACATTTTCCTCATCATTTCTTAATACAAAATTTTAAAAGATTTTAAATTTATTGTAATGAATCACTTAAAAATGAAAATAATTCCAGTAAAAATTCATTATTGATAAAAAAATAGTGTCCATTATTTTATTTATAATAGCTTTTCTAATTATATATGTCTCAGTTTTATAATAAAACTAAGACATTTAAATCATAATGTTCACAAGTTCGTGATACCTAAGGTTTAAAATGTATTTCTATAAGTGAAAAATCTTTCTTGAAGCTTTATTTACAGATTTAATTCAAAAGTAAATGAATAAATTTACTCTACCCAGTAAGCAAAATACTTTGTTACACATAAAACCAACTTTACAGGATACAATAGATAAATTGTCATCTAAATTACACAAAAATGAAAATAACACTGACATCTCGATTTAACAGCTATATTTAGCAAAATTACACAAAAATATCTTGAAATACTAAAGAGTAAATTTATTCAATAAAATTGCCATTGGATTCAACCATAAGCTTCAGACAATCTCCTGCGGCTCTTCTGGATGGTCTCCTTGTTTAATTTGGTGAATGCTGTCATAATCCTTGCCTTCAGTTTATATTTGGTGTTACAAGGAATTTTATGGTCTCTCACTCATCTGTGTCCCACACATAATAATCAAGGAAGTTGTGGTCTTGGGAGTTAGGTTGCTAGATGTGGTTGCAGAAATTGTCTGACAGCTATGATTGGGTTCTCCTGCTTGTGTGGTATGGTGCAGAGTCCTGTTGCCAGACATACATTCTTCCAGCAGTCTCCTTCTTGATCTAGGGCAGTACTACCTCCTCAAGGTACTTGGTGTAGGACTCCATCTGAAGTCTGAGGCTTTCACCAACAAATTTGGGAGTTCTTTTCTTATCAGAATGAGCAGAGTTAGTTTTTCGAGTTGCCATACATTCATAATCAAAATTAGACTCACCTACCTCTTTCTGAATCCTCTGTACTGTTCTCAGATTGACACCCTAACACTCTGAAATGTTCATATTGGAGATTCCAGTATCAATGCCAAGAATAAAACTTGCTGAATCTAAAATTTAAAAATGTTAATAATGTTTTGTTTAATATGTCCCCATAGAGAGCAGACTGTAGTGACACCCTTCAGTATTTTTTCCTGAAATATGACTATTTTTATGACAAGCAAAAATGGACTATATTTTCATAGACAAATTCCAGTGTCAATGACAGGAAATAAAAAAGATATTTTAATGAAATTTTCAGAACTTATTTTTGAATAATTTCTTTTTTAGAAAATCTGAGAATTTATTATTATTATATTATGAAATTACAAGAAATTATTTTCTGTATTGCATGTTTATATTTTTTATACCTCCTTGCAGCATTTAGATCATCATATGTTTTGTTTTACATGCCATCCAAAATAAAATATATCCTATTGCATTGTACAACTGATTTTGTTTTTCTCTTCCTATGCCCATTCCAACACCCACACATCCATGTCCACTGATACATGATTTAATAATAATCTATTGGCAAATTTGCTCTAGTTTCACATGCCAGCCAGGATAAAGTTAAATTCACTTTCTCATTTTACTTGTAGAGAATTTGCATTGTACAATTTTTTGGAATCAGAATAAGCTTTATAATGTGTCAGATTTAAATACTATTTATCATTCTTCCTGCCTTGATTTCTTTGTGCTCAGATGTCTAGTTAAAATTAAAATTAAATATCAAAAAGTTAAAACCCCTTTAAATTAATAAATGACATATTTCTTTACGATTGATAATTACGATTGTATAATGCTGTATTTTTTATTTTTTAGAACAGCTTTAAGAAAATACTATATATTAATAATATAATATAATTTTTCATAAACATTTTTTCCTAATCTGATATAGTGTGTTTTCATACTACAGTGCTCATTTAATATTTTTTCTTTTTCAGTTTGCATCTTTGAGGGTACTTAAAACCGTGATGAATATTCATCAGAAAGAAGGCATTCTTAAATGAAATTTATGGATTGGTAGTCCATACAGGAGAGACACAACAGAATATGCATAAATGATAAACCATTTTCTATGAATTCAAATCTCAAAACACACTGGTGAGAAACGTTTCCACTATCAAATCTGTGGTGTGAATTTTCCCTAAATTCTGTTGATACAAATTTAACCCATATGTTTTCCCTGAATTTACATTTTGAACAACACATGTTAGTGCACAAACTATTCCACTGTGAAATATGTGGATTTAAATTTTCCCACAATTCCTCCCTCAAAAAACACATGTTAAGACACACTGGAGAGAAACCTTTCCACTGTGAAATTTGTGGTTTTAAATTTTCCCACAATTCCTCTCTCAAAAAACACATGCTAAAACACACTGAAGAGAAGCCATTTCACTGTGAAATTTGTGGATTTAAGTGTTGCAAGAATTCAACTCTCAGAACACACATGTTAAAACACCCAGGAGAGAAACCATTCCACTGTGAAATTTGCGGATTTAAGTGTCGCCAGAATTCAACTCTCAAAACACACGTGTTAACACACACTGGAGAGAAACCATTCCACTGTGAAATTTGTGGATTTAACTGTTCCCGGAATTCAAATCTCAAACAACACATGTTAACACACACTGGAGAGAAACCATTTCACTGTGAAATCTGTGGATTTAAGTTTTCTCAAAGTTCAAATCTTAAACAACACATGTTAACACACAATGGAGAGAAAAATTTCCACTGTGAAATCTGTGGATTTAAATTTTCTCACAATTCATCTCTCAAAAAACACCTGTTAAAACACACTGGAGAGAAACCATTCCACTGTGAAATTTGTGGATTTAAGTGTTGCCAGAATTCAACTCTCAAGTCACACATGTTAACACACACTGGAGAGAAACCATTCCACTGTGAAATCTGTGGATTTCAGTGTTCACAGAATTCAAATCTCAAAACCCACATGTTAACTCACACTGGAGAGAAACGTTTCCACTGTGAAATCTGTGGGTTGAAATTTTCCCAGAATGGAAATCTCAAAAAGCACATGTTAACACACACTGGAGAGAAACCACTCCACTATGAAATCTGTGAATTTAACTGTTTTCAGAATAGAAATCTCAAACAACACATGTATACACACACTTGACAGAATACTAGTGATACAAGTTTAACCCAGCAGTTCACCAGAGAGCAAATCTAAGTATGCATTGATAGATTAAAACCATTCATTGAAACACAAGCAAAACACTAAATACCAGGGAAGCATGTTAAAAACAAGATTAACCAGCAAATCTGTGGATTTAAGTGTTCTGATAAATTCAACTCTCAAAAAACACGTGTATAAACACACTGGAGAGAGACTGTTCTGTGGTGAATTGAAATTTTCCATAAATGGAGGTCTCAAAAAGCATATGTTAACACACACGAGAGAAAAACTTTTCCACTTTGATATCAGTGGATTTGAGTTTTCCCAAAATTCACTTCTGAAACAACACATTTGCATACACTGGGGAAAATACTAGTGATACAAATTTAACCAAACAGTTTATCATCAGGCTACACAAAACAATGTCAAAGTTCAACTTAGGTAATTTAGCTGATAAATATACCAACCTACAGAATGCATATATTCCAGACAAACTTGAAATATGCAGCAAAGTTTGGATTAGAATAGAAAGAATCCATAAACCTTAGAAGCATCATACATAGGTCCTTTTGAAGTTCTTGAACAGATGCTAACATATTATCTGATGATGATGTGCAAACCCAAGTATCTATTGATAGATTAAAGCCATTCATTGAAACACAAGAAAAATACTAAATACCAGAGAAGCATGTTAGAAACAAGATTAACACTAGGATTGCTAGCTCTTTTGACATCTTTATTTACATTACGCCGTGAAGCAGCCATCTCTAATATATTCAATATTCAAATCAGGAATAACAAATCCGAAAAGAAATTCACAAATGTTAGTATACCTCATACTGAAAGAAAGTGATTTTTTATATATATATATATATATATATATATATATATATGAAGAAATTTTGAAAAAACAAACAAAAATCCTTAAATGTAGTTAAATGAAAGAAATGCGTCTGACGTTTGGTTTATTAAACCTTTTTCAAGACAATATTCATCAAAATACAATTCAGTTCAATATGACAAATCGATGGACATAAAAACACAAGTCTTATTCAGAACAGATAACTGACGTCGACATTTCTTTCATTTAACTACATTTAAGGATTTTTTGTTTGTTTTTCAAAATTTCTTCATTCTGTCGGATTTATATCCATTTACACTTGCTTATATATATATATATATATATATATATATATATATAGTTAGTTAAATTCCCAGATGAATTCTGTGGACAAGACATAAAAAAAAAAATAATAATAATCCCTTACTATAAAGGGAATTTACATTAACCAGAAAAAAGGCTTAGACACAAACGTCTATCTTTTTAATTTTGAATTTTAATGTAACTGTAACAACAAAAACATTTCGATTTCATTTTTGCCTTGAAAAAGTCAGAAGACGAAACGCGTCGGCAAAATGTATGATTTTTTCCAATTGTCATTTGATACCATATATATATATATATATATATATATATATATATATATATATAATCAAATAAAAGCAAATAATAACTTGGTTATTACTTGTCCTGATAAAGGGGCTGGTATTGTCCTATTGGACCATTCTGATTATGTCTCCAAAATGCAAAGCATTCTTGGTGACACTACAAAATTTCTTCCTCTTGGTCCAGTAGAGACACATGATCGCACAATTCCTTTAGAAATTAAATTTCAAAAGAAATTCTTATCTTGGGCTAAACGTGGTTTCATATCCCATGAGGTCATTGATGATATTAGACCTGTTGGGTCTATTCGTCCTCATCTGTATGGTCTTCCGAAGACTCATAAGGATGATGTACCCCTTCGACCCATCCTGTCTATGTCAAGCTCGTCTCAACATAAGGTTGTGAGTTTTCTTTCAAACCTTCTTGAACCTGTTGTTGAACATTTTAGCTCATATACTATTAAAGATTCGTTTTCGTTTATTCAGATTATTCGTGATACTCCTTCTAAAAATAAATTTATGTGTTCCTTTGACGTGTATTCTCTGTTTACTTGTGTTCCAGTAATGGAAACTATTGATATTTGTTGTAACATGTTATATCGAAGTAGTTTGTCACCTCCGGATATCCCAGAAAATGTGTTGAGCTTGTGCAATTCGCTACCATGTCTGTGGAGTTTAGCTTTAACAATTTTATGTACAGGCAGATTGATGGGGTTGCTATGGGCTCCCCTTTGGGCCCTGCTTTGGCCAACGTTTTTGTGGGCTTTTATGAGTCATCCCTCCTCACTTATGACAATATACCGTCTATGTACCGTCGGTATGTGGACGATACATTTTGTCTTTTTAATAGTGAAGCGGAAGCTGATTCCTTTCTCACAGTTATGAACCAACTTCATCCATCTTTGAAATTTACCATCGAAAATGAGTCTAATTCCTGTCTCTCTTTTCTTGATGTCCTTGTGCATCGGACTCCTTCTCAATTTCTTACTTCAGTGTTTCGCAAACCAACATTTTCTGGTTTGTATACACGTTGGGACTCATTTTGTCCCAGAAAGCGTAAAATCAATCTCATCAAGACCTTAACTCATAGGGCCTTGATGATTTGTAGTGTACAATATTTGGATGAAGAATTGGATTTTATCCCCTGCACTCTATTAAAAAATGGATATCCTAGTGATACTCTTGTCAGTGTCATGCGTGATAAAATTATTAATTTTCGAAAGGAAAAATAATAGTTAGTTCAGAAATGTCCTATTTACTTGCGGCTTCCTTTTATTGGTTCCCGGGGTGAGCTTGTGGCTAGGCGGGTCTTGTCTGCTGTCCATCACTGCTATTTCTCTGCTCAACTAAGAATTCATTTTGCGAGTCGTTCTGCCTTTTCCTCTATCCGTAAGGATCCTCTTCCTCCCCATCATGTTTCTTTCGTGATTTATTCTTTTAAATGTGGTTGCGGTAGCAACTACATAGGAAGGACTTCCCAACGTTTAGATTGTAGGATCAGGACAGCATGTCCCATTGCGAGTTCTTAATCCGGATGCCCATAAGAGCCAGTTGGTTAATACTTCCGTGTCAGCGATCACTGAACATTTGATAAATTGCAGGAATTGTGCGAAGAACTTCAGTCCGAATTGGTTTACTGTACTGTCCAGTTCGCACTCTCAATTTCATTTGAGGGCACTTGAGTCTCTGTATATTCGGTCCAGGGAGCTGTCTCTTTGTAAACAAAAAGACTGTCTCCTTGGGCTTCACATTATTAAACTCTAGTGTCTATCATACATTCCCCTCACACTCCCCATTTTTTTTTTTTTTCTCCTTTGTTCTTTGCATTTTTGCGCGGTTTGAAATATACCTTTTTTTTTTTTCCCCCTCATGCCATTAATTCAATTCATTTTTTATGTTTTAATTATATGTAGGGTGTTTGTGTGAGTTAATACATATTGCAATAATTGTTAAATTGTTCCCAGTCGACCCTGATGAGCTTGGGAACGAAACCGGTTGGTCTGTTCTGTAAGTGTTATCATCTCTTATTGTTTATTTCTCATAATGCCTTTAGGAAATAATTTGTATCTATTCCTTGCAATATTACGGTTCTGTACCTCCAACAATTTATTTAAATATATATATATATATGTGTGTGTGTGTGTATATATATGTGTAAATTATAGATAGATAAATAGATAGATAGGCAATATAAACACAAGTATTATTGCTTGTGAGAAATTTTTCAATGCATTCACCCTATAAATAGCCTAGGTGTCAAAATATCAGCTATTCCACTAAATATATTTTTTAAAGAATTAAGTCTGTTAAGCATCTTTGCTAAAATTCAATAACTGTCCATAAGCCTCAGCATCGAACCAAAACTAGTTATTCCATAGTCATTTGTTGAAAATTTGAAGGTGTCGAAAATGACACCTTGGCCATCCTACTGTTAACCAACAAATCCATCCTATACCAAGCAAAGAATAGAATACAGAATATCACACTTTTAGGAAACCTAAAACTAAATCAGAACAGTTTCTTGGAAGAAAGAGAATGATTAGTTTTATTATTAGCATGCTCCACTCTTGGGGTGAGGGTCTGTAAAAGCTTCCTTTAACAAAATAAAGGAAATTGCCAATCCAGATGTCTCTTTAACAGCATTACTGTAACCAGTACGTAATGAGTTTTCTGATACGTCAATAAGTGATCCAGCGACAGCTCTTACTTGTTTCCAACTTGGCAGACAATTTAGAAACTCTTCCTCTTTTGACAATGGACAGCCAATCAGTAAAATGTACTGAGCTGCTTTCTGATCTACAACCATGTGGCAACATCAATTTCTCTATTTATAGATAGATATATATATTTTTAATATTTCGTATTATTTTGATTTTTTTTCTTTTTTGCTGTGTTGCTTTATTGGAACTAGACCTCTCATTTTGTACACTTGTAAGTGTCTGCAACAACCTTATTGCTTATTTTTACCGAGTTTAACAAAATGAAATAAGATGTCAAATGTTACCAATGAATTTGCTATGTTTTGAATGGTGTCAAATGTGGTGGAATCATTCAAATTCTTCTAACAACTTCTAACTTGTACTTCTCTGTAAAGGGTATACCAGTAGATGACCATATTATCAGCAGGAGAAGGACGTCTGGGTCATTTCAGTTTATGGATATTTGATAGTGAAGTAAACAAACAGAATCCAGCAACTGTCAAAAGTTATCTCAGCGATTTGATTTTTTTATTTTTGTAATGCCATATGTGCACTCCAACAGAGGCATATTATCATTTAGATGACAGAATGGTATAATATGTAAGTTTTTAAGCCTGGAAAAATTTGTCAGCCATATTTTTGTATGAAAATGAAGTTCTGAAGAATTAGGACTAAAATCTGAGTCCTAAGGAAATAAATTATAATCCCATGAACCCTTAATGTTGTCTGTTTCTTAATATAATTAATATTTGCTCTGTCTTTACATTGAGCTCTCTGGATTACATCCTTGGAATTATCCATACAGATTACCAAATAACTTCATTATATCTCTCTCTCTCTCTCATCATATATATATATATATATATATATATATATATATATATATATATATATATATATATATATATATTATTTAATCATTTACCTAACCAGTTCCTTCCTATTTTCTATATATTTTCATATATATATATATATATATATATATATAAAGTGAACATAAAGTCAACACTTAGGGCGACAGTCTGTTTCATGCTATATGCAATTGTCAGGCGTGGCGATTGCATATAGCATGAAACAGACTGTCGCCCTAAGTGTTGACTTCTATGTTCACTTTTATATTTACACATGCTCTATCTCTGATATCGAGCACTTTATCCCATAAATATAGCACACCTTAAGACTATATTTCTTCTTATATGTGTGTGTGTGTGTGTTTGTGAATACATGAATGTAAGTATATATACACATATTCAAACAACAACAAATAAAATTTAATCATAAAGGTACCCTCCTATATTTAATAGCCTAATACTTAAGATACTACCAAATTAAACAAGAAAAATGAAATAATGACTAAGTGAATACATACATAAATATTTACCTTGTTGTTTAAACATTAAGAAAACAAATACTAAGAAAATCCCAGAATATTCAAGAAATATTAAGAGTAAAGACAGTCTGTGATACTGGATGTAAGCTTGCTATATTTAGCATTGGCACTCAGAGCTGAAAGAGAGAAAAGGGTATAAAAAACAATAAAGAGAGAGTGTAAAGAGACAAGAAAAATGATGAATAGGCGAAATAACCACAACATTCTACACATACACACTCAAGCATACACACACACACACACAATATAAGAATCTTGCATCAATAAAAATTGTATAAATTATTTTTCGGCTTAATATATGATGAAAATGAGGTATCTTCTAACAAGTGGACAAAGCGATTATTAAAAGTTTCATTTATGAAACTCTGGAGTTGGGGTACTGAATATAACATCAATCAGCTAAGTGACAAATTTCATATTTGTATTAAACCTTTCTCCTGGCATGGGAATGGGGTGATTGCTGGATGGTCTATGAAACTAGTATTGAGATGCTGAAAATAACATCAATCAGCCAAGTGACAAATTTTATTAACTACTATTAATACCCTATCTCTGATATCGTGTACTTTATTGCAAAGTCTGCTTGTCTTAAATGACTTTCTTTCAGAATTCCTCTGACTGACAGCATTTCACTATTCACATTGTTGTATCCTGTTGGCAATCCTATATTTTTAAAAAAACAACTAGAATATGCTTAACCTTCCAGGACCAGTGATTATTGTAAAACTGATTCAGGATATAAATAGGTCTCAAAGCCTCAAAAGTAGCATTCTGCGGCCAAGATGACTAGGATCAAAGTATAGTAACTGTTCCAGCAGCAGACAGCTGGCCTATGGCTCCAGCCATCAGCAACAGCAGTTCCAACCAACCATCATCATTAGTTCTGACCAGCCATCATCAGCAGCAGCTGCACCTCCAGCTCACCATCAGCCACTGTTCCAGCCAATCAGCAATGATATACAATGAACGGTCCTTTTCAGGACAACGCTTTTCAACGACTACAAAAACTGTCCTTTTCAGGACAACATTCTTCTCGCCCTCTACATGAATAGGCAGAGATATCTTTTTGCCTAGTACACTGTAACCTTATTTTTGTTGATGTATTTTCTCTAGCAAAAATAAACTTGGCAGTATATTTTTTTTGTTTTCTGTTATTCAGATATCTGTTTGTAGTCCATTATACCATCTGCAAAAACACCGTTTTTTGTTATTGTGCTCTCTCTCACTTTATACATACATACACATATATATATATATATATATATATATATATATATATATATATATATTGAACAATAAAAAATATTAAAAATTAAAATTTTCAGACATACTGGGTTGTATATTAATATTTGCTTTTGGTTTTATTATTTCAATTAGGTTCCTCAACTAGTTTCAGCCATCATGATCATCATCATACTTATTATAAAACCCAGGTTGTGTGTGTGTGTGTGTCTGTTCGTTTATATATTGGATCGGATTTCCTATATTTTTCAACCGATTTCAACAAAACTTCACAGGACTAAGTAAAATTACCTTGCAGTGGTTCTGACAGTGCCAAAAATTGAAAAAAACAATTGTTTTTTGCATGAAATCAATTTGAAAACATGATTAAGAGGCATCGCTGTTTCAAGAATAGAAGGGGACAACTCATATCGAGTTATTCTTATTAAAACCCAGGTTTGTGTGTGTTCATTTATATATGGGATCGGATTTCCTACATTTTTCAACCGATTTCAACAAAACTTCTTTTTTTTTTTTTTGGCAGGTAGTGTTTCTTATTGTCTTGCACAATTTTTTTCTTTATTTTTACATTCAGAATGCTTTAAAAATTCCATTTACAAGACAATTGTTTATAATAAAATTGAAAAATTCTATTCAATCGGTAGACTCATGACGATTGAAAACAATGTTTTTGTTTGAGTTTGACCAATTTGTAAAAAAAGAAAAAAAAAAAAAAATTAAGACATTCATGTCCGTCAACCTTAAACAATAACCTTTGTCAATTTTATTTTTCAGTCTTTATGATGGTCGATACTTGATTTATCTGTTACTGTTACATCCCCGGGCAAAGCCGGGCTCCTACTGCTAGTTAGGAGATAAAAATCCCTGCTTGTTAGTAGCAGTGAACTACAGGAATGAATGATTCATATATATATATATGACAGTGAGAGAGACTCTTGTTAATGTTACTTACTGGTGACCTTGATGAAACCTCATGGATTACCTTGCATAAATATCATTTTTACTATACTGGAATCCTTGTACATCAGTAACTATACAAAAAATCTCTATAATTAAACTGAAGAATGTTTTATCACACTAATCAAGTATAATGTATGCACTAATCGAATTAATTAATTGAATGAAAATTTTAGCACATTAATCGAAAACATTAATCAAGGGAGGCCTGTATTCTACTTTTCAAGAAAAAGAATTATTTTTACCAAATTATGTTAATTCTTAAATTTACTAATTTTCTTTGAAACAAATCTCTTGGATAAATATTAGAGTTTTAAGAAGATTTTAATTTTATTGTTTTCACTTTCCGTCAATAATATTTTATGAAAAATCAGATTGAAACTGCGATACAATGTTCTGACATTGTTTTTACCCAAACTATTTTTGAGCAAGGGACAAATTTTTTGACACTGGTTACTGATTTTCTTTGGTTCTATACGCTGTTTGTGTTTAAAAATTACATGCATTCTAATTTCAAATAATCTTTTTTAATTGAGCTTGAGAAAGAAATATCAAGTCCAACAGAAACTTAATCTGGTTTTGTTTTTATGAAAAGGTTTTATTTGCGCTGTAAAGGCAAGTTAGATGAACCATCATGGACTTCTAAAAGCTCACAAAAATGCATTTTAAATAATTTAAATATCTTCTTTGAAAGAAATTTGGTTACATTTCAATAATAATAATAGCCTAAAGCAAATGAGAATTAGAAAAATTCATTTCTGTATATAAATAAATATTTCTTTTTTTAAAACATTGATACATTTTCTTGCCTTTCATGGAATCGCCATCAGATGAAATGTGAAAACAACAAATTTAAAAATCTCTTAAGAATCCAATATTGTAGAGAGTGTGGATTGTTGATATATAGTGAGTGAGCATTTCGAGTCTGTCTATATTTCTGAGATGATGTATTATGTACATTATTTACATTATTCGGACTACTGTCCTCATCTTTGTCACCATATTTATCACAAAGTTTTGGCTGTTGTACTCTCCATCCTTCTTCAGGTGGTTGGAATTTTGAACTGAACCCTTTATTTCACTCACTGGGGTAGACTGTTCTAGTTCCATGTGCCATGTTTGATGGATGTCAATTATCAGTTATCTCCTGCTAATTTCCCTCTGAAAGTTCTCCACTGCCTTAACCGGGCATTGAACTCACACTATTTGGGTCCTGTCACTGGATCTAACCAACACCTTTATCCACTGTGCCATGTGTCCTTGAGGACATCTGGGTATGAATTTCTGGAAGACGTTAGGTTTACAATACCAGAGCGTACAACGGCCGAAACGTTGTGATAAATATGGCGACAAAGATGAGGACAGTAGTCCGAATGATGTAAATAGTGAGCATTTCCATTTATGGTTAGTAAATAAAAATAGTTTTTTAATAACATTATCACTTGGCTTTGCTAATTAATACAGAATTTTATTTTTAAAGATTTTAAAATGTTTTACTTAAAGGGATTGCTGATACATAAAAAAAAAAATCTCTCCAACTTAAAGGCACAAAAATTTAATAGAAAATAAAAGCATTTCTTAACCAAGGTGACTTATTTGTCAGTTGTTGATTGATGATATTTATTGACAGTTGTGGTCAGAAGTCATCAGATGGATGAATACAAGTGATATAAATATTATTATTACCAATTTTAAGTGAACTTATTGTTATATTCCATGCTAATAGGAATTTCAATATATACTTGAAAAACAAGGTGAATAAAATAAGTAAAGGTTTATTGTAAAAAAAAAAAACAGTACAATAAGAATAAAGGTAACAGTTATGCACAAGGTCATCACAAGTCAATCCAGTAGTGAGTGCTACTATTGGAAGGTTGGTAGTTCTCACGTAAGTCTAAGTTGTACTCAACAGATCCCAGCTAGTATATTTAGCTAACCCCACACAAGGGCTGCATGTGGCACAAGGCCTGTTTAACGTGGGTTCTCCGAGCCCGTAGGCTTGGCCACAAATATTCCCTTTTGAACCTGTATAAACAGGTTCAGGGGCAGTCTACCTCCCCCAAACGAGACTCTGCCATTCGGCGGAGCCTCGTCCGGGTTCCTCTCTGCTCAGAAGCAGAGAGTTCGACTGTTCAGCTAGAACAGGTCGCAGCTGGTCTCTGTAGTCTGTTGACTTACAGATACTTATTGGTAGTTACTACCCATAGTGCAGTCACTCATGGGGGTAACAGGTTATTCCATTACATCACTTATTTAACTACCTGTTAATTTTTACAAGTTAAAAAATATTTTAAGCAATCTAATATTTTATTAATTTACGTACTTCAGCTTTATAGCCTTATGTTTGAAGATGATTTCTAGAAAAATAATAATAAAGATTTTGTCAATAAAAACTTAGTTTCTGTGAAGTTTGGAACATTTTTGTTAGAGTATATACCATTTTTCAGCAAATTCATGAATATTCCTTTCATTGTTGGAACTTTTGTTATAGTTATTTGAAACAAAAGCAAAGGATAGAAATTTAATAGCTTAAAACAATAAAAACACAAATGTTAGATGTGGTGTTCAAACTCTGATAAATCATACAATGGCATTTTTTCTGTCCCCAAGTTGAATATTCTGTCTTATTCTTAAAGAAAGACAATCATCACCTCGTGTTGAAAATTTGATAACTGCTGCATCCTGCATTAACAAATGGTTATTTTTCCATATAGTAAAAGTCAATTTTTTTTATATGCTAGTTAATTTTTTTCATCATATAGTAAATCTAAAATTACTTGTTTTTTGTGATGCACCCTGTATATTTAAGAATTTGAATAAAAAATTTTGTGATCACCCTTCTCCGACCAATTAAAAAGTACACAAGAGATAATGTGAAACAGACCACCACAAAATATTTCCACGTATTTTTTATTTTACATTCAGTATACAATTCATTTGTTAATGAACATTGAATAAGAACTGAAAATTGCGTTCTTTAGTTCAAATAATTCCCTCATTTTTGGCAAATTCTTTAAAACAGTGGGTACCTTTTTTTTTCCTTTCGATTAAAAAGAAAAAAGCATCCATTTGGTTTTTAGTGATGCCTATGAAATTATTGTATCCCACATATCTTCCGACTGCAGCAATGAAATAAGATTTATTTATGATTTTTTTTTTTTTTTTTTTTTACCAAATCGATATCTAGAAATTTTATAACTTTATTAATTCGGCAATTCAAGATTTTAAAAAAATATCACTAAGTTTAATAATTTATCTCACTTAATTTTGATCATAAATGACGTAAATTTTCAAAATTTAATTCAACCAGAAAACATGAGTTTATTTAAAAAGTTATCTCTTCTCTTTTTCTCCAAGGCGGCCTTTTTTCATGAAAACAAATTAAATGAAAGAAAACTAAGAAGTAAATTCTTTATAAATAAAATATAAGAATCTACACAGAAATTTTTGTATTTTCCTCATAAAGAATTAACAAAATTGTGAAAATATTTTATCTTCGGTTGATGAATGTGTGTAAAATCATCTGTAATGAGGTGAATAATGGAAACTGATTTAATAATTTTTTAATTAACTTAAATTATTATTTATTAATCATGTATGTTATTAAGCGCTACAAAAACGAATTTCTCGAAATTTCACAAAATTAGATAAGTGGGGTGAAACATGTAAAAAAAAAAATTTTTTATCAAAATTTTCTAAAAAAAAAAAAATGTTTCTTTCATATATGAACAAGTCTTAAAAGTTGAATTAAAATCTGACAATTATCTGATGTTTGCAAGAATTTCCAAATCAATGTGTTTTTCACCGCAAAACAACATTAAAATTTGCCGGAAAAAGAAAATTGTTTAACCAAAGTTTTGGAGATTATAAAAAAAAGTGTTTAAAAATTAATTTTTACATAGGAAAAAAAAAATACTTTGGTCGGGTAATTTGCTTTTTAAGCCCCGCGCTAAATATATAATAAAAATTGCCGAATAGATATATTTAGATGTAAAGATATATGCTTAATTCGAAAATAACAAGGAAATCTTGATAAAATTTACCGTTTTAGAGTTATCTACAATAGAAGTCTGGATTCATTTGCGTCGCGACAGCCATTACTGGCGTTATTTGCTCCGGAACAATCTTGATTATTGCGCACGCAATGAATCCTCAGTGGCGCATTAATTGAATCAAGTAAGAACCGTAAAAAGGTCGCTAACAATGTAATCTTCCGCGTAAAATTATTAGCAGTGAATATATGCAAACAAAGCCAGTAATGGCTGCCGTGCCGTAATGCGAATGAGTCCAAACTTTTGTTGTCGATAACTCCTAAAGAGTAGATTTTATCAAAATTTATTTGTTATTTTCGAATTAGGCATGTAAATTTACACCTAAATATGACTATTCGGCAAATTTTTTTTAAAGATTTTGTTTGACGATAAAACTTTTATTTTGTATTAAAAATGTTGGGCATCTTGTCACCATGCATGCTTATTTGTTCAGAACATGTCCTCAGAAAATTTAAAACATTAATATTTTTTTTTCTGTCAAACAGCATCCCTAGTTTTAGAGAAAATAATAATACTCTGGCTGGATCGTAGTTAGACGGTGATGGTAAGGGAGGAAGATTGTTTCTCTGAGTTTTTTTTTTTTTGTTACTTTATATTCTTTATTAGCTTAGCTTGAAAGAAAAACGAAAAAAAAGATGAAAAATAAAATAATGTTTCATAAAAAAATAAATAGAAGAGAACAACCTCTGCACAGGAATAAAAGTATTAATCTAAACCTAAGTATTCGCTTACGGCCATATCACGCTGAAAACACCGGTTCTCGTCCGATCACCGAAGTTAAGCAACGTAGAGCCTGGTCAGTACTTGGATGGGTGACCGCTTGGGAATACCAGGTGCTGTAAGCATTTTTTTAAAATTTTTTTTTCCTTTTTTCTCTATACTCTTTAACTAAGAGATTTTTCCTTTCATATTTTGATTTTTTTTTTTAAACACGCTTCTTTGAAAATATCTACACGGTCACTCTCAAGCGTGCCCAGATCGAACTTTTTCACCTGTGTTATAGACAAGCGTATAGTTGCAAGAAAGAAATAAGACAACAGTAGAAATAGATTTACGTGGTTTATTTCAACAGGAACGTGAGGGTTTGGGACAGCTACCTTGTGGTAAAGTTCATAAGCCGGCTTTCGGATCTAGGTCGATCTTTCATGGTAGTTCACACATGTCGACGGTGGTTGACGCTCCCCTGCTGTCAGCAGCTGAACGTGACAGGTCTCTATCCTGGGCACCTGTGGACTGCATGTTGAACTTCCGTGTGACCCCTTTTATAGCGTTTTTTTATGGCTTAACAGGCTCGAAAAACGAAGCGAGTATAATTAGGAGGGAAGAATTTTTATTGGACGAAAAATAGAACACTTTAAATATTATTTTATTTTTTGACCGGAACACGTGTGTCGGGAACATTTGTAAAGAAAGTTAATGGTCATTTTGTGACGGGGCTTTGTCCCGTTTACATCCGGTTCTCGCTCTTGAGTATTTGCCTGTAAATCAGCCGAGATATGTCTTATTTTATTTTATAACACCTGCAACCATGTATGCCTGCTCCTCATTGGACTTCTTATCAGTCACAAAGGTGCGTGCAAGCGACGTGTACGGTGTACAATACAGACTCCCTCCTGATCTTCATTTTGTGAAGCTAAGCTGCCATGATATTATTACTTACTCAGTAATTTTCATGACAGTAGGCGTAAAAATTATTTTTCACCAAATCTAAGTATTGTTGATCCACAATAGCACTGACATCTGATTTCCAATATTCACGTTGTTCTTTAGGGTTTTACAAAAAAGTCTATTACTAGTAATTAAAGAAAGGACACAGAAACATGGATAAGAAGAACATTGTCTTATGAAATTTTTTGCATCTTGATTCGAAGCTTTCAATTAAAAAAAAAAAACTTCACTTAAAATTTCACCAGGCTTAAATTTTCAGAAACAGTCGAAAGACGAAATCATTTCCTTCACATCCTTTCGACAATTTAGGTTAGGTATATTCAATAATTCGCCGAAAAAAACAGCATTATTAACAAGATGAAAAAAAAGGCCCCAAACTTAATTTAAAAAAAAGTTTTTATCGTGAAAAAGATTAATACCAAAGTATTTAGGTAAATTTGCTTTTTAACGCCCGAACGCCCGCGCGCTAAATATCTCTTTAAAAAAATTTCCCCAATCGTCATAATTCCGTGTAAATGTACATGCTGAACTCGAATTAACAATTATGAAGAAACCTACCGTTTTGGAGTTATCGACAAGAAATTGTTATAAATAAAACTACAATTACCAAAAAAAAAAAAATAAAATAAAAATAACATTTCTTTACTTTACGGTAGAGCGTAATGATTTTCTGTACCGAAAGCCTGTAAAAGAAGGAAATAGGCCAAAATTTATGCTTACGCCACCGGATGTACCCCGCATTGAATTAGTGAACATTATGGCAGTAAGGGCGGACTAATGACCAACAAGAAATCCGATATTCTCTTGTCGATAACTCCAAAACGGTAGGTTTCTTCGACATGTACATTTACACGGAATTATGACGATTTGGGAAAATTTTAAGGGATATTTAGCGGGCGGGTTTTTGGGCATTAAAAAGTAAATTTATTTCTTTCTTACACGTTTGAAATTTTGCATGAAAATCTTGTTTTTTTTTTTGTTTTTTTGTTTTTTTTTTACGTTAGCGGTCGCGTAATTTAACATTAGTTTTTTTTAGCGCTTTTTTCAGTTGAAAAACACATTAATTTGGAAATTCTTGCAAAAATCAAATAATTGCCGGTTTTTAATGAAACTTTCAGAACTTATTCAAAAATGAATGAAATGAAATTATTTTAGAAATGTTTGTTTTTTAGAAAGTCATGGTAAAAGTATTTTTTTAAATATTTTTATTTTTTTAAGTTTCGGGACAAATTTTCAATATGTTCAAAACTTGATATTGCGTAATTTTACTGAAATAACATCTTCAGGATTTTTTTTATACTTAAAGAAAAACATTTTTGCGAACACTCTACCCACAAAATAATTAAAAAGGACACAACAGATGATGTTAAACAGACCATTACAAAATATTTCACAGATTTTTTTAAGTATGTTTAGTGCACAATTCGTTCATTAATGATTAAATACTGAAAAATTTGTTTAGATCGATATTATTACCTAAGTTTTTTTGGCAAATTCTTTAAAACAGTGGGTAGAGACTTTTTGCCTTCATTTTCGTTTGGTGATAATGCCTAGGCCCTAATTATATGATATTCTTCTAGTTTTATGAAATTGTATCCCACATATTTTTCCACTGCTGCAGAGACAAAATTATATGATTTTTTTTACCTAATCGTATCTAGAAATTTTTATAATCTTAATCTTATCTATTAATTTGGCATTTATAAAATTTTCAAGATTTTTATTAATTATCACTGTTTATTGATTTATCTCCCTTGATTTTTCACTTCCTAACTTTTGATCGTAAAAATGATGTAAATTTTTAAAATTTAATTAAACCAGAAAACATGAGTTTATTTAAAATGTTATATGGTTTCTTTTTCACTAGGGTGGGCTTGCTCTAATGAAGACAAATTAAAACGAAAAAAGAAGTAAGTTTTAATTTCTTTATAAATAAAATATTGTAATTTACTGACAAATTTTTATTTTTTTCCCGCAAAGAATTAACAAAATTGTGAAAATATTCTGTTGATGAATGTATTGTAAAATCATCTGTAATGAGGCGAAAAACTGAAATTTTTTTATTTTAATTAATTTTTAAATTATCATGTATCTTCTTTACAAAAAACGAATTTCTTCATAAAATTAAATGAGTGGGTGTAACATGTAAAAAAAATATTTTTATTAAGAATTTCTAAAAAAAAAAAAGAAATGTTTCATTCATTTGTCAATATGTCCTGAAAGTTTAATTAAAGTCCGATAATTATCTGATGTTTGCAAGAATTTCCAAATCAATGTGTTTTTCACCACAAAACAACGCTAAAATTTGCTAGAAAAAGAAAACTTTTTAACGAAAGTTTTGAAAGTTATAAAAAGGGTTTAAAAATTACTTTTTTTTTACATAAAAAAACATCCTTTACCCTTTCCCTCTTCTTAATAACATAACGATTTTGATTTTTGACGATAAATCTTTGCTTTTTTTTAAGTGTTAGGCCTCTTTTCATCATGAATAGTTACTCATTTTTTTACCTTTGAAATTTACCTGTTTAGTTTCTGTTTCATATATATTTTCAGGACATGTTCTCAGAATTTAAATCATAAATTCTTTTCTTTGTCAAACTTGATTCCCAGTTGTAGAAATCTGTTTTGATTTTGATTTTTGAATCATAAAATAAAACATACATTAAAAGCTTCGATGAATAATGAATTTTATCAAGAATTGTTTTTCTTTCTTTTAATTTTAATTATTATTTATAAATCTTTTAAAATTCCGTATTGTGGTGGTTAGGGGATATACTTAATATTTAGTAAAAGAGCACAACCCGGCCCCCAATCCCATCACGTATTTTAAAAGGGAGTTTAATTTTTGTGTGTGTGTGTGTGTCAACTGTATACTATGTGTTGATTTTTTGTAAGTTACATACGTCTATTCACAATATTATCAGAAACTGTAGTAAATTTGAAATTTATTGTAATTTTCTAACATTTACTCACCTAGCGTCTTCATAAGTAAGACGAATTATAAAAATTTTATTTCGTACCAAATCGAAGTTCTTGTGCCAGACACACAAATTTAATCTAGTAGGAATATTAACATCATAGGAGCTAAATTGCAAAGCAAGCCAACCACTTTAAAATTTTAAAAGGAAAAACACATTTATTTACGCAATTAGGGAAAAAAAAGTTACAAATACAAAGTTTTGTGCAAAATTTCCTTTTGTCAGCCTGTTAGGGTAGGATAACAATTTCGGATAGAAAGGATTACCACCGAAAAATGGAAAAACTTACAGTTCGGGAAAAAACAAGGATTTTGAAAATGACAAAAAGAGAAAACAATACAAGAAAGCAGTAAAAAACAAAAGTACAACAACATTTGTAAAAAATGAAAATGCCGACTTGCATTTGCCCCACAAGCATCTATGGGACATACAGTCATTTTTGAAAAGTTCCTTTCAACTTCACACAGGTATTTATTCAATCAGCAAATTAGGAATTCTGATTTTTCTGAAAATTAATATAGGAAGAATAAAGTTTTCTGGGGTTCAGCTAATGTTTTTATAATTAGAAATAATATATGAGTTTTCTGCTTTATTTAATATATATATCTTCTTTATTCACAGATATCAATTTACAAATAATGAAGTGAGAACATTATTGCAAAGTCTTTGGATTTCCATTTTGAGAGCATTTACATGTGAATAGTGAAATACAAGTGTGCAAAGAAGATAATATTCTTTGTCGAGCTTGTAAAACCAATATTTCTATTGACTCTTCTGAGTACTTAAACTTACACACAGTGGAAAACAATACTGTTCTTGACAAGTGTGCATTTCAGCATTAAGAAGATTAAATTTCAAAAAGGACATGGAAGCAAACATTGCAGAGAAGCCATATACTTGTGAAACATGTGGATCAATATTCACACAGGATTCAAATTTAAAACTGCACATGCAAACACACATGGAAGACAAAACATTATCTTGTAAAGTGTGCAAATCAGTATTTTCATGTAAGTCCAGTTTAAAAAATCACATGCTATCACATACTGGAGAGAAACCACATTCTTGCCCACTATGTGGGTCATCATTTTCAAAGAATATAGATTTAAAAAGACATATGCAAACACACACCGGAGAGAATCCATATTCTTGTGAATTGTGTAGAGCTGCATTTTCACAAAGTTCAATTTTGAAAAACCATATGCGAATACACACAGGAGAAAAGCCATTTATCTGTACAATGTGTGGATCAGAATTTTCAAAAAGTTTGAGTTTAAAAGCACACATGCGGACACACACTGGAGAGAAACTTTATAAATGCACAGTGTGTGGGATTGCCTTTTCACATAGTTCACATTTGAAAAGACACATGCGAATACACACAGAGGAGAAATCATTTTCTTGTGAAGTGTGTGGCTCAGCATTTTCAGCGAAGTGCAGTTTGAAAAAACACATGCAAATACACACAACAGAGAAACCATATTCTTGTCTAGTATGCGGGTTTGCATTTTCCAAGAATGTATATTTAAATAGGCACATGCGAACACACACTGGAGAGAAACCATATTCTTGTACCATGTGCAAATCATCCTTTACACTAAGTTCCCTTCTGAAAAGGCATATGCGAATACACTCTGGGGAGAAACCATTTTCTTGTCAAATTTGTGGAACCGCATTTTCACAGAGCTCCAATCTAAAAAGTCATATGCGAAAACACACTGGAGAGAAACCATTTACTTGCCAAGTTTGTGGATCAGCATTTTCTGTGGGTACCTGTTTAAAAAAGCATATGCGAATACACACCGGAGAGAAACCATTTTCATGTCAAGTGTGTGGATCTGCATTTTCACAAAGCTCCAATCTAAAAAGCCATA
This sequence comes from Acanthosepion pharaonis, assembly GCA_903632075.3. Taxonomy (NCBI): domain Eukaryota; kingdom Metazoa; phylum Mollusca; class Cephalopoda; order Sepiida; family Sepiidae; genus Acanthosepion; species Acanthosepion pharaonis. The sequence goes on from CAHIKZ030002589.1 coordinate 1,064,945, forward strand.
TGCGAATACACACTGGAGAGAAACCATTTTCTTGTCAAGTGTGTGGGTCTGCATTTTCACAGAATTCAGTTTTAAAAAGCCATATGCGAATACATACAGGAGAGAAACCATTTATTTGTCAAGTCTGTGGATCTGCGTTTTCAGTGAGTTCCTGTTTAAAAAAGCATATGCGGATACACACAGGGGAGAAGCCATTTTCTTGTCAAGTGTGTGGAGCAGCATTTTCACAGAGTTCCGATTTAAAAAGTCATATACGAATACACACAGGTGAGAAACCATTTTCTTGTAAAATATGTGGATCAGCATTTTCAAAGAGTTCTACTTTAAAAAAGCACATGTGGAAACACAATCAAGAGAAAACCTGCTAACTTTGTCGATCTGCTATTTTAGTAAATTACACTTTCAAAATGCATATATAATCAAACACAGGAGAAGAACCATTGTAAAGAGTGTGGATGTACTTTTCCTGTTGTACCAGTTTAAAAATTGGCAACTTAGACTATATCTATATGTTTAATGAATGGGTCAGCATGAGTTCAAGGTTGGACTGTCTCTTGTGAATATGTTTTGGTATGAGAATACATGAAGTATATAGATTTTCATTTTCATAGGATTTAATAAATACATGTAATCACATTGTAAATAATTTGTTTTTAAATTGTCTTAATATTTTTAAAGGTTTTATATTTAAAAATGATCAGCAACAGTATTTTCTGCAGTACGTATATTTTCTTTTACATGGGTAAACAATGCATGTTTTTATTTTCATTCACCATTTTCTACTTATTACAAAAAGCTGGATTTTAAAAGTACATGAAGTGCTTACTGCAACTATTTTATTTGACTTTCTCTCAAAACCAGAAATTCAGAATAAAGAAGTATGAGGCATAAATTGAAATTTCAGCCAAAACTAATTTGTCTCTTCCAAATTTCAGCAGTGTAATGTAACAACAGTAAAAGAATGAATTGGTTAAAAAAATGTTTTGATAAAATGAAAGACAATTAAATTTTTGTTATTATGAAATTGCATTATGTGAAATTATCATTTGTTTAGAATTTCAAAAAATGAATGAAAACTGATAATGTTAAATACGAAGATATTTGTCAGTCAATGATTAAAAGATATGTCATACTGGAAGCATTATGATTAATCTTGTCAGCTCTGGAGTAATTACCAAATTATAGAAAAATCTTAATGCAATTAAAATGATATATTTCAAAAACTGTTGAAAGTCAAATATTGCTGATTGAATTATGAAAGTAAATTGATTTATCTTTGAAAATGATACCATGTTTAGTAGGTTAATGCATGCTAGGGTTTGTTGGTTGCTGAGGTGATGAGGGATTGGTGTAGCTGGTAGGCCTGTGTCTCTATGAAATGGGGTCACAATGTTGACTGCAAAGGAACGCCTGTAGTGAGTCGGGTATGCCGAGCTGGTGGCATTGGCAACAAGGAATTAAGTGTAGCTGGGTTGTGATATTGAGATGATATAAATCTCAGTGGTTTGGTGTTGAGATGTTATAAATTGTGATGGTCTGGGATCAGGAGCCTGGCAGTGTCAAAACTTGATAGTTGACCCCTGTAGTGCATCGGGTTTTCCAAGTTGATGGTGTTGGCAAAGAGGAATTCTTGTTGCTGGGTTGTGACATTGAGATGATATAAATCTCTGTGGTGTGGTGTTGAAGATGGATAGTCAGCTGCTATATGGGTGACAGCTTGAGAATCCCCAGGTGCTGTAAACTTGGATGTGCAGTTGGTGAAATGGATAATGGCTTAGAATTGTTAATTGGAGAGCTGAGTTCTAATTCTTGTTATGTTCGTTATATTCATCTTCTCTTTTCCAGGCCCATTTAACTGATGATGGACATAGAAGAACTAGTGTTTGTAGCAACATAGAAAAAAAGGGTTGAATAATTAATATTTGTTTGATGTTTATAAGACAAAAACTATTGTGCATGTAGAGGATATTAAATTTGCTCTATTTGTTAACTTATTTATGACAGCTATTCCGCATTTGTGTGGGCATTTATCATTGTAAGGCTTATAGCCACATCATATTGAGACTCTGCTTTCCAAACAAGTTAAGCAATATCAAGCCTTGTCAGTACTTAGAAGAGTGATCCCTTAGGAATATGAGCTGCTGTTAAACTTGGATGTGCAGGTAGTGTAAAGGATAATTGCTTGGAATTTTTAATCAGAGACCTGAGTTTTAGTTATATTCATTTACATGCAAATACCATTGGGATAGGTATGAATCCACCTCTTCTTCCCCTAGATATAGGTTAATTAGTAAGTCTTGTAAAATAAAATTACATACAAAATATTTAGATTTTGGCATTAAATAACTCCTAGAGATTGATATGCCGCTAAACAAAAACAACCAACCAATTTAGCATTACAAGACTGACCAATGGAATGCAGACACACCCATTCCTTCAAAAATCATTCTTCTTTGGCTGCTTCATATATAAATGATGTGCAGTTGGTGTAATGGTTAATGGCTCAGAATTGTTAATTGGAGAGTCGAGTTCCAATTCCCATTGGGTTCATTATATTCTCTTACATGCAAATACCCTTGGGAAATGTATGAACCCACCTCTTTGCCAGCCTCTTAATTATAGGACATAGGGTGGTTTTTGGAGATATTTTATAAGATAAAAAAAATTCATCTTTATAAGCAGCAAAATATGTCAATCTGTTAATTCAAATGAAATAATTATAATTTGTATCAGTAACTAGATGGATGACCACTTGGGAATACCAGGTGCTGTAAGCTTGGATGTGCAGTTGGTGTAATGGATAATGGCTCAAAATTGTTAATTGGAGAGCTGAGTTCCAATTCCTGTTGGGTTTGTCATACTCATTTTATATTTTTCTTTTCCTGACCCATTTAACTGATGATGGACATTGGACCAGTGTTTATAGTAACATAGAAAAGAAGGCTTGAAATAATGTTTGTTTGATGTTTATAAGCCAAGAACTATTGTGCATGTAGAGGATATTAAGTGTGCTTTATTTTTTTAAATTATTTATGACAGCTATTTCAAATTTGTGTGGACATTCATCAGTAAGGCTTATAGCCACATCTTTTTATGGTAAAGTATGTGGATCAGCATTTTCAAAGAGTTCTGCTTTAAAAAAGCACATGTGGATACACAAGAGAAAACTTGCTAACTTTGTTAGATTATATTTAGAGATTCTTGATAAAATACAAAGAATCTGCAATGTTATTGGTCTCAACCTGGTATCTTGGCTTCAGTCACTTTCCCACCACCATAACATAGCTTCCCTGTGCCTTTTCCTGGTTACGTCATATCATTTTACAGTTGAATTTTTTTTGTGGGTGTATAAATATGACAATTTTTGTAAATACAGATTTCTATAGCTGGCATTTTCAGAAAATAAGAGTGGTAACTATAGTAAATTTAAAATTTACTGATAACTTTCATGCGTTTCCTCAACACACATCTTCATAAATAAGACTATAAAGCCAAAGTATGTAGAATTCAATAAAATTCTATAGAAATTTTTTTTAAATTTTAAGATTCCTCTTAGTTAAAAAAGGCGTCCATGTTGTTTTTGTCAAGTAATTTTTAGTTACGTACCCTTTAATGCCAAACATTATTGATAAATCTGACAACACATAAAAAAAAAACTACTTCTATGTTAAAAAAATGTTTTTCTGCAATATTTTAAACTAAGTAATATTTGTTTTGATTCAGATTAATTAAACTTTAAATTGGTTACTTCACCTCAAACAAAGTTGTAGAAAAGTATATTTTAGTTTTGAAAGACTTTTTAATTAAGAAAATATATTTTGTGTTGACTGATTTTTCAATAAGGCTGATTTTAGACATTTAAAAAAAATAGCATTCCGACAAATTTAATTTCAGTTTGAAATATAGTAAAATATTTTCCTTGTTGGAAATATTGGAATTAAAACTAAAATATAACCTTTAAGAAATATTTTTTTTATTTTAAAAAATTTTTTTTTTTTTTTGAAGGTTCCTAATATTTTAAAAATAAATATTAAGTGTAGATTGTTTCTGTACAATTAGTAAATTATGCAAGAATCAACTGTCCAAAAATTATTTTTTTGAGTTCTATTTAATTATTTTGTTGTAAGGTTCGGCATGAATTTTCAGTATTGTATATTCAAGTTTGATATTGCATAATTCTTTTACTGAATTAATAATAATAAAAAAATGGGGGTGGGATTATTTTTAACAGCAAAAGATTTCGTGATCACTCTTCTCATCCCAATTGAAAAGTACACACGTAGACCACCACAAAATATTTCCAAAGTTTTTTTTTCTTTTTTTTTTTAAATAAAATAACATATTCAGCATAAAATACATTCATTACTTGAATAAGTACTGACAATTTCATTTGGATCGGATAATTTCCTGATTTTTGAAAAATTCTTTAAAAAATTGTTTTAATTTTATATTTCAGAAAAAAAAAAACGCTTCCATTTTTGATGATCATTGTTAAATGTTATTGTTATAATTGTTTTAGATTTTTCGACGACTTTAAAGAAATAATATTCATACAAATTCGATATCTAGAAATTTTATAACCTTTTCAATTCGGCATTTATAATTTTCAAGATTAAAAATAATTAATTTATTGCCAAGTTTCCTAATTTCGTTTGTTATCTCCCTTGATTTTTACTCTCGTCTGTTTTTTTCTGACGGTCGTAAATGATGTCAATTTTTAAATTTCAATCAACCAGAAAACATGAGTTTATTTCAATTTTAAAATGTTAGTTTATACATTCTCTAAGACGGGCTTTTTTTTTTAATGAAGACAAATCAAATGAAAGACAACAGAAAGAAGTAAGTTTTAATTTCTTTTGTAAATAAAATATACGAATTTTACTCAACTGAAATACCTTTTTTATGTTTTCACGAAGAATTTAAAGATGTAAATTTTAAAACTTGTGAAAATATTTGATCTTCTATTGAATATAAAACTTATCGATAATGAGACGAAGGGAAAATGTTTTAAAAATATTTTTATTTAACTTCAATTATAATATACTTTCATCGGTACATCCAAAATTCCAATGATAATTCGTTAAAAAAAATGAGCATTTTTTGTATGCCCCACTAAAAGTTAATAAGTTTTTTTTATCCTAAAAATGTTGATGTTAAAAGATTAGAAGAAAGACCAAAGGATTTTTTGATGTAAAAAAATATTTTTAAATTCTTTTTAGAATCTTCAAAATTTTGATCAAACATCTCATTTTTATGGCGTCAAAAGGAAAGCATTGGAGATTTGAGCAACTTTTTTGTGGTGAAAAAATTGATTTGGATATTCTTGCAAAAATTAAATAATTGTTGGATTTTAGTGAAATTTTCAGAACTTATTCACAGATGAATATAATTTTTAAACTTTTCTTTATTTTTACCTCCCACTTATTTAATTTTATGAAATATCCAGAAATTCTTTTTTGTATACCTTTTTTAAAAAATTTGCTAAAAAAAAAATGAAAAAAAAACCCAAATGATAAAACCTTGTTAAAATGTTTGTTATTATTATGCAAAGTATTTTTTTTTATTATTTTATTAAATTTTTTAATACTTTATAGCATGTTTGAAATTTTGGTTTAAAATCTTGTTTTTCTTGCTTCACAAAGTGGGCCAAAGATTACTATGAATTTAGAAAATTTAGCATCTTTTTTTGTAGTAAAAAAGAATATTGAGAAATTCTCGTAAAACTCAAATCAGATTTTAATTACGTTTCAAGAAATTAAAAATTAAAATTCTACATGCTTCATATTTATATTAGTTAAAAGCTGGATTTTTAGAATTTAAATCAACAATCTATCAAAAATACAATGAAATTAAGATATTTAATTCAAAAAACTATTAATTGCTTTTATAAGGCATATTAAGGACACTATTGTCTTAAGAAAAATGATTTTTTTGGTGAATAATGAATTTTTACAAGAATTGTTTTCATTCTTTTAAATTTTAGTTAGAATAATTTATTAAATCTGAAATCTTTTAAAATTTTATATTAATTTCACACTTTTAGATGATATTATTATTAACTCATGAATGTAAAAGCTTAGTACAAATCATCAAACACCAATATTTTTTTAAAGAATTTTGAATATTTTGTATGTATATAAATGTGCCAATTTTTGTAGACATGGTGGCCCAAGCACAACATTATCAGAAAATAAGAGCAATAGCTATAGTAAATTTAAGACCAGAAACTATTTAAAATTCAATAGAACATTAGATTATGGTGAATGAGTACTTAAAAACTGTATATAAAAGGCACTCGTGTTAATTTATTTCCCTTTTTAACACCTAAAGCCACACATAGAACAACACCAGCCACCTATCAATCTGTCAAACCCTGTAAATGCCTTAAATAAACAGTAACTGTCAGGTTAAAAAAGGCATTTCTTCAATATTTTAAACTTAATTATACATTACATCAGCTAATATTCCTCAAATAGAGTTTCTGAAAGGTATATTTTATTTTTGGAAGAGTTTTTAATAAAGAGAATTACATTGCAATAAAAGACAACAACAAAAAAAAGATGCTAATCAGCTATTTTAATAAAAAAAGTAAATCAATTCTAATCCATATAATTTCTGTTTGAAATACACCAGAGTATTTTGCTTACTGGAAATAGTAAACTTAATCCTTTAGCTTTCAATTAAAGCTAAAATGAAAGCTTTTTCATTTTTAAAAATCCATTTTAAACCTTAGGTATTACAAATTAGTGGAGGTACCTAATGTAGAACCTTTCAACCCTACAGAAAAACACTGAAAACTAGAAGTTATTTTTCATGTGTTGCATGCAAATTCTTTTAACCCATCTACTCCTGTTATCAGTGGAAATTGATACCTGCTTTTTCTGTATATTGAAAATATAATTGGAAAGTAGAAGTTTCACTGAAATATATTGGAAAATTTTCAAGTTTTCATCTAAAATCAAGAAAACATGAACTTTAAGTAAAATGGTCACATTATTTGAAAAAGGAGGCATTAGTTGAAATTGGACTAGAAAAATGTAGATTCATATCAGAAAATATTTGACACCATTACACTTGCATTGTTGGGGAATTATTAAATTTTTCTTTTATTTCTGATTAATAAAACCAAGACTGGAGTTAAAAATTTCTGAATTTAAATTATCTTCCATATTTGATTAGTTATACAGGTTGAGTATCCTTCATCTGAAATTCAAACGTTTTTCAACTGCTGACATGGCTTGCCACAAATGGAAAATTTCAGAATTCATTGAGATGGTTTCTAGGTGATGTGCAGCTGTTGTGACCTCATCTCCCCTGAGTGGGGGTTCCCCAGCCCGGCTATGTAGCCTATGTTGGCACCTGCTTTTTGTTAATGATTGCCACTGCAACACCTTTATTTGTGAACTACTTGTCAGTAAAGATATTGTTCAAAAAGTCCTGCAGATACACATGGGTAGTGAAAAGAAAAAAAAGAAAGTATATTTATCAATATTTTGTACATGTACAAAAAGTACAGTACATTATGTTTACATGAAATTTTAATTTCACCACTTACAAATCTGCATGTGCATTATATGACTAGCATCATTACATGTATGTACATAAAATTTACTAAGTTTTATATAAAGCTACTTTCAGGGTAAGCTATGTTATGAACTGTAAAGGGATATTGTGCTTTATTATTACACTTGTTTCTCTGTTAATATGTTAGTTTACCTGTGTTTCACATAGTGCCATTATCTCTGTTAAATTATGAACCATTATGCTTTGGTCATGAGGAAAGACAAAAGAAAAATATATATCAGAAATGCTATTTTGTTTTAGGGAGAAAATGAAAGCCTACATAGAAAATAATGCTCTCATGCATGTAAAGGCTGTTTCAGTGAATTGAAAAACCATGTCAATTTTTAATATTTCATTTGTACCCTCTTTAGCTAATAATCTGCATTCATACTTATGATTGTTACTGCAATACTTTGTTTAAAGTTGTTAAGTACAAATATCTAACAATGCAATAGGGAATTTCCACAGGTATTTTATAGCTGTGGAAATTTCAAGTCATTTATTCAATCAGTAAATTAGAAATACTGACTTATCTGAAAATTAAAATAAAGTGAAGTTTTCTTGAGTCTTGCTAATGGTTTTATAATTAGAAATAAAATGAGTTTTCTGTTTTATTCAATAATATATCTTTAGGGGCAGGATAACAATTTTAGATGGAATTACCACTGAAGAATGGAAATAAAATTACATTTTGGGAAAAGGATTTTGAAAATGAAAAAAGAGAAAACAGTACAAGAAGGCATTAAAAACCAAAAGTGCAACAACCTTTGGAATAAAATTGAAATGCCTACTTGCACTTGCCCCACAAGCATCTATGGGACATACAGTCATTTTTGAAAAGTTCCTTTTAACTTCACACAGGTATTTATTCAATCAGCAAATTAGGAATTCTGATTTTTCTGAAAATTAATTTAGAGAAAATGAAGTTTTCTTGGGTTCAGCTAATGTTTTTATAATTAGAAATAATATATGAGTTTTCTGTTTTATTTAATAATATATCTTCTTTATTCACAGATATCAATTTACAAATAATGAAGTGAGAACATTATTGCAAAGTCTTTGGATTTCCATTTTGAGAGCATTTACATGTGAATAGTGAAATACAAGTGTGCAAAGAAGATAATATTCTTGTCGAGCTTGTGTACCAATATTTCTATTGACTCTTCTGAGTACTTAAACTTACACACAGTGGAAAACAATACTGTTCTTGACAAGTGTGCATTTCAGCATTAAGAAGATTAAATTTCAAAAAGGACATGGAAGCAAACATTGCAGAGAAGCCATATACTTGTGAAACATGTGGATCAATATTCACACAGGATTCAAATTTAAAACTGCACATGCAAACACACATGGAAGACAAAACATTATCTTGTAAAGTGTGCAACTCAGTATTTTCATGCAAGTTCAATTTGAAAAACCACATGCTATCACATACTGGAGAGAAACCACATTCTTGCCCAATATGTGGGTCATCATTTTCAAAGAATATAGATTTAAAAAGACATATGCGAACACACACCGGAGAGAAGCCATATTCTTGTGAAGTATGTGGAGCTGCATTTTCACAAAGTTCAACTTTGAAAAGCCACATGCGAATACACACAGGAGAGAAGCCATTTATTTGTATAATGTGTGGATCAGCATTTACAAATAGTTCGACTTTAAAAGTACACCTGCGGACACACACTGGAGAGAAACCTTATAAATGTACAGTGTGTGGGAATGCATTTTCACATAGTTCACATTTGAAAAGACACATGCGAATACACACAGGGGAGAAATCATTTTCTTGTGAAGTGTGTGGCTCAGCATTTTCGGCTAAGTGCAGTTTAAAAAAACACATGCGAATACACACAGCAGCCACACCATATTCTTGTCTAGTATGTGGGTTTGCATTTTCCAAGAAAGTATATTTGAATAGGCACATGCAAATGCACATTGGAGAGAAACCATATTCTTGTACAGTGTGCAAATCAACCTTTGCACTAAGTACTCTTCTAAACAGGCACATGCAAATACACTCTGGAGAGAAGCCATTTTCTTGTCAAATTTGTGGAACTGCATTTTCAAAGAAGAGCATTTTAAAACAGCATATGCGAATACACACGGGTGACAAACCATTTTCATGTCAAGTGTGTGGATCTACATTTGCACAGAGTTCAATTCTAAAAAGCCATATGCGAATACACACAGGAGAGAAACCATTTTCTTGTCAAATTTGTGGATCTGCATTTTCTGTGAGTTCCTGTTTAAAAAAGCATATGAGGATCCACACTGGAGAGAAACCATTTTCATGTCAAGTGTGTGGATCAGCATTTTCACAGAGCTCTAATCTAAAAAGCCATATGCGAATACACACAGGAGAGAAACCATTTTCTTGTCAAGTGTGTGGGTCTGCATTTTCACAGAATTCAGTTTTAAAAAGCCATATGCGGATGCATACTGGAGAGAAACCATTCATTTGTCAAGTCTGTGGATCTGCATTTTCAGTGAGTTCCTGTTTAAAAAAGCATATGCGAATACACACAGGGGAGAAGCCATTTTCTTGTCAAGTGTGTGGAGCAGCATTTTCACAGAGCTCCAATTTAAAAAGCCATATACGAATACACACAGGCGAGAAAGCATTTTCTTGTAAAATATGTGGATCAGCATTTTCAAAGAGTTCTACTTTAAAAAAGCACATGTGGACACACAATCAAGAGAAAACCTGCTAACTTTGTCGATCTACTATTTTAGTAAATTACACTTTCAAAATGCATATATAATCAAACACAGGAGAGAAGCATTGTAAAGCATGTGGATTGACTTTTTCACAGGGTACTAGTTTAAAAGTTGGCATAGGAACTTCGACTTGAAAGACTGCATGCATATGTTTAATGAAGGAGTCAACATGATTTCAAAGTAGAACAATCTCTTGTGAAGATTGAGAATGTATAAAGTATGTAGATTGTCATTTTCATAGGATTTTATAAACACATGCAAATACTCTAAAACAAGTTCGTTTTAAAATGTCTTTATTTTTAAAGGTTTCATATTTAAAAATGATCAGCGTATATTTTCCTTCACACAGGTAAAACAATCGATGATTTCATTGTCATTCACATCAATAAAACCACTTTCTACTTCTTATGAAAAAAGGCTTTTATTATTATTATTATTATTATTATTATTTCTACTTGATGTAACTTCTAATGAACATTATCATTTCTGCATCATCGTTATTTCTGTTTTCATGCACACAGTTATTTCCTTTCACTGTTTTTCTGTTTGTGTTTCTTCTTACAAGACCACAATCTGTCCACAGAAACTTGAGTATTATCTTTTTCACTGGTTTCAATTAGAAAATATTTCAGGGCATATTCTGGAAAGTGTGGTAGAACAGAACAACAGGATGAGAACCACTGGGTAATGTGACATCTAAGACTGCATTTTTCAAGCATTTTTTACTGCAACCAACAGCAAGAACCACATTTTGCATTTCAATCCAATATCCTTACATGTAGTAAATCAAAGACAAACTTTGTTCACAGGTTTATTTATTTAACATCTACAATTTATTTGTATATTTCTTATTCTCTGCACATATTGGAATTGTACGTATCTACTTGTATGAATATAAATTATTACTTTTGCAACTGAATTATTCGTCAATCTTAACGGCTTTCATTTATATATATATATATAAAAATAAGATTGTTTATTACCATCATTTTTAACCACTTGAAAAAACGTTTTATTTTAAATGTTGAAACAAAATTTATAATATATATATATATATATATATATATATATATATATATATAATATAGGCTTACCTTAGTGAGAAACTAAGAATGATTTATGAATCCTGTGAAACATTTAGAATTGTTTATATTCTGCATTTTGCTCTCACTTGCATTTTTTTTTTCTTTTTTGTCATGACCCATTTTATTTATCTTGGGACGCAAAGTTTGAAAATTCCTGATCTAAGGCAGTGAAGATTAGTATGGGAAATTTCCTTTTGCACATTTATAACAATTTTTTCATCAGAATAAACTGCTACTTTCTTTACAGTGTAAGTTTCTGTGTGGTTGCTTGATTTTTTTGTTTAACGGCATATCATCTATGGGTTATTTAATTCCAAAATCTAAATATTTCATACACAATTTTTTTAAAAATAATAATGGTTTTTTGTGATACAAGTCTTTCTAATTAACCCATAGTTGGATGGTGAGAAGAGGTGGAGTCATACCTTTTCCAAGGGTATTTGTGTAATTGTAATTTCATACATAATGTCAGATGATTGCAACCCATAATACATTTGCCTATTAACCTTTACAACTCTGCAGGTGTACATGTCCACTGGCAATATGCTTTCTCAATATTCTCCAGACAGAAACTGATTCCTACCAAGAAAGAGAAATTTTCAAACCATAACAAGCATATGATCACATGTATCGACCAGAGTTTTCCCATACTCCTGGACCTACAAATGTTGATCAAGAAGCTAGTGAGGTAGACGTTTTTCATTGTTTTTTTTTATCTAGCAAAGTTATTCAATTAATGGAAACTAACCAGTATGCAAATAAGGTAAAAACAAAATTAGGTGACACAGTAAAGCCCAACTTGCAAATCAGAGCTTGGAAAAATGTTTGCCTTGCTTTTGTTGATAGGTTTGATGAAGCGACCTTTGTATTCATCTTACTGGACAATAGACCTACTTTTATATATGCAAGGCTTTAACAATGTGATGAGTAGGAATTGTTTTTTATGAATTATCATATTTTTGTTTTAGTTTCCATGTTTTTTTGGTTTTTTCTCAAAATTTACATCCTTTCATGCAAATACCCTGAAAATTTTGTAACAATATCTCTAAAACCCTAAAAGTTACCGTACTAGAATATACCCACCATTCAAAAACATATCACACCCAAAATTAATGTGGATCCAGGGGATACAACTCTAAAAGTTTATGCAAAGTTGTAAAGGTTAATGTTATCGCCAGTAATAATTAGTAAATATTTTAGGCCATATTTGTGAAAGAAATTTTTATTGTATTGTTGGATGGTATATCGAATGTTAGTGGAATGTCTTCCATGTTGCTTATTTGGCCCAATTCAAAACAGGTTTTCTTTTACACATTTATAACAACTTTCTGAAATCGTAACATTTTTTTCATCAGAATCAGCTGCCATTTTCCTTACAGTGTAAGTTTCTGTGTGGTTTCTTGGTTTTTGTTTAACGACATATTAACATCTATGGGTTATTTAATGCCAAAATCTAAATATTTTGTACACATTTTTTTTTTTGAGACACAAGTCTTACTAATTAACTCATAGCTGGGTGAATTCATACCTTTCCCAAGGGTATTTGCATGTAATTGAATATAACTCGAACTCAGGTCTCTGATTAACAATTTTAAGCAATTATCAATTATACCACCTGGTATTTCCAAACGGTCCCCTATCAAGGTCCTGACCAGGCTCAACATTGCTTAACTTCAGTGATCGTACAGAAAGTAGTATCTCAAAATAATGTGGCCATAAGCCTTTAATGATGAATGCCTTCACAAATGCAAAATAGCTGTCATAAATAGTGCATATTTAATATCTACATGCACAATATTTCTTAATTAACTTATAAATAAATATTAATTATTTTGAGCCTTTTTTTTCCTATGTTTCTACAAACACTGGTTCTTCTATGTACATCATCAGGAAAAGAAAAAGTGAATATAACAAACCCAATGAAAATTGGAACTGAGCCTTCCAATTAACAATTCTGAGCCATTATCCATTACACCACCCACACATCCAGGTTTACAGCACCTGGTATTTCCAAGCTTATGGTACCTGAAATTCCAATTCAGTCACCCATTTAGGTACTGACAAGGCTTGATGTTGCTTAAACTTTGGTGATCGTATGGGAAGTAATTAACAAAATATTTTTGAAAATTGTTTACAAATATAATTTATTAAAAGTCACTGCTCATGTCCAAGGTCCATCTTTCATGTTTTCTTTTGAACAAAAAATTGTAAATATTCACAAATTTCTTAAACTAAAAAAAAACAATTATTCAAGAATATTATTGCACATGCAGTAATAAATTTCTACAAGTAATGCTGATTTTGTTTTTGAATTTATCATTTCACCACAAGTAAGGCAATAAAGTCACTAAGATACAAATGTGAAAAATGTGACAAAACATTAAGGAGAGAGAATAATAAAAGAACAGGAATTAAGAAGAATTAATGTTACACCAAATTTTCAACTGTCACAAAAATGGTGAAAGCTTTATTAAATTTGAATCACAAAAGTCTGAACAACATGGAAGTCTGCTTACAAATAACCATTGTCTTCTATTTCTTATTTATTTAGCACCAATATGATATGGAGGAAAAAGAAATCAATACCAAATTATTTAATGAAAAGAAAAATATTTTCTTTCTATTTACAATTTGTATTTGGTCATGTAACTGTGAAACCTTTTCAAAGATTGTATGTTTTAAGAAAACACCTGTTACTACCGGAGAGAAATTATAGAATTGGATCTCATATCAACTAAATTCAAGGAGAATTAAAAATAATTTAAAGTTCTGTCAATCAAATGATTATTGTAATTTTAAAAAGATATTACTAAGACCAATTAGAATCCTAGCATTGCTTATAAACCAACTAATTTTTCAGTGATACAAAGTTGCATTTGTCAAGTAATCTGTTTGTTGAGAGAAACAGAAAATATTAATAACTAGATCAGTTAGCATCCTCACATTGGCTTTCAGACAAGTGATGCACAAGATTACAAAGTTAGGATTGTCAAGTAATTTCTTAAAAGAATCAGAATAAATATTGAATGTAAAAGTTAAACATTTAATCTAACTTATTAATAAAGTGTACTTGGATCTCCATCTGCCACTTGTTTCAGAAATTTTACCATTTTCTTTTTTACTGTGTGTAAAATCTGTCATCTCAACAATTGTCAAAACTGCCCAGTGTTTATGTGTTTTGACAACAGATCAAAATAAAAAAAATGCTTTTGTTATAAATGTAAGTCAAACAAAAAAAAGTTATATAGCATATGGAGAGGAACTGATTTTCCATTTCAAATTTTCTTTAATTCCATTTCAGGTTTTAGGGAATTCCATTTTTTTCCCCTGTTTTCAGTCTAGATTTATTTTTTCCTCTTTATAATATTGAGTGAGAAACTATAACAATATATAAATGTTATTAAACCAAGAATAAAAGAAAATATTTACTAGATGGAATATCCACCCATTGGATAAGTTGACAGAATGGGGAATCTGCTTTTATTGGCACTCAAAAAGGCTGAAGGGATTTGGTAGGTCATCTTTGTAGTTTATATAAATTTGCAATTATTCAAAAAGTTTAGTGGATGGATCTTGCAAAATCTTTGATGACTTCAAAACTGCAAATGTCGTGGATAATACACTGTAGCTGTCTAGGATCAAACAGACAAGCTAATTTGTAAAACTCCTACACTGGACAAGTATCCAAGTATTTGTTCAACTTTAAAAGTGCTGTGCTAAATACATCCTGCAAATTTGATGTAAACTTATTCCTCTCTATCCTTTCCAGTTCAGACAGAAGACGGTCATTTTCTAGACCAAATGTTGTTTTTGACCTACGACTATCAAGGTAATGCCATAAATCTTCCGTTAGGTTGTTCACAATACATGCATGTTGTAACTTGGTCTCCTCTAAGTTTGTCAAGGCTTTTATTAAATGAGTATGATTCTCATTGATTAAATGCAGACAGATATAAATTATGGTATGATGCAGTTAGTAAACTGTAAAATTCCAAAATTTGGTCTATCACCAAGCCATGGCTTTTTGTTTGAAGAATCCTTCATAAAATTGAACATATGAAGTGATGCTTGGCTGAATTGAACCATGAATTCCATCAGGTTGCCACTGGAACAAGTGCAAGCCTCACTAGTTGCTTAGGCAAGTAGGCTTTAAGCCATTTCAGATATTGCTGTTTTTTGGAAAGTTTAGCAGAGAAATACTATTTTTTGCAAAATGATTTTTAAACTTAAAATGGTCCTTTAAATTGTGCACCATAAGATCAAAGTTATGATGATAAAATCTGAAGAAAAGCATATTGCCATCAGAATAAAAGTAATCTGGAAATTGTTCCACTCAAACACAAACTTTAGAAACTGCAGGAATTTGCCTTTGTTTCTATTTTGGAGAAGGACTATCTTTTGAGGTTATTGGTTGTTTGTATAAAGAAGCCTGTTGCTTTTCCATGTTAGGTTTAAAAAAAAAAATCACTTTTATCAGTCCAGGCTTCCAGTTTTTTATACAAGTGAAACATGCCTTTGTTGTTTTTGTTTTTTTTTCTTTTACAAAGTAGCTAATAGGTAATTTGTAAAAAGTTTTGATTTTTTTGGGACAGATTGTGTATGTTTACTCATTACTGTAACAAAATTAAATATTTAATTCAAACCCACAAACTGGATATTGTAGTAAAGTGTCTTGTCTTCCAAAGATATATTTTTGTTTCATGCAGCACCTTAGTACAATTTATAGTTAAATTTTTTGTTCTTAAAAAATATCTCACTTGAATTCTTACAAGAGTAAAACTAATTTGGTGTATACATGTGGGTGGCCAGGTTGAAATCAGTAAAGACACTAAATGATGTTCAAGAAAAAACAAACAAACAAGAAAACTAAAGTACCAAACAGAAAAAGTCAAGTTTTAAATTAATTCCCATAAATAAATTGGTGAAAAATTATAGAGAGACAAAAAATACATTAATGTTTGTTCATTTTGAAATTATTAAATAAAAATTTTGAAAATGTCTAATTTGTAAAATTTAGCTTTGTGAAAAGACAAACTGCCCTTACCAACATCACTATATATGATAGAAAAAAGCAAGGATAAAACAAAAAGACTTTTCTTTTTTATTATTAAATCATAAAACTTGGTTCTTAAATACTATAAACTGTAGAAAGACAGTAGGTAATGGGATGTATTAAAACATTACTGACTTTTTCCTTTGATGTCTGTCAGATGAGTGAGTTAGGAAAGGCAAACATAGTAACAATTGTTATAGACAAGCGTATGGTTGCAAGAAAGAAATACGACAACAGCAGAAATAGATTTACGTGGTTTATTTCAACAGGAACGTGTGGGTTTGGGACAGCTACCTTGTGGTAAAGTTCATAAGCCGGCTTTCGGATCTAGGTCGATCTCTCATAGTAGTTCACACATGTTGACGGTGGTTGGTGCTCTCCTGCTGACAGCTGCTGAACGCTCGGCCTGACCGTGACAGGTCACCTTTGTGGCCACCTGTTGAACTTCCGTGTGACTCCTTTTATAGCGTTGTTTTATGGCTTAACAGGCTCGAAAAACGAAGCAAGTATAATTAGGAGGGAAGCACTTTTATTGGACGAAAATATTATTTTATTTTTCGATCGGAACTCGAGTGTCGGGAACATTTGTAAATTAAGATAATGGTCATTTTGTGACGTGGTTTTGTCCCGTTCACATCCGGCTCTCGCTCCTTCATATATGCCTGTAAATCAGCCGAGATATGTCTTATTTTATTTTATAACACAAATAAAAATGGAAGTTGGCAATTCTGTAAGAAAAAAGTTACCATGTCAGAATTGCAATTTCTGTTTCAAGTAGGCCATTCCATTTTTTGGTTTTCATGGAAAATAAACCCCCACTACTTATTGATAATGTAATGTAAACTATCCCATATATCAAGAGTGGTTTGGAGATTTCTCAATGATTGTGTTGTCCAGTTAAGATTGACAGCAAGTAAATGAAGATATTAAGTGAGAATAAGATATCTAGAAATACCGTGAAATGATGCACTTGGCCATATGCAATCCTGATATCATTAATTCAAAATCGCGGATTTTGGTATTTGCCACTATATGCTAACATTTTCATATCTCCCATTACGGTCAAGTTGTATATCTTTAGAAAGCTCTTTGGCTGCTGATTAATATTCACAAAAGAACTATGATCATAAAATCAACAAAAATTTGTGGTTAAATGTTGACCAATTTAGTGGAAAATAACCTTATTTTTGGTTTAGTTTACGTTTTTATTATACAAAGACATTTTTATATGAAAAAGTGACATAGTGAAAATAATTATTTAAAGAAGTGTCAAGAATTAATGTTAAAATAACAAAGTAATATGAAAATATGCAACAAATGATGTTAATGGTTAACAATTTTTGTTTTTTTGTTTGAATATTTAAAAAAAAAAATTCTTAATATTTACAAAGAGATTAACAAGCAAACTTATTTTTCTGCTTGTGGGAATACATGTTTAAATAGAAAATAAAAACTTGGATAAGAAAACAACTTACATTTTCACTCAATTTTTTGACTGTATCTTTAATTAAGATTATTACAAGAAATTCTTTTTTGTAAAATATTTGAAGTTCTCAAGTCAGTTATTGGATCAACTAAACTAAGATCATCAGAAAAAAAATCAATATATTTGGATGTAATGGATAACAGAAAGATAGTGAAGGGCCCTTTGGTTCTAAAAATGGCAATTTAACTTCTTCATTATCTGGATATTTTTCAAGCACACAGCCTAACCACCAATTCCTATTATAAATTGCTGTAACAAATCCCTTAATGTTTTCAAGCTCTGTTTTGTCCAAATTTTATAATTTTAAATATTTTTCTTTCATTCTGAATTGACACTGCTTTTACTTGTACCACTTCCTGAGAGACAGGAATAAAAATATGTAGTTTTTGAGTTCCTGTAATTGTTGAGGCATTTTTTAATCTATTTTTATGATTTCTGCTATTGAGGAATACGCAATATTTATCCCTGAAATATTTTTTCTTGCATAATCAAACAACTGTCTTGGTGCCACTGTTTGTTCATTATAGGGTTGCTGTAGGCTTGTTTTGCTGCTAATCTCTTAATAATGCCAATTAACACACCACATAATCCTTTCCCATGAAATGTAGCAAAAAAGTACCACTCTGCACCAATACCACAGTCAGCCTTATGGTTGCACACATTTATAAAATTTTTATATTGCGAAGTGGCACCATCAAAGAAATATATCAGATTTTTCATCTTAAAATTAAGATTTTTTTTTTCAGTACTTCTATAAGTTTTCTTTGAAACAAATGGACAGCTACTGTGCCATGCTTGAGACAATCTGATATAATTATAATATTAATATATTCCAGCTCTGTATCATTTCTGTAATAACAGACAAATGGATGTATTGTAGCTTGAGAATTATTCCAGTGGGAGGTTTGTGTAGCATCCTGCAAAATAAGTGAATAATTCTCAGCAAATTCTGCAATAACTATGATTTTACCATCCATCAAAGAACTTTTCTTATTAGAACAAAATTTTGATTGTTCTTTGGCAATGAAATCATGCTTTTTCAAGCTTTGAATGCCTGCACAAAAAATTTCAATAAACTCTTCTGTAGATTGTGATACAATTTGCAGTGTGGTTCTATCAGATGAGAGCCACTGTTTGTAGATAAAATCATCTATAAAAAATCTTTATTCAGAATTTCTTCTATATATAAAACAAAACCATCCATCAAATTGCTACAAGTTGAGCAGTCACCCAAGTAGCAATTAGAAGTTGCTTCATTGTATATAACAGCAGCTATGCATTGGTGGTAATTTGTTAAATGATAATGTTCATCTTGAGTCAGTGTACCAAAATGTAACAGATTCATATTTTTATGCATTGTGCAAACACAGACACAGTGTGTTCCAGCACCACCAGCTAGGATACATTCTTTTGATCTGATCTCAGCAAATGTTGAAAAACTCATTCTATTTGGATTTTTTTATTTAAATAATTGGCATGCCTCTTTCAGTGTACAGAGAACAAGATACTTTTGTTCTTGAACTAGTCTACCATTTTTTATGACTGTCATTTAATCCAGGCATCACACTGCTGACTTCTTCACTCTTATAAAACAGAACAACTTTATCAATTGTCTCTTGTGGGGATCTACATTTTCATGTATTTGGTAGAGTTAATATTCCTTGTTCATTTACAAGTTTTTTGACTTGACTTGCCGTATGTGTAGCGGTTCTAAATTCCATTTGAATTCTTTGGATACTCCAGGTTTTTCGAAGTATTGTCAGAATTTGTACTTTCTGGGTCCTATTTTCACATGCTGCAAACTTTTCTTTTAATTGCATAATAATTTCATTCTCATCAGATCTGTTATGTTTTTTCTATACTGGTAGAATTTTGAGAAATTTTGGTTGAAATTGGTTTAATTTTCTTTGATACTGCTCCTTTAATTTTTCCCCTCATAACTAGTTTGTTTCTTAAGTTTTTGATAGTAATTCCTGTATTAATGACTATCAGTAGAGCCCGGCATTGCCCAGGGATGTAACAGTAAGAGATATATCAAGTATCAACCATCATAAAGACTGAAAAATAAAATTGACAAAGATTATTGTTTAAAGTTGACGGACACGCACGTCTTTATTAGTTTTTTTTGTTTTTTTTTTCACGAATTGGTCAAACAAAATCATTGTTTTCAATCGTTATGAGTCTACCGATTGAATAGAATTTTATTATAAACAATTGTCTTGTAAATGGAATTTTTAAAGCATTCTGAATGTAAAAATAAAGAAAAAAGTGTGCAAGACAATAAGAAACACTACCTGCCAAAAAAAAAGTGAAGTTTTGTTGAAATCAGTTGAAAAATGTAGGAAATCCGATCCCATATATAAATGAACACACATACATACACACACAAACAACCTGGGTTTTATAATAAGTATAACCGATATGAGTTGTCCCCCTTTCATTCTCGTGATGCCTCTTAATCGTGTTTTCAAATTGATTTCGTGCAAAAACAATTGTGTTTTTCCAATTTTTGGCACTGTTAGAACCACCGCAAGGTAATTTTACGTAGTCCTGTGAAGTTTTGTT
Source organism: Acanthosepion pharaonis (assembly GCA_903632075.3). NCBI lineage: Eukaryota > Metazoa > Mollusca > Cephalopoda > Sepiida > Sepiidae > Acanthosepion > Acanthosepion pharaonis. The sequence goes on from CAHIKZ030002589.1 coordinate 1,085,421, forward strand.
GAAATCAGTTGAAAAATGTAGGAAATCCGATCCAATATATAAACGTACAGACACACACACAATCTGCGTTTTATAATAAGTAAGAGTGAATGAATTTGGAATTTCCACAACTATAAAATCCCTATGGAACTTCCCTACTGCCTTCTTAAATATTTGAGCTTAACAAGTTTAAGCAAGATATTGCAATAGCAATCATATGGATAGATGCAGGATAAAAAATTAAAAATTGACATTCTTTTCCATTTCACTGAAACAAACATTGAATGCATGAGAGCCTTATTGCCATATATAGGTTGCCTTCTCACTAAAAGTAAATAGTATCTCTGATATATATATTTTTCTCTTGTCTTATGAATTTAAATTCATCAGAATGCCTTTAGATATGATTTTCTCAATGAAGTTAAAAATGGTATGCTCAATAAAAATTGTGATTATTCACTTTATTCAAATGAAATTTTTACAGCAACACAAAAAAGATAATTACCTCAGTACTTAAGGTTTAAAATGCATTTTAAAAAGGAAAACCTTTCTTGAAGCATTTATTTTAGTTTTAATTGCGAGCTAAGAGATTAAATTTAATATTTCCAATAAGCAAAATACTTTGCTGTATTTCAAATTAAATTTACATTGATTAGAATGAAATTTTTTCTTTTATCAGTAAAATTGGTAAAATCAGCCATATTGTTGGCCATCTGTCAACACAACGTAATTCACTTTGATTGATATTTCTGAAATATTATTTGAAAAAAATAACTGATTTAAAGCTTAATTAATCTGAATTGAAACAAATATTACTTTTATTTCAAAATATCACAGAAAAGAAGTTTTTGACACTGTGGTGGATATTATCAACATTCAGATGTTTGTGAGATTTATCTATGGTGACAACTTATAAAATTACTTGGCAAATACAATGTAAACTTCTTATTTCATTGAATTTTAGGTGTTTTAGTTTTATAGTCTTATGTAAATGTTTGTTGGGGAAATATTAGAAAATTCTCAATATATTTTAAATTTATAACAGTCATGACTTATTTTCTGATAATGTTGTGTGTGGATGTCCGTATCTACAAAAATTGGCACGTTTATAACCCTCCACCTCCCTCCCAAAAAACAAATTCAAAATATTATAATTCATCAACCCTCAGTAAGCTTTTCCATTTATGATTAGAAAATCGTTTTCATGTTATAACAATATCACTTGACCACTACAAATTAATACCGAGTTTTAAAAGATTTAAAACTTTATAAATTATTCTAATTAAAATTTTAATAAAAATCAAAACAATACTTGTAAAAATTCATTATTCCTCACAAAAATGTTTTTTTGATAAGACAATCGTGTCCATATGTTATCCTTAAAAGCATTTAAAAGTATTTCTAATTAAATAATATCTTAGTTTCATTGCATTTTATATTTTATGATTCTGAGCTGATTTACTCTAACACTGACTAAAAAACATTTGATGAGTTAAATTCTTGGAGGATTTTAACTAATATAAACATTAAGTGTAGGTGCCTCTACAGAAACTGTGATAACTAAAGTTTAAAAAGAATTTTTTTAAAATAAAAATCTTTCTTGAAGCTTTTCTTTTAGTTTTAATTTCAAGCTAATAGATTAAATTTAATATTTCCAATAAGTAAAATACTTTGCCATATTTTGAAAATTAAATTGCCTGGAATTTTTTTTTTTTTTTGCTAAAACACCTGATTAGTGCCCTTTTTTTAAATGTCTTTCATTGTGATTTATTAAAAAAAATCTTCCAAAAATAAAATACTTTTCTGAAACTTTATTTGAGAAATATTAGCTAATTTAAAGTATAATTAATCTGATTTGAAACAAATATTATTTATTTTAAGTTTAAAATATTGCAAAAATGCATTTTTTTAATACAGCAGTAGCTGTTTATTTAAGCTATTGACTTGTTTGACAGCTTCATATTTACTTATATGCTTTTTATGGGGACTTTAGGCACAAAAAAATAATTGAATATAATGTGAGTGCCTTTTATATATAATTTTTAAGTACTCAGTTATCTTAAAAATTTAAGAAAATATTCTCTGTAATCTAATGTTTTATTGGAGTTTAGATACTTTTTGGCTTGAAATTTACTACAGTTATTGCTCTTATGTCCTGGTAAAGTTGTATATGGGCCACCATATATACTAAAATCAACACATTTATATATATACAAAAAAAATTAAAAATTCTTTAAAAAATATTGGTGTTTGATGATGGCATCCTATACTCCAGGCCTGCTCATGGCACAACTGAGAACCAGAACTGGTTCTATTGAAACTGGTTCTATTGAAAAATGTTTGAGTTTAAGAAATTTTGGAAGAAATTTAAATTAGATATTTTTGAAAGTACTGAGAATAACAGGATGTGCTGAAAGTTAAATAAATGAAAATATATATTTTTGTTGTGCACACTGATAAATTGTAAACAAAACAAAGAGGTAGTTAAGATTTCTGGTAGAACATATGATCCCCATCATGTTGAAAAAAAAACATCACTATTTACAGGTCTCACCAAACCCTTTATTCAATCTACCACCAAGGACTGAATAAAGAGTCCGGTTCAAATTTCCATTAAAGTTTCCAGGTTCAACAAGCAGTACCTGAAGAAGACTGGAGGGCATCAGTCGAAATGTGTATAAGACAATCAATCAGAAATATAAACAGATAAAACAAAATCATTCTAGGAAAGTTTCAAAACATTTAAAGCTAGTTCTTTGTCTGATCTAGGTGTGTAATATTTGCAAAAATATGTGCATGCTTTCTCACTATGTTTAAAAAATGAAACTCAGAAATAAGTATAAAAATGTTACTTAATGATTTATAATACACCTTTCCCTTTACTGAATAGAAAAGAATGAAACAAAAAAAAAAATAACCATTGGCAAGTGTGGTCAGAAGGAATCTTTATTTTTCCATGGTCAATTGAATTGATATATTTTCCATACAGTATTTACATTAGTCGGACTATTGTCATCTTTGTTGCCATATTTGTCACAACATTTTGGCTGTTGTACACTCTGGGCTTCTTCAGGTGGTTGGAATTTCGAACTGAACCCTTTATTTCGATCACTGGGGTAGACTGTTCTAGTTCCACGTGCCATGTTTGATGGATGTCAGTTAATTCCTGCTAATTTCCCTCTGAAAGTTCTCCACTGCCTTAACCGGGTATTGAACTCGCACTCTTTGGGTCTGTCACTGGATCAATACCCAGTTAAGGCAGTGGAGAACTTTCAGAGGGAAAATTAGCAGGAGATAACTGATAACTGACATCCATCAAACATGGCACGTGGAACAAGAACAGTCTACCCCAGTGATCGAAATAAAGGGTTCAGTTCGAAATTCCAACCACCTGAAGAAGGCCGGAGCATACAACAGCCAAAATGTTGTGACAAATATGGCGACAAAGATGAGGACAATAGTCCGACTAATGTAAATACTGTACATAATACCTCATCTCAGAAATATAGACATATTTTCCATGCTTTTCATAAAAATGGGTTTCATATTCACTGGGTTGATTATTATTTCTTCTAATATATTCAGCTATATATATGAGAGACATTGTTATTTCATCAGAAAGAGATGGTTCTAAATTTTTCAAACTGTTAAATATTTCTGAACCGTCTTCACAAAGTTTATAATCATAAGATGTACATTGGTGACCTGGTACAAAATGTGTATAAAACAATCGGTCATCTTAGACAGATAAAACAAAATCATTCTAGAAAAGTTTCAAAATGTTTAAATCTGATTCATTGTCTGATCTGGGTATGTAATGTTTGCATTGCAAAAGTTTTTCAAAACTATATTTCTCTCCATGTTGAAAAAAATGAAACTCAGAAATAAGCATAAAAATGTTACTTAATGATTTATAACACATCTTTCCCTTCATTGAGTAGAAAAAAATGAAACAAAAAAAAAAAAAAAAAAAAATAACCATTGGCAATTGTGGTCAGAAGGAACCTTTAGTTTTCCATATCAACTGAATTGGTATATCTTCCACACTTTTTATAATAAAATTGGGTTTCATATTCACTGAGTTGATTTTAATTTTATTTGATTCTTTGACACACCTGGTCATACAGATGGTGGATTTTTGGGTTGCATTTTTGCATGAACTTCTATGCTATCAAAATTTGAAGGCCAATGTAGTTGACAAATAACTGTATTGTTTGTAACATTCAGATTAGAATTTGGAACTGATTGCTCTCTCTCATCTTTGTCTTTTGGAAAATGATAAACTGATATTTTATTCATCTCACACACAGTTTTGTCGTACAAGCAATGACACAACACTTCTGGGGCATTGCAGGAAACTAGGAAACTTCTTAAGGACAATTATTTCTTTTACTGCTTCAATTTAGGGGTAACTTTTCAAGCCAAATTATACACTTAATCCCAACTTTGACCTGCCTACCATATCAATAAGTCAAAAACAGAAATTTTAGAGAGTTACCTTAAACCTGAGAATCCACTTTTTAAATTAATTTTTTTTTTTTTGTATATTGCTTTTGGGGCATATTATTTATAAAGGTTTGCAAAATATTACATATTGAGATAAATAAGTATCTAAACTTCTGGCACTTTTCAACATAAGATCAGCTATTGCCGGGCTCCCTCCCAGAGTGCAACACTTACCCCTCGATTTACAGTGGAGACTAGGTTTTTTCCTCGTGTCTGAGTGGAGAGGGGCAATCCACCATAGTGCACTTTAATCTCAGCCATCTTGTGTCAAAAATTAGTTTTGTGCTCAACTTGAATAAATACTTTAGAAGAACCTGAAAAAATGATTGAGCAGCATGGTTAATATTTTGTTCACTGTGTTTTTAGAATATCGAATTAAGTATATTAAATTTATTATCTGACATTAAATTTATGTAAAAACATTCTTAAATGGCTTTTTCATTAATTTTGTAATAAGAATATGACATTTGGTTCTAGTTTACACTTAATGGAAAATTTAAAAAAATTAAACTAAACATTTAATACTTGTTTCTTTTACCTAAAAACACAACTAATAAAAAATAATTCTATGAATGCATTTGCTCTTTATAAACAATATAAGAGAAAAAATATTAAAGTTAATGATGGTAATTTATTTTTAATAAATTTCAAAGTATAAAATTTAAAAACAAGTAGAAAAACCTGTTCGAAAAGATGTACATCTGTTAAAATAAAAACTAGACATTTAACTTGTTATATTATTTATTAATATCAATTTTTTCTTTAATTTTAATAAGTAAATCATTAGTTCACTCAATGACAAAAAGAAAATGTGGCAAAAAAAAAAAGAATCATACTTTTTTCTAACTTTTACGAACAAATATACAGACTTGTTAAAAAGAATTTGTTTTTGAAGTGAAACTGTACTTTTTTTTTTTAAGAACATTGAATAAACTTTTAACAGAAAAATATTGAATAATAAATTTAAATGTTTAACAGAAAAATGTTGAGTCAGTGACAAAGCTAATTTTTTTACCATACTTTTTAAAAACTTTAGAAAAACACCCTGGAAAAATGACTGAGCAGCAGGATTAATTTTGTTCACACTTACGTTTTTCCAATATAAAAAATAAATATTGAATTTAATTATAGATCATTAAATTTATGTAAAAACATTCTTAAATGTCTTTTTTTCATTCATTTTTGTAATACAAAAATATTACATTTGTTTCTATTTTAAATAATGGTAGATTTCGTAAATTGGAAACTAAAACAGTTTAACGCTTAAAAAACACAAATTACTCATAAAAAATAATATAGCAACTCAAAATAAGTAAATAACTTAATTAAATAAATGATATTCCAAACATAAGGGAAAATTTCTTTGAATTACTTAAGCCAACAACATTAGTGGAATAGCTAGCTCAATTGCTCTCAATCTCCAGTTCTGTTCCTTCACATTATGACTTGGCTGTCTAATATAGAACTTCATGACTAAGCTTTTCCATTTATGATTACTAAATATAATTTTTACTCAATAATAATATCATCAAAAAGGGTGAAATTAATACAGAATTTTAAAAAATTTTAAACTTAATAAATTATTCTAATTAAAATTTAAAAGAATGAAAACAATTGTAAAAATTCATTATGCAACAAAATTTTTATTTTCTTAAGACAATACAGTGTAACCCGGATATAAGAGAGATTTTCTCTGGTCCCAAATTAGAGCCATACTTACCTAAACAAAATAGACCAAACCCGGATATAAGAGACTTCTTCTCCGGTCCTGACAACTCTCTTATATCCGGGTTACACTGTAGTATCCTTAATGCCTTATTTATAAAAGCAATTGAAAGCTTTTCTAATTATGTCTTAGTTTTATTGCATTTTTGGTAAATGGTGTTTCTGTTTGACAAAAAGAAATTGATGATTTAAAGTAATGCTTTTAAGTAATATGAAGAGGATGGAATTTTAATTTTTCTCAAAATTTCATTAAAATTAAGTAAGTGGGAGTAACAAGTGTTTTTACCAAGATTTTCTTATAAATAAAATTCCAAAAATAATAATATTCATTTGTGAATAAGTCCTGCAAATTTTATTAAAATTCAATAATTATTTGATTTTTACAAGAATTTCTCAAACAATGTGTTTTTTTTACTGCAAAAGAAGATACTAAATATCCTAATCTTTGGTCCACCCGCTGATGCTTTAAAACAGAATTCATTACACGTCTCGATTCTTTGTTTCTCTTTGGTCCACCCGTTGATGCAAGAAAAACAAGATATTTTTTTTAAACAAAATTTTTAATATGCTAGAAAGGATTAAAAAATTAATAAAAAAATATTTTGGTCTTGCATCTATTGACAATAACATTAAACTGATTAAACCTTGTTTTCATCAAATTTGGGGCCTTTTTTCATTGTGGTATGCTCTCTTAGCAAATTTTTGAAGGTACTTAAAATCTCTACAAAGGAGAAATTTATGAAATTAAATAAAATTAAATAAGTAAATATAATATATATATATATATATATATATATATATATATATATATATATATATATATATATGTTGGAATCTCCCATCAGTTCAGTTTTTATGTTTTGTATTAGACATCGATCCTGTACAGGATTTGCAAACAAGTCCACACAAGGGACATGCTGAAGGGTTGACTGTCATATGGGCTGATATATTGGCCCAAGATTTAGTATTGGTTCTTGATTCTTTCAGATGGTTGAGACGATTCTTCTCAAAGTTATTTATACCTAGGTGGCAGGTGATTCTCCAGTTTGCTCAGTTTTCAACAGCACATTCGAACTCCTGGAATGTTTGTAGCATTTAAATTGTATTTGAGTTTGCCCTTAAAGTGTTACCATGAAAAAGTTGGCTATACATGAGGATCTTCAGCATCAGATCATCACTCATTCTAAAGAATGATATTGTTTGGTAATCCATATGGATAATTCCAAGGAGAATATAATCCAGAGAGCTCAATGTAAGAACAGAGCAAATATTAATTATTAACAAGAAACAAACAACTTTAAGGGTACATGATTATAATTTATTTCCTTAGGACCCAGATACGATCCTAATTCCTCAGATCAACCATTTCCATACAAATAAATGGGTGACAAATCTCCCAGGCATAAAAAGATTTATATATTATTATTTTTAATTTATTCACACATTTGTTTGAGGAGGAAGAGTTGAAAGAGATGTATATCTCTCAAAAGGGATAAGGTCATGGAGAGAGTGAAAGATAAAAGATAGGTAAACAAAATTAAGAAAGGAGGAATAGAGAGATATATTCACATCTATCTTTATAAAATGACATATAGTAATAGTTATGTGAGGGGTGCTATATATATATATATATATATATATATATTATTTTTTAAACTTTTTTTTAATTTGGTATATATATATATATATATATATATATATATATATATATATACCAAGATTAAAAAATATTTAAAAAATAATATTAGTCATTTGTGATTAAGTTTCGAAAATTTCATTAAAATCTGACAATTATTTGATTTTTGCAAGAATTTCCAAATCAATGTTTTTCACCACAAAATGGTGCCCAAATCTCCAATTTTTTTTACTCCTTTCCAACACGTTCAAAATTTTTGTTAAAAATCTTATTTTTTTATGCATCAATGGCGTAACAGAGCTGGTAATGGACATTTTTGTGCCTGTTTTCTGTTAAAATAACATATTAATTTGAAAAGTCTTGCAAAAATCAGGTAACTGTCAGATTTTAATGAAACTTTCAGGACTTATTCACAAATGAACGAATTTATTTTTGAAATTATTATTTTCAGAAAATCTTGTTTTTACATCTGTTAATCTCAACTTACTTAATTTCATGAAAAATTTAAAAATTAAGATTTTCAAGTAAATGATTCCTTGGAGAATATGAATCATCAATCTTTTTTTTTTAAATTCCCTAAAATCTTCTCCAAATCTTAAAATAAAAATTGCAATAAAACTATCTAATTATTTAATTAGATAAGCTTTTAATTGCTTTTATAAACAATATATATTAAGGACATTATAGTTGGAAGAAAAAAATTTGTTTTGATGAATGATGACGTTTTACAAGAATTGTTTCCATTTCTTTTGATTATAATAATTTATAAAGTTTCAAAAATGTTTTTAAAATTCTTCCAACCGTCATTAAAGTTGTTATTAAGTTAAGACTATATTTACTAAATATAAATTAAAAAGCTTAATACAAATCATCACACTGCAAATGTATAAAATAAAAAAAAAAATTTGTGTTTAAATGTTCTTTTTTTTTCTTTAAGTATGGTGTTTTCATACTTGACAAGCGTCCCAATCTAAGAGAGCTGACTGGAAATTCATAGTATACAAAATGGCATAATTTTTAGGAAACAGCTGTATTCTGTTAGTCTTGCAATGATAGATTGGTGTTGAGTTTGTTAGTGGCAAACAATAATACTCAAATGTAATAGAAGTCGAGTTTTACTGTGCAAGTGTAGAATTTGGTAATAGCAACAGACAGTACTTGACTGTAATGACAGTTGAGCCTAATTTTTGTTATATGTACTTCAACATGTTGCTGCTACACACGTAATAAATTTTGTTAAGTGTTGGTTGGTTACTTTTGATATAGAGAGCCTTGAGATTTTTAAGTTTTTGTTTATGTTCATGTCTACTTATCTCTGATGCCTTTTATCTTTTCCTCTTTTCTTTTCGAGTAATAGCAACAGCGAGAAGACATGCCTTTATATTCTTTCACCTTTTCTTTCTTTCACATCACCTAGATTGTAAAATATAGAAGTAGCTACGAGGTTATGAACTTTTTTGCCAAATATTACCGACAACTAAAAAAACATTTTTCTTAAAGGACAAATTTACCTTGGAAGAAAAGCCAGATCTCTAGGATTTGTCATTTTGACTTTCATGAATTGAGAAAATAGATGTGTAGACAGCCCAATTTAGAAAATTCCAGAAGCTTTTGGGCTATTGCTATTTTCCCAGGATTTTACAAGCACTGGAAAAGACCCCATCAGTTTTGCAGGGCTTTTCAGGGAACAGCTGACTGGAACGCTTTACCTGTCTCAGTCTGATCTAAGTAAGCAAACCATGTTATTAAAAAATAATCCATTTTGGTAAGGGGTCTAGGAACACTTTGCATTTGTAAAATGGTGCTGTATAAATGTATATAAGCAATTTAAAAAATTCCCTTGAAAATAGATTTTCAAGGTTTACCTCATAAAATTGTCTATTTTTTTAATACTAGAATTTTTTTGCAACACATTGATGCGTACTGAAATCCTCACAATATTTAGTATTTTTGAAGTTATTACTAACATTTTTGGTTGAGATTTATAAACTCTGTTACAATCAGTTTTACAAAACAATGAAATTTGAATAAGCTGACTAGTTTGGAAGATTACTCTGACAAAAACCCTAATTTGTGGTTTAATAATTTCTTTAATTTTATAAGACTTCATGGCAAACAATATATTTTTTTCAAAATTTCTTTTTCTCCTTTTTTTCCAGTGAAGAATAAATTATTAGGATTTCTTACTTTTGAGCATGCAACATACATAAATATTTCTTTCTTAGGCCAATGACTTTTTTTGCATATTCATATTACATTTTGAATTATTTTTAATAAATTATTTTTGTAAACAATTTTCTAGACTGTTTTGTTATTCATTTAATTTTGTTAAGGTGAAATGATTAATAAAAAAAAATGTTTACTCCAACACCATCAATATTATTACTATCTCTGTAAAAGAGATAATTGTAACAAAATATCTACAATGTTTATTAGTGCTGATCTAACATATCTAAATACATGCCAACAAATTACCCAACTGGAAACTACAGAAGAAAGAGGTGCAACTGAAACGAAATACCAGTAATAATAAAACACACACCTGGGAAATGTAACACTATAGCTTCAGATAAAGGAATTTATATATGAAGGAGCCAAAGAAGAATGATTGTTGAAGGGGTGGGTGTGTCTGTATTCTGTTAGTCAGTCTTGCAATGATAGATTGGTGTTGAGTTTGGTAGTGACAAACGATAATACTCAACTGTAATAGAAGTCGAGTTTTACTGTGCAAGTGTAGAGTTTGGTAATAGCAACAGACAGTACTTGACTGTAATGACAGTTGAGTCTGACTGACAGAGCTGTTTTCCTGGTCGAGTTGGTAGTTGGTTTATATGGCAGCCTGGGAGATTCCATTCTGTTACCCAGGCAAGCCAATTCTGCAAGTCCTAGTGTGGATACTGTGCTAAATAAATACTCACCAGTATACTGTGAATCTCTGGGAGAATGTATTAAGTTACAACCCACTTTATTTTTATCTGCCAACTGAACGCTAGTTGGGAACCTCCTGGCCAGGGTGAGCCTCTCATTCCTGATCGTTCAATTGGTTGGTTGTTTTTGTTTAGTGACATATCAATCTCTAGGAGTTATTTAATGTCAAAATCTAAATATTTTGTATGCAATTTTATTTTACAAGTCTTACTAATTAACCTATAGCTAGGGGAAGAAGAGGTGGATTCATACCTTTCCCAAGGGTATTTGCATGTAAATGAATATAACTAAAACTCAGGTCTCTGATTAAAAATTCCAAGCAATTATCCTTTACACTACCTGCACATCCAAGCTTAACAGCAGTTCGTATTCCCAAGGGATCACCCTTCTAAGTATTGACAAGGCTTGATGTTGCTTAACTTAAGTGATTGTTTGGGAACCATGTCTCAACATGATGTGGTCATAAGCCTTACAATAATGAATGCCCACACAAATGCAGAATAGCTGTCATAAATAAGTTAACAAATAGAGCACATTTAATATCCTCTACATGCACAATAGTTTTTAATTGTCTTATAAACATCAAACAAATATCAATTATTTTGAGATTTTTTTTACTATGTCACTACAAACACTGTTTCTGCTATGTCAGTCATCAGTAAAATGTGTCTGGAAAAGAAAAAATATAATGAACATAACAGGAATTAGAACTCAGCTTTCCAATTAACAATTCCGAGTCATTATCCATTACACCACCTGTACACTAATTGTTCAATAAGCAAACACCATCATTTTTATGAAGATTTGTCTATGCCACAAGTACTATGCAAATTTGTCAATAGTGCTGTCTATGCTAATCAGGCATATTCCACCAAAGAGAATTGTATTGGAAGACAATATTATTGGTCTCAGATGCTCCCTTATCCAGGGTTTCTTATCCTGTTGGTGTGTTCTAACACACTTTCCTGAATATACCTTAAAATATTTTCTAATTGAAACTAGTGATGAAGTTAATACTCAAGTTTCTGCAGATTGTGGTCTTGTAAAATGAAACAGGAATAGGCAAACAACGAGGTAACTGTGCATGAAAACAGAAATAATAACTTAAACAGAGATGATAATTTTAAATAGAAATCTAATCTGATGAATGCTTAAGATTGAAATTCATACAAAAAAGATATGCTTAAATCTTTATTGAAACGCCTGAATGTGCCTGCAATCAGGTATCACAGTATTTTAATAGACAGCGTTAACACCCATCACACACATGATCAATAAGAAGTGTTGGAAATCTACGTTTTGGAAATTTAAAACTTTGTAAGTGTTGTCAATTTCCAAAACATCTCATGACCATTTACTTTCTTATGAATTCAATCAATAATATTTGAATTTCAACAGTTTTTGAAATATATCAATTTAATTACATTAAGATTGTATATTCAAATTTTCAACAATTTGGTAACAACTTCAAGACTTTCACTGCAGGACTGATAGGATTAATCATGATGCTTCTAGTATGATACATTTTCTAATCCTTGACTGACAAATACCTTCATATTTAATATTGTTACTTTTCATCTATTGCTCTGAAATTCGAAATAGATGATTATTTGGTATAATGCAATTTCATATCAAAACTTTAACTGTTTTTCATTTTAACAAAATGATTCATTCTTTTCTTGTTGTTACATTACACTGCTGAAATTTGAAAAAGACAGATTGGTTTTGGTTGAAATTTAAATTTATACAACTTCAAGAACTTTCAAAATTCAAGCCTTTTTTTCATGAGTAGAAAATGGTTTTATTGATGTGAGTGAAAATAAAAACATGGACTGTTTTACACTTGGGAAGGAAAAATGGCAGAAAATACAATTGCTGATCTTTTTTAAATATAAAATCATTAATAGTTTATGACAATTTGAAAACGTTTTTTTAGTGTGTTTGCATGTAATTATAAAATCCTATGAAAATGACAATCTACATACTTTATATATTTTCATATCAGAACTAGTTCAGAAGAGATTGTTCCACTTTGAACTCATGCTGACCCATTCATTAAACATATAGATTTGTCTTTAAAGTCTAAGTTCACATGTCAGTTCTTAAACTGGTACCCTAGGAAAAGTAAATGCACATTCTTTACAATGGTTTCTCTCCTGTTTGATTATATATGCATTTTGAAATTGTAATTTATTAAAAGAGCAGATTGACAAAGTTAGCAGGTTTTCTCTTGATTGTGTATCCCCATGTGTCTTTTTAAAGTAAAACTCTTTGAAAATGCTGATCCACATATTTTACAAGAAAATGGTTTCTCACCTGTGTGTATTCGTAAATGGCTTTTTAAATCAGAGCTCTGTGAAAATGCTGCTCCACACACTTGACAAGAAAATGGCTTCTCACCTGTATGTATCCGCATATGCTTTTTTAAACAGGAACTCACCGAAAATGCAGATCCACACACTTGACAAATGAATGGTTTCTCTCCCGTATGTATTCGCATATGGCTTTTTAAAACTGAATTCTGTGAAAATGTCGACCCACACACTGGACAAGAAAATGGTTTCTCTCCTGTATGTATGCGCATATGGCTTTTTAGATTGGAGCTTTGTGAAAATGCAGATCCACACACTTTACAAGAAAATGGTTTCTCTCCTGTATGTATTCGCATATGGCTTTGTAGATTGGAGCTCTGTGAAAATGCAGATCCACACACTTGACATGAAAATGGTTTCTCTCCAGTGTGAATCCGCATATGCTTTTTTAAACAGGTACTCTCAGAAAATGCAGATCCACAGACTTGACATGAAAATGGTTTCTCGCCTGTGTGTTTTTGCATATGGCTTTTTAAATTGGAGCTCTGTGAAAATGCAGATCCACACACTTGACAAGAAAATGGTTTCTCTCCAGAGTGTATTCGCATATGCCTTTTCAGAAGGGGACTTAATGTAAAGGATGATTTGCACACTGTACAAGAATATGGTTTCTCTCCCGTGTGTGTTCGCATGTGCCTTTTTAAATATACGTTCTTGGAAAATGCAAACCCGCATACTAGACAAGAATATGGTTTCTCTGCTGCGTGTATTTGCATGTGTTTTTTCAAATGTAAATTATGTGAAAATGCATTCCCACACACTGTGCATTTATAAAATTTCTCTCCAGCATGTGTATGCATGTGTTTTTTTAAAGTTGAACTATTTGAAAATTCTGATCCACATGTTAGCTTCTCTTCTGCGTGTATTTGCTTGTGGCTTTTCAAAGATGAATTTTGTGAAAATGCAACTCCACACACTTCGCAAGAATATGGTTTCTCTCCAGCGTGTGTTCGCATATGTCTTTTCAAATCTATATTCTTTGAAAATGATGATCCACATTTTGAGATTGAACAAAATAATGTTTTGTCTTCCATGTGTGTTTGCATGTGCAATTTTAAATTCAAATCCTGTGTGAATATTGATCCACATATTTCACAAGTGTATGTCTTCTCTGTAATGTTTGCTTCCATGTTTTTTGAAATTTAATCTTCTTGAAAATACTGATCTGCATACTTATCAAGAACAGTATTATTTTCTACTGTGTGTACATTTAAGTACCCAGAAGAGTCAATAGAAATATTGGTACACAAGCTTGACAAGAATATTATCTTCTTTGCACACTTGTATTTCACTATTCACATATAAATGCTCTCAAAATGGAAATCCAAAGACTTTGCAATAATGTTCTCACTTCATTATTTGTAAATTCATATCTGTGAATAAAGAAGATATATTATTAAATAAAACAGAAAACTCATTATTTCTAATTATAAAAAACATTACCAAGAAAACTTCATTTTTCCCTTTTTAACTTCCAGATAAATCTGAATTCGTAATTTTCTGATTGAATAAATGTCTTTAAATTTCCACAGCTATATTTGTGGAAATTCCCTATTGCATTGTTGGATATTTATTCTCAACAACTTTAAACGAAATATTGCTGTAACAATCATAAGTATCAATGCAGATTATTATTAAAGAAGAGGGTACAAATGAAAAGATTAAAAATTGACATGGTTTTCCATTTCACTGACATGGATTTTAAATGCATGAGAGTGTTACTGTCTTTCTTACTATGAAGGCTTTCGTTTTTCTCCCTAAAACAAAACAGCATTTCTGATATATATTTTTCTTTTGTCTTTCCTCATGACCAAAGCATAATAGTTCATAATTTAACAGAGGCAATGGCAGTGTGTAAAACAAATGTAAACTAACATATTAACAGAGAAACAAGTGTAATAAGATGGTAATAGTCCAGTCTGAACTGTAAAATATCACATAATTCATATTCAGTCAGAAATGTTTATACAGATTGAGAATCCTTTATCTGAAATTCTTGAAACTGGAAGTGCTTTGCATTTCAAACTTTTTTTGATTCTGGAATACAGACTATTTAATTTAACACAGCTGATATATACCCACTGAATGTAGTTTTATATAAAAATTTAATAAATTTTGTGTACATACAGATACAGGTAATGAATCTAGTCATCTAATTCTCACACAAATTTTTAAGTGATTGTTACGAGGATGCATTTCTATAATAAGAAAGTCTCAATAAGGTTAAGATTTATAGTAAGGGATTCTACTGAGTCCTACCTGTTATTCCAAAAAAAGTTTTCTTTCATGAAGTAGATATAAAATAGAGAAATTTGAAATAGAACGTTTGGAAGATTCTAGATCATTCCAGTATATTCAAGAAGAATCTAGAAATATGCAAATTAGGTGTTAGCCCCTATAAAAATGGGATTTTGGAAAAGGGTTGTCAGTTGGTGAAAGGAATTTTTGCTGTTATCAACTCTGGCTTTTGATTCGAGGATTATTATATCCAGCTGAAAGAATCTCTATAAAAAGTTGCCAACCAACAAAAACCCAAAAGAGAATTTCATGGAACAAATTTGGTAAATAGAATTTTGACTAATTTTCATTGACCAAACTAAAAATTCATATTTATTTACACACCTTTGTGGATTTCCAAATATAGCACTTAGATTACTTCACTAGCCCTAAAGTGGTAATAAGATTTGACTCCCTTTCCTTCTCCCACCTAACACTTTGCCCATAAATTCTGTTTTCTGTAAGCCACAATTGTTTATCTTGTATATATTTTATGTTATGTTTTAGTAAATTAAATATTTGTTTGTGATTTAGCTCTGTGTTTTGGTAAATCATTTTTTTTTTCCTTTGTTACAAATATCAACATTTAACAGTGATGAAATTAAGATCTCATGTAAAAATAATATTTTGTACTTTCTGTACATGTACAAAATATTGATAAACATAAATGCTTTGTTTCTTCTTTTCACTACCTATATGGGTATCTGCGGGAAATTTTGAATAATATGTTTACTGTGCATGAAATACCTAGTAAGTATCCCACAAATGAAGGTATTGCAGTGACAATCACTAACAAAAAACAGGTGCCAATGTAGGCTATGTAGCTGGGGAACTCCCACCCAGAGTAGAAAAAATCATTTACAACAGCTGCACATCACCTAGAAACATTCTCGGTGCTTCCTGAAATTTTCCATTTGTTGTAAGTCATGTCAGCACCTGTAAAACTTTTGGATTAAGGATACTCAACCTGTACAACTAATCAGATATGGAATATAATTTAAATTCAGAAATTTTTAACTTTTGTTTCGGATTAATAAAAACAATACAGCAGAAAAACTAATGTTACGAGGATGCATTTCTATAATAAGGGATTCCACTGAGTTCTACTTGTTATTACAAAAAAGTTTTCATTCATGAAGTAGTTGTAAAATAGAGAAATTAGAAATAGAATGTTTGGAAGATTCTAGATCATTCTAGTATATTCGAGAAAAATCTAGATGATTCGAGAAACATCTAGAAAAATGCAAATTAGGTGTTAGCCCCTATAAAAATGGGATTTTGGAAAAGGGTTGTGAGTTGGTGAAAACAGATTGCTGTCAGTATCAACTCCGCTTTTGATTCAAGGACTATTATATCCAACCCGAAAAGAATCTCTATAAAAGTTGCCGACCAACCAAAACCCAAAAGAGAATTTCATGGAACAAAGTTGGTAAATAGAATTTTGACTAATTTTCATTGACCAAACTAAAAATTCATATTTATTTACACACCTTTGTGGATTTCCAAATATAGCACTTATATTACTTCACTAGCCCTAAAGTGATTTAAGATATTTGACTCCTTTCCTTCTCCCTCGTAACACTTGCCAGTAACTCTGTGTTTTCTGTTTTGTAGGCCACAATTGTTTATCTTGTATATATTTTATGTTCTGTTTTAGTAAATTAAATATTTGTTTGTGATTTAGCTCTGTGTTGTGGTAAATAATTTTTTTTTTCTTTGTTACATTTATCAACACGTAACACTAAAAAAAAAAAAAAAAGAAAAGAAAATTGGTGAAATATGAGAAAAGTGATTACACTTTAATATTTCAACAACAAAGCAAGTGTAATTTTGTCAAATATTTTCTGATATAAATCCAGATCTTCCTGGTGTCAATTTCAGCTAATGACTTTTTTTTTTTTACAAATAATGCATCATTTTGCTTCAACTTCATATTTTCTTGATTTCAGATGAAAAATTTGGAAATTTTCCAATATATTTCAGTGAAACTTTTACTTCCCAAAATAATATTTTACAATTATATTTTCAATGTACAGAAAAAAAAGCAGGCATCAATTTCAACTGATAACAGGAGGAGATGGCTTAAAATAAACTGCATGCAAGACAGGAAGAATAAGTTTTTCAAGTTTTCAGCGAAAGGTTCTACATTAGGTACCACCACTAATTTGTGACACTTAAGGTTTAAAATGATTTTTTTAAAATGAAAAAGCATTCTTGCTAGAAAGGATTAAAAATAATAATTTGGTCTTTTTTTCGTAATAAAACCATAAACATTTTGATGATAAAACTTTGTTTTTATTAATTTTGGGACCTTTTTTTCATCATATTATCAGGTCATCCCATAAGTTCTGTCCGAATTTTGAATAAAGGAAACAAATGACCAAATGTTACATTTAATTACAGATTCAATCAACAATGTATTTTCCCTGATTATCTATGACTTCCTTCCATCTATTAACAAGCTTACTAATTCCATTACTGTAAAATTCTTTTGGCTTTGATTCGAAGAACTCACAAATGTCAGTTTCAACCTCTTCCTGTGTTACAAAACCTGTTTCTTCCAAATGATTCTGTAAGCTATGAAACAAATGGTAGTCTGAAGGAGCAAGATCGGGAGAATAAGGTGGATGAGGAATTTTCTCCCAACCAAGTTCTTCGATCTTTTGTGACGTGATTCTTGCTGTGTGGGATCGCACATTGTCCTGATGAAACATCACCTCTTTTCGATTCACTAGAGCAGGTCTTTTTTTCCTCAAAGCTTGGTTCAAATGCTCTAATTACTGACAGTATATTTGAGCATTAATTGTTGCATTAGGTGGTAAGAATTCAAAGTGGATTATTCCTTGGCGATCCCACCAGATTGAAAGAACCTTTTGCTCATGAAGTTCCCTTCTCGGCTGTGGCCCTTCCCCTTTACCAAGCCACTGTCTACAATGCTTAACATTTCAATGAAAGATCCATTTTTCGTTGCCAGTCAAAAGTCTATCCAAAAAAGGTGAAACAAGTTGGCGAGAATGGAGAGAAGAGCAGATGTCAACTCTGGATTTGAGGTTGTTTTCAGACAATTCATGAGGCAACCATTTTCCAAGTTTAGGTACTTTTCTAAGTTGTTGAAGATGACGATGAACATTTTTATGGTTTGAACTGAGAAATACTGCCAATTCCTCAACTGATAAAACAGGATTTTCTTCAAGGGCTGCTTCAAGAAGCTTTTCATCAAACTCAACTGGACGTCCGGTTCAATCTTCATCTTCAAGGGTGAAATCTCCATCTCTGAATTTTGCAAACCATCTTCGGTAAGATCTTTCATTCACACATTCCTCTCCATAAACTGAGTGAATGTTTTTAGCTGCTTCGGCTGCTGAGTTTCCTTTCTTGAACTCATAAAGCATTATGTGCCTCAAATGATTCTTGGGTACTTCCATGTTAGCAGGGTTTTAATCAAACAAAATTTAATTTTATTGTTCTCTGAAATAAAATGTGATCAGTTTAAATGCATTTAAACATAAAAATAACATTCAGCTCCATTAGACATTATAAAATACTCTTTAAATTTTGTTCATTTTAACAAAAAGTTAAAATTCGGACAGAACTTATTGTATGACCTGATAGTAGCAGTACCTATTGTATACTGTACAGAAGGACAGAAGTGACATAACTATTTAGTTTTAAGTGAACCAAATTATATACCTCGTTATTTTTAAGGAAAACTTTCAGCACTCTAATTTTTTTTTTTGTACTTAGCTTTCAAATTTACGATGCTTTATGAAAAATATATTATAAAAGAATTAAAATAAGACTGTTGAGAGTGAGATAAAATTTCATAAAAAAGGTATCTAATTAATTTATAGGTACCTTTCTTATGAAATTTTATCAGAAGTGTAAATAAATTACTTTTTACTGTGTTATTTGTATTTCCATTCATTTTATTATTAATTCTGATATTTTATTTATGGAAAAATGTCATTACTGAGATTAATATAAAAATAAGATCATATAAATTTCATAAGATGATACTAATACTTGTAGGTACTCAGTTGAAATTGAAAAATCAAATTAATTTCTCCATACGTGTTTCGCACGAACAATTTGCAAAAGTAAAGGCCATAACAGTGGAGAAGTACGCTTTTTGCTCAAATAATACAACTTTTTATTGTATTCTTGCTGATCTTCCGTACATTTGAATTACAGCCGTTTCATGGACACAAAAAAAGCCATCTGAAATTAGTTTTTTTTATTTTTATACAGTGTGGCTCTTCTGATTGTTATTTCAAGCTATACAACTAAAAATAGATCTGCTTAAAACACAATTGACTAAACTGAACACTAATTTTATAATATTTACAATTCTAATGTAAAAGTAATAATAAAATAATTTAAGAAATAACAAATAATTGTTTTAAAAATTCATTTTTCATTGAAAAAGTTTTTTGCTTTCAGACAATATTATCTATTTTCATAAAAGCAACTAAAAAAGCATTTGAAATTAATTTTATTAATATCTTCGTTTTATTGAGTTTTGTATGTTACAATACAGAGCTGATTTTTAGGTAGGGGAGTCCGATTGAAAAAAAAAAAAAGAAAAAAGAAAACAATCATTATTTGCTTTCCTTAAATGCTTGTGCTTTTAAACTGACCAGTACTGAATTTCTAGAGTTTTCATAAAATTGGTTATGGGGGTGGTAATAAATATATATAAAAAATATTTTTGCCATGACTTTAAAAAAAGAAAACGTATTTATAATAATTTCTATCATTTGTAAATAGTTTCTGAAAGTTTCATGAACATCCGACAATTATTTTTGTTTTTGCAAGATTTTCCAAATTAATGTCTGTCATACAAAAAAAAAAAAAAAAAAAATGCGCTAAAATTTTGTTATTTTTAGTAGTTCTGCTGATACAAAGAGAAACGAGGTTTATTTTTTTTAATCAAGTTAGAGAATGTTCTAAAAAGGAGGAAAATTTAAAAAAAAAATGGTTTATCGTATTTGTGGTTAAAAGGTCACGTGTTTTTTATGTAAAAGTTAATTTTTAAACTATTCGTAACTTTCCAAACTTTCGTTAAAAATTTACTTTTTTGGTGTCAAAGTGCGACCATAAGTTATGGCAAATTTTAGCGTTATTTTGCGGTGTGCCACACTGCAGAACAACGCTAAAATTTTAAATCATATTGATTTGGAAATTCTTGCAAACATCAGATAATTGTCGGATTTTAATTAAACTTTCACGACTTATTCAAAATTGAAGAAAACATGTTTTTTCAAGAAAATCTTGATTTTTCTTTTTTTTTTTTTTTTTTTTCATCTGTTTTACACCCCACTCATTTAATTTTGTGAAATTTCGAGAAATTCGTTTTTGTAGCGCTTAAACATGATAAATAAATAATAATTTAAGTTAATTAAAAAATTATTAAATAAATCAGTTTCCATTCACTTCATTACAGATGATTTTTTACACACATTCAACAACAGAAGATAAAATATTTTCTATTTTTTTAATTCTTTGTGAGAAAAAAATAAAAATTTCTGTGCAAATTCCTATATTTTATTTATAAAAGAAAGAAATTAAAACTTACTTCTTTCTGTTTTCTTTAGA
Organism: Acanthosepion pharaonis; assembly: GCA_903632075.3. Lineage (NCBI taxonomy): Eukaryota > Metazoa > Mollusca > Cephalopoda > Sepiida > Sepiidae > Acanthosepion > Acanthosepion pharaonis. The sequence goes on from CAHIKZ030002589.1 coordinate 1,106,439, forward strand.
ACAAAGCTGCCTCAGAGAAAAAGAAAGTATAACCTCTTTAAATGAACTCATGTTTTTTGGTTTAATTTTAAATTTTTAAAATTTACGTCATATTTACTATCCGATCGGAAAAAAGTCAGAGAACTGAAAATCAAGGGAGATAACTTAATAAAATCAAGGGAGATAAATTAGTAAACATCGTGATATATTTTTTTTAAACCATGAAAATTTTAAATGCCGAATTGATAAGATTATAAAATTTCTAGATATCGATTTGGTGAAATCATATAAGCCTATTTCTAAAATATATGGGACACAATATCATAAAAGAATTTCATATGTGACATCACCAAACTAAAATAGATGCGTTTTTCTTTGTTCTTTCTTGAAATGAAAGCAAAAAAATCGCTACTCACTATGCCAAAAAAATCAGGGAATTATCCGATCTAAACGAAATATTTATTAATTATTCATTAATGAATGATTTGTACACTGAACATGTTAAAAAATATGTGTAAATCTCTCTCTTGTGTCCTTAATTTTTTTTTTTTGGAGGGGGAGGGAGGTGTTCCCGAAATTTTTTCCGTTAAAAAAAAATCCCTGAAGATGTTATTTCAGTAAAATAATAATGCAGTATCAAGTTTGAACATAGTGAAAATGGTAAATTTTCATTTTAAGACCCGAGCGTCATTTACTGCTGAACTATTTTCTTTCAGAAATTAGTACGCGCTTCCGTAAAGCAATTTTTTTGCACTTAATTTAAGAATAAAGTTAATTTTCAAATATATGTAAACATCGACAAATTAAAGAATAACAAAAGAAAAAAAAACACCTAACTCTAATTTGAAAGTTAAGTTTTATCTTAAAAAAAGAAAATAACCAAAACACCTAACCTTAATTTGAAAGTTAACTACAAGGAATTACTGTGAAGGTAGTAAATAGGCCCAAATTGTATACGGCCACCGACAGAATTCAGCACTTAATTACTTATCAAGAAGCCGGTAATGTCTGACGAAAGACCAGGAAAAAGTCCGTTTTTTTCGGGTCGTTAACATCCAAAAACGTAGGTTTTTTAATATCTAATTGTTGATTTGAGTTCAGCATATACATTTGCATGAAAATAAGACTATTTTGGAAAAGTTTGAAGGGATATTAGCGCTAGGGTGTTAAAATGAAAATTTACTGTGAAAATTCGTCCCGAACCTTACTAAACTAAATAAATTAGAACTCATTTTTTTTTTTTTTAGAGTCGATGCTTGCATAATTTACTTACTAAAAATTTTTTTTAAATATTATTTTCTTTACTTTCAGTTTAAAAATAATCTACACACTTAAAAATTAGGCACATCAAAAAAAGAAGCAATAATGTTTAAAATGTGTTTTTTAAGAATAAAAAAAAAACTTTCTTGAAGCTTCTATTTTAGTTTTAATTCCAAGCTAATAGATCGAATTTAATATTTCCAATAAGCAAAAATACTTTGTTGTATTTCAAATAGAATTGAAATTGATTGAAACTGTGCTAACTTTCCTCTTTGCAAACAATTATACTCAAGAAATTAAAATTTGATCAAAGTAAAAAATAATTTTCAATAATTTCCTGTTTCATTCATTATATTCTGATGAAAGAAATAAAAATTTAGTAAAGATTGAAATTCAAATGAAGACAAAAAAAAATTTCATTGTTGATACTTTTTGCGGCAAAAAGTATCAACAATGAAAAATTTTTTGTCTCCTATTACCAGACCTGATATGAAACGCAAAAACTTTTTGTGTTTCATATCAGGTAACAGAATACATTTGAAAAAAAAAAATCTATTAAGTATTGCTTGATAAATATTTTATTATTTAACTAACAGTATTTACTGACAACATTCATTTATTGCCTCAAAATTCAACAAAACTGATTATAAACCAGAATAACAATTTCAAAATTATAAATGATTATTCTTTCATTTTATCAAAACAATTTTTAGCCAATCCATTCCTTGGTTGTTGTATTAAAGTGGTGGAATTTAAAATAAACCAAATAGTTTTGAATGGAACTTAAAACCTGAACTTCTCTACTGAATTCCTGTTCAAAAATATTGTGATAAAATGCGAGAAAAGCAAACAAAGAAAATCAGAAAAAATAAATGCAAAAGCAAATTCACATACATTAATTATTGATGTTGGATGCTACTCTATTTATGTGTTGGGGTTATCAAATTTAATTGCGTGTTCTAAGCATTTATCTTTTATACATTTAACAATTCAAGGAAAAACAAGACTTCATTTGTGCATCAACAATAAAATATATATTGAAACAATAACATACAAAACAATCATGTAAAGTTGTGTAGTCATTAAAAGAGAAAAAGTAGCTTTCATTTAACTGTATTCTGATTAAGATTGAATGTTCAAAAGAATTTATCTTGGATAAGAATGTTCAGGATTCTATGTTGAATAGAATGTCTGATATTGAATGGAATACAGTAAATTAAGAAATGTGTTGTTTTGTGTAAACTGAGAGAATACTGGTTTGTAAACTTGGCTTAGTCACAGAGAAGAAGAATAGTGTAATGTGATACAAAAATCTGTGTCTGTGTGTGTTGTGAGCAAAGTCGTGGATTTGTGTAGACAGGTGTAATATCTGGCCTGTACTGGTAGTTTTGGAAATAAACCACTTGTTTATATAACTGCTGATCGGCTCCAGCGACAACGCGGGAAAGTAGATTTATTACAAAAATGTTTGATTGGCTAAAATTCAACCAATCACTGATTTTGTAACAAAAACATATGTGATCAAATTCACGGCAGAAAAATTCAAAGTGGTGACTGCAATTGCTAATTTGTCTTATGGTAAAGCAGTATCTATTTACTACCCAATTACAGTCGAGTAAATTGTGGGTGTGCGAAACATAGTAGTTGCTACACTGTCTTTTTAAAGAAAAAATATTTTTTGTTATTGATTTTTCTGAAAAAAAAAAAAAAGAAGCTGTTTTATTTGTGAGTTGTTAAATTTTACCCATACATTGTCAGAATTGTGATGTCTCTCTTGTGAGTGATTCCTTTTATTTATTATTTAGAAATCCTTTGATAAAACCAAGTTAATCAAATAAAAATCATTAATTGCAATGGAAAATTCTTGTAGTTTAAAAATACTTTCATTTTTTTCCTTTATACAAAGTACAACTATTTTTTGCTGTTGATTTGCATGAAAATAAAGAATAACTTGGTCATGTAGAATTAATTTTTATTAGAAATATTAATATTGACCAAAACACTCACAGAATTATGATTAGTTTCTACATGAGATTCCATAGATTTTTGCTTTTATTAAAAGTAATTTTGGCTGGAGTTTAACTTGACTCTTGAACTTCTTTATTACAAATTCATCTTCAAAAATATTGTGATAAAGTGCAAGAAACAAAATCATTCAAAATAATTTCCATGGCAAGTTCTGTGGGAAATATAATGACCCCCACCCCACAAAAAAACTGAGTCATGGCTTGATGAACAAAGCGAGATAATTGAATATTGTAAAACATCATACTTATTATAAAACTCAGGTTGTGTGTGTGTGTGTGGTGTGTGTGTCTGTACGTTTATATATTGGATCAGATTTCCTACATTTTTCAACCGATTTCAACAAAACTTCACAAGACTATGTAAAATTACCTTGCAGTGGTTCTGACAGCACCAAAAATTGGAAAAAACAATTGTTTTTGCACAAAATCAATTTGAAAACATGATCAAGAGGCATCGCTGTGAGAATGAAAGGGGGACAACTCATATCGAGTTATACTTATAAAACCCAGGTTGTTTGTGTGTGTGTGTGTGTGTGTTCGTTTATATATGTGATCGGATTTCCTACATTTTTCAACCGATTTCAACAAAACTTCACATTTTTTTTGGCAGGTAGTGTTTCTTATTGCACACTTTTTTCTTTATTTTTACATTCAGAATTCTTTAAAAATTCCATTTACAAGACAATTGTTTATAATAAAATTCTATTCAATCGGTAGACTCATTATGATTGAAAACAATGTTTTTGTTCGAGTTTGACCAATTCGTAAAAAAAAAAACAAAAACAAAACTAATTAAGACATGCGTGTCCGTCAACTTCAAAGAATAATCTTTGTCAATTTTATTTTTTAGTCTTATCTCTTACCGTTACATCCCCGGGCAACGCCGGGCTCTACTGCTAGTACTTTATACAAGAAATACAATATATAATGAGAATAGATGATTTCTAAAAACATATCCTTTAGCATTTCAATGTTAATACATCAGAGACAAAATCCAAATACATCTGTTTGAAATAGATGACACATACCTGAATGGTGTTCATATTCTGCTGTATTAGCTGCATTCATCTCTCATTATTAAGGTCAGCTTGTGGCCAACATGACTGTTCCGAGTGAGGCCTGAGACCTGTCTTTATTCAAGACCTTCTTGGCATCTCCAGTTTGGAATAATTTAAAACATGTCCATTCATTCTGTTTTATTTGACATCTTTTATTAGCATTCAAAATCCTATTTCATGATTAATTTTGGGCCTATTATCAGTTTATAACACTTTTCTTATTATCAGCAGAAGCCATTTACCAAAGGAGTATAGCTTATACTTTTTATAATTCACATAATTTAAAAATGCTGTCTTTCTTTTCATATAAAGAAAAAAGTATTCCTTAGTAATTAAAGAATAACTATCATATCAGTAGATTCCTCTTCTCATCCATTAGGGACCACATTCGAATTATATGAAGCGTTGTAGTTTGTTTTATTGTTTTTATCTATGATTTTATCATCTGTTCACAACATGTCACAAATTAATATTTATGTTCAATATTACATGAAAGCATGAAATAAAATATGAAAAGTTTTTGGTATGCATGAAGCAAGATATAACCTTTTGTTTAAACTCAAACACACACATATATATGCGTATGTAGTTCTGTAAATAATAAGAATCAGTTATGTCAGCAATTGTATGTTCAATCAAAAATCAATTATTTAATAAATAATATATATATATATATATACATACAATTGCTGACATAACTGTATCATGTGTGTATGTTTAATCAAAAATCAATCATTTATTATATATATATATATATATATATATATATATATATATATATACACACACACATACATAATACAGTTATGTCAGCAATTGTATGTTTAATCAAAAATCAATCATTTAATAAATAATATATATATATACATACATACATACATGATAAAATGAACAAATAAGAAACGTATATCAATCTAACATGGTTCACTAAGTAAAGCTTTATTAAAGGATCATTACCACCACCTCCAAGAAAATTGGAGATATAATTAGGAAGTAAAATAAGCCCAACACCAATTCAAATGCTGAAATTTATCAAATAAATTGTTTACAATGTAAAAATGTTTCTGTGGGGGAGACATCACATGATCTACGAACACAAGAGAGACTTGCATTTAGACAAACAATCTCTCTCAATTTGCATTAAAACAATGGTGGACATAACTTTGATTTCTCTAATACCAGCCAAATTAAAAAAGACCAGAGTTATCTTTAAGGAGAAAATCCATAGAAAATTTATTAATAACATTATTACCAACTACAAACACACACCTAAAACATTGCATTACAATCTTTCTTTGAATCTATTTTTAAAGAATCTAACTTATATCTGTTTAATATAAAAAATACATGTTTAAAAAGATCAGCCATAAATTAGAATGATGTGACACCCTGCTGCACTGGCTGACCACACAAAGGTGAAGACATCAGAACTCCCACTAGACAGACAAACATACACAATTACGAATACCCATTACTATCCAATGCACAGTGGGCCCAGATGATGTATAACTTGGCCCAATCTGTTTCTGATAAGTGATTATGGTCTTTTTGGATGTGTATGCCCAAGATGAGTTCATAAAAGGTGAAATTTCTCAAAAATTGGGGTTTTGGGAAGGAATGCCTAAATAAGGAATTTCCTTATTTGGGCATTGCTGTCCCAAGGTACAAAAATTGCTCTAATTTCAGTTTGGATAAAGATTAGAGGTTGGTTGAGGGCTCGTTGGAAGCATATGCTTAAAGCCAATTAAATGGCATGATAAAAGTTTCAAATGTATAAAAAATTGAAGATTAAGGCCGTATAACATTAAAAACGATAGACATGGGTTCAGATAGACAGAGCAGGACAAAGTCATGTTAAATAAAATCCAAACGTTCTTCAAAACCAAGATCCAAGAAACACATCTTTATAGTATGAAGTCCTGCTAAAGTTTCATGAGTTTCAAAATAACAATTTGGTGTATATGCTGTTATTAATCAAGAAATATATCTTCAACAAGGCTGGCATACCACTTCTTCAGCAAATTAAACAGCTGAGAATGTGAGCATATGGTATGATCTGTGGCACCACATTCTGTACAGTACTTTTTTGGCTGACACCGAGTTATAGAATTGGTTAATACTGGGTCAGAACATTCAAGGAGTCTTGATATGACATCAGTAAGCTGATCAACAGCAGAGATTTTCCTGGATAAAAATTGCAAGTAATTTCTAATATACTTGTTGTTTGCCTCCAAACATTCTTCGGACAGGTTCCTAAGACCATAACTGTCATTTAAACCAATCAATTCAACAGAGTGGTGTAAAGTTCCATGCAAAGTATGATTAAGTCTTACCCATGGAAAGTTGTAACACAAATTTAAAGCAGTTGAGTCCCAAAGATTTTTGAATTTTTTCAACTCGACTTTATGTGATGAAGATACAACTGAGAGTATTGTAGATAATTAATGATGAAGAAGGTTATCCTTGTGTTTCTGATCAGCTAATTTTTCTATGGCTTCAATCACCTCTTCAGAGAAAAATTGCTTCCTTGTGGTCCATGAGTTGAAGTCCTGCCTTTCCCATCAGCTGTATTGACTCTTGTCAAGATAAAGTTCTATTTCCTGATGAATAGTCTCAAGAATTTTGGATTTACAAATTTCTATCCACTGTTGGTAGTCAATGTGACAATGGTACAGAACCTTCAGAAATAGTGTACTGTTGATGTAAGAGTGTGTGATGGTTATGTTTGTTTGATCGGATGTGAGAGGTTTTTGAGTTAAACCTTGATGAATCTCAAAATATCCACTCTTTGTTTTGATCTTGCCTTCTTCATCAACCAACTCTTCGTACAAATGATTGACTTGAAGGAGGAGGAAGGTTTTGAAAATTCTGAAAGGGTTTAACCAATACATTTTTGATATTGGTAAATTATGGTGTATAGATCTTAGCCATTTGTAGTGTATCTGATGAATTAGATCAAGAAAACTGTTGCATTTCAAGTAAAATCGGACCATCAGCAAAGATAATGAAAATTGTTATGTTTTCATCTATTTTGATGGTATTCTGAGGCAATTCATAGCTAATATCCTGACTGCAACCTAAAAATAGTAATATTACAACCATTTTCATTCATTTGGAGGCTAAATTTTAATTCTAGTATACACACAAAATCTACCAATTAGATAAATTTACGGTCTCCGAAATGAACTTTGCTTCAGCATTAAAGAAGAAAGGGTTAACAGTCACATGACAAATTGAAAAGATTCTAAATAGGCTTAGCCTGAATTTTTCAAAAAGTATATACTTTGGTAACAGTCACATGGCAAATTGAAAAGATTCTAAATGGGCTTAGCCTGAATTTTTTTAAAAAGTATATACTCTGGTATGTGAATCAAAAACTGCCGTTTTTGATATATTTGATGTTTTGGGGGAAAATTGTTCTCGATAAATTTTGTAGTAATTCTAATTTTACTTTGTCAAAATCTTAATGAATTCATCATGACTCAATGATTTTTCCAATTAGAATTGCATTATATCGTATTCAAAGTTAGAAAAATGATACTAGCTGTATTGCCTCGGCTAACCATAACAGATTTTATCCCATTCACTTATCAGGGTGAAGTAGCATTTGAAAATATATGGTCAGGATATGGCAAAGAAATAGCTAAGATTTTATTCACATTTCCGTAACTTTAAAATAGCATAAAATCAGTTCTAGATATGCTAGAGACTGTGTTCTTTCAGAAATTTAATGTACATTCATTTTATAAACAAAATTTTAAGTAAGCGATAACATGATTTTTGCCAATAGACCCACTGTGTGATGTCCACTTAGACATACAAGGATCTTCACAAACTTACATACATATAGAAGTATCTACAGTTTTAATGCATGTGACAAGTATCTGACCAATGAGAAATGATCCAAACAAAATTGAAAATACCAGATTTTCTGTTTGTTTTTCTCAATCACTGATGAAGCTTTAATAAAAGGGAAATATGTTACGTTTCCTATTTGTTCTTTATTTTATAATCCTGTCAGATTCTGATCTGCACTTAACATATATATATATATATATATATATATATATGTTAAGGTGCAATGGATAAATTTTTAGCTAAATTATGCAAAAAATGAAAATTACACTGACATCTCACTTTAATAGATATATTTACTAAAATTACACAAAAACATCTTTAAATACCAAAGAGTAAATATATTCAATAAAATTGGCATTGGCTTCCACCATGGCTTCCAGACAATTTTGGAATCTCCATGTCTTGATTAAGTTGATGAATGCTGCCATAATCCTTGCCTTCAGTTCATCTTTGGTGTTACAAGCTGTTTTGTTGGCCTCTCGTTCAACTGCGTTCAGTCTTCAAGTCAGAATACTATGTTCACTTGTCTGAACTTGCTTTTGCGTTCCAATGCCAATTCTTAGTTTATTAAGTTTTTGTTGTATTTCTGTTAATTTGCCTTGCATATATTGTTTGCCATATTCTTTTATTTTCTTTATCTTGTTATTGCAACCATTATCAATTGTGTTTGCTGGACAGTTCTGTTACTTATTTTGCATTTGACCATGGCTGCTCAAGAATGATCTTGAACAAAAAAACCAACATCTTCCTGCAAGTGTTGCAAGGAATAAGACTAAAGACAAACCTTACCAAAACAGAAGCTATGATCTAGAACTGGAATGAAAGCAGTGATGTCACCTACACTGAATCCATCATAAAATTTCCAGTTGCAGATTGAGTAAATATTAAACACTTTAAATATCTCAGCACATGGATCAATTATAACATATTTAGTATAGGAGATAAGGAAAATTAACATAGAATAAACTGTGCTAGGGCTAGTTTCACACAACACCACAAGTTGCTACAAAACTAAAGCATTAACCTAAAAGCCTAGTCTTGTCAGATTAAGACTTTTATATGGATGTGATGCATAATAACAGAAATATTTTAACTGTCAGCTGAATTCAATTGCTTTTTCAGATCAATGGTTTAAAGTGGCTTTAAATGGTTGAAGTGTGTAGGATCATCCTTCTTTCAACCTTGTGAACTACTGTTACGAAATCACAAATAAAGAACTGTATCAAATCAGTAACATAAAATTAGACTGCCAAAAATAACACCAAAAAGGAAAAAAAATATTTTTAATATTTGTCTTACTAAATATCTGGTCAAAACATCAAGGAAAATATGTAAAAAAAAAAAAAAGAAAAAGCAAACTAATCTCCCATGTGTATTCGCATATGTCTTCTTAAATGGGAACTCTGTGAAAATGCTGATTCACACACTTCACAAGAAAATGGTTTCTCTCCAGTATGTACTCGCACATGTTTTTCTAAACTGGATTTTACTGAAAATGCCAATCCACACACTTGACATGAAAATGGTTTCTCACCTGTGTGTATTCGCATATGCTGTTTTAAAATGCTACTCCTTGAAAATGCCGATCCACACACTTGACATGAAAATGGTTTCTCACCTGTGTGTATTCGCATATGCTGTTTTAAAATGCTACTCCTTGAAAATGCTGATCCACAAACTTGACAAGAAAATGGTTTCTCTTGGGAGTGTATTTGCATATGTCTTTTCAGAAGGGAACTAAGTGCAAAGGCTGATTTGCACATAGTACAAGAATATGGTTTCTCTCCAGTGTGTGTTTGCATGTGCCTATCCAAACACACATTCTTGTAAAATGCAAACCCACATACTAGACATGAATATGTTTTCCCTGCTGTATGTATTTGCATGTGTTTTTTCAAACTGCACTTTGCTGAAAATGCTGATCCACACACTTCACAAGAAAATGATTTCTCCCCTGTGTGTATTCGCATGTGTCTATTCAAATGCGAACTATGAGAAAATGCAGATCCACATGCAGTGCATTTATAAGGTTTCTCTCCAGTGTGTGTACGCATATGTACTTTCAAAGTTGAACTTTTTGAAAATGCTGTTCCACATATTATACAGAAAAATGGCTTCTCTCCTGTGTGTATTCGTACATGACCTTTCAAACTTGAACTATCTGAAAATGCAGCTCCACAAACTTCACAAGAATATGGTTTCTCTCCAGTGTGTCTTTGTATATGTCTTTTCAATTCTACCTTCTTTGAAAATGATGACTCACATATTGGGCAAGAATATGGTTTCTCTCCAGTATGTAATAGCATGTGATTTTTCAAATTGTACTTGCGTGAAAATACTGATCTGCACACATTACAGGATAATGTTTTGTCTTCCCTGTGTGTTTCCATGTGCAATTTTAAATTTGAATCCTGTGTGAATATTGATCCACATATTTTACAAGTATATGGCTTCTCTGTAATGTTTGCTTCCATGTTGTTTTTTGAAATTTAATCTTCTTGACAAAGTTGATCTGCACACTTGTTAAGAACAGTATTGTTTTCCACTGTGTGTATGTTTATGTACTCAGAAGAGTCAATAGAAATATTGGTACACAAGCTTGACAAGAATATTATCTTCTTTGCACACTTGTATTTCACTATTCACATATAAATGCTCGCAAAATGGAAAATCATAGATTTTGCAATAATGTCCTCACTTCAGCATTTGTTTGCATGTATATTTTCAAATTGATATCTGTAAATAAAGAAGATATATTATTAAATAAAACAGAAAATTTATATATCATTTCTAATTATAAAGCATTAGCTGGACCCAAGAAAACTTCATTTTCCCTATATTAATTTTCAGATAAATAAGAATTCCTAATTTACTGATTGAATAAATACCTGTGTGAAGTTAAAAGGAACTTTTCAAAAATGACTGTATGTCCCATAGATGCTTGTGGGGCAGGTGAAAGTAGGCCTTTTAATTTTATTTCAAAAGGTTGTTGCACCTTTGGTTCTTGATTGCCTTCTTGTATTGTTTTCTCTTTTTTTCATTTTAAAAATCCTTGTCCTTTCCAAACTGTAATTTTTTTCCATTTTTCAGTGTTAATCTTTTCTATCTGAAATTGTTATCCTGTTCCTAAATATATATTATTGAATAAAATAGAAAACTCATATTATTTCTAATTCTAAAACCATTAGCAACACTCAAGAAAACTTCATTTTTCCTATTTTAATTTTCAGATAAATTGGAATTCCTAATTTGCTGATTGAGTGAATGCCTTGGAATTTCCACAGCTATGAAATACCTGTGAAAATTCCCCATTGCATTGCATTTGTGCTTAATATTTCACCAACAAAGCAAGTGTAATTATGAATATACATCTTTCTGGTGTCAATTTCAACTACTGCCTCCTTTTTCCAAATAATGTAGCCATTTTCCTTAGACTTTGTTTTCTTGATTTCAGATGAAAAATTTGGAAATTTTCCAATATATTTCAGTGAAACTTTTACTTCCCAAAATAATATTTTACAATTATATTTTCAGTGTACAGAAGAAAAAAGCAGGCATCAATTTCAACTGATAACAGGAGGAGATGGATTTAAAGAAACTGCATGCAACACAGAAAGAATAACTTTTTCAAGTTTTCAGTGTTTTTCTGTTTTTGTGCAGGGTTGAAAGTTTCTACATTAGGTACCTCCACTAATTTGTAATACCTAAAGTTTAAAATGAATTTTTCAAAATGAAAAACCTTTCATTTTAGTTTTAATTGAAAGCTAAAGGATTAAGTTTACTATTTCCAGTGAGCAAAATACTCTGGTGTATTTCAAACAGAAATCATATTGATTGGAATCAATATTTTTTGTTAAAATAGCTGATTAGAATCCTTTTTCAGTTATTTTTCATTCCAATGTAATTCTCTTCATTAAAAAAATCTTCCAAAAATACAATGTACTTTTTGGAACCTTTATTTCAGGAATATTAGCTGATTTAAATTATAATTAATCTGACTTGAAACAAATATTATTTAATTTAAGTTTGAAATATCACAGAAATGCATTTTTAACCTGACAGTAGCTGTTTATATATGGCATTCCTGGGTTTAAGAACTTGTTGAGAGATTGATATTTATTTAGTGTTGTTCTTTAGGTGTTAAAAGAGTAACTGAATTATAATTGATAAAAGTTACATTGTTGAATTTCTCAAGTTTTCATAAAAATTAAGCAGAAGACTTTGAAGAATATAAATCATCAATTTTTTTTGTAAAATCCCATAGCCCTGTTACTAAAAATCATCTCTGAATTCTAACATACAAAACCCAATAAAAATAAGACATTACTTAATTAGAAAAGCTTTTAATGTTGTTTAAGAATATGTTAAGAAAAATATTGTCTGAAGCCAAAATATTTTCCCAATGAAAAATGAATTGTTACAAGAATTTTTTTTTCCAATTTTAAATACAAAATGTCATAAAGTTGTTAAATCTTTTAAAATGAAGTTCCAACCTGTAGAGATTATGGACTGCTGTTATTAAGTTGATGTATCTTTAAAGATCATAAATTTGAATGCTAATTACTATCTGCAACCCCACCCCATATTTTAAAAAAGAATTTTACAGTTTTTGAATGTTTTTTCCAAAAATATGGATAATTGGATGTAATATTTCACATGTTTTAAGAGTTGTTTCCCCTGGAGGCAATAAACTGACCTCAGAAAGTTTTACTTTTTGTACTGCGAACACATGTCGAATTCTCTGATTGACTATCATCATTGCATTTTCAAAAGTTTTTTTTTACTTCCTATTTACCAAATAATTTCATTTTTTTTTAAATATAATTAATTTACTGTTTTTCAGTGAGAGACAGACTGCAATTATCAATTATTTTCTTTTTTAGTTTCAATTTTAAGGACGGAAACTGATTAGGGCTTTGGACATATCATCGTTAGAATATTTTCAAAAAGGTCCGTGAAATTTTGATATCAATTGCATAACAGTTTTTATTTTTATTGAACTATGACTAAATAAAAAAATGTAAATGTCTGCATAATTAATACAGAAATTTCATAACTGTCAGATTATAATAATATCAAAAATAAGGGAAATTAAGAAAAAAAAAAAAATCACATTTCATAAAAATGAGAGAGATACCTATAATTATTAGGTACCTATCTTATGAAATTTCATGGTATTATTTTTCATTATTAATTTTTATATTATCTCAGTTGGATAATTTTTTAATAACTGAAATATAAAAATTAATAAAAATACAATAAAATTTCATAAGAGATGTATGTAAAAATTAGGTACTTAAATTTTATTTTTCCAGAAATCATCTTCAAACATAAGGCTATAAAAAAAAAGAAAAAAAGAATCAATAAAATATTAGATTGCTGAAAGAATTTGTTAACTTTTAAAAATTATTGTGTAGTTAAATTAGGTACCTCCATGAGATTGCTAAAAAAGAGCATAGCATGATGAAAAAGACGTCAAACTTGACAAAAACAAAATTTTATCATCTAAAATGTTTACGTTATTATTAAGAGGAAAGATCAAAGTATTTTTGGGGTATTTTTTTACATTTTTTAATTGTTCCGAGCACGTCCACAATTTTCGTTAAAAATCTTGTTTTTTTTTTTTGAGTCAGCAAAATTGACAGATAATCAATTATGTCATCCATTTTTTTCCATTTTATAAAAAAGATGAAAATCTCACTTCGAAATTCTTTTAAAAATCAATTATTATTTTTTCAAAACTTATTTTAAGAAAATCAGAAATTATAATGTTTATTTAAAATATTTTGAGCCAAGGTTGACTTAACTTCTGTGCCAAAAAGATTTAATTTGAAAATAAAACAAAGCAGGCCATAAACTTTCGCGTCACGTGACAGGTGATGAATGACGTATTGACAGACTATGGGATCATAATTTGTTCTACAGAAGGTGAAAAGTGAAGTTATTTAGATTTAAGTGAACAAATTATTTACCTCATTATTTTTAAGGAAAACTTTCAGCTCTCTAATTTTTTTTTTGTACTTAGTTTTCACCTTTACGTTTACGATGCTTTATGGAAAATATATTATAAAGAAATTAAAATAAGACTGTTAAGAGTGAGATAAAATTTCATAAGAAAGGTATCTAATTAATTTTTGGTACCTTTCTTATGAAATTTTACCAGAAGTGTACATAAAATACTATAATTTTATGTACATTTATTACATTTTACTGTGTTATTTGTATTTCCATTCATTTTATTATTAATTTTGATGTCATAACTGAGATTAATATAAAAATAAGATCATATAAATTTCATAAGATGATAATGATACTTGTAGGTACCCTTCTCAGTTGAAATTGAAAAATCAAATGAACTTCTTCACACTGGTTTCGCAAAAGTAAAGGCCTTAACAGTGGAGAACAATGCTTAACTCAAATAACGCAACTTTATTGTATTCTGGTTGGTCTTCTGTACTTTATAATTACAGCCCGATTATAAACACAAAATTACATTTCTTAATTACTGCAGGTCTTCTGATTAATCAAAACGATACAGTTTACAACACGCTAAAAAAAGATCTATCTCATAAGCACACTTAGGAAACTTGATGTGGCTTTTAACTAATTTTATAATATTTTAACAACTTAAATGTAAGAATCTATTATAATTAAAGAAATAACAAATAATTGTATTAAAAATTCATTTTTCATCCAAGAAGTTTTTGCTTTCAGAAAATATTGTCCATATTCATAAAAGCATTTGAAATTAAATAATATATTTGTTTTATTGAGTTTTGTATCTTACAATTCAGAGATGATTTTCAGGTAGTGCGGACTGAATTAAAAAAAAACAAAAAACATGATTTGCATTCCTCAAAGTCTTGTGCTTTTAACTATTGCAATCACTAAACCCAATGCAATTGAATTTCTAGCATTTTCATAACATTAATTAGGGGTGGGGGTAATAAATATAAAAAAAAATTTCTGCCATGACTTTAATAAAAACAAACTTATTTATAATAATTTCGATCATCTGTGTATAGTTTCTGAAAGTTTCATTAACATCTGACAATTATTTTTATTTTAGCAAGATTTTCCAAATTAATGTGTGTCATACAAAAAAAAAAAACGTGCTAAAAATTGTATATGTTATTTTAGTAGTTCCAGTGATACAAAGAGAAACAAGGTCTTTTATAATCAAAATTTAGAATGTTCTAAAAAGAAAGAAAAATTTTAAAAAAACAATTAAAAAGAACTTTGGTCTTTCCTCTTAGTTTTAACATAAGCATTTAGACGATAAAATTTTGTTTTCAAGTTTGGCGTCTTTTTCATCATGCTATGCTATTTTTTTTAGCAATTTTGTGGAGTTACCTAAGTTAGTTAATTTTTTCAAATTTTAAGTGAACTAACTTATGTCAGATTTGTTCTTCCATCCAATGACTTTGCCCAACCTAGATTTCAATACATCGATGTAACTGACAGCCATCACAGTTAAGATATGCTTTTTAATGGTATTTTGCAGATGCAAGAAAAACAAGATTTTTAATCAAAATTTTCTATGTTCTAAAAAGAATGAAAAAATTTATTAAAATAATCAAAAAAATACTTTAGTCTTTCTTCTTAATAATAACATAAGCATTTAGATGATAAGAAATTTTTTCATCAAGTTTGGGACCTTTTTTCATTGTGGTATGCTCTTTTTCGGCAAATTAGTGGAGATACCTAAAAGTGGGAGGTAACAGATGTGTATATATATATATATATATATTTATATATATATTATATAATATTAGGTCTGTCCCATTTAACGCTAAAAAAAGTGGTAAACCCTGGAGAAAAAAGGTCCCCAAATTGATAAAAAACTTTTAACGTGTAAATGTTTATGTTAGTATTAAAGAGGGAAGACCAAAGTATTTTCTGAATATTTTTTCAGATTTTTTAATCCTTCCTATTAATTTTAAAAATTTTATTTAAAAATCTTGTTTTTCTCGAATCAAAAAAAATTCGTAAATTCGATCTCATCAGCCATTTCTGCCAGAGTTTGTAAACAAAAATCAAAATTAGTTCAAAAATCATGTAAAATTCAGTTACACCTTTTTCTTTTGTTATCTTAGGAAATTTAGAATGATTAAAGTATACTTAATGTAATTTGAAAGAAACATTACTTACTTTTTTAGCAGAAAAATTTTTAATAGAGATATTTCCAACCGTGGTGCTTGCTTTGGTGTATGAGGGGCGTTAATTGATGTACATCAATATATTGTCAACTTACGTCAAGGGATTTTATCCTACAGTAGCGCAGAAGTGATGTAATTCGTTCTAATTTTAAGTGAACCTGGTTAGTAAATTTAAAAAAAAATATTCACTTTCAATTTTTTTTTTTAACTTTACGATTGAGGAAAAATTTCTGCACTGAAAAAAAAAAAAAAAACATTTAAATTATGAAAAAAAATCAAATTTTACAAGTAAAAATAAAACAGTAACAACATTTTTTTAAAATAAATTGAGTTGTATTATTTGCCATGAAATATTTTTCTGAGAATATAAAAATTACATGAAACACCATTAAATTTCATAATTGAAACAGGTTAACTTAATGAAATGAGATTTGATTTCTTTTTATTAAGGCAGACTTTTTTTCTATTTATTAATACTTGTGATATGGCAGTCATGGGAGTTTTATACATATTTTATTTATTAATAAAATTAACATTGAAATGCTATGCAATCGATTTCAAACTTTGCTGTGTTTTTAACTGAACGAATGCAAAGCAATTTCTGAAGTAAAAAAAACTTGCTTCTATCAAGAGAAACAAGTCTACCTCATGTGACATTATTTCAAAGCTGTGCATCCATACTTTCGTTGGAGAAAATTTTAAATACAATTTTGGAATATCAAAAAATTATTTTAAAAATATCAACGGTTGTCAGATTTTAATAAGCTTTCAAATTTATGATCTTTAAAAAGTAGAGAACATATGTCATTTCCACAAGGTTGCATAAAGAAACTTAATTTTAAAATACATTTTGTCATTGTGTATTTAAAATAGAAAAAAAAGAAAAAATTATTGTAAAAATTCATTTTTCATCAAAAATCTTTTTCTTTCAGATAAAAATTACCTTAGTATATGTTATTCAGAAAAGTCATAAAAAGCTTTTTTAATTATTGTCTTAGTTTTATTGGGTTTTGTATTTTTACAATTGAGGTAAAAGTTTGGACAATTTTGCGCATTTTTTTACCAAAAAAACCGATGATTTAAGAAGAATCTTCAGAGTCTTGTGCATTTAATAAAAAAAAAATTCAGGTTGCCACAATAAATTTTTGAAGTTTTCATAAAATTAAGTTCGAGGGGTGTAACATATATATATATAAAAAAAATATTTATACCATAACTTTCAAAAAGACAAACATTTCTAAAATAATTTCATTCATTTGTGAATAAGTTCTGAAGGTTTCATTAAAATCCAACAAGTACTTGATTTTTACAAGATTTTCCAAATCAATGTGTTTTTTCGACTGAAAACAGTGGTTACAAAAGGGACTTGGTAATACCAAGATTTAAAAAAAAAGAGAAAACTTTAGAAAATAATATAATTCATTTGTGAACAAGTCCTGAAAATTTCATTAAAATCCGACAATTATATGATTTTTTTGCAAGAGTTTCCAATCACCACAAAAGGACGCTCAAATTTACAATAATTTATTCATAGTTCCCTTTTGGCGCCAGAAAAACATGATGTTTAAACTAAAAATTTGAAGATTCTAAAAAGAACTCGAAAAATATATATTTTTTTTTACATCAAAAAAATCCTTTGGTCTTTCTTCATCATTTTGAGGATAAAACTTTGATTTATTAACTTTTGAACATTTTTTCAGCAAAATGCTCATATTTTTTTTTTTTTTTTTTTGAGGTACCGATGCATAGTAAATAATAATTCAAGTTAAAAAATACATTAAAACATTTTTCATTCACCTCATTAACGATAATTTAAAATATTTTCACAATTTTTTAAATTTCCATCTTCTTAATTCTTCTTCGTGAATAAAAAATTTAAAAAAATAGTTTCTGTAAATAAATTCGTATTTTTTATTTACAAAGAAAGTAAAACTTACTTCTTTCTGTTGTCTTTCGTTTGATTTTTCTTCATTAAAAAAAAAAAAAAAAAGCCGCATCAGAAAAAGGACAATCTAACATTTTAAAATTGAAATAAACTCATGTTTTCTGGTTGAATTACATTTGAAAATTTCAACCGTCACAAAAAAAGAGTGACAAAAGGGAGATAATTGAAACAAACAAATTAGGCAACTTGGCAATAAATTAATTTTTCTTAATCTTGAAAATTAAAATACCGAATTGATAAGATTATATAACATTTCTAGTTATCGAATTTGTATAATCATTTCTTTACAGTCGTCGAAAAATGTAAAACAGTTTTATAACAATATCGTCATAACAGTAAAAGCAAACACTGGTCATCAAACAAAAATGGACGCGTTTTTTTTTCCGAAATAAAAGTAAAAAATCGTTTTAAAGAATTTGTCAAAAATCAGGGAAACGAAATGAAATTTAATAAATGAATTGTACTGAATATTTATTTATTTTTTAAAAACTTTTTGGAAATATTTTGTGGTGACAGTAAACACGGACTTCAGTGCTACTACCTAAATCCATGGTTAAAACTTAAAGGACACTAATAATGGAGTTTTCTGTTTTACTAATGAAAGGTTTCGGCAATTAGCACAAGAAATGATAAAACTCAAAACAGAATTTTTCCCTGAAGGACACCTACACACTGTTCCAAAGCCTTTCATTCCTCGATAACTAAATAAATGTACACATGTCTGGTTACAAGTTGACAGAGTGAGGTGCTCTTTAGAAGCCCATTACACTGGACCATTTAAAGTCATAGAGAGACATGGAAAATATTTTGTTATTGAGGTCTATTCTGGAAATCATCAAAATGTGTCCTTGGACAGACTGAAGCCTGTAACATAGTCAAGATACCTCTGATCCAAAATCAAAGGGAATGCCAACAACTGATAATTACACACCCACATCAACTGAGAAAAATATCTCAGATGAAGACCACGCCACCCTCAAAGTTAGGACAGTCTCAAACAAAAACCTAAAACCACTCACTCGGGAAGACATATATCATTTTCTAAAAAATCTTGATACTTTTGAATCATTGGATTTGGATGTGTTTTTGCAGCAGTCCTAAGGTAAGGAGATACAGACAACCTCTCTCAATGTCTTGTTGACTTGAGGTCAACCACTCTCTTACTTCAGTTTAGTATACACACATGCATCAATAAAAATTGACCCTTAATTTCCCCAACCAAGTTTTTGTGTTATTTATTTTGGTCCAATGACATTAGCATCTTCTGATACCAGACGAAAAACCAAATATCGACCTACCACAATGTCACATCATAAGAATGAATCACCAACGTAAGTCAAAGACCACCTGTATGTACGTATGTACATGTGCAATTACATATGTACTGTATATAATATGTGTATTTTCTGTTCTCTGATCAGTTTCTTGATGTTAAGATGAAATTCATCAAAGAAGGAGCTGTAGTTTTTTCCTAGTGTTATAGACAAGCGTATGGTTGCAAGAAAGAAATACAACAACAGCAGAAATAGATTTACGTGGTTTATTTCAACAGGAACGTGTGGGTTTGGGACAGCTACCTTGTGGTATAATTCATAAGCCGGTTTCTGATCTAGGTCAACCTCTCATAGTAGTTCACACATGTTGACGCTCCTCTGCTGCTGATCGCTCGGCCTGACCGTCAGGTCTGTTCGCTGGCCACCTGTTGAAATTCCGTGTGACCCCTTTTATAGCGTTTTTTTTATGGCTTAACAGGCTCGAAAAACGAAGCGAGTATAATTAGGAGGGAAGATTTTGGGCTACTGTTATTTTCCCAGGACTTTTCAAGCCCTGGAAAAGGCCCTGTCAACTTTCAAGGATTTTTCAAGGAACAGCTGATTAATTTTTGGACGAAAAATAGAGCACTTTAAATATTATTCTATTTTTCGACCGGAACACGTGTGTCGGAAACATTTGTAAAGAAAGATAATGGTCATTTTGTGACGGGGCTTTGTCCCGTTCACATCCGGTTCTCGCTCTTGAGTATTTGCCTGTAAATCAGCCGAGATATGTCTTATTTTATTTTATAACACTAGTCAAGTACTTTCAATCTCAAAGATTGTCCTCAGAGGTGAATTACAAGGACAAAATTATTGTAACTGTGATAAAATCTGCATTTTGTTGTGATGGTGATTTTTTTCAAAAACACATTTGCAAAACAAATGTCCTAATATAAGAGAGTTGGCCGGAAATTAGTGACATGCAAAATGGCATTAAATGTTTGTTATATGCACTTCAACATGTTGCTGCTACACATGTAATAAATTTTGTTAAGTGGTTGGTTGCTTTTGAGATTGAGTTCCTCAAGATTTTGAAGTTTTTGTTTAGGCTTATGCCTACTTGTCTCTGATGCCTTTTATCTTTGCTTTTCCTTTTTTCTTTTTGAGTGGGGCTAACACCTAGGAAAAGATATGCCTTCATATTCTTTCTCCCTTTTTTTCTCATCACCTAGACGTTAAAATATAGAAGTAGCTAAGAGGTCATGAACTTTTCTAATCAAGGAAACACACCACCATTCACAATAATTGCCAAATATGACTGACAACTAACTAACATTTTTCTTAAAGGACAATTTTAACTTGTAAAAAAAGCCTTATTTTGGGGATTTGACATTTTAACTTTCATGAATTTAGAAAAAGGAGGTCTTGGCAGCCAATTTAGAAAATTCCAGAAGATTTTGGGCTACTGTTATTTTCCCAGGACTTTTCAAGCCCTGGAAAAGGCCTTTCAACTTTCAAGGATTTTTCAAGGAACAACTGATTAATTTATTGTCAGTTGTCAGTCATATTTGGCAATTATTTAAAAAAGCGGTTTGTTTCCTTGATTAGAGAACAAGTTCATGACCTTGTAGTTACTTCTGTATTTTCTTGTCTAGGTGATGAGAAATAAAACGAGAAAGAATATGCTTTGTTTGATCAATGTAAGCTAAACGAATAGTGTTATACACAGATATGAGTGATCCATCAGCAGGTGCATGCAAAACCATGTATACGAAAGGACAGGTTTGTACTGGGTACACCTGTAGAGAGTTAGAGACGTCCACTAGTTGCCATTTTGTAATTGCAATTTTTCAATCACATCTGTTATCAAAGAATAATCCATTTTGGTAAGGGGTCTAGGAACACTTTGTATTTTTAAAATGGTGCTGAATAAATGGAAATAAGGACTTTTTTTTTTTAAAAAAAAAAAATGTAGTTCTCTTGAAAATATATTTTCAAAGTTTATCTCTTTTAAAATTGTGTATTTTTTAATACTAGAATTTTTTGCAATACGCTGATGCATGTTGAAATCCTTACAATATTTATTATTGTTGAAGTTATTACTAACATGCAAATTTTGCTTAGTACCCAGGTGGATTTTCTCAATTCTAAGTCTTAGCAGTGGTGGCTCAAACTCAAACACATTTCCAGCTTCAGAGACAATAAAACCTTTGTAATGTCTTTTTTTTATTTTCCACTGTGAAAGCCGGAATTAACATACCAGAGATTTCTATTTTATTATGATTAAAACATGGAACAATAAAGTCTGAAGGCTTTAACATCTCCGGCAAATACCTTATAAATAACTAGCAGCATAGGCCCGGCATTGCCCATGCTTGATTCAAAAATCGTATGACTCATACAGCAATCGCTATCACTTAAAATATTTTTGCCCTTAAAAGGAGTGCCCTTGCCATGCTGATGTTGCTACATGCCTTACTTCTTGCCTATCTCACACTGCAATTTTTTTCTAAGCTCTATTCTAAACATTAAATCTGTTACGAAAAAAGAACTAAACAAAATGAACACAAAACGATCAGCTTTAAAAAAAGGACTTGTAACTGGAAAAAACGAATGAAAAAAGAATGTTAACAACAAATACTGTTTCACACCCAACCCAGTTCTGCGGAATCAGAATCAATTGAGTTTAAGCAAGCGAATGAGCCAATTGGAGTAAAGTGTCATGCAGATTTAAATTTTTCCCACTTGTGACGAATGCAGCTATCGATTTTTTTTGCATGCTAGTTAACATTCATGTCAGTCAGCTGTTGGCTCTCATGCTGGCCAGTAGAAAATGGCCGCAAACTACATGAAAACTGCCGTAGAAGCATGAAAAACTCGATTATTTCCACTATCGATGGGAGTTGGGAAATGTAAGGTCAATCTTAGCCTTCCCGCTAACTCGGAGCATGTGCATGTAAATTTTGGTGCAAATCCGTTGAAAATTGCGGCCATGCATTCATTACACACACACACACACGGCCTTTTATAGATAGAGATGCCAGTACCACATAATAATGAACTGATCCATTTTTACCTCATGAAAACACAGAAATAACACATCAGAGATGTTACTTGGCTTCAGTGAGAAGATGAAAGAAGATAAAAGTGTTTAACATTTCCTTATAAATAATGGACTATTCTGTTTCAATTATAGAAAGACATATCAAAGATGCTGTTTGGTTTCAGTAAGAAAGAAAGAAAGGAACATAGACGTGTTTGAAGTCTTTTTCAGTGAAATGGAAAAAGTTGTCAGTTTCAAATTTTTCATAATTGTTATTGCAATATTTTGTTAAAGTTGTTAAGCACAAATATTTAATGATGCAATATGGGAATTTCTATAGATATTTTATAGGCTTAGAAGTCTTCATGCACTTATTCAGTCATTAACTTAAAATTCATCAGAAATTCAAATAGTTAGTTCTCATGACAGTTACATTTTGTCATTGCTATTGTATTGCTGGTTCTGCGGTGAAAAAAAAATGAAAGAGATTTCGCTATGGAAGACTATAGCTGTAATAATTATCATATAAAGTGCTCATTTAAAAATGTTTTACATTCCATAGAGTTAGGAGACCTCAAAACTATTAATTTCAATGAAAAACTGTGGAATTTCCAGATATTGCTAGTTTTTTTTTATATTACAAAACTCTCCGCTTAATAGGGTCAGTAAACATGTACTATTTTACGTAGCCAATTGTGCAAGTGTAGTCAGGTTGAACAGACAGCTTTAAAGAATATGCAAATCAATTTCACTCTTAGCTTAGTGGGTCAAGTAAACAGCTTTAACTGTGAATGGGGGAAGAGAACTTCATGACTTTTTTGAGAAATTTTATTCATCCTGTTACATGGATAGAAATTTCTTTGACCTTTTTTGTTTTTTTTATTATTGTTCCTCAATAAGATACAGTTTAGCTTGCGGTCATTCCTATTTCACTTTCTTTTCCAATACTAGACATGTTTGTTGAAATAATAATTGTTACTATCCATGACAATTTCATGATTTTCCTGCATTAATTTTCTGATGAATCATAATATTTAATGAATAAATAAACTCATTATGTTAGGGTAAACTGTAGATATAGTTATCGCCCTTCCTACGGAACTCAGTTAGCTGAAAGATAATTTAATATACCACTTACTTCATTTCTGCTGTATAATTTCCTTTGAATAAAGATGTTATGTTATAAACCACTCATTCCAGTCTTTTTTTCCTTTTTACTTCATTATAATATGCAGACTTTCCATTGCAACAGCCCAACAAGTTATGGGCACAACTCAACATGTTCCAAGACTACAACATACCCATGGAAATTCCCCTATTGCATCATTAAATATTTGACTTTAACAACTTTAACCAAATATTGCAATAATAAATCATAAGTATGAGTGCAAGTTATTGAAGTAAAGAAGAGGGTACAAATGAAAAGTTTTTTCCATTTCACTAAAGCAGACATTAAATACATGAGAGTGTTATCTCCTCCTCTATTTTCTTTTCTCGCTGAAACTAAACAGCATCTCTGATGTTTTCATGCCTTTCCTTGTGATCAAAATGGTATAGTCTATTATTTATCTGGTATTGGTAGGGTTTAAGATACAGGCTAACTAAGAAATGAAAGAATATACAAAATAAATTACATGGCTTTACTAATAAATTTTGTAACCCTGCACCCTGTATTTTTCAACCCATGATCATTCACAGATAGTTATCAGAAAAGCGATATAATCTCTCTTTAAAATTCTAAAATATCAACAGATTGTTAGATCATGAAACATGATTCAACCCCTCACTACAAAACTCTTCTTATTCTCTGCACTCTTTCTCCCTCTATGTATGTCTCCACCCCCACTATCTTTTACTCTTTATGTCTCCCTCTTTGTTTTCTTATTTTCTGTGATACTAAGTGTCCCACATACAATACATATGTATAAGCATATTAATACATCTTACTTATTATAAAACGCAGATTGTGTGTGTGTGTGTGTGTGTGTGTGTCTGCATGTTTATATATTGGATCGGATTTCCTACATTTTTCAACCGATTTCAACAAAACTCCACAGGAGTACGTAAAATTACCTTGCGGTGGTTCTGACAGTGTCAAAAATTGGAAAAATGTAATTGTTTTTGCACGAAATCAATTTGAAAACACGATTAAGAGGCATTAATGAAAGGGGGACAACTCATATCGAGTTATACTTATTAATATCGAGTTATCAAGTTATACTTATTATAAAACCCAGGTTGTTTGTGGGTGCATGTGTGTGTTCATTTATATATGGGATCGGATTTCCTACATTTTTCAACCGATTTCAACAAAACTTCACTTATTTTTTGGCAGGTAGTGTTTCTTATTGTCTTGCACACTTTTTTCTTTATTTTTACATTCAGAATGCTTTAAAAATTCCATTTACAAGACAATTGTTTATAATAAAATTCTATTCATTCGGTAGACTCATAACGATTGAAAACAATGTTTTTGTTTGAGTTTGACCAATTCGTAAAAAAAAACAAATTAAGACATGCGTGTCCGTCAACTTTAAACCCTAATCTTTGTCAATTTTATTTTTCAGTCTTTATGATGGTTGATACTTGATCTATCTCTTACTGTTACATCCCTGGGCAACGCCGGGCTCTACTGCTAGTGTACAATAAATATTATTAGTTTTTATTTATTTCTTTTTCAGTTGAAAAATGTAGGAAATCCGATCCCATATATAAACGAACACACACACAAACAACCTGGGTTTTTATAATAAGTATAACTCGATATGAGTTGTCTCCCTTTCATTCTCGTGACAGCAATGCCTCTTAATCATGTTTTCAAATTGATTTCGTGCAAAAACAATTGTGTTTTTCCAATTTTTGGCACTGTCAGAACCACCGCAAGGTAATTTTACGTAGTCCTGTGAAGTTTTGTTGAAATCAGTTGAAAAATGTAGGAAATCCGATCCAATATATAAACGTACAGACACACACACACACAACCTGGATTTTATAATAAGTATGATTAGTAGGCCTTTTGAAGAACAATGAGAAAAGAATTTAAAACTCAGTACTTTTGGACACACCTGTATTGTTTCTCAATAAGACAAAAAAATGAAGTGGGACATTATTACCGAATGTGAAAGCGAGGACCAGAATTGGCCAGAGTGCCTTGTGGGCCTGGTATTCTGACAGGGATGGGTTACCTTTCTCTGGGTTTTGGATGTAAGAATTCACAAGAGGATTACAAGAATTCTGAAGCATCGATATGCCTCCCACATCCAGGTTAGCAACTGACAAAGGCCACCCATGGAGGGACACTGAGCCAACATGTAACATGCATTCCTGTGATATCATTCTTCCTGGTACCTCTTAGAATCCAAGCTACAGCCACCACTCTCTCCTAATAAAATGAATAAGAAAAAGAAATGGTCCTTTTTGTTGATACCATTTTATGTAGTAGCGTGGAGAGTCAGAGACAACATAGAATGCAATAACTTTCTTTTCTGGAGGAATTACACCCCCACACCCTGATCTCTTCAGTAATATTATTTTTATTGTTTTTTTTATCATGCAAATTTTTTTTAACAGCCTATATAATACACACAAGGGTGTCACTATGCAACATGTATTTTTTCAGACCCAAGAGCTACCCCAGGCAGGATACACTCTAGCCAGGCCGCTGTATCATATGCATGTCAACAAGATGTTGCATGAAGCAAAATTACTTCTAACTTTAGATGCCTCTGAAAGTGTTTAGTTTTTGAAAATTATATGTCCATAGCCAAGCATTTTGTAAATAAAATTTACTTGCCAAGTTTTTTCAGAAGAAATAAAACTTTTTGTGCGAATATTGTTCAATTAAATACAGGTGTCTAAAAAAAAAAGAAAAAAAGTGGTACATAAAATCTTTAGAATGTATTTTAAAAAATTAAAAATCTTCCTTGAAGTTTTAATTTTAGTTTTAATTTGGAGCTAATGAATTAAATTTAAAAATCTCTAAAAAGAAAAATATTTTGGTGTATTTCAAACCAAATTTAAATTGATTGGAATAATTTTTTTTCTACTTATCACCAAAATCTATAAATTTGTCAATATTGACAGATTTGTAAGCACAACATTATTCTATTATTAGGAAGTCTTTCAAAAATAAAATATACTTTTCTGAAACATTTTCTAGAGAAGAATACTGGAGAACCAGATATTTGAAGGAATTAGCACATATGCTGAGTAACAATGGCCTCCTCAGTAGGAGTCATTACTAAAAGAAAAACGACAAGGCTTCAGCAACAGTAAAAATAAGAAGCTGTTAATGCAGTCACATGTGACAACAGTAGAAACTTCTGCAGCAAGTAATATCATTAAATTTAAGGATACAAGTTCTAGTTTAAGAACTGTTTCATGGAACAATAGAAGAGACTTAGTGAAAACAAGGCAGACAATAACTGATTAGAAGGGCAGGTTGATTTTTCACTTGTTTTAGAAAATCGACATTGCACTCAGTGTGAAAGTTAGGGTTTGATG
Source organism: Acanthosepion pharaonis (assembly GCA_903632075.3). NCBI lineage: Eukaryota > Metazoa > Mollusca > Cephalopoda > Sepiida > Sepiidae > Acanthosepion > Acanthosepion pharaonis. The sequence goes on from CAHIKZ030002589.1 coordinate 1,133,527, forward strand.
TGATATATACCGACACCAAAAATTAGATTCATAGCTTTTACCAATTTTTGAGCATTTAGCTTTAAATATCACCTGGAAAAAAATGTACAGAAATACCTAATTTCCAGAAGTTTTTACTTATAAACTGACTTCAAAATTTTACTATTTCAAGAATAAACTCAAATAAAGTTGATATATTTTGTATTAGATACATTGAATGGAAAATATATTAGAAACAGAATTCTAGTTGTGTGTCACCACAAGCAAAATATGCAATTTTATTACTGTATTTGTTAAATAAAAACTTTAAAACATTGTCAATGATTACAAAAAAGGGTTACTCAATGAATAAGATTTGTTAGATCATAATTAATAAAAAGAGAAAATAAATAAAACATAGAAAACCACCATAATACTGCTGGGCACAAATTCCAAGACAAAATGTTTTAAATTTGTATTGTTTATTGAAATTACACTAAAACTACATAATAATATCATTAAATTGTTCAGTATAATTTCCCCTTGAAGTAACTGGAGGTCTTATTTGATGGTGTAGTGAACGAGATAATCAAGTACCCCGGAAAAAAGTTTGTGTTTTGTGTGCGATCTGCCGGGGAGGGATTGCCAAAACGTAGTCAGCAAAACTCTTATAGCGACTTACCTCGTCAACCCAAGCGACAGCGCGTCGCGTGTATTCTGAGACGAAAAAAGAAACAAGTCCGTCGCAGGAGTCGCTATAAAGAGTATATTAATATGCAAATTACGGAGCATCCTATCCCAGCTGTCGACGAATGGAAAAAATAGGTTCTGCCGATAAAAGCAGTTGGTGTTTTCGACTCGGGGAAGGAAAATTCGGCATTTTTGGCTACGGCGTTCGTGAGTTATTTTCCTGACGCGTTACAAGTGATTTTCTTTCTTTGTGTTGTGAAAGCCACAAATAAGACCTCCATTTACTTCAAGGGGAAATTATACTGAACAATTTAATGATATTATAATGTAGTTTTAGTGTGATTTCAATAAACAATACAAAACGCTTACTCTTCAGATGGCACAATGATTTAGTAATAATGTTCTTGTGCCATGCATTTTGTAAAGTTGCAGTAAATTAGAAACTTTCTAAGGCTGCGCTATAAGGCTTTCACTGTTCACCGGAATAAAGCTTCAATGCAACGATTTTTAACCTAAATTTAATTTTCTAAACTTGTTTCCAGAAAAACATGGTAATGACTTAGAAAAATGATTTTGTGTCATTATTTATTATGTGAAACCCTGACTTTCAAGTTGAGTGCAATATGCTGTTCCAAAATTGATCTGCTCTACTGAGCAATACTAAATAAGAACAAGACAAAATATCCCTAGATATGGAAGTAGAATAGGAACAACCTATCTCCATTGATTAAATAAAGGGTTAATTTTGAAATCTTCTGAAGGTTACTGAGATTGACAAAAAAACAGAGAGCACAATGGCTGAAATGTTGTGACAATATCAAGAAAGAAATTGTGTAAGCGATTGTAAGGTAAATGATGAGTCATAAAACTCAAGCACATCTGAAGATTTCAAACTGTCATTTAGTAAAACATTAAAGTAGGTAACTCCACGAAATCGCTAAAAAAAATAGCATAGCATGATGAAAAAGACGCCAAACTTGATGAAAACAAAATTTTATCGTTTAAATGTTTGTTATTATAAAGAGGAAAGACCAAAGTTTTTTTTAATTATTTTTTAAAAATTTTTCTTTCTTTTTAGAACATTCTAAATTTTGATTAAAAAAACCTTGTTACTCTTTGTATCACCAGAACTAGTAAAATAAGACAATTTTTAAGCATGTTTTTTTGGTATGACACACATTAAATTGGAAAATCTTGCAAAAATAAAAATAATTGTCAGATGTTAATGAAACTTTCAGAAACTATTCACAGATGATTGAAATTAATAAGATTTAGAAATATTTTTTTTATATTTAATAATAACTAATTTTTTGAAAACACTAAATTCGATCGAGTCTTTAGTGATTACGATAGTTAAAAGCACAAGGCTTTGAGGAATGCAAATCATGTTTTTTTTTTTGTTTTTAAATAGTACCTGAAAATCAGCTCTGAATTGTGAAGTGTAAAACAATTCAACTGGTGATAACAGGTAGGTACAAAGAAAACCGGGTCGCACGTCCAACCTTCTCACGAGCCGAAAGCCTCTCGTTTCACTTGTTCAGCTGCGGACCGACCACGATTTGCATGCGAATAATTTCACGTTAACTGACCGAGATCGGCAAAAACGCGGGCGCCGCCAACTGCGCAGATTCGAACGCGTTTTTAATTTTCCCCCTCAAATTTAATTTTCTAAACTTGTTTCAGTAAAACTGTGTCCGCCGGAGGCTGCTGTTATCAGAATCGCTAATCAAGGCAGATTGAACGCTCACTACTAAATGAATCGCTTTTTTAGCGGTAGTGATTGCGTCACCGGTCAAGTCTTTATTTATTACTTTGTGACTTGCCCGTGGTTTTTGACCCAAACGATGTCTCCTTTTTCAATCTCCCTCCAGTCACTTTAGTTCAGGCAGCGGGTTGGCTTCGATGCCTCACGCCGGACAATATGCAGTGTTGGATGGTGAAAATTGATCTGTGCAGCCCTTCCTGGCTGCGATACTGAGTTTCAATACAAGTGTCCGCAAATTCTTTAAATCTTTACTGGTGGTGAACGCAGTATCGTTATCCGTCAGTAAGAACAAGGGACAAAAATATCCCTAGATATGGAAGTAGAATGAACGGGTGCCGGAAACAACCGGATTTAATCTCCATTGATTAAATAAATTGGCAACTGGTCCTCAAGTTTTGAAAAGTGCCGGTTCTCCTCTCTTGAAGTTTACTGTGCGGTACTCTGGTGACGGTTCTGACAGGAAAAACAGAGAGCACAAAATGGCTGAAATGTTGTTCACCCGTGCCTTCCCGGAGGTGTCTGAAAATATCAAGAAAGAAATTGCCAGATTCACTCCTTTAAGCGCCGCATCGAGTTCAGCCAAATTAATGTGCCTGGCATCATTAGTCGGACGCAAGCACGCATCTTAAATGATGACTCGCATCACCCAAAACTCGCCGCCAGTCTCCTCCGACGGGATCTGAAGATTTTAAACTGTCATTTAGTAAAACATTAGGCGCTTGAAGTAGGTAACGCACAGTGTCCAACTAAACGAAAATAAAACACAAAAAATAGCATTTTCTTCCCATAGCATGATGAAAAAGACGCGATAAACTTGATGAAAACAAAATTTTATGGCGTTTAAATGTTTGTTATTACCGTTTAAAGAGGAAAGACCAAAGTTTTTCTAATTATTTTTAAAAATTTTTCTTTCTTTTTAGAACATCACAATCCACAAATTTTGATAAAAAAACCATTTCCACCTGGCGGTACTCTCGTCTGAAGGAGACGTCGAAATTTTGTATCACCAGAACTAGCTAAAATAAGACAATTTTTAAGACTCCCTCCGTCATGTTTTTGGTATGACGCATCACATTAAATTGGAAAATCTTGTACACGTTGATAAAAATACTGAAAAATAATTGTCAGATGTTAATGAAACTTTCAGAAACTATTCACAGATGATTGAAATTATTATAAGTTTTTTTTTATTAAATCGGGTCATGGCAGAAATATTTTTTTATATTTATTAATCCCCGGTCTCACCGGCTCGAGCCGTAACTAACTGTTTTATGGAAAACACTTGAAATGCTGATTGAGTCTAGGTTGCAAACACGTTCGGCCTTTTCAAACCATTCAACGATAGTCGGGCCCGTGGGGAGCCGTCGAATTCTGGGATCAACTTTTCGAACTTGTCCATTGCCGAAATATAGTTCAAAAGCACAAGAAAAAGGCTTTGAGGAATGTTTCAAAAAAACGAGCTTGTTTTTTTTTGAGATTTTTTATCGGCATAAAACGCAGGCGCCGCCATTTTGGCCCATGGAAGGAGTACCTGCGCAGAAAATCAGCCATTTCAATTTTGAATTGTAACATACAAAACTCAATAAATCAAATATATTATTTAATTTCAAATGCTTTTATTTGCTTTTAGTTGTTTTCATGAATATGGACAATATTTTCTGAAAGCAAAAAATTTTTTTGATGAAAAATGAATTTTTAATACAATTATTTGTTATTTCTTTAATTATAATAGATTTTTACATTTAAGTTGTTAAAATATTATAAAATTAGTTAAAAGCCGCATCAGGTCTCCTAAGTGTCCTTATGAGATAGATCTTTTTTAGCGCATTGTAAATTGTATCGTTTTGACTAATCAGAAGATCCGCAGTAATTAAGAAATGTAATTTTGTGTTCATAAAAATCGTTAAAATGGCTGTAATTAAAAAGTACAGAAGGTCACAAGCAATAAAACGTCATGTGGCTTGAGTGTAAGTGTTCTCCGCTGAACATCGATTATATTATTACAAATTCTTCGTGCGAAACACATGCTGAGCATTTTGAATTAGTGTTTTTTACTCATTAAAAAAATTTGAACATCATCCTAAGCCATTTTCACCATCAACATTACTACATTTTTAAAAGTACCATTTATTTCATTTACATATTTCATGAAGTTGTTTTACAGTTTTCAGTGAGTTGTCTTTATTTCAATTTTATATGAATTTCTTATTTCAAACTGTTTTTGGTTCTATCCCTAAGTGTTGTTGTCATCACCCTTCTCAAAAGGTGTTAAAAAACAAAAATACATCAAGCCATTGTTCAAACATAGATTAAAAAAAAAAGTAAAAGAGAAATGGGATTTTTTACAAGGTGATGACAGCTTGGTATTGTCGGCTGGCTGGTCTTTGACCCAGCAATGTCAAAGTCAATTTTGGCTTAATTTCAACACTGTTTTCCTTATTGCTGATTTAAAAAAAAAAAAAAAAAAAAAAAAAATCCTGGTTTCCAGTGTTCAGGAATAGCAATTTTAACTATTTTTTCATATTTTATCCCCAGAAAAAATTTTTATAATCATTTACACCAACCAATTTCACTTAAAAAAGAAAGAGCATTCTTTGCTTTCAGGAAATACCTAGTTTCATGGGGTGCAGATCAAAAGTTTCCTTGATATTTTGTTCAGATGATGACAAAAGTCATTTTTCAATTTTTTTTTCCGTTCAAATTGGCTGTAATGTAACAAAATATCTTTTGATATATTTGTGATGATTTTTACTTGGGATAGAAATGTTTTATAGCAGATCTGTATTGACTTTAGGGGGCTATAGTTGCCCTCAAAAAGCTGTACGGCACTTGTATTTTTATTTATTTATAGTATTTATAATTTCTACAGATAGTAGCAACAAACTTATGGTGTAAGCTACAGTAATAAAAAAACAAAATAAAAGAAATTGGAATGCTGAAAGATACTTTTTTTTTACTTTAATAATTATGAGGTACTACATAAGCTGGTTCATGTAAAAAAAAAAAAAAATGTTACGTCAATTCTGTCCTTCCATATGATAACTCGAATCTCACATTAGCTGTCGCTATGTGATGACAGCAATCATTCATCACTTGTCAATAGCCAACAATGTTAAGATCACCTCCTTTTTTATTTTAAACAACATTTTTCTTTGAAAAAAGTAAGCAAAAGTTTTTTTCAAAATATATTAAATAATCTTTAAATTTGCTAATTTTCGTCAAATAAATTTTTGAAAAATGTATAATTGATTTTTGGAAGAATTTTAAACTAGGATTTTAACTTAGTTTACAAAATTTAAAAAAATGGCTGATATCGAGTTTTTTTTTTTTAGTAATTTCGCTGACAAAAAAAAAAAGAAAAAAAAAAGAAGATTTTTAACTAAAATTTTGGACATGCTAAGAATAAGTAAAAAATAATAAAAAAAAACTTTGGTATTTCTTCTTAATAATGATATATATACTTAAGCAGATAAAATTTTTTTATTCAAATTTAAGGCTGTTCTTGTCATGCTATGCTCTTTTTATTGATTTTCATGGAGTTACCTACATTAAAGCATAAAATAACTTCAAACCATGTTAAGTGTTCTCTTTGAAAATAATTCTAGTCATGAAATGAAAATCTGATCAAAGCAAGGTAATTCTTAACTATAAGGATTGCCTTGGTTAAAAAAGAAAAAAAATTCAATCATTTCTTGTTTGTTTATCATTTGTTGAAAGAAATGTAAATTTTGTAAAAACCGAAATTTGTACGAAAACAAAATCTTTTCTCTATATGGATGCTTTTATGTGCCATATCAGGAAATAAGAGAGATTTGAAGAAGGAAATATATATCAAATATTGCTTGGTAAATATTTTATTATTTCACAGTATTACTAACAGCATTGGTCTATTGCACTGAAATTCAAATATTATAATAAATTGGAATAACACAATACAAGTAATTTTTCTTTCATTTCATCAAAACAATTTTTAGATAATCAATTCTTTGGTTGTTGCATGGAATTTGAAATAAACCAGGAGGTTTTGTTTGAAACTTGAAGCCTGAAATTCTGTATAGTGAATTCCTGTTCAAAAATATTGTGATAAAATGCAAGATGAAAGAAAATAATTCCAAACAATAGCAAATTCACAATCTATACTGTCTTTTTTCTTTTTTACTTCATAGAGAACAAATATCATCAAGCCATTCATTTGCATCAAAATAAAGAATAACTTTTACTGTTAAAATGCTTGTCCAAGTCAGTTATTAAAGCTGATCCATACATTCAAGGAATTATGATTCCTTTCTTTGGTGTGAGTCTATGGAATGTTATTTTTTCTTTAGGGAGAATTATATCTGAAGGAAAAATCTACAAATTGCACAAAAATAGGGTTGATTGATGGTAATATTTTAAATATGAAGCATTTGAAAATATACATTATTAAGAAAAGTTCTAAGATTTTTTTTCTGTTTACATAAATATTAAATTTCAATCCAATGTAAATGACAATCTGCATACTAAGTAAGTTTTCATGAGTCTTAAAATTTTAACTTACTGATAATGTGGACCCTTTCATCTGACATGTGAACAGGGTCCTTCAAGAGTTTATATGTGGAATTTTAAACTGGAACACTGGGAATATGTCAATGCACAAACTTTATACTGTTTTTTTTTTGCATGTTTTTCTGTACATTTTGAATCATAAATCACCAATATTGATCCACTCAGTAGACAAATTTTCTCATGCATTTATCTAACTAGAATTCTTTGAGATTACTGTATTTCAAACTTGCAAAAAATATAGTTTCTCATCTTGGTTTATTTGTATGTTGCTTTTTAAACTGGAATTCTATGAAAACACTGAACCACAAACTTAAGAGAAAAGGTTCTATCTTGTATGTATTTGGATGTGATTTTTTAAAGTGGATTTCACTGAAAATGTTGATCCACAAACTTGACAAGAAAATGGTTTCTCCCCTGTGTGTATTCGCATGTGATTTTTCAAAGTGGATTGCTGTGAAAATGCTGATCCGCACACTTCACACGAAAATGGTTTATCACCTGTGTGTATTCTCACATGCCTTTTTAAATGGGAGCTCTGTGAAAAAGCTGAACCACACACTTGACAAGTAAATGGTTTCTCTCCTGTGTGTATTCGCATGTGGCTTTTTAAAACAGATCTGCCTGAAAATGCTGATCCGCATACTTGACATGAAAATGGTTTCTCTCCAGTGTGTAATCGCATGTGACTTTTTAAAACAGATCTCCCTGAAAATGCTGATCCACATACTTGACATGAAAATGGTTTCTCTCCAGTGTGTATCCGCAGGTGACTTTTTAAACTGGAGCTCTGTGAAAATGACGATCCACATAATTCACAAGAAAATGGTTTATCACCTGTATGTATTCGCATGTGTCTTTTTAATTTGGACATCTGTGGAAATGCTGATCCACATACTTCACAAGAAAATGGTTTGTCACTTGCATGTATTTGCATGTGCTTTCTTAAACTTGAACCATCAGTAAAAGCTAATTCACACAGGTCACAAGAGAAGTGACCATTATCTGTGTGTATCTGCATGTGCTTTTGTAAACTAGAACTATGGGAAAATGCTTTCTCTCCAGTATGTATTTGCTTGTGCATTTGGAAATTGAAACTGTTTGAAAATACTGAGCCACACACTTCACAAGATAATGTTTTTTGTCCTGAGTGTATTCTCATATGACTTTGCAAACCTGCATTGCATGTAAATGCTGACCCACATACTGGACAAAAATATGGTTTCTCTCCAGTGTGGATTCGCATATGATTTTTTAAAATGGAACTGTCTGAAAATGATGATCCGCATACTTTACAAGAAAATGGTCTCTCTTTAATATGTATCTGCATGTGTCTTTTCAGTGGTAAATTCTGTGAAAATGCTAATCCACACACTTTACAAAAGAATGGTTTCTCTTCTATGTGTATTTGCATGTGTCTTTGCAAATGCGAATCATGTGAAAATGATGAACTACACACTTTACAATAATATAGTTTTTCTCTAGTATCTGTCTGCATGTCTTCCCCTATGAGTTTGTATATGTACCTTGAAGAGTGTATTTAATACAATTGCTAGTGTACACCCTTGGCAAGAGTAAATAGTCTCCTTTGTGCGGCTGTCTTTGATTATTTAAAAATGAACACACTCAAAATGTAGAACAACACTTTGAAAGACTATTTTTCTCTTTTCCAGTATGAGTTTGCATATGTATTTTCAAATTGATACCTGTGAATGAAAAAAAAGTATTATTAAAAAAAAAAAAAAACCCAGAAAAGTGCATGCAAAAATAAAAATGAAATCAAAAGAAATATGGAAGACCAGCAGTGCAATAATCAAGAATTTTTTTATTTATATTCAAAAATACATTTTCTTTGACCATTAGTTTAAGAATATAATTTTCTTATTCTATACACTTTTATTAAACAGTGGATAATAAATTTGAAGACGTGAAGGCACTACCAAAACAAAAATATAGTGTAAATGTAATTTGCATTAGATTAATGTGAAAGGAAAACCAGGTAGGAGTAAATTTTAAAAAATTTACATTATAAAGTATTCTTTATGTGAATAAAATAGTTTTGTTGTAATTCTGAAAATTTTATTGGTGATGAGGGTAGCAAATTATGCAGGAAGAAATTAGACAAAGATTTGTTTCTAAATTAATAAAAACTTAAAAGAACAATTTATGTTTAATTACTCAAATGAATATTGGTCTTTCTAATATACAAGAGTCTGTAAATAAATGCAAGAAAACAAATACATGTGAAAAAATAAAAACACCTGTATTGAAAAACAGTGCTTTCAAGACACAAAAACTGACAGAACAGGAGGTATGAAATTAGAATAATACTGTAATACTCTTATGATATTGTAGTCAAAGTGAAATATCAGAATTATGTCCTTTTTGTAGATTTATATAAAAAATAATCTAAAAATTACTAAAATAAAATAAAATTCTTTACAAAAAGAAAACAACATTAAAGCTTACACTTTTTGAATCTTATAACATTTTTATTTAATAAAAGAAACTCTTGTGATTAATTACAAAATTTTCTTACTTAAATAACATCTTCATGGATTTTTCTTTATTGGACACCACCACCCATAAAAAGTACTCACCAGATATTGGGGGGGAGGGGTTGAAAACACACCTCTCCAAAGTTTTTTAAGAAAACAACATATTCAGTAAAAATTCATTCATTAATGAATAAGTACTAAAAATTTTATGTGAATTGGATAATTCCCTGATTTTTGGCAAATATTTTAAAACAGGAGATAGTGGGTTTTTGCTTTCATTTTGAATAAAAAAAAAATAGCATCCATTTTCGTTAGGGACCTCCACAGTGTCAATAAAAAAAAATGAACATAGATGACAGGGAAAAGTTTTATCATCAAAGAATATTTTATAGAAAAATTTTTTAATCCATTTTAGAAACTTCAAACTTTTAATCTAAAATTTTGTTTCTACAATGTCAGCATTGTACCATAAATTAGTATAGGAAATTTTGCAGTGCAAAACACAGATTTGTAAATTCTTGCAAAAATCAAATAATTGTTGAATTTTAATGAAACATTCAAGACTTATTCACAAATTAATCAAATTATTTCAGAAATGTTTTTTATTCAGGAAATATTGGTAAAAACATTTTTAAATCTGTTAATCTCAACTTATTTAATTTTTTGAAATTTCAAGAAATTCTTTTTTTGTAGAACATAATGTTTATATTATCTATAAGCACAAGTTCTTGAAGAACTTAATTCACTGAATATTTTTGCTCAAACAAGACCCTGAGTTACAGAAAAACTGCTCTGAATTGTAAAATAAAAAATGCAATAAAACTAAGATATTATTGAATTAGCAAAGCTTTTAATTGCTTTTATGAATAAGACATATTATGGACACTATTAGTTAAGAAAAATATTTTGGGGGGATGCATAATGAGTTTTTACAAGAATTTTTTTTCTTTTTTTTTTAAATTTCAATTAGAATTTATAAAGTTTTAAATCTTTTAAAATTCTGTATTAATGTGTACCAGTTAGGTGATATTGTTATTAAGTTAAAAACTATATTTGCTAGTCATAAATGGAAAAGCTTAAAACAATTCAGCAACACAAAATATTTTAAAAGATAATTTTGAATTTTTTTTTTTTTTTGTGCGTGTACAAACATGCCAATTTTTGTAAATACAGGCATCCATATACAACATTATCAGAAAATAAGTGGGAACTATAGTAAATTTAAGGCTAAAGAACCTAAAATTCAATAAAATATTAGATTACAGAGAATATTTTCCTAAATTTTTAAGATAACTGAGTACTTAAAAATTATATAAAAAGGCATTCATGTCATATTCCTCAAGTAATTATCACAGATATGTCCCCCCTAGAAAAAAGAAATTAGACACACTTTCAACTGTCGACCTGTTAACACCTAATCAAAGCACCTCCTCCTGTGCTAAAATATGAATTTTGCAATATATTAAACTAAAAGTAAGTATTATATTTAAAATCAGAATAATTAAACTTTAAATCAGCTAATATTTCTCAAATAAAAAGTTTCAGAAAAGTATATTTTATTTATTTATTTTTTTTTTAATAAAGAGAATTACATTGCAATGATCAAGGACTAAAAATGGTGCTAAAATCAATTTTTTTTTTAGCAAAAAACAACAAAAAAAACCTCCTTCCAGTCAATTAAAATTAGTTTTTAAATACAGCAAAGTATTTTGCTCATTGGAAATATTAAATTTAAACTATTAACTTGAAAATAAAAGCTTCAAGAAAGATTTTTCATTTTAAAAAATTCATTTAGCATCTTTTTGTGGTAAAAAACATTGTTTTCAACATTCTTGCATAAAGTTTCAGAAAAGTATATTTCATTTTTGGAAGATATTTTTAATAAAGACAAATTCATTGTGATAATGGCTAAAAAAGAGCACTAATCAGCAATTTTTAGTTAAAAAATAAATTGACTCCAATTAATAGAATTTCTGTTTGAAATACACTACAGAGTATTTTGCTTACTAAAAAGAGTAAATTCAATCCTTTAGCTTTCAATTAAAGCTAAAATGAAAGCTTCAAGAAAGATTTTTAATTTATGAAAATTCATTTTAAACCTTAGGTATACCACATTAGTGGAGGTACCTATAAAATACTAGGGACTATAGTTGAGATAGCACCGGTCAAGCACCGCAGTGAATAATTTCTTCATAATAAATGCACATTACAAATTTCATGTTAAGAGAAAAAAGTAAACACAAAAATCAATTTAAAAGATTTTAATATTTATCAGAATGTATTTTCATGTAATTTTCTAAGACAAATTCTAAATGAAAACTTAAGTAGAGACATAAACTATTTAAAACCAAAACAAAATTCACTGCGATTAAAAGTTCAGTACATTAAATAAATTAAAAAAATGAGATCACTTTTAAAAAATCGCCTAATTCAATGTAGTTTTTGCATCAATAGATAACAGAAATATTGAATATTATGTACATTTTTTACAATACATCATCTTAATTATTTGATAGTAAAAAAAAAAAAAAAAAGAATCTGTAAAGTACGTATTTTTAATTGTAAACAATGAAAATAATACTTACTCTTTTTATCTTCTTTCATTTGATTTATTTTCCTTAGAACAAGGCAACATTATAGAGAAGAAAAAAGTATAAAATTTTAAATAAAGTAATGTCTTCTGGTTGAATTTAAATTTAAAACAGATGACATTCGCAATCGATCTGAAATGGTTCCCGAAGAGTGAACAATCAAGGGAGATAATTAAAACATAAAGAAGAAGGAGGATTTGACTTAAAAATAAATGATTTTGGTTTGGGAATATTTTTTTTATTTCTTTGTTAAATAAAGAGAAGATATTTTTTGTTCAATTAGGAGAAAAAAAAAATAATCTTATAATTTAAAAATACTAACACAATTAAATTTTATACCTTTTTTTGCAGTTATAAAAAAAAATTAGTATGCTAGTCAAGGACTGTAAAAATGAATCTGATTGTTTATTAAATTAATCTTCTTGTTTTTAAGATTAAATAATATTGAATTGGACTTTATTTAAAAAGTTAGAATAAAGGCGTGTTTCCCACTAATGTCAAAGGTTAAATTAAATAAGTAAGTGCATAATGATTTCGAAAGAAAATGTGTACAATTTTCTCAGGATGCAATTAGGAAAATTGTCTCTAGATCTGATCATCAATGTCATAAATAATTTACTAGAGTTTATTAGCACATGTATGAATATTTCATAACAATAAGAAATTAAATAACATAACGTATATTATACAAGTATTTTGTTTCAGAAAATGAGTTGATTAAAAATAAAAAAATAAGTATTTAACCTCTAGCCTATCCACTACTAAGGCAGGATGTGAAACAAGGTTGATTTTATTTTTAATTTTTCATGTGGTGAGTGCCATATTTGTGCTGCAAAATTTTTGTCCTTTGGCCATATGCACACAGTGTGCATATGGCCAAAAAGAGCCAAAGGACAAAAAATTTGCCCATCCCCCGCGACTATTGTCACGCTGACATCGATTACTACAGCGACACCACATAGTGCAATGAATCAGGAAGGTGTTGCTGCAGGGTTGGAATCCCCGGGACCAAGCGCCTTCTCAGATCTAAAATGAAAAGAACAGTTTACTACACTTCCAGCCAAAAGCGAATTCATCTACCAGAGGTACCACCAAAAATGGATGCGTTTTTCTTTACCGAAATGAAAGCAAAAAGTCGCTCCTCTGTTTTAAAAAAATTGCACAAAATCAGGGAATTATCCGATTCAAGAGAGATTTTTAGCACTTATTAATGAATTAATTTTATTTTATTTTATATTGGATACGTCATTCTATTAGAAAACTTTGTACAAATAAATAATCTGGTTGGATCAGTTTCGCCTGCTCTCTTCTGATATTTCTCGTATACGGTCGGGTATACGCTTTAATGAGGGGCGGGGGAATTTTTTTTTCGTTTTTTTTTTTACAATTAAAGAAAATTCCCTGAAGATGTTAATAATTCAGTAAAAATTTTATACAATATTATGTGGGAATAATAGTGAAAATTTGTCCCAAATTTCCCCCAAAATAATTCAATAAAACTAAAAAATATTTTAGGAGGTTTAGTGCTTGTATAATTTAATAAAAAAAAACTAAAACATTATTTTCTTTCAAAATGTGCAAGAAAAAAAAACAAAAAAAATAAGTGATGTGAATATTTATTTTAAAAAATTTACTTGTAATTTTAAAATTTTTCAATGTGATTTGGAAATTCATTCCATTGCTGTTCCTCACAAAAGTTCTTTTTATTGAATAAAGACACGTTTGAAGAATCAAAAAAAATTTCAAGTTTAATGCAATTATCAAGTGTCAACATTTAATTGTAATTTTTTATTTTTATTTTAGCAACTTAGATTTGTTTACGTATGGAAGTACAAAAAGAAATAATTCTGAATTATCATTTTTGTCTTCTCTTCTGTATTGGAGATGTAATTCAGAATAATTAGAAAATAAATTATTGGGTGCAAATAAATATTTTATGACCTCAAACAGGTAAGAAAATAAAGAAAGTGAAAAAATAAAAGCAATGAATTAAACTCAAAAAGTATCATTTCACTAGTTTTTAATTAAATTCATTTTTATACTCATAGTGTAAAAAAAATAAAATTAGTCATTCTACTAAATTTCATAAAAGTATATAGAATAGTAAAACTATATTGTTACTACTAGTTATATAAAGTTAAAGGTAATTTATTTTTAAACATAAATATTATTTTATTTTTTTATTATTGCACTGCTGGTGTCAGCATTTCTTTCCTTTTTCAGGCACTTTTGAAACCAGGGATGAAAGAAAATTACTTTTACTTTTTTTTTACTGATGTTGACTAATGACATCACGGGTTACTGTGAAGAGATAAACGTTACTTTCATTATGTTTTAATCAAAAGGTAAGCATTACTTTTACAAAATCCAGTTAATTAATCCTTAAATTTATACTAGTTTACTTTGAAACAAATCTCAAGAATAAATATTGGGTTTTTAAGAGATTTTGAAATTTGCTGTTTTCGCTTTTCCTCTATAATGTCAGTTCAGTCAGTTTTTTTTAGGAAGTCCTTGGTGTCAACCATTTAAAACTAATATAGAAAAAGTATAAGAATATTGACTTAATTTCATGTTAATTACTGTTTTAATTATAAAGACATTTTTATTTATGTTGAACGTTGTTATTTTATAGATACAAGTATTTAAGCAAATGCTCTGTTTAAGAAACAGTATTAAATAACATTTACTGGCCTGAATGTCCGAGAAATTTCATAGAAAAATATTCGTTCATAGACAGGATTCGAACCTGCATTATACGGAAAATACGCTGACATGCCTTAACCACTCGGCCACCAAATGCTCTGTTTAAGATAAACAGTATTAAATAACATTTACCGGCCTGAATGTCCGAGAAATTTTCATAGAAAATATTCGTTCATAGACATTTGCTTAAATACTTGTATCTATAAAATAACAACGTTAAACATAAATAAAAATGTCTTTTTAAATTGTCGGACCTTGTCCATTTTTTAACATATGACGTCATTTGTTTATATTCGATACGCCCATTATGAAACGAGATTCATGGAAGATTGTAGTTTTAGTTTATAACAGTAAATTCGACCTTGTTCATGGTAATGAGTGGTTAAGGCATGTCAGCGTATATGACAGTTCGTATAGGATGCAGGTTCGAATCCTGTCTATGAACGAATATTTTCATGAAAATTTTCGGACATTCAGGCCGGTAAATGTTATTTTACTGTTTATCTTAAACAGAGCATTTGCTTAAATATATCTATAAAATACGTTATAAATAAAATGTCTTTAATAAATAAATTGTCGGACCTTGTCCATTTCTTATATATATATATATATTATTATTATTATTATTATTATAAATAATATCATTTAAGTAAATTTACATGCCTGTTCAAACAAGTTGTAACATGATTATTTGGTTTGTCTGTTTTTTGGGTTATTTAATGCACCAATCTAAATATTTTGCATGCAGTTATATTTTTTTTGGGGGGGGAATAATAATGGTTTTAATGATACAAGTCTTACTAATTAACCCATAGCTATGGGGGTAAGAAGTAGATTCATAGCTTTGCCAAGTGTATTTGCATGTAAGTGAATATAATGAACCCAGTTGGAATTGAAACTTGGCTCTCCGACTAACAATTCTGAGCCATTATCCATTACACCACCCACACATCCAAGTTTACAGCACTTTCCCAAACCATCACCTATCTAGGTAATGTCCAGGCTCAACGTTGCTTAACTTCAGTGATCATATGGAAACTGGTGTTTCAGCGTGATGTGGCCGTGAGATTGTGGCATGATTACACACATGTATGGTTCTGTAGTGATGCTGTATGAATTGTTGGCTAGGGTCACCGTGAATATAATAAAGAAGGAAGGCTGTGTTCTTGTAAAACAACACCCCACATGAATTATGCACAACATACACGAGAGAAAAACAATCAAGCTCAGTGAACATTAATAATATATTGTATTAACAATGGTATACAAAAATCAACAATAGTATAAAGAAAGTTGCTTCCCTTTTTCCGTAATAAAAAAGGGTAAGTTTAGCAAATTAATGTTGAGTACAATATTGAATGTTATTTAACTACAAAGTTCAATTGAGGTCTTAGCTAAATTAAGAATAATTTCCACATTGTGTTATGAGATGTAATGTTCACGAGTGTTATCAATAGAAATTAGTTGGATTACTCGAATGAGTAATAATTAAGAATTAAAATGTCAATATAGCGCCGTACCTTATTTTCCAAGAATTGAACTGCTACTGCTGTTGGCTAACAGCGAGAGAGTTTATATAGTTATGCATAGGCTCCAGTGAGCTTGGCGCCAAAAATATAGAAAGATACTAAAATATGCGATTGGTCAGGAAATGGACCAATCCGTGATTTTAGAGAAAAATTCAAATGATGTGCGATGGCAAAATTGTCATATAATAAGTATCATATATTTATGAACCAATGACATTAAAGAAAGCAGAGGTGTGGCACATGTAAGTGATCACTACAGTTCTCTAAGCTCTCTAGCAAATGCAAAAAAATAGCTAAGATGGTGCTAAGGGTGAAGTGAGGTAACTCAAGGTTACTTGAAGAACGACATCTGAGCTGGACTTCTCACTAACAAAACTAAAATATTAAGTATTTAAAAGCATTATGCTACATTAAATGATAGTGATTGTGTCATATTTAGGTATTATATGACATAAATATAACACAATCACTATCATTTAAGGTATTGAGTCAGTCGTTCAAGTCTGAACCGACTGTTCAGTTAAACTCTTTTCCTACGGACGGGAGGAACCCAAAGGAGGCTATGCCGAAGGGCGGAGTCTCCTTCGGGAAGGTAGACCGGCCCTGAACCCGTTTATACGGGTTCAATGGGCATATTTTTGGCCGAGCCCACGGGCTTGGAATGCCCACGTTAAAAAGGCCTTGTGCCACATGACACCCTCGTGGGGGGGGGACTGAATATCATCATATTTAGGTATTAAAGCAAACATGAAACAGATTAGATAAAAGATATATACACATGCAAATGTACTCTGTTTATTCTTGGGAACTAACAAAAAGAAAAAGAAATTCAAAATATCTGACACCAGGAAATATCTGAAACGCAAAGTAAACAAAGAGAACAGGGCAAGAAATTGCCCAGTATTTATAGTGTAGGGAAAGCGTACCCTAGTGACAATTAGGAAATTAAGGAGGAGCTAACTCCAACAATTGAACTATTGATGACATTATATCACAATTAAAAATCGGATTTTAATTGAAAAGAGATCCCCCCCTCAAAGTCTATTTAACTTATGTTATGATGTTAATTTGGGGTTAATAAAGACAAACGCCAAATAACATGTAACAATAAAATGGGGTTTATTCGGTTGGTAAGTTGGTACAGATATCGCCTGAGTAGTCTATAACTAACTCAGCCCAGAACTTCTCCGACACTGTCTTTTGACATGCCACTAGTTAACGTCCTTCTTTGTAGACGAGTTCATCTCCAAGAGGGGTGGTAGGTTCCTACACAACACTTATGTCGACATTAAAACAAATGAACATTTTATATTCATTCGTGTCTATATTTTGATTAAAACTGAATTTTAGTTGAAAAAGATTTATTGACTCACTGAGATCATGTGATTTTTTCCTGTAAGACCTGCCACTGTGTGCTTTTGGGGCGTCTTATTTCTCTGGTCTCTACATTGCAACTACCCTTCGTCACTCTATCCCTCGATGACAGTCACTGGCAATGTACTCTGTTTATTCTTGGGAACTAACAAAAAAACACTGTCTTTTGACATGCCACTAGTTAACGTCCTTCTTTGTAGACGAGTTCATCTCCAAGAGGGGTGGTAGGTTCCTACACAACACTTATGTCGACATTAAAACAAATGAACATTTTATATTCATTCGTGTCTATATTTTGATTAAAAACTGAATTTTAGTTGAAAAGATTTATTGACTCACTGAGATCATGTGATTTTTCCTGTAAGACCTGCCACTGTGTGCTTTGGGGCGTCTTATTTCTCTGGTCTCTACATTGCAACTACCCTTCGTCACTCTATCCCTCGATGACAGTCACTGGCAATGTACTCTGTTTATTCTTGGGAACTAACAAAAAGAAAAAGAAATTCAAAATATCTGACACCAGGAAAAGGTCAGTAAAGATATTGTACAGTTCAGAGTAAGATGGTTATCAAAGAGACTGGTGTTATAGACAAGCGTATGGTTGCAAGAAGGAAATACAACAACAGCAGAAATAGATTTATGTAATTTATTTCAATAGGAACGTGTGGGTTTGGGACAGCTACCTTGTGGTATAGTTCATAAGCCGGCTGAAGATCTGGGTTGATCTCTCATAGTAGTTCTCACTGGTTGGCATGGCGCTCCTCCTGCTGACTGCCCAGACTGACCGTGACAGATCTCTTCCCTGGCCTCCTGTTGACTGCTAGTACTTCCCCATGTGACTCCTTTTATGGCATTTTTTATGGTTTAACAGGCTCCAAAAACGACGCAAGTATAATTAGGAAGGAAGCATTTTTATTGGTCGAAAAATAGAAACACTTTAAAACATTATTTTATTTTTCGACTGGAACTCATGCGTCAGGCCTGTGTGCAAATGACGATAATGGTCATTTTGTGACGGGGCCTTGTCCTGTTCACATCTGGCTCTCTCTCTTGAGTATGTTAGTTTATTTGCCTGCAAATCAGCCGAGATATGTCTTATTTTATTTTATAACACTGGTATAGATGTTCCCAGGCTTGGATACTTTGCTTAGTTAGTAGTAACATTAGTAATAGGGTTAAAATTATGAGAATAGTTTTTAATGTTCCATAAAAATAGACATTTATCACACAAAAACATACATGTGTTTAGCTATAATTTTTGTGAGTCTGTTGCCACATAACCCATTAGGGGTAAGGAAACTACCACATGTTCTTTAGCTACTGCTGACCAAAGAGGCAACATGGTAATGATATACTTCCTACTACTGAGTCTGAAATTTTCCTCCAAGCCACCATGTGTCTCTTTATCAACTTTTTATTCTAAATCACTATTGTTTCTGTTTGTAAAGTGTTTTCCTTGTTTTTGTATTTCTTGGAAATGTATTTTATTTGTCCATTTCCCCTTTTGAGAACTATATTTGTGTGGCGAACACATGTCAGTACAGACAAAAAAGAAGCCCTAAGTCACATATGGACATATCTGTCAAAACTAGTCATATCCAGGTTTTCCCCGTTGACAGCGAGGCATGTCTAGATACAGGCCTCTCTGCAAAGATAGTTGTGTATAAATTTAGGTAGACAAAAGCAAATGTTGATAAGATAGTGAGGGTCACAAAGCACTGCACAGGAACATCAATCAGATGTGCACCCCCTTGTTTGGGGTAGTACTCAAAAATAAAGGTTTCTGCTAGTGAAGGTAACTGATTGTACAATGGGGTTGTACTTAGTCATAGAAAAAGACATTTGATAGTCCATTTTTTATTGTTTTGTCTTTTCATGGTATTTTTCACTAGTTGGACAATTCTTTCAATGAAACCATTTGATTGAGGATATCTTGGGTTGATTTCCATTCATTGGCAAAACTTCAAAACTAATTTGTCAAAAAATACAGTGTGATAGATAAATTGTTGTCTAAATTATGCAAAAATGAAAATAACACTGACATCTCATTTTAACAGATATATTTAACAAAATTACACAAAAATATCTTTAAATACTAAAGAGTAAATTTATTCAATAAAATCCCCTTGGCATCAAGCATGGCCTCCAGAATCTCTTGCAACTCTTCTGGATGGTCTCCTTGTTGAAGTTGGTGAATGCTGCCATACTCCTTGCCTTCAGTTCATCTTTGGTCTTACAAAGAGTTTTGTTGGTTTCTCACTCAACTGCACCCCACACATAATAATCAAGAGGGTTGTAATCTGTGGAGTTAGGTGACTAGATGTAAGGAGGGGTGTGGTTGCAGAAATTGTCTGATAGCCATGACTGTGTTCTCCTGCTTGTGAGGCTTACTACAGAGTCCTGTTGCCAGGCATAGGAACTTCCAGCAACCACCCTCTTGGCCAAGGGTAGCACTACCTACTCAAGGGACTTGATGTAGGCCTGTGTTGAGTCTGTGTCACCAACAAATTTGGGAGTTCTTTTTTTTTATCAGAACAATCAGAGTGAGTTTTCCAAACTGTTGTACCTTTGTAATCACCATTAGACTCATCCAACTCTTTCCTCAGATTGACACCAAAACACTTTGAAATGTCTGTATTGTACAGCATGCCATTTCCAAATGTCTGGCAAAGTGAATTGCATCATGGTGCTCTTTTTCTCACAGACTGTGCCCAACTATACTGTGCAGTGAACAAAATCAAAAAATGCGCATGCACAAAATTAAGATATAAATTGGTGACAATTTACTCATCGTACATTGTATATAGCATTGTTTTTCTAAAGGTGTTCTTGGATACCAAGAACAGCAAAAATTTTGAATATTTGATGCAGTTTAAGCTGGTGACATTCTTTATCATCTTGATAAAAGGCATTTTGTTATATTGGTCATCAATCTATCTATATATAAAATTCTGTGACTTCTGTTAGTCCATCAATCACACCCTCTAAAATAGCCATTTCATGACTAATCAAAAGTAAATTTTGGGGAGAAGTGCAAATAAAGGGGTACAAAGTTCACTTAGTTTTACTAGAGTGAGGAGCTCAGTGCAATAAATTTTTATTCATTTTTCTGTAAAAATTGAAATTTTTATTATTTTATACAAAGTACTCCCATTATCCTAAAAGCAATTTAATGATTAAAATTACAAATACTTATTTAATAAAATGCATTATTACTTTTTGCATGTTTTCTTTAAGTTTTTATACATATTTCATTCTGATTGTTTACAACATAATTTTTAAAAGATTAATGGCTAATGTATCTGCATCTATCTATCTATATATAAAATTCTGTAACTTCTGTTAGTTCATCCATCACACCCACTAAAATCAGCATACATTGATCAACCAAAACATAGTGCATAGTTTAGCACAATAAATTTTCATTAATTTTTTTTTGAAAATTGAAAGGTTTATTATTTAACATACAAAATACTCCCACTATTTTAAAAACGGTTTAATAATTAAAATGATACTTATTTAATAAAAATGCTATATTGCTTTTTGCATATCTTTTAATTAAATTTTTATTTATGCAAGAATCCAGTTTCCAGTTCGCTCTGCATTTGTGAGAACTATAAACAAATCACAAGGCTAAATGCTTCAAAAAGTTGAAATTTGGCTCCAGGAAGAAATATATATGCATAACCAGTTGTATGTTGCATGCTCAAGAATAAGAAATCCTAAGAATTCATTCTTCACTGTTAAAAAGGAAAAAAAAAATAAATTTCTTAAAAAATATTGTTTACCATAAAGTGCTATAAAATTAAAGAAATTATTAAACTGTGAAGTAGGGTTTTTGTCCCTGGTCATCAATTTATTGTTACTTGTTTTGGTATTTTCAATTCTTCATTTTTTGTAGCTTCTTATAAATCTATTTGTTTCTGTACTGATATATCAACATTATGTACTGTAAGATCTAATTCAATTTATTTGCCTTCTGTCGGTTGTACTCTTAATAGATAATCTGGAACTCTCATTTCTTTGATTGGTTTGTATATGATTTAAGTGTCATATGGTTGTAGTCTGGGGAAAGTAAAACAAAATTGATAAATAAAATAATAATGAATGATAAAAAAAAAATAAATGAAAATACATTTACCCATGATGCTAAGAATAAAGGAACCATTTAGGTGGCACTGTTGAAGTCTATAAAAAGGCAAACATTTGCTGTGTTGCATTCTTTCGCCTTCTTGCTCCAAGATATAGCACCATGTGGTAATTGCATTCCCACTGGGAATGTTACTTTCCCTGGTCCACCGACAACTGAATTCTTTTCATTTTCCAACACATGGCACTTGCATGTGCCTTCCAAAAACCTCGATCTATGAAGTAAATCAAGGTTTCTTTTTGGTTGTTCCAACTCAACGCAAGACTGACTTGAGCACAACCAGTATAATGATGCTTATACTTACTCATCCTAACTTCTGAACAAAGAAAAAGAAAACAGACATACCATAATGATGTTTAAACCTTCCAGCAAGAAAGTAAGTACAAACTTTCCTTTGGTTGTTCCAACTCTGCACAAGGCTGACTTGAGCTTGACCATTAATATGTTGCTTATACTTCTGTCAGTTATGTACCATGTGTGATACACGCTTAGGCAATCATGTATCTTTTGATACATGACTGATGAGGCAAATTTTTTTTCGCTGCAGTTGGTTGCCATTTCTTCTGCAGTAGACCAGTTGCCATTCAAGGCTATAGAACCTGATTTGTCCTGCTATTTAGCCATAGTTGGGAAGAGAAGAAAAGGCTTCATACTTTTCCCAAGAGTATTAGCATGTAAGTGAATGCAATGGATTTGACTGGAATTTGAACTTGACTCTCCAATTCCTCAATACAAGCCACAATCCATTGTTCCACCATGCCTTGTACTTACTCTAAATTTTGGACCAAAATAAAAAAAAAGAAAGACATACCCAAGAGACATTAAGAACTTTGTTTTGTTAGTCACTATAAAAATAATAAATGGTCCGTAGTAGAAACCCAAGCTTCTTCTTTAATTGTTTAAATGTGAACATGCACCCTATCTAAAATACAGATAATCTTTTAACTCCTTAACAACATTCTTTGCAGTGTTGGGAGTGCTTGTGCAATGGTTTGTAGTCTGATTCAATTTGAAACTATTTCTCATATACACATGAAATCTTTCACATGCAAACACCGCTGAAAGTAGCTCTCTTTCTATATTTGTCTATAACTCTGAGGTAAGGTATTGTAACTATTTACATTGTTTGAACTGTTGCCCTCATCTTTATTGCCATATTCAGGTTTCAGTCATTCTATGCTCCGGCCTTTTTCAGGTGATATATTTTGGAATTTTGATTATTTTTTTTTAATCCAAGTTTTTGTTCCCTCTGCTGTTGCAAGGTATTGAATTTGGGTAAGTCATTTTTTGAATGTACTTCAACCAACATTTTTATCCCAGTGAGTGAATTTTTGGGACTTATAAATCTAATGTCTCAGTAACAAATTTTTTTACCAGAGTGTGTTCAGTACCTCAAAGCAGAGGAAACAAAAACTTGGGGAGTTGAGTTACTAAAAGAATTAACTGAAACTTATGTATCCTAAAAAGGCATTGCACAAGAAATTAGAACAATCTACCTCCATGGACTAAAGAAACAGTTTGGTTCAAAATTCCAATGAAGTCAACCAGAGAATACAATGGCAAAAATGTTGTGAATATGGCATGATGATGAGGATAACAGTCCAAATGCCGTAAATACTCTCTATGTTTGTATATCTTGATTTGGCATCAGTCAGTCTCACGCTAGTAGATGCCAACAATTTCCCCATAACTGATTAATGTTGCACCTAGGTCCAACATGCTTGAATCTATTTGAATTGTTGTCTTTGCATTAGGTTTAAAGTAAGCTAAGCAGAAGCTTTCAAGCATACAGTCTATCAGTTTTTGAAAAGCTTTATCATGTGTTATTCCAATAATAATCGGTATCTTTCATGATTTCAATGGAGCTGTTTTGGAACTAAATTCTGGTATAAAAGGGCTTAGATATTAGATCCACACCTAGAAATTACTGAAGTACTTGTTGGTTTGTATATGTGGGCCTTGATTTGATTTTGCCACATTTTTCTGAATCAGGGTGAGAGCTATTCTCATCCCAAATAAAATCATAAAATCTTATATTTCTGTCATTGCATTTGTCTTTGTTAAAAACTAAACCATATCTTCTGGCTGTATTCATTGTTTTTCACAAGTTTTTTTATGTTCTTCAATTGTTTTGCCATCTATGCAATAACATCAGATATTTCAATGGCTCCTGCACAACCTTCTAGTATTTGGTTCATTTTATTTGTTGATATATGTCCTGTGACACCTTAAGACCAAAGATACACTTAAAAACCTGAACCTACCAAGATGTAAGTAGACTTGATTCTTCATCAAGGTGTATTACCCAGTATCCATGTTTTGCATCTAGCTTGCAAAATATTTAGCACCAGCTAGTTTATGAAACAATTTCCTTGGTAAGTACTTTTAATGTATTTGTTTAGCTGTTTAGGATTCAAGCAAATGTGTAATTCACCATAGTTCTTCTGCTACAGGTAATTGCATCATTTCAATCACTTTTGTGATCACACCAAGATTTTCCATTTTGTCTAATTCTTTCTCCATTTAATCTTTCATGTGATACTCGATATAAATGAATTCATTTTACTGTTGGAGCGAAAAGAATTACCAAATATTAAGATATTCTCCCAGTTTTAATTTTCAATTTAAAATGATGATATTAAATGAACCTTTATAGGAGGGAATTCATTAAACTGTTGTATGAAAAACAATTACCAATGTTAGAAAATAACATTATGCTATGAAGTAGTGACCTTTGCTCTTGCATAACAGAAAGATTTTATGCCAAAAAGAATGTTTTACAGTTGAAATTCTTTTTCTTTCATTAACATTAGATAAAACAGGATATTAAATTCAAATTTTCAGAGAAGATCAAATGTGAATAAATTCATGAATAGAGAATGTTAAAAAAGAACAATAATTAAAATATTTACATCTAACATTTTTTTGTGGCGAAATAATTTTCTTCATTTCCAGTCTTTTTTAGTTAATAGGTTCACCAAATCACACTCCTTCACTGTCTTTTGAATCAGAGTAGAGTTATTGCCCTTGTTTCTTGTTTAGGATTGGATTTCCAATTCCTTCTCTTAAATTCTTCTCATTCTCTTCAATGTCTTAGTGGTATGATTGCCTTCCTTGTTTGGGAAGAAATGATTAAAAAAAGAATAACATGGAATATATTTCTATGCCTTATAAATTTGCAAAAAATAGTATTAACAGCAAAGTCATTAAAATTGTTATGGTAATTTACCTACGCACACATGGACTCTACCAGCTATAAATAGGAGCAGGTACTGCCTTTTAGAGAGGGAAGTTTCCAGCAGTCAGCTCTGGCAGTCGAACTGAACATTCTTGCTATAACACTCTCGTTTGTATATGTTTTGTATTACTGTTTCTGTTAATATATTTGTTGAACTCAATTCCTCTCTTTGTGTCTTTATTTCTGACCCTAACAAGGCCACAACAAAGATACACTTTTGTTTTCTAGTTCTCTTAAATGCTATGTCAATTTAAGACACAGGCGATAATTACTCTCCACAACTTCTTTTACTTTATTATCTGTGAGTTGTCATGCATTTTTTTGGCAAAGATAGTGGTTTCTCATTGCTTTCTCCATGGTTTAGAATTCAGTTTTCCTTCTCTTAGATTGGTTGGCACCAAAGATTAGAAAACCCAGTCTGATGTTTTGTTTATCTCATAGCTGGGGATGGAAGAAATCTATTTATACCTTTGCCAAGGACATTTCTGTGAAAGTTAATGCAACAGATTGATCTCCAACTTTAAAAGACTTTGCCAATAGATCTTACCACACCAATAACTGTCATGCTTCGGGGATGTAAAACCGGCCCTGAACCCGTTTATACGGGTTCAAATGGGCTATTTTTTGGCCGAGCCTAATGGCTTGGGAATTGCCCACGTTAAAAAGGCCTTGTGCCACATGACACCCTCGTGGGGGTGGGGGTGACTGAATATCGTCATGCTACCTGCACATTCATTTATTTTCTAGCAATTGTTTGAATTACGTAGCATCAGTGCAAGCATAAAGCATATCAGGAATCATTATTATTCAGAAATATAATAATAATAATAAATAAAATTTTACTGCCTGAATGTTAAAAAATTGATCTTATTAACATTTCCTGTAATGAACAAAAAATTGCCAACTCTCAATTGAAGCTTAAAAATTGATTTACCTTCAATTTAAATTCACTTTACTTACAGCCACACCACGTTGAAACACTGGGTCTTGTATGATCACCAAAGTTAAGTAATGTTGAGCCTGGTCAGTCCCTAGATGTTTGAATGCTTCAGAATACCTGGTGTTGTAAGCTTGTATGTGTTTGTGGTGTAATGGATAATGGCTCAGAATTGTTAATCGAAGAGCCGAGTAAGAATTCTTGTTGGATTCGTTATATTCTCTTAAATGCAAATACTCTTGGAAAAGGTCTGAATGCACCTCTTCTCCCCCAGCTATGGGTTAATTAGTAAGACTTGTATCACTAAACCATTATTATCTCCAAAAAAATAAAAAATAAATAAAATAAATATTGTGCATAAAATATTTAGATTTTGGCATTAAATAACACCTAGAGGTTGATATGCTGCTAAAAAAAAAAGAAGCGAATCAAATAGCATCTAAAATGTCAGGCCAGTGTATATTTCTTTCTTTAGTATGAAAAAAAATTTGAACATCTCCACATAAAACAATGGTATTGCATGTTTTAGGATGTTTGCTAAAAATGGAATTGTCTGTATAGTAAATGTGGAGTGATTAGCTATGGTTAAATGTAAAATAAATAATAAAACTTTCCAACGAACAGAATTGATAAAGTTCGCAATAATCAATAACAAGAAAAAGAAAAGAACAGAGCAAAAAATTTAAATTCACTTTTGTGTAAATATTAATGAAATAAGGTGAGCTCATCTGTACATTTGGCTCGGATATTTCCTTATGGATTGTAAATCTGTAGAAACTTGTATAAAATATCAGCTTAAACATTTTAATAAAAGAATCAGTTCAGTAATACAAAACAGCACTTGGAGAGATAAGGACTTTTCTCAAAATTATGATAAAGTTGGGTGGAGGTGAGATTAATACTGAAGTAGGGTGGGGGTGAGATTAATACTGAACTTGGGTGGGGGGTGAGATTAATAAGGTGAGGTGATATTGGGGAAGGGTGAGGTGAGATTAATAATGATAACAAGATTTTAATCTTCATTACTTAACATTTTATTCACTCCAGTATCTTTTTAGTTACTCTCAGACTGTAGTGTGAACCCTGCTCTCATCTCCTGGTTCAACACACAAACCCTACATTCTCTGTCTGTGCTGTGTGAGAGACTGTTCCAAATCGTTTCTGGGGCAGTTATATATATATATATATATATATATATATATATCTGTCAACATTCTTGTTCCCACATTTGCAATACCAAATCCAAGTGTGCAACTGCAATCAGAGTCCTGTACTAACCTCAGGTCAACCTTGCACCTGACTTCCTTTGATAGTCCGGTGTGAAATTTGAGTGTAAAAATCTATTCAAGCATAATAGCACAAAAACTGACAAATTTAATGAATCATTTTCAAATCTGTCATGACTATTCAATTTATTAGACGGTTTATGGTCACATAACATTGAAACACCAGTTCTTGTATGATCACCAAAGTTAAGCAATGTCAAGCCCAGTCAGTACCTAGATGGATGACTTCTTGAGAATGTCAGGTGTTGTAAGCTTGGATGTGCGGGTAGTGTAATGATAATGGCTCAGAATTGTTAATCAGAGAGCCAAGTTCCAGTTTCAGTTGGGTTATATTTATTCAAGTGCAGATATCTTTGGGAAAGGTATGAATCTGCCTCTTCTCCTCCCAGCTATGGGTTAATTAACAAAACTTGTGTTACTAAATCATTATCTTCAAAAAAAATTTCTTACAATCTAAAAAAAATATTTTATGGCTTTAAGTAACCTGCAAAGGGTAGATAAGCCATAGAAAATGACAATTTATTGAAAGCAATACCTTTACATTGAATACCTTCAAACATAACTATGAATAATTTTCATCTAACTCTTCATTGACAAAAGAAAATTTAAATTATACTCACATATATTTTTAATCTTCATAGTGTTTTTGTTTTAATAATATAGGGTGCTGCTTTAGTGTGTGTCCTACTGATCAGTGTATCCAAGACCACATTTGTATCCTACATCATCTAATGTAAGGGGAAAAGTAAAAATAGAAGGAAGGATGTCATTTATTGTTGTATTATAAAATTTAAAATAAAAATTAAAAAAATTTGATTAAAAAATCCTAAAACAAAATATTTGAATCCTTTAAATGAAAACATTGAGTGTCTTTTAATATCTGTCTATATTTCTGAGATGAGGTATTATGTATATTATTTACATTATTCGGACTATTGTCCTCATCTTTGTCGCTATATTTATTACAATGTTTCGGCTGTTGTATGTTCCGGCCTTCTTCAGATGGTTGGAATGTCAAACTGAGCGAAATAAAGGGTTCAGTTCGACATTCCAACCATCTGAAGAAGGCTGTAGAGTACAATGGCCAAAACATTGTAATAAATATGGCAACAAAGATGAGGACAATATTCCGAATAATGTAAATAATGTCTTTTAATATATCAAGAAAAATGTCGGGACAATGCCATAATGATGTCAGATAATAATATGGTGGTAGGATAAAGACTAAAGCAGAAACTGATTGGTAAAATATATTTCAGTCAGTTATATGCCATACGTGATACACAGTTAGGAGATCATGTATCTTTTGATACATGACTGACGAGGCAGATTTTTTCCCGTAGAAGGTTGCCATTTTTTCTGCAGTAGACCAGTTGCCAGAAGGTTGAACCCATTTTTTCATGCTGGGGGAGAAGAAGAGGATTCATACATTTAGACCAGTGAATGCCATCCAAGAACTCAGAACCCAAGTCTGTCCATGTATATTTACCCATAACTGGGGGAGGATACAAACAAAGCAGAAACTGATTGGTAAAATATATTTTCAGTTATATGCCCAATGGATACATATTTTTTCCCGACAGAAGGTTGCCATTTAGCATAGACCAGTTGCCAAGGCTATAGAACCCAGTCTGTCCTGCTATTTACCCATAACTGGGGGGAGAAGAAGAGGATTCATACATTTCCCAAGGGTATTAGCATGTAAGTGAATGTAATGGATTCAACTGAAATTTGAACTCAGCTCTCAAATTCCTCAAATCGAGCCACTATCCATAGTATATTTACAATGCTTTAATAATATATGATACAAATGTGGTGGTAGGATACAAACTAAAGCAGAAACTGATCGGTAGAACACACGGCATTGAATATAGTTTTATTTAGTAAACTGGTCTTAGGTAAATTACTTGAAAACAAAGATTCACAAACCTGAAAAAATGGGTTGCTTTTAAGTGAATATTCAGATGTTTTACTGTTTACATTATTTATATTTGGATTATGGTCTGTGGGGATAAAATAAAAATACAAAATTAAATAAAAGTACAAAATAAAATAAACATTAAAATCTCCCAGGAGTCCTCTGACAGGAAAGACAATTTACGCATGTGCAAAAAAGAGAGAGAGATTTCCTGGCGCCAAAGATAAACTAGAAGAATCTCTCTCTTTCTTGGTTGGACCTTTGACTGGTGAACACGTGCCAACTGTTCGGGAAGGAAATTCCCCAAGAAGAGGTTGTTGGAATCCAAAAGAAGGAAATAAAATCAGTGTACCAAACTGTCCCACTAGTGTCTCCGTATCCTTCCGTCTTTTCTTTGTCTATTTATTTCAGCGACGAAGGCAATTCAATGAGTTTTGGATGTTTAGGTGAAAGAATCAACCCAGCAGTAATAGCCATAACATCTATAGGTCCTCATCTTTGTTATTGTCACAACCTTTCGACCATTGTGCCCTCTGGCCTTCATCAGATGCTTGTCAAACCTGGTAACCTTCAGGGAATCTAAAACTGAATTCCTTATTTAATCTACAAGATTTTTCTTGCCCTACTGAACAGGTCTAAGGATATCTCATCTAGTTTTTATTTAGTACTGCTCAGTCACTGCTTGCATTGTTTCCACTGAGTTTGTACTACATTTTTTTATAATCATTTCACCCACAAGCAAAGTGATAGTGCCACTAAAATGCAAGGGGTTACTGAGAGTGAAAGAGAATGAAAAGCCTTTAGAAAGAACCCAATCCTTAACAGGAAAAAAGGGATAAACCTCTAATCTTGTTCAGCAGATGGGGAAGGAGTGTGAATTAGGCTATAAGTAAACCTCCAAGAAGTGAGCTTACAATTACTCACCAAATTCATGAAATAATGCTTCAATCTACTAGGCTATTGTCCCATGGGACAATCCTGAGTGTAGAACTTGCAGCAGAATGAGAACAATCTAGCCTCTTAGATAAAATATGGTGGTTCAATTTGAAATTCACTGAAGGTTACTCAGATTAACAAGCTCGTGATGAAGACCAGTGGGCACAATAGGGTAGAGTATTCCCCGTTCTGCTGACTATATCGAGGGACATCTCATCTATTTCATATTTAGAACCAATGCATTAATCCACTTGGTTATTATTGTAACTGACCCCCAGTTTCAATGTAAAAGGTTCACACTTCTTATTGATGCTATTCTTTTGACTTTTAAATATTTGGGGCTGTAAATTTACTGTAGTTATCACTCTTACTTCCTGTCAATCTTGTGTATAGAAAATGAGCATGTTTAAGCACATTAAAAAAATCAAAATTCATTTAAAAATATTGGCATGTGATGATTTGTATTAAGATTTTCAATCTTTGATTAGTAAATATAGTTTTCACTAGTTCTAACCTATAAAGGGTTACTGAATAAAGAATAACCAAAATGGAGGTTGGAAATGAAATGGTAATCTTTATAACATCAACAAAATACAATACTCACCAGCAGTGTGAAGTAGTAGTAGTCCACCACTGCTAGTGGTGGACTACTTAGACATCATATTACTCCCACTTACAATAGTGTCCAACATATTTATGAGGATTGGGACATACCCATTAGTGTTCATAGGTATAGCATATAACAACTTAATATCTAAAAGGGACAAATTAAGACAGAATTTTAAAAGATTAAAAAATATCTAAAATTTAATAAATTATTAAAATGGAAAAAAACGAAACCAAATTTTGTAAGAATTCATTATTCATCAAAACATTTTAATTAAGACAGTAGTGTCCTTAATACATCTTATATACAAAGTCAATTGAAAGCTTTTCTAATTATATAATATCTTAGTTTGATTGCATTTTTTATTTTATGATTCAGAGCAGATTTTCAGTTAATGAGTAACTGCTTAAAAAAAAAAATTGATGATTTACATTCTCCAAGGAGTCTTGAGAAACCTTGGATCTGTGCCCAAAGAGTTATGCCTCAACTGCTGATGGTGGTGCAGCATTTTTTATGGTTGTACAGGTCCATACAGAAGTGACAGTCTCGACTGCAATGAATGCATATGAAGATGCTTTGTTTTCTTTCCATTGAGCATGCTTTTCCCCAGTGGCAAGCCTTCATTTCTTCTCTCTTCACTCCAGACCTCAGTGTAAATCACGTCTCCAGCATGAGTGATTGTTGGCAATGTCTTCCCACCTTTTGATGTCCATTGCTGCCATGTCCCTTTTGCAGATGTCCTTGAAGCAACGATGTGGCTGCTATTGCACTCTCTTGTCAGTGTCCCGTTCCCTGTACAGAAGGACCTTTGGAATTCTCCCATCCAGCATACGGTATGCATGTCCAAGCCAGAAGAGCTGGCCCTGTTGGAGAAGGGGATATAGGTTGGGTAACAGGGCACAGGTGAGAACTACAGCATTAATGACCTAGTCAAATTAATTGGTGCCCAGAATCACCTCAGTGAAAATGAAAGCTACTGAGGGGTCCCTCCTGTCTGGAGTATAGGCTCCAAATGTTGCTGCCAAGTACTAGGTAACAGATAATAGCAGTAGCTAAAGAATATGATAATTTCATTACCTCTAAGGGGGTCACATGGTAACAGACTCACAGAAATTACAGCTAAACACATGTATGTATATATGGCTAATAAATGTATATTTTTATGGAATATTAAAAACCCTATTATTAATGCTACCATGCTAATACTAAGTAGCAATGCCTCCAAACCTGGGAACACACATACTGGTCCCTTTCGTGACTATTACAATTATCCCATGGGACAATCCTGAGTTTAGAACTTGGAGTAATTGAAAAGAATCTAATGAAAACCAGTGGATAGGACAGAAATATTGTGATAATAATAAAAATGAGGACAATAGTCGGAGTGTAAATAATAACATCTCATCCCAGAAATCAAGGTAGAAATTACAGATGTTTGTTATTTTACAAATTTAAAAAAAAGTAAAACAGAAGATCTACATAACAGATTCACCTTTCCAGTGTGTAACTGTATATATTAGTGAAAAATTGTCTCTCATGAAAAGAATCAAAAATTATTTTTCTAAGAAAAACGGAATATGTTTTCTCTGCAATATGTTCTCACACACCTTTTCAGATTAATTCAGCAGAGAGAAAGCACTACATGATTTATAATTATGTTTCTTGCCAGTGTGTTTATTTAATGGCATAAATCATTATGAAAAATCATTCAATTAGTGTATGTTTAATGGCAAATCAATGAATAGTAAAGCTTATAAGAGCTTTAATATTCATTTTTTATTACAAAAATGTATTGCTGGTAATTTTTTTTTTTTTTTACTATGAAAATATATTGCTGGTATTTTCGCTATAAAAATGTATACATTCATAGAGTTTTGACCTGCTGTCATGTCCCTTTTGCAGATGTCCTTGGGAAAATCCTGAGTGTAGAACTTGCAGCAAAATGAGAACAATCTAGCCCCTTAGATAAAATATGGTGGTCACCAAAGGGACCAGTATGTGACTTAAGATATATTAAGGACACTACTATTTTAAATGCTACGCCCTTTACAAGAATGTAAGAATGTTTCTATTTGGCCATAGCTGGGACCCGAACAGATGCTACCACTGCAGGTCAGGGTAGACCTGAGAACAACAGCAATTAAGAGGTGGTTCCATGCATCTCAAAACTTCCCGATCAGAGGCCTTACTGCTGGATGTAGTTTATCATCATGCCCAGGACACCAGTATGCTTGCAAACATTAACCAAAACATAACTTTCATGGAAAGAAGATTCACATACTTTACAGTTTCTCACCGGTGTGTTTTTATGTATATTAACTCAAATGTGACTTCTTTGGTAAAAGTCACATGCCTAACAAGAATATGGCATCTTCCTAGTGTGTGTTCGCATGTGTCGATTGAAATGTGAATTCTCTGTAAAGGAAGAGTCACACAATTTACAAGAATATGGTTTATCTCCAGTGTGTGTCCGTACATGAACAACCAAATCTGATTTCTGTGAAAAGGAAGAACCACACACTTCACAGGAATATGGCTTCTCTCCAGTGTGTGTTCGTACATGAACCACCAAACTTGATTTCTGTGTAAAAGAAGAGCCACAGAATTCACAAGAATATGGTTTTTCTCCAGTGTGAGTTCGCACATGCACCACCAAACTTGATTTCTGTGTAAAGGAGGAACCACAGAATTCACAAGAATATGGTTTCTCTCCAGTGTGTGTTCGCACATGCACTACCAAATCTGATTTCCTGGAAAAAGAAGAGTTACATGTGTCACATGAATATGGCTTCTCTCCAGTGTGTGTCAGCACATGTCGGCTCAAATGTGATTTCTTTGAAAAGGAAGAGCCACACACTTCACAAGAATATAACTTCTCTCCGGTGTGAGTTCGTATATGCCCCACCAAATGTGACTTCTGTGAAAAGGCAGAGCCACATACTTCACAAGAATATGATTTCTCTCCTGTGTGGGTTCGCATATGTCGATTCAAAAGTGACTTTTCTGCAAAAGAAGCAGCACATAATTCACAAGAATATGGTTTCTCTCCAGTATGTGTTCGCATATGTCCCACCAAATGTGACTTTTGTGAAAAGGAAAAACCACAAACTTCACAAGAATATGGTTTCTCTCCAGTGTGTGTTCGCATATGCACTATCAAATCTGATTTTCGTCTGAAGGAAGAGGTACACAATTCACAGGAATATGGTTTCTCTCCAGTGTGTGTTCGCATGTGCACCACTAAATTTGACTTGCGTGAAAAGGAAGACCCACACAGTTCACAAGGATAAGGTCTCTCTCCAGGATGTGTTTGTACATGCACCATCAAACTTGATTTCTGTGTAAAAGAGTCACAAAATTCACAATATAATTCCTCTCCAGTGTATGTTTGCATATGTTGGCTCAAATTTAATTGCTTTGAAAAGGAAATGCCACACCCTTTACAAGAATGTAACTTCTCCCCAGTTTGAGCCTGCATCTGTCCTACAAAGTGTGACATCTGTGAAAAGGCAGAGCCACACACTCCACAAGAATATGGTTTCTCTCTAATATGGCATTTTAAATGTTTTTTGAAGTGGATTTTTATCCACAAGAGTCAAACATAATTTTTTCTGTGTAATTTTCCATGTTTTTGTTTCTTTTTAGGCTGTGAAAAAGAAATTAATATTTCATGAACAAAGATTCCCCTGCAACAGATGAATATAATTTCTTCCCAGTTTATGATTCCATATACTACTTCAAACTTGACTTTAGTGAAAATGAAAAGTCACCGACTTCATAAGAAGTTTTTGTCTGCAATGTTTTTGTATATCAACCACCAATTTTAACTTTGTGTAAAGGAATATTCATGCAGTTGACAAGAATAGGGTTTCTCTCCAATAAGTTTTTAGTTGTTCTAAATTAGATAATTTACAGCCACAAATTTGACAATATTTTCTTCAGGGTAGTTTTCCGTATATTCTTGATGTGTCACAAAGAAAAAGATTCAAATTCACCAAATGGTTCTTTAGCTGGAACACCTGTAAAAAAAATAAAATAAAAATAATTAAACTTAACATAGGATATAATATT
Source organism: Acanthosepion pharaonis (assembly GCA_903632075.3). Taxonomy (NCBI): domain Eukaryota; kingdom Metazoa; phylum Mollusca; class Cephalopoda; order Sepiida; family Sepiidae; genus Acanthosepion; species Acanthosepion pharaonis. The sequence goes on from CAHIKZ030002589.1 coordinate 1,168,320, forward strand.
TCAAGATATTAATGTGATTTTCATTTTTTTCAAGCAAGTTTCATATGCATTCAATTTTTGTGTACAGAATTCTTTTATGATACAGACAATATTATTTTTCAAGAAATAATTCTTCTTCCATACTTTCAGATATTAATGAAATCATAAAAAAGCATAATTTTGTTACTAATAGACATTTCTTTCATTGTATAGACATTAATGGTGGCAATATGTTTTAAAGGCACCTTGTTAAAATGTGTCTAAATAAAATTTAAGATTTGCTTAATTCAGCTGAATATTCCTTTCTTTTTGAGAAAGAAACTGAAAATGTAGTTCTTTTAACAGCTAAAAATATCAGTTTTCTCTTTAGTGAATAACTAAATTGTCATTATTTTTAGAAACGTACAATAGTCATAAATATTAGGCTGGATCACATATACCTGCAAAAAAAAGCAAACATTTTAAGTATATGCTCATCAGTGAGAAATATTAACATAAAATGACAAGCCACATTTGCTAGCATCAGTTTAACAAAATGTTTATCAAATGTAAAGAACATTTGATAGTAATGGAAACAGTTACAAAAATTCAACTTCAATCTGTCAACTTTAACAAAAAAAAAACTTTATGTAAGAATAAAAAGAGTATTTCCTACATTGGTTATATCAAATCCACCAATTGCACTAACAGATTTAAAATTGCAATACCCAGAATGATACTAATTTTTCCCAGGATGTGTATGTTAGTGGGGGCAAAAGATTATATAAAATTCAGTCCTTGGCCATCTTGTGATACAGTAACACTCATACTAGTGCACTATTCAAGCCCACAAAAAATGTAGCATCAAAAGGACAGTTTTTCTCTTGACATCACCATTATTTTAACTACCTTCATTACTGATCACTTTGCTGATAGGTGTAACCTCTAAGATTTTCGCTGTGTTTGAGATCTTCTGTGCATGTAAGGAAATAGTTGTGGATGTATTTGGGGAAGATATTTCATTTTTCTGATGAAGCTTAAATAAAAGCAAAACATGTTAAATTTATAAACGCTTCCTATTTGTTCCTTATTCTATCATTCTGTGGGATTCTAATCTATATTTGATCCTAATTCCTCTTATCTGAACATGTCTTCAAAAAGTTACTCCCTAAGAAACAGAAGAAATTTCCTACTCAATTATATTACTGAGAAAGTCATCCCCAAAGACCAAAACAGATAAATATCAAGGCTATATTAAATGACAAAACATTACATAAGGAAAGGATCCTAATTCAAGTCTAGAGTCAAAAGCTTAAGACAAACCATTTTATACAAAAGCAAATAAATCATATATGTATAAAAACATAAGCAGTGTAAACACAGAGATCAACATCAAATGGTGACAATCTATTTCAGGCTTGAATGCAATCTTCAGGCTTTGGCTACCTCATCCCAAATCAACCTTATTGAAACACAGCCATAGTGTTTCCCCACTATCCCCTTTTCATGATCAGAGACACACAGTCTATCAGTCTCTATGGGACATAACTAGAGGGTCATGTAACTGACAAGCAAATCTGTGGTACTGAATGAAGTATTTACTGTAAGCCATGTTAATTCACCAAGACAAAACATGTACATACCAAAGTATCCAATTAAATTCATAAGCCATGAGAGCCATTAATATTATTATTTGGACACTTCTAACCTTTTTCTTCATAAGTGAAATGGCTCTAAAATGGGGGTTTGATTTGAAGTGTACATATAATGCCAGTTTATAATGTAAATTAATGCAAATCTGAACCCTGATTTTATGTCCTTCTTTACAAAAAAATTTGAATATTTCTAAACTACAGAAACCAGAAACAAAACTGCATTTTTTATTCATTGATAATATTAACTTTTACCATCAATAATCAAACTACAACAAAAAAATACAGTGTAACCCGGATATAAGAGAAACCCGGATATAAGAGAGATTTTCTCTGGTCCCAAATTAGAGCCTGTGTTAATGTATATAAAATAGACCAAACCCGGATATAAGAGACTTCTTCTCCGGTCCCGACAACTCTCTTATACCCGGGTTACACTGTAGTAATTTTGCAACACGTCTAATATCCATTTCATAACACCAATAAAAATTGCAATTTTAACTTTTTTGTTCATTTTAGGCTTCAATACTTTAAAACTGGATGCAACAGTGCTGAAAGTAGAATAGGTGAGCAAAGGTCAAATTTTGTTCATGCCTGTTTTGTTCACTTTGCACTAAAGCCCTTGGGAAAAGAACGAATCCATCTCTTCTCCCACCCCCAGTTATGGGTTAAATATCTGGGGAAACTAGGTTCTCTAACCTTAGGTAGCAGTTAGTCTAAGTCCAACTCTGAATTCAAAAACATGAAGAAAGTAACAGGAAATCACTTCACTATCATCTCCAAGGTACATGACAATAGAAAATAAAGAAAAAGTTGTAGAGATCCATGATCAACTATATCCTGAAGGGTCATGGCAATTAAAAAAAAAAGAAATATTTTATTATGAACAATATGGACAAATGAAAAAGATACACTATTTGCATAAAAATGGACACAATGTAAAGTTTTAGTTTTGTACATAAACTCTTCACTTAATGATTGAATTCAGTTCTTAGGACATGGTTACTAATTGAGAAATTGTAACTGAGCACTATTTCAGGAATATTAATGGGTTTGTATCAACCAGCTTCAGATAGCTTTAATATTACTTTTGAATGTGTGTAACATTTTTAATTCATTGCTATATGTTTATACAGTGAACAGTAAATGTAATAAACAAATTCAAAAATCAATTCCATATTCTGGACATTACTTGAAATTGAACTGAAAAAGTTTTTCTTAGAAAAGAAAAATATTCAGGAAATTAAAAACTGATTGAAGAAGAAAATTTTCATTATGACCTGTTTTCAAATCAAAATTCTATGAAAATGACAATCTTCACACATATTCTCTCTTTAGTGCATATTCACAACTGTATTTTTAAAGTTATTTAAAATGCTGATCCTCAGACCTCTGACGTAACCATCTAAAATTTTGCATAATCTTGGCAAAAGCGTTTTTGCTCAGCTTATTTCTTGAAGCTACTTTTTTGTTTGTGAAAAGAAATAACATTTCTTCAAATGAGAATTTTTTTCCACTGAACTAAATTTCTGCATGCAGGAAGCTATGAACATATAAGATTTTTCCTACTGTGTAATCTGATATGTCCCGGAAAGGGATATATTTGAACGAAGTAGCTAAGTGGTTTTGGCTACTATAACCAAGTAGAATACAGTAGCGGTAATTGACTGGTACGTGTCATATTTGCAGGTAAGAAATGTAGATCAATGGCATAGTCCAGTGGGCATCATTATAGACTTAGCTCTCAGACTAATGCTCTTGACTCTCCTACACGTCCGTCGGAATTTATGACAGACACCAGCCAATCACATTCCAATGAGGGGGAACACAGGTGTATGCATATTCCATTATATCATAATCTATATGCAATTCCACTATTAAAAAAAAACAATAATTATATACTTACCATATAGAAAGCAATAATCGTTTTAGCAAAGGCAACATTTACCTATTTTTGGTAATAGATTTTCAATACTGAACAGCATGGCCAAAAATAATACCTGAAATATTTTGTGTAATATTCTACGAGAAATAATATAATCATGCTTTGTGCAATTTAGAACACTATTAATAAGTGGAAGAAGTGTATTAATTTATGGTTGTTACTCTACATTTGATAAATACAGGGAATCCCTGTTTTTCCTTCTTTATTTTTCATTAGAAATTAGGAAACATGTCAGTTGATAACTGGTTCTATATAGTAGGTGTTTGCATAGGCATTTTAAAATTGTCACTTTGTAAAAATGCCACTTCAGAAAATGTTTCCTCCTTTGTGTACATTAGTATATGCTTTTTTTAACCTGGAACTCCATGAAAATGTTAATCCACACACTTCACAAGAAAATGGTTTCTCTTCCATGTATGTTTGCATGTTTTTTTCACTGCAAATTCTGAGGCAGACATTTTGCAAAAACAAATAGCAACTTTCTGTAAATGCCAGTTTACACACTTCACATGAAAGTTATCTCTCTGATGAGTTCCATCTTTTTAAAAGGGGAATGCTTTGAAAATGCTGATCCATCAACTTCAGTGAAAAATGGTTTCTATCATGTATGTGTTTGCATGTGCTTTGTTAATGTGGAGTCCACTGAAAATGCCAAACCACACACTTGACAAGAAAATGTTTTTTCTGCCACATGTATTCGCATGTGTCTTTTTAAACTGCAACTAACTGAAAATGCTAATCCACACATTTGACAAGAAAATGGTTTCTCTCCAGTGTGTATTCGCATGTGATCTTTTAAACTAGAGCTCACTGAAAATGCTGAGCCACATACATGACAAGAAAATGGTTTTTCTCCTGTGTGTATTCGCATGTGTTTTTTTAAATTAGAACGCCCTGAAAATGCTGATCCACACACTCGACATGAAAATGGTTTCTCTCTTGTATGAATTCGCATGTGACTTTTTAAACTGGAACTATCTAAAAATGCTGATCCACATACTTGACAAGAAAATGGTTTTTCTCCTGTGTGTATTCGCATATGGTATTTTAAACTGGAATTCAGAGAAAATACTGATCCACACACTTGACAAGAATATGGTTTCTCCCCTGTGTGAATTCGCATATGGTTTCTCAAACTGGAATTTACTGAAAAGGCTGATCCACATACTTGACAAGAATATGGTTTTTCTCCAGTGTGTACTCGCATGTGTTTTCTCAAACTGGAATGCTCGGAAAATGCTGATCCGCATACTTGACAAGAATATGGCTTCTCTCCTGTGTGAATTCGCATGTGCCTTCTTAAATCAGAGCTCACAGAAAATGCTGTTCCACATACTTGACAAGAAAAAGGTTTCTCTCCCATGTGTATTTTAATGTGTTTTTTTAAAGTCGAACTATCTGAAAATGCTAATCCACACACTTGACAAGAAAATGGTTTCTCTCCTGTGTGTATTCTCATGTGCCTTTTTAAACTGGAATTCACTGAAAATGCTGTTCCACACACTTGACAAGAAAATGGCTTCTCTCCTGTGTGCATTCTCATGTGAATTTTAAGCCTAAAACCTTTGGAAAATGCTGATCCACATACTTGACAAGAAATTTTTTTCTTTTTAGTGTGTGCTTGCATGTCTATTTTCAGATGTGAACATTCTGAAACTGCTAACCTCAGAGTAAAATTCCTATCTAATATTTATTTGCATGTGTTTTTTCATTTTAACTTTGTGAAAGCTCTGATCTTCACACTTGATGATAAAATGATTTCTCTCTCTTGTGTATTCACCAAAAATGCTGATCCACACTATTCACAAAAATATAGTTTCTCTCCAATGTTTCTTTGTATGTGTCCTTTTAAGTTTGTCAAGTATGAAAACATTGATCTGCAACACTTCACAGGAGTTGCATGCTAGTATGTCTTTGAGGGTGTGTACTTCGAAATGAGAATTTTCCAAAAACGTTGCTATAAAACTTTGAAATAATGAGGAATTCTGTCATGAAGTTGTATGTGTCTATTTAAACAGGAATTCCGTCAAAATGCATATCAACACACTTTCCAATAATGTATGTTTCTTTGCTATATGTTTGTATCCTTTCAAATGTCCATCCTCTTGATATCTGTGAATAAAGAAGAGGTATTATAAAAAAAAATAATAAACTCATATATTATAATAATTCAAATAGGAGATAATTTAAATACCGAAATTGTTATTTTTGCCTAACATTTAATTAATCAGAAGCAAAAGTACATGCCATTATTGGTGAAAAAAAAAAACCGAAAATCATTTTCTAACATTTCACTAGTAAGATTGAATGTGTCAAATATTTTATGCTTGGTCAGCAATGGGAGATTTCCAGGATCTGAGACAAGACCTAAAGAGCTACTGTATATAGTTATCTCCTTGAAGACGGAAAACTTGTAGATGGCGTACTGCATTTGTAGTATATCTGAAGTACTACTTAGTAATTGGCAACACCTGCTGGAAACAGTAGATTTCTGTGACCTTAAATGATTACCTTTGAAAATTGATATTTATCCAAATACAAAAAACCATATTAAGCAGGGTTTGGTTTCAAGGATCGATATATTCAAGTACCTCATCATATATCAACCATTCTAACTTGCTCACATTTAACTATCAACTATACTTTGGATGTTACTGGTCCTGACCTGGCATCTCAGCTTCAGTCCCTTTCCTACTGCTGTAATTTGGCTTCTCTGGGCCTTCTCTATAAATACTTTCATTGTAATTGTTCTGATGAACTTTCCTCTATGGTACGTAAACTTTATGAATTATAAGCACAGTACTAGATTGGTGGCAAGGACTCATCATTTTACAGTTAAAATGGCTGCTAGATGTAACCATAAATTCTATGTTACAGGTTTCTATCACAATTCTCGCTTGTAGAACTCTCTTCCAGTTTCTTGCTTCCTGGTTAACTTTGATGTTGCCCTAAAAAATTAACTATTCTGTTGCTTAACTCAGCTTGTTGCACTGCAGCTCAGACCAGACACCAGATTCATTGACAAGGTGCAGTTTCTTGTAGTTAAATGCTTGTGGCTTAAAAATTACCATTTGGCCAGATCATTACCCACGAGTGAAGAACAAAACAATTTCTAGCAGTAAACCAGATTTTATTCTTAGGTAGTAGCATAGTGCTATAAGTGAGTGAAGTAGAGACGAGGCACAAGTGACAGGAGAGGTGCACAGTTCAGCGGCTGTTATCCTTATCTGTCCTTCTGCTAGGTCCACTTTGTTCCTTCTGTTTGCCTTTGTGCAGGATTGTCAGTTTTATAGACAACAGTTTCCTTTGTTTTATCATCTTTGTCTAAAAAAGTAATTAATCTTCCTTCTGTCACTTTCTCTCACCTCTTGCTCTTGTACTTTAAAGTTGACTCCAATTACTGATAGCTACCACTTGAAAGTAAATGCTCCATATCAAGTTTGTTAAAACTTAACATGACTTTGACTCATATTGCTACAAGCTCTTATGCTTTCCTTTTCAGCACAGTGTTATTGTGATTTGAACAAAAATATAAAAAGTGTGTAGATTAAAAGAAAAATTCTATCTATTCAGTCAAAATGCTACAGATCGTAAGATGGACAAAGAGTTATATCCTTAAATAGGTATCCCAAAGGAAAATTTTATTTTCTATTTATGTAAAAGTTTTGAATATAAACATATTTACCATGACAAAACAAAACAATTTGCTAAATTTCTCTTGGTAACTGAATTAGAAATTAAATTTTGACTATTCAATGTTTTTCCATCTCAGGCACTATTGTGCCAGAAAACAATTTTAACAGTGTAGAACAGTATAGAAAATACAAAAATCATTATAAATATAATGTCATATAGGTCATTTTGAAATAAAAGTAAGATAATACTAATGGAACTGATATTTGATCAGACCAGCCTAAACATTGGGGGAAAATCACATACCCACAGTGCAAAAAATGACACAGAAGGGCAATTTGACTGTTCATATAAATTTCATTTCAGCAGTTAACCTTCACCATGCTGGAGGCAAAGATTGTCACCATAGAATTTTTCCCTTTGTAGCCATAGGTGCATTCTGTCACCTTGATACAGGTGCTATAAATAAACACTTGTCAACTGTTATTTCTGGTATTTTAAGCTGGAAATCCCCTACTACTGCTTTGGAACGAGGCTGAACTTCTATTCTCTGACACCATTTTGAATTCTTCTAAACTCTACATGAGGTGTAACATCCATTAAACCTACGCTAATTTTTTGTGATTTTTTATAAACAATAATGGCCACATAAACATCCAACAAAGCCTTTATTCAGGAGTTTTTCTTTGATTTGGACTCCGATGATAATTTTGAAGGATTTACTCAAATGTATATTGACAGTGAAGTTGTCAAAGATGATAACTAGTGATGTAGAGAAAAGCTATGATGATCGCTAGTAGCTACTATCATTCATGGCTGACTAATTTTATGGAAGATACTGGTGACCATCGATGTACCAGATAGCATTTGTGAAGGTGAATTATTTCATTTATTTATAAATGACAAAATCAATGAGACAAATAACTATACTAGTCAGGTGAAAGAAAAACAAACAAATGCTGGTGTCTTCTTGTATGTAAACACGAGGAAACACATCATTTCTTTGATGAAATGAAAGCCCTTTTGCTTCTTAATGCACCCCAGAATCCTACAAAGAGTAATAAAAGTTAAAATACGTTAATTTGTTTATGTATTTGTTTTTTATTTTTTGTTTTTTCGTGTTTCAATTTTTATTTTCAACATCAAAATATGCATGCAAAATGTAATGCATTGCATCAAAATATTACGCATCCATTCTTTTATTAGTATGCAAAATAAATCTATATGCACAAAACAAAGAAAGCTATGACAATTTTAAAACAGTAGGTATGCATATTTTTGCACCGTCAAAAAATGCAGTGGCTGGAGGAACAATTCTAGAAATAATTTAGCATGCTAAAAGTTACTGTCTTGCAACTTTTTAACCATCATCACTCCGCATGTGACTTCATTTTTTGTGCAAAAAGTTTATCTGGCCACTGAAGATGACTGATCCCTGAATTTGAAATTTCATAGTTGTATTTTTGTTGCTATGGCAACAAAAACACCTTTGAGTGAAATTAACAATAAGATTAATGCAATAGAGAGGCTTTGAAAAAAAGTGCAATGGAAAGGGAAGTAATACAGTGTGCTAAATGTTAATATGATTCTGAGTACAATAGAGATGAAGCTATTTTTTCCATTGTACAGCAATAAAAAAAGATTCATATTTATACCATATGTAAAAATAGACAAAAACATAATTTGATATCAGAGCAAAAATAGGTCAAAATTACACTTTAAACTTACCATAAAAAAAGCATTGGAGGTACATGCCTGAAACTTAAAACTTTACAAATTTTTGGATGAGGAATTTAACATAATAGTAGCAATACTGATAATTTTTTTTGTCCTAGATGTATCTAATTATGGAAAAACTTGTGAAATTATATTATTTTTTGATTTGCAAAAAAGGACCACAATGATTACAAATCTTAGAAATTTGTTTCATGAAAGGAATCATTGGTCAGTCTTTCAATCAAATGCTTATTGGAAAGCTTTAAACTCATTTTCAAACTGGAAAAAAATGAAATGAGTAAAGATATACTGGAACTGGTGTGACAGTTTAAATGGACCTCCTGCATGTCTTTTTTTAACAATTTGCAGTCTGAATTTATTTATAAGCCACTGATACTGCTAATACCTATGGAACATTCCCTATCCTGCCATGACATAAAAGACTGAAGTTAAGCAACCTTGAGCTTGGTTAGTACCTAGATAGGTGACTGCTTGGGAATACCAAATGCTGTAAGTTTGGATGTGTGGGTGGTGTAATGAATAACAGCCCTGAATTATTAATCAGAGAGCCAAGTTCTAATTCCAATTGGATTTGTTATATTCAATTACATGCAAATACCCTTGGGTAACGTATTAATCCACCACTTTTCCCCCCAGAAATGTGTTAATTAGTAAGACTTGTATCATTAAATCATTATTATCTCCAAAGAAAAAAAAATTCTTACAATCTAAAAAACATCTTTCTGGTTTTAAATAATTTGCAATAAATTGGTAAGCTATAAAAAACTAACCAACCAATCAATCAATTATGTGATAATGTCATCAGAAATAATCATTTTTGTCCTTAATTTTAAAGCTAAAAACTTGATTACAGCACTGGACAGTGATGAATCGAGGTCAAAGTTGGCATGTAGTTTGTTTTTTTGTAAATTCTTTAAATTTAACCTCCAAAATAAGACTTAATCCTGAGAATTAGTAAATAAACGGTCATTAAAAAAGGAATCTGATTACATTTTCAAAATTCGCTTTCAATTTTTTGATGAACACGTGTGCACCAAAGTTAAGCTAAAAGGAATATATTCATTTTTTTTTAAATGTATTCAGTTTGTTTTTAAAAGAAAATATAAAGTTTCAATTTAGTCCCTAAATCCCCAAAAATTATAATATAATATTGCCAGCCACAAATATAAATAAATGATCATTAAGAGTCGATACTTTTAAAAAATTTTCATTTTTTATGGACAAATGTGAGTGTGCAGAAGTTGAAGAACTAGAAATAAATCCAGTTTATTTTATAATATAAATCCATTTTTTTTCTTCTTCGAAATAAACAAAAACAACAGCCCAAATGAAATGATTTGAGCAGACAGTGTGGACATTATACAATAAGTACTTTATACAGTTTTAAAATGTACCATCAAAGAACATGTAAGAAAATGATTTAAACTCACCAAAAGATTGTGAAATATCCGTCAATGAAACAAGTCTGATTTCAAATGTGACTCAGCTGGCAATGTTCAGTCACTTGATCAGCAATTCAAAATTTCAATGTGTTGGATCCAACAGATCTCAAAAAAAAAAAAAAAAAAAATGATGACTCTCTTTTTGATTCTCTCATTTAGATCTCACCAGCTGGACTTTGAAAGAAATTTCACTATTTTGACCTTTTTTTTTTGCAGTGTAAACTAGGGAGGTACGGAGGTATGGGATACTTAGATTAAATCTAAATTCCTTTTTTGATCTAAAGATAAGAATTTGCTTGAAATGCCAAAATTGTTTCATATAAAGTGGTTATCATTATATATTTTGACATAAAATTACATTGTCTATTAGAAAAAAACTTAATTTTTAGTATTTCCAATAAGAATGTGATTGTTTTAGAAGTTACTACTGAGATTTGTCTGGTAAGACCATCACAATTACAAGAAACTATTTAATAACAGCAAAAGTTAAAAATAAATCTACTTAAAATATAAATCTAAAGTTTAGCTCTTTCACAGAACATCTCTGACTAAAACACACCAGATGAGAATGCCAATTCAAATAAATTATGCATAATAATAATTCTTCATCTCAAAAACTGAAAAGTGTTATCACATTGGTCAGGTTAAAATTCACTGAAACTAGGTTTCTGCTGGAAATTTTTGCATTTACCTCATATATTACATCATTGTAATGTATATTTAAGGAAATAAAATGTAAACATTTTCTTTATCTTACACTTTTTAAAAAAAAATAGCTGATCTATTTTAAAAAATAGTTCATTTCTTACTCATAATTGAATTATAAAATAGGTAAAAATGTAGATAACTCCAAAGAAAAAAAAAATGATACCTAAGGTCTAAAATGCATTTTAAGAATGAAAAATCTTTCATTTTAGTTTTAACTAGCAGTAGAGCCCAGCTTTGCCCGGGGATGTAACAGTAAGAGATAGATCAAGTATCAAACATCATAAAGACTGAAAAATAAAATTGACAAAGATTATTGTTTAAGGTTGACAGACACGCATGTCTTAATTAGTTTTTTTTTTTTTTTTTTAACGAATTGGTCAAACCCAAACTCAAACAAAAACATTGTTTTCAATAGTTATGAGTCTACCGATTGAATAGAATTTTATTATAAACAATTGTCTTGTAATCTCATTTTTATGCAGGATAATGCTCCCTGTCACAAATCAAAATTGATGAAGAAATGCTTTGATGAGAAGCAGGTGAGTATTATGACATGCCCCAATCTCCTGACCTCAACCCCATAGAAAACTTATGCATCATTATAAAGTACAGTCTCTTGAGAAAGGAATGAAATTCAATGCTTAGAGATGAGATTTGCCAGAACCTAATCAAGTCAATGCCAAAAAGGGTTGAAAAGGTTATTCAAAATAAAGGAGGACCCATAGATTATTAAATATTTCGAACTATATTAACTATTATGAATAAATTATACCTCTATTATCCTTCATTTAAAGCTGTTCAGTTAGGTTTCTATTGATTAATAGTTGCAGGAAATAAGTGAGTCACTTTTTTTGCACATAGTTTTTCCCTAAATCTCATTTATATCCAAAATTATAATTATCAATAGAATACCTTATGGCCAGTAAACTTTTTTACTAGGGGTCTTTATATCAGTAAGATTAAAAATTAGTTTGACCTCAAAAACAATAGGCGAAAAAATTTTTAAGTAAAAAAAAAAAAATCAGGTGAGTCACTTTTATTGAACAGGACTGTATATATAGAGTTATATTGTTATTACTTAATAACAATATCACCTATATATAAGTGCTATAAATTAATATAGAATTTTAAAAGATTGAAAAAAAAACTTTATAAATTTTTATAATTAAAGTTTTATAAAAAGAAAAATAATTCTTGTAAAAATTCATTATTCATCAAAAATATTTTTTTCTGAAAACAATAGTATCCATAATATACGTACATCCACAGATTTGTGATACCTAAGGTTTAAAATAAATGTTTTAAAGTGAAAAATCTTCCTGAAAGGTTTTATTTTAGTTTTAATTTCAAGCTGATAGATTAAATTTAATATTTCCAATAAGCAAAAAAATTTGCTGTATTTCAAAACTAATTTGTTTTCAAAACTAATTTAAATTGATTGAAAGTAGTTTTTGTTTAGAAATTGCTGATTTTTTTTATTTTAGAGCCTTTTATCCACCTATCATTAGAATATAATTCTCATTATTAAAAAATCTTCCAAAAATAAAATATATTTTTCTAAAACTTTATTTGAGGAATATTAGATGATTTAAAGTATAATTAATCTGATTTGAAACAAATATTATTTATAAGTTTAAAATATTGCAGAATTGCATTTTTTTAACACATTGGTAGCAGTTAATTTAATCTGTTGATGTATTGACAGCTTGATATTTATGTATTTTTATTCTATGGAGGCTTAAAAAATAATTGAAGAGCACCTTTAATATATAATTTTTAAGTACTCAGTAATTTTAAAAATTTAGGAAAATTTTCCATAATACAATCTTTTATTGAATTTTAGATACTTTTTGGCTTTAAATTTACTATAGTTATCACTCTTATTTTCTTATAATATTATGTATGAACAATCATATCTATGAAAATTGGCACATTTAAACACATACAAAAATGATCCAAAATTCTTTTTAAAATACATCTGGTCCATAAATTATAATAAGCTTTAGAATTTATGATTAGTAAATATAGTTTTACATGATAACAATATTTCCTAACCATTATACCATTGAAACTGAATTTTAAAATCTTTAAAAACTTTATAAATTATTCTATTTAAAAAAATGAAAACAAATTTCGTAAGAAAATAGAATAATTATATCTATATCTTATTCATAAACGCAATTAAAAGCTTGTGATTAAATAATGTATTAGTTTTATTTGCTTTTATTTATTTTACAGGTTAGAGCAGATTTTTGGTAAGATGGGCCTGATTTTGCAAGAAAAAGAAAAAAAATGTTTATTTAAATTCCCCAAGGAATTCTGCTTTTAAATAATATCGTCATTAAAAATTATCTTGCTGTATTTCTTGACTTTTAATAAAATTGACAATATTTTTTGAAAGCCAAAAAATTTTTCAATGAAAAATCAATTTTTAATACAATTATTAGTTATTTCTTTAATTATAATAGATTTTTACATTTAAGCTGTTAAAATATTACAAAATTAGTTAAAAGCTCTATCAGGTTTCCTAAGTGTTCTTATGAGATCGATCTTTTCAGTGCATTGTAAATTGTATAGTTTTGACTAATCAGAAGATCTGCAATAATCAAGAAATGTAATGTTGTGTTTATAATCGGGCTGTAATTATAAAGTATGGAAGAGCAACCAAAATACAATTAAGTTGCGTTATTTGAGTTAAGCATTGTTCTCCACTGTTAAGGCCTTTACTTTTGTGAAACACATGTGGAGAAGTTAATTTAATTTTTCATTTTCAACTGAGAAGGGTACCTACAAGTATCAGTATCATCTTATGAAATTTATATGATAAATTAATCTCAGTTATGACATGTTTCCATAAATGAAATATCAAAATTAATAATAAAATGAATGGAAATACAAATAATACAGTAAAATGTAGTAAATGTACATAAAATTCTATAATTTTATTTACACTTCTGATAAATTTCATAAGAAAGGTACCTATAAATTAGATACCTTTCTTATGAAATTTAATCTCACTCTTAACAGTCTTATTTTCTAATTTCTTTATATATTTTCCATAAAGCATCATAAACATAAAGGTGAAAGCTAATTACAAAAAAAAAATATTAAAGCGCAGAAAGTTTTCCTTAAAAATAACGAGGTAAATAATTTGTTCACTTAAATCTAAATAACTTCACTTTCCGCCTTCCATCAAACAAATTACGATCAGGTAATCCGTCAATACGTCATTCATCACCTGTCAAGTGACGCGAAAGGTTATGACCTGCTTTGTTTTATTTTCAAATTACATCTTTTCGGCGCAGAAGCTAAGTTAAACTTGGTTCAAAATATTTTAAATAAACATTATAATTTCTGATTTTCTTAAAATAAGTTTTGAAAAAATGTTAATTGATTTTTAAAAGAATTTCAAAGTGAGATTTTCATTTTTTTTATAAAATGGAAAAAAGTGTTGCCATGATTGATTATCTGCCAATTTTGATGACTCAAAAAAAAAAAAAAAAAAAAATTTTTAACGAAAATTTCGAACGTGCTAGGAACGATTAAAAAATGTAAAAAAATACCCCCAAAATACTTTGATCTTTCCTCTTAATAATAACATGAACATTTAGAGGATACAATTTTGTTTTCGTCAAGTTTGGCGTCTTTTTCATCATGCTATGCTCTTTTTTAGCGATCTCATGGAATTAACTACCTGAAGCCTTTTTTAATGAACTTCGAAATCTCCAATATATTTCTGAAAATAACTATTTTATTTGTAAACAAAGAAATTAATACTTACTGCTTTTTTTCGCTTTAGGATTTGATTTCCTTATGATAATGAGTATTTGTTAAAAATGAAGAAACTATAAAATTTTAAATAAGTTAATGTCTTTTGGTTAAATTTAAAAAAAAAAACTGCCGTAAATCGTTTTTCGATTAATGCTAAACAATGACACAAGAGCGTCAATCAAAGGGAGATAATTAAGACAATCAAAAATGTCATTTTTTTCTTCGATAAAATTTAAATTCGTTGAATTGGATCGTTAATTTATAATGGTGAATTGAAAAAATATATATTATCTTTTTTTCTTTGCAATTAGCAAAGCAAAACTCGACATACCAAAGTTTGATCCTCACTCTTATATAAACAATTATGGTGCTTAGTTTAAGAAGATAAAAGGAAAGTAAATAAAAATTCTACTGCGAACCAAAATTAAAATAAAAATGAATGCATTTTTTCCGCAAAATATCACTACCCCATATTCTAAAATATTTGCCAAAAATCAGGATATTATCCGATTCAGACGACATTCTCAATATTCATTATTAACGAATGGACTCTTTTTTTCCTTTATAGTTTGTTTTGTTTTTTTAATTAAAAAACCGGCATATTTTCATTTCGTAGGGTATATTTCGCACACTTTTTTCGATACTTGGGTGGGTACTAGTTCAATTTTGATAAATATCCCTGAAGATATTTCAGTAAAAAAAAATTATACACTATCAAGTCAAGTGTAACGATATGTAAACTTTAGGCTGCGTTTTACCAAAAAATAATTTAGTAAAAAAAACTCAAAAAATAATTTATTTTGACAATTGGTAGTTTGTACGTTATTTTCTTTCAGACTAAAAAAAAAAAAAAATCTGGATTTGTTTTTTTAAAAAGAATTGTAATTTTTCAGTACGATTATGAAGTTCAACTCGTTCATTACAAGAATTCAAATAAAGTAAAGACGTGTAAAAACAGTAAACTGTAAAGATTCAAAAATGTCAAGTAATGCCATTTTCAATTGTGAACCATTTTTAAAAGAATTTTAAATTATTTTTTTCTTACTTCTAGCAACTGTTAGATTATGTTTGCTATGGATGTACAAAAAGAACACAATTCTGATATCTCGCTTTGAATATCAGACGTGTATAAATTAAATTTCATACCTACCGTTCCGTCAGTTTGTTTGTTTTCCGATTCATCAGTACAAATGTTTTTTTTTTTGTGTTATTTTTTTCGCGTTCCTGTTTTTCTGCATCATTGTATACAATGACAATAACCATATTTTTTTTTTTACTTCAGTAATTAATTAAACGTAAATTGTTCTTTTAAGATTTTATTTTAAAAACAAATATTTGTCTTCTTGTATAATTTGTTGCCCTCAACACAAAGAATATTTGAATCCGAAACTGTTTCATTTACTCGTAATTTCTTAAATGATTAGCATACATAAAAAACAATGCCCCCCCCCAAATCAATAAAATAAAGTTTTATCGTCAAAATCTTTATTAATAATATCAAGAATACGTAGGAAATATCAAAATAATATTATTATTATTATTATTCCTTTTTAGAACCTTCGAAATTTTGGTTAAAAAATTTTTTCTGGCGTCAAAGGGGGATCATAAATTAATATGGGAAATTTTAGTGTCTTTTTGCAGTGAAAAACATAAATTCATACAAAAAGCAGATATTTGTCGGATTTTAAAGAAAATTTCAGGACTGAATGAAATTATTTTTTAATCTTTCCTTTTTGAAAAAGTGGTATATATATTTCTTCTGTACCCCGCAATTTTATAAAATTTTTAAAAAATTCACTTTTGTATTGATTAAACAGCTCATATTAGTTATAAGAATTCAAATCACTAAGACCCCTGGTTAGAGAAAATTAGCTCTGAATCCTAAAATAAAAAACACAATAAAATGAAGACATTTATTTAGAAATACTTAATTGCTTTTAAGATAAATAAACAATTCTAAAAAGAAAGTTTTGATAAATAATGAATTTTTACATGAAGTTTACATTTTTTTTTTTAAATTTTGAATCATAATAATTTATAGACTTTTAAATCTGTGACACTATTTAACTATGGTAATTAATTAACTAATTAGCCATAAAAAAAGTTGAATGAGAAAATGTTGAAAACAGAAAAGAAGGGTTGAGGGATATACCAATCAACATAAGATGATTTTATTTCTTTTAAAAGTCTATTCTTCTCAAATCTAACCATAGTCGATTTGTCTGAAAGGAAACTTCCGGATGTCATTGGACTGGAGGGGTCAATCGCAGCATGTGACACCTTTGGAAAGTGCCTGAAAACCATACCACGGGTTGACCGAAGCCTTGTGAGCGAAATTGGGTAGACGGAACCCTTGGGTGTTGTCGATAGTCGTGCTAGCACGGTCACAAGTCATCATGGCCGAGGGCTTGAGCGTGCTGGCTTTGTTCAAATTGTTGATCATACTAGATAACGCACTCTTTCCTGGAAACTGTAACTAAGGTCTGCTCAGCATAGTTGCAGTATAAACCACAGGTGGGCTCTGTGGGTGTTGAATAAACACAAATGCTCCTGAGCAAGCATCTGCAATAGGGATTGGCTAGCCACCCTAGTAGACAGGTATACTTGAACACGAGTGGCCAGCTATACATACATACATACATACATAGAAAGGGAGAATGGCCTCCTAAAGATAGCAGGTCTTCTATTGTTCAATTATTCATGTCTATTTGTAGTGTGATATCACTTGTCAAAGGACTTGTTCTTAAAGGCACAAAAATTATTGTCTCCAGTTCACTCTGTAAAGAAGTTCTGAAAAAATTAGTGCAGAACATCTTGCAATAGAGAAATATGCAGTAAGAACTAGAGAATGCGTACCTTGATCAGGCATAAATATTCAAATTAAGAAAACAATTGTCTAACAGGCATCAACTACTAAAATCCACAATCATTTGAAACCCCCATTGAATCATGAAATATCAGTTACTCCATAGCCGAAGGTCAGAACAGGCAGATTTCATTTACATGGAAGAACATATCTTGCAATGACAGCCAATGCTACAAGATACTCTGATATTGATCACATATGCAACTGTGAATTGATAACAGTTATCAAAATTTGAAAACACTAAATTTGGCATACTCCAAATTGTCATTGGCAATGGACTAATGGTCAATTCAAGATTTTCAAACATTCACAAAAGAAAGATTTTCAGCATATAAGAACTAACCCCAATTATCCACAAGTTAATGGTATGATAGAAAGAAACATTTAAACAATTCTTTAGTGTTTAAATGTTCCTTGAAAAAGAAGGAAAATCCACACTCTTACCACTGGACAATACATCATTAAAAACAGATACCCCTGCTCTGCTAAAATGAGAATAAATAATACACTTTGAAGAAATACCCCAACCATACAACATAACAAAAAACAAAGACATTGAAACTTCAGTACAATTTATTTTAGAAGTCATTGATTTCTCCATGCAAAAATGTGGGAAAAGTTAAAGTTAATTCAAAAAATCTTCAAAATAAAAAATACTTGACACAGACATGGAAACTCACATCCATTCAATTTGTAAAGAACGGCTCACTATTTTATGACAAACCAAACATATACAGAGAATCTATAGGAAGTGACTTAACACTGCAAACACTTGTTGAGCATAAAAGTGAGAATGGCCTCCTAAAGATAGGATGCCTTCTATTGTTCAACTGTTCACATGTATTTGTGGTGCAATATCACTTGTCAAAGGACTTGTTCTTAAAGGTGCAAGAATAACTGTTCATATCTGTAATGAAATATCATTCATCAAAGAATTTATTCTTAATAGTGCAAAATTCACTCAGTTCAATCTGTAAATATGTTCTGAGAAAATTAACAGAGGACATCTAGGAATACAGAAATATACAGTAAGAGCAAAAACCTTTCTCTTAAATATAAATGTATTAATACACCACTGCTGTTAGGCACATATAACAATACATAAATTCTAATATTAGTGAAAAGCACAGCAACAATGAAAAACCAAAAAAAACTTCAGTGTGTTATACTCTGCTTCAAACTGGATCTCCTTCTGATTCACTCTATATTAAACTTTGTTGGCCAAATGTGAATGCTACAAAAGCAAAAATAAAAAAAAGTTACATGCTGCACAGGGTCTCCAAGCATTATATCCAGCTCACAAAACAAATCCCAGCCAAAAAAAAAAAAAAAAAATATAAAATACAATATAACAAAAAATGCTGAGTCATGATCCATCAGTCTGCTTTTAAGGATGCCACTCACAACATTGAAACCAGAGTGGTAGGTAAGTGGACAAGCCATCAACATCATCATCATCATCTTATGTTATGAATGTGTGTTTTTGCATTATTAAGCGTTTGGTGGCAGAACAAAGAAACAACAAAAATTTAAAGCAATAAACAATTGTATTAAAACAAAATACAATAAATGAAAAATTCAGGTAGATGGCTCTCGTATAAAAAAAGGAGATAAATGGAGTTATAAAATTATTTGGTGAGGCATATGGAAGGAGAGGGATGATGATGATGAGTTGTGACTTACTGAGGTGATGGTGTTGGTGAGCTTGTCAAGTCCAATGTCTTTGGAAATAGGATGTCACCTTTTGACAAGTGTGTGAACTCAGGTTAAGATGCCATCCAACTGCTGAATGTCCCTTTGATAGGTTTTATGTCCTTTGAGGCTCAAATTGGCTCCAGTTTTCATTTTGTTTCTTCAGGCAGGAGTGGGTGCTATTGAGTGGAAATTCTGGATTGTATTGCTTTTTTCTTCTTTCAGTGTGTGAGTAAATGGAAGATATGTGCGGAGCCCTGCACAGCTGACAGATTTTTAGTTGAGTTTTGGGTGTTCACACCTGGCTAGTGGTGGAAATTAGTGTAGTGTGAATCAGATCTGATTTTGGGAAGAATGTAACAACCACCCATGACATTGTTCAACTGTCTTCACACATACATCAACTCAAGGCCAAACTGTCTCCCCCTTTCTTCCAAGTCACTTTCCTTGCCCACATAGAGACATCCAGCTTTGATCCTCTCTATTGGCAATACAAAGAATTATATCTTAGCAGTGGTGAATTATTTGTTCTCTTGAGATACCATACACACACGTTTATAACAAAATCAATAGTATTTGAATTAGATACTAGCCTATGATGTATCTGAATAGTGAAAAACGACTGAAACATAAATCCAGATATTAGGGAAACTATTCCTTACCAAATCATTTTGTCCTCTGATGAACTTTTTCAAGGCAAATGTAACAATTTTATTTTACAACATGTATTTCTAAACTGAAGAAGATTGTTAGGTTTTTAACATTTTTACATTTAAAAATGCTTAAAAAATATTCTTAAGTGTAAGTACTGACCAGACTTGATTTCAGTTAACTTTGGGGAATGTATAGGAACTGCTTTGCAGGAATTTTTCCCTGATTGCATATGTGTGTGTGTGTGTGTAGGCATGCTTGGAAGTGAGAGTGGAATGAACAAAATGCAAGGTTCGAAATAACTGCTTAACAGCTTTTATTTTGTAGTTGAAAAAGAGTGCAAAATAGTAGTATTTTGTAGGAAAAAAAAAGTGTAGTTTCCCAGTTAACAACATTCT
Organism: Acanthosepion pharaonis; assembly: GCA_903632075.3. NCBI lineage: Eukaryota > Metazoa > Mollusca > Cephalopoda > Sepiida > Sepiidae > Acanthosepion > Acanthosepion pharaonis. The sequence continues at coordinate 1,188,773 of CAHIKZ030002589.1, forward strand.
TGAGCAGACATTTTGTAGAGAGAGATTTCTCTGCTAGTTCCCATGGGAAGGACAAGAACTCTGAAATGTTGTGGAAATGCTGAGCCACACACGTGACAAGAAAATGGTTTCTCTCTACTGTGTATTCTTATGTATCATTTCAAATAGGAAATATGTAAAAATCCTGCTTCACATATGACAAAAATGGTTTCTTTCTTGTGTGTATTTTCATATGATCTATAAATATCAAAATGCTGATCTTCATGCATGAGAAGTATATGGTTTCTCTCCACCATGTTTTCGCATGTGATTTTTTAGACTGGAGTTATCAGAAAATGCTGATCCACACACTTGACAAGAAAATGGTTTCTCTCCAGTGTGTATTCGAATGTGTTTTTTTAGATCAAATCTCCGTGAAAATGCTGATTCACATACACAACAAGAAAATGGCTTCTCTCCAGTATGAATTCGCATATGGTTTTTAAAATTGGAGTTATCAGAAAATGATGATCCACACACTTGACAAGAAAATGGCTTTTCTCCAGTGTGTATTCGCATGTGTTTTGTTAAATATGAACTATCTGAAAATGATGATCCGCATGCTTCACAAGTGAATGGTTTCTCTCCTGTGTGAATCCGCATATGCTTTATTAAACTGGACCTAACCGAAAGTGCCAATCCACACACTTGACAAGAAAATGGTTTCTCACCAGTGTGTATTCGCATGTGGCCTTTTAAACTGGTGCGATGTGAAAATGTAAATCCACATAATTCACAAGAATATGGTTTCTCTCCTGTGTGAATTCGCATGTGCCTTTTTAAACTGTAGTTTGTTGAAAATGCTGAATCACACACTTGACAAGAAAATGGTTTTTCTCCAGTGTGTATTCGCAGGTGCTTTTTTAAATATGCACTATGTGAAAATGCTGCTTCACACACTTGACAAGAATATTTTTTTTCTTTAGTGCGTGTTTGCACATGCTTTCTTAAATCAGAACTCACAGAAAATTCTGATCCAGAAACTTGGCAAGGAAATGCTTTCTCTCCAGTGTGTGTTTCCATGTTACTTTCGATCTGTTAAGTTTCTGAAATTATTGATTGTCACACTTCATTACTGTAAGTTTTATTTCAGACATGAATTTTTAATTATGAACTATGTGCAAGCTATCATCTCAATTCAGCAAACATTTTTTCTCACCAGTATCTCCTAAGATCTTTTTAAACTAGGATTCTCTGAAAAAGCTGATTAACTCCATTCACAAAAATATGTTTTCTCTTCAGTATATTTTCACATTGTTTTTTTTTTTTCAATTCGAAATCTGTGAAAATACTGATCTGCAACACTAACCAACAGTTGCTATGTACTTTGAAGTGTGAATTTATTAAAAAATTGCTGACATAAAGACTTTCAAAGACTGAATAATTTTTCCTTTCTGAACTTTGTGATTATTTAAATATGAACAGTTGTGAAAGTGCATAACCACACCCTTTCCAAGAATGTCTTTTTACTTTGACACATGATTGCATGTGCCTTTACAAATCTTCATCTTTACCTGGTATCTGTGAATAAAAAAGAGGTATGATGAAAGATAATAAATGCATGTATTATTTGCAATTATTAAATAATAAGAATTCAGATAGAAGATAACAAAAATATACAAATTGTTACTTTTGCCTTTTATTAATCTGAAGTAAAAGAACTCTATTAGATTAGTACAGTAAGAAAATATGAGAAAATTGTTAATAATTAATGGATGTTTTGACAACTCTCTCAATGTTTGGGAATTTTTTCTAAGGGGGACATAATTGTAGCAATTACTTGCTGAATATAATGTGAACACCTTTATTATACTACTGCCCAGTAATCTTAAAGATTTAAAATATTCTAAGCAATCTAGTATTTTATTGAATTTTTAGATACCTTGATACTTCATAAAAAAGCTTGTTAAAGAAATGTAATTTCACCTAAATTTTAACTTTACTATAGTTATCACTAATCAACACATTTATACATACATGAAATAAATTCCAAATTCTTTTTAAAATATTGGGGGGGGGTCATTGAATTGTAGTAAGCTTTTCCATTTATGATTAATAAATACAGTCTTATTTTAATAAAAATATAACTTGACTGCTACAAATACATAATTTTAAAAGATTAATACTTTGTAAATTATTCTAATTAACATTTTTAAAATATGGAAACAATTCTTTCAAAAATTCATTATTGAAAAATTTTGTTTTCTTAAGACAATAGTGTCCTTAATATATCTTATTCATAAATGCAACTAAAAGTTTTTCTAATGTTTTAGTTTTATTTCATTTTTTTATTTTATAATTCAGAGCAGATGTTCTCTAACTGGGAGTTCTGTTTGACAAAAAATAATTGACTTAAATTCTTCAAGGACTTGCTAATGTAAACATTAGCTAATATAGGCATTAAACTACAAAAGGAATTCCTCAAAATTTCTTAAAAATGTCTTTACCAAGATTTTCTAAAATAGAGAGATTTCTAAAATAATTTAATTTGTGAATAAGTCCTGAAAGGTTCATTAAAATCCAACATTTGATTTTTGGAAGAATTTCTAAATCAATGTTTTTCACTGCAAAAAAGACGTTAAAATTTCCTATATTAATCTGATGCAAAAAAAAAAAAAAAAATAAAAAGATTTTTAATCAAAATTTTGAATATTTTAAAAAGAATTAAAAAATATAATTAAATAATCAAAAAATACTTTCGTCTTTCCTCCTAATAATAACAAAGATTTTGATGATAAAATTTTGTTTGTATTAAGTTTAGGGGCATTTTTTCATCATGGTATGCTCTTATTTTAATCAAATTAATGGATGTACCCAAGTTTAAACCTTAGGTATTACAAATCTGTGATGGTACCCATATAATAGTATACAAATCATTTTTATATTTGAATTTTGTGTATTGTCTTTTTTTTTTTTTTTGAATTACTAGAACACATTCATTTTAGGTTGAAATATGCTTTATTTTAAAATAAAATAGTGATTATGATAATCAAGTGAACCATGATTAATATTGTGACTAAGACAATTAGTAAAACAATCACATTTTATTAGGGACCACCACAAAAAATGTGATACCTAAGATTTAAAAAAGAATTTTTAAAATGTTGACTGCTAATGAGTTTAAAATTTTTGTGACTATGGCATTCAAATGTTTTAAGTTTAGAATTATTTTGTTAATTGTAATTAATTGACAAATGATTGTTTTGTTTATTTCTGTAACAGAGTGTGGAATTCTTTTTTTTTGATTTTAAGAGCTGCATATGTATCCTTTTGCTTTCATGGGTTGAGGAATTAAGTTAATTAGTGAATTTTGTGGAAAAATTAGGTTAATTAGATTCAGCCTGCATAGTTTTGGGTTTCTGAATGTGTTTGAGTTTGTGTCCTGGGAGGAAATTGTTACATCCAGATAAGGAAACAGTGAGGGGTAGAAAGGGAGCTTTGCACTATGAAGTATTCAGTATTGAGTAAATATAACCGCAAGACACTCCCTTGGGGTCAAGGAAAGGTCCTGATGACCAAAAGGAATTGGTCAAGTGGTTTGTGGGATGTCAAGTTGCAGTAGTGACTAACAGAATGGAACCCTTGCAAGCATGGTAGAGCCAGTTGGTTAGGAGATGCTGAGCAGGTGTGGTTGTTTTCCCATGGGACAGCCGGAGGCAAAAGGAATTGAAATTGGTGGTAAATTTGTGAAGATTTATGCAAATACAAAAGTAATTAATTGATTGTGGTTGAATAAATAGGGTAATAATGGACTGTATGTGCAGTGTCACTGTGAGTAGGAAATAAGTGTAGATCATAGTACATTTAAAGTGTAAAATTTAGGTGGCAAGGACATGGCATTGTGTGATTTTTAGACCAGTTTTTTTTTTCTTTGAACTGTACATACATTCCATGTAGCCTCAAGTGAAGAGGCAAGAAATTTTATTTTCCCAAGGATTATTGGATTGCAGAGGTGATATCTGCTGACCTGGATTAGAGAACTTTGGAGAGGTCAAAGTTCACTGTTGGAGTCACAGGTATCCAAACTGGCATCTTTTGTGACCTTGAGGCACAAAAGCTAGTAACCAACAATGGACAAAGGATTGTCCAGTATTCTGTTTTTATTAAAAAAAAAAAAAAAAAAGTTTGTGAAACATGGCAAAAACTGGTCTTGTTTATGTTAATTATTTTTAGAGGAATTGTATATATGCATGTCAGAGGGGTCATGTGACCAAAGCCCAATGAAGAAAAAAATGTAAGGAGCATGCCTTGCAGACACAAAAGAGTAGAGGTGATTTTAGAGTAATATAGTTGAAATAAAATTCATAAATGAAATTTCTAATGATTAAGTAAGGAATGTTAAATAATAGCAGACTGTTATTTTCTAGAGAAGTGTATTCTGCTCTGACTTCCTCTGCTTGACCTTTGAGGTCAAGGTATAAGACAAAACAAAGGAAGTCAATTTTGATTTAGTTAAGTTAAATTTCCCTTTGTTGAAGTTTTCTTTATCTCCAAACCCCAAAAACATTTTGACACCTGGCCGGGAAAAGACAAGAGAAAAAAGAGAGTATACAACATTGTAGTAATTGGTGCAATGACCAAGAGACCCCCAGCATGAGTGCGGAATACAACAATGGCATGATCAACATCTTTAATTTTTAAGTATTCAGCAATCTTAAAAATTTAGGAAAATATTCTTCGTAATCTAATGTTTTAGTGAATTTTCAAAATTTTAGTTTTAAATTTACTATAATCATTGCTCTTACTTTCTGATACTTTCATGTATGGCCACCTGTACTTACAAAAAAAAAAACACGTTTATACAAAAAAATTAAAATTATTTTTAAAATATTGATGTTTGATGATTTGTATTAAGCTTTTCCATTTGTGCTTAGTAAATATAGTTTTCATTTAATAATATCATCAAAACTGCTGAAATACTAAATTTTAAAAGATTTAAAAGTTAAGTTTTTCTAATTAAAATTTAAAAAAATGAAAACAATTCTTGTAAAAATTGATTATTTGATGAAATTTTTTTTTTTTCTTTAGACAATAGTGTCCTTAATATATATTATTTATAAAAGCAGTTAAAAGTTTTTATAGTTAAATAATGTCATAGTTATATTGCACTTTTTATTTTACAATTCAGAGCAGATTTTTCGTAAATGGTGTTTCTGTTTGACAAAATGAATTGACAATTTAAATTCTCTAAGAAGTCCTACTTTTAACTAATATAGATACAAAGATTCTTGAATTTTAATTTCTCAAAATTGCTTAAAAAATTAAGTAAGTGTGATTAACAGATGTAAAAAAAAAAAAGTATATTTTACCAAAATTTGTTAAAATTTTAAAAATAATTTCCTATTTTCACAATTGCCGGAATTTATTTTTGGAATTTTTTTTTTTTTTTTTTTAATCTTGGTCAAAATATTTTAAGTCCTGAAATTTTCATTAAAGTCTGACAATTATTTGATTTTTGCAGAAATTTTCAAAACAATGTTTTTTGGGTTTTTTTTTTTTTACCGCAAAAATGACTAAAGAACAACATTTTAAGTTTTTAACCAAACTTTCGAACATGGTTGAAAGGATTAAAAAAATAATAATAAAAATTTTGGTATTTCCGCTTAATAATAAAAAATATTTTGACAATAAAACCTTTATTTTCATCAAGTTCAGGGTCATTTTCATCAAGCAAGGTACTTTTTTAAAAAGGTAATAGGCGGTACCTATTTTAAATTTTATATTTGGATTTTTTTTGCGTATTATTTTTTTCTTTCAAATAACGAGAACACATTTCTTTTAGGTTGGAATATGCTTAGTTATAAAATAAAACTGATTATCATACTCAATTGAATACAAAATAGTTAATATTGCAACTGGGATAATTAAGAGTTTTAATTATCCAGTTGCAATTAAAACAATCACGTTTTATTCTGTTTTTAGTCCTCCCATCGTTCAAAAAAACCTTCCTTTACAAATTTTAATATGAGGAACTATCATTAACATGACACCGGTTAAAGCTCAGCAGTGAATAATTTTTTGACAATCCATTTACATTTAAATATTTCATGTGTTTCAATATTTTGCAAGAGAAAAATTATTATAATAAATTTATTTTACCAGAATGCCTATTATTATGAATTCGTAATTTAATTCAAAAGTCGACAAAAGACATGGTGACATATATATACGGAGATTTTTTTTTTAATAAAAAAATAAATAAATTCAATGAAAATGAGAAAATCAGAGTAAAAATGATGAATTAGATCAATAATTAGAATAAATAAGTTACATTTTTAAAATATTAAATCACTTTCCAATAAAAGATTTGCCTAAGTGCAGATAATGTTTGCTTTCTGAAGTTGGAATTGGAATATTTTTCCAAATTTTGAAATGAAGCAATTCCACGTGAATTTCTAAAAGTACCTATTTTCAATTATAAGCAAAGAAATTAATACTTACTGTTTTCTTCAGTCTAATGATGGAATTTACTTTGGATAATGGACGATTTGAGAAATAGATAAACTATATTATATTAATATTTTAAAGAAACTAAATGCGTTCTCAATTGCGACCGACGAAAAATGATGATTCATGGCATCAGTCAAAGGGAGACAATTAATTAATTAAAAAAAAACTATAGAAAAAAAATGGACTTAATTTTATCAGTAATTTTTTTCCATTCCATAAAATTAAAATTGCAAGGAATCCTTAATTTATCCATACTACTAAATTGAAATAATATCATCTTTTGTCGATCTTGCATTTTCTCACGGCAAATTATTTTCGAATGCTTCGCTGACATCTAAATCGTTCGCATGAGCAATATATAAAAAAAAAGCCATCTACAAAAAAAATTCAAACCGTAACATTTTTTATTATTTTTTTTACGAATTTATATAACGATGCTAACCTCGGGTTGCCAAACGTCTATTACCGAACATGTCGTGTATCGGAGAATTTTGTTCTCTTTCACGAACTGCCTTTTTTCAGGGACACCCCAAATGTCTAGTTCATTTTCAAATTTTGTAATAAAAATATATTTTTTTACAAACTTCTTACGGTTCTTGGTTGTAATTTTTATAAGTAATTATAATTTCTTTTCCTAGATTTATTTTTATGAAAATAACGAGACAAATTAGTGTTGAAAAGTTTATACCAAAAAAAGTAAAAGTTAAAAAAAACTGTCGAGTTTTTTATTCCTTCTCTGTTGTCTATTATTTAAAATTTCAATTCAATTAAATTAAAAAAAAATGATTTTACACTTTTACAGAATTTTTTTTTCTTAATTTTCAATTTTTATTTTTTTCATAACGAAAAACTTATTGCATTAAGTTTTTTATGTCTCTCCTCCTTTTATTGATCGGAGTGTATAGGCATGTGTGTATATATGAAACTAAAACAAAAAAAATGTTAAAAACTGCTACACAATAGCTGTCATAATGTTCCTTTTCAGCACATGATACAATGAAACCCGGATATAAGAGAGATTTTCTCTGGTCCCAAATTAGAGCCTGTGTTAATGTACAGTGTAACCCGGATATAAGAGAGTTGTCGGGACCGGAGAAGAAGTCTCTTATATCCGGGTTTGGTCTCTGTGTGTATGCAATTTTTTATATATATTATGCGCGGTATTTATTGGAAAGCGCTCAATATCAGTGTTAGAGCTGTTTAGTTGGATTGATGTGAGTTTGTTTCATGCTTTCCGATATACACTACTACACATAAGAAGACTCTAAAAATCAGGAGATCAGCTACATTGGTCTCAACCTTACGGTATCCTCAGGCGATTTTTTATCAATTGACCTGTCAACGCTTTATTAAAAAAAAAACTAATGAACGCTATCTTATTTTTAAAACAAATAAAATAAACGACGTTGGGTGTGGAGGGGGAGGAGGCGAAGATGGAGGAGGAGGTTAGAGGTATCGATGTGGTGGTGGAGTGTGTGTGTGTGTGGGGGGGGTAATTGAAATGTACATTTTTTAATATGTATGCAATTTCAAGGACTCAAGACTTCTGATTCTGGTTCAAAAAGGTTCTTTAGATCCGCAAATGTCATTAATTTCATGGATCAACAAATATGTCATGTCATGGATCAAAAATAGTATTTTTAGATCTTTATAAATAAAAATATAAATAATATGACACTTATTAATCATATTTGAAAACCCCTTTAAGAAATTCTAGATGTAGTTTTAAAAAATTACTAAAAAAAATAAATAAAAATGCCAATTGTATTGTAGTGTAACCCAAAATAAAATTTAAAAAAAGATTGTGATGACACGTTTTTTTTTTTTTTTTATGAACTTTTTATTTCGCATTGAATATTAAATAGGGTCTTGAAAGTACTTTCATTCAATATATTTCTCCTCTTCAAGTAAATACTGAGGGTTTAAATTCTGAGTGCTCTTAAATAGAATCCAATGATCATTCTGGATTTTTATGGTGTGAATAGAAGTTTATTAGGTCATTTTTATTGTTTTGATTTTCGTGGTCTGACGATTGCGTCTAGCATGAAACAGACTGTCGCCTCTAAGTGCTGACTTCAATGTTCACTTTTATATTTATATATATATATATATATTCACCAGTGAACAACACAAAAATTTTGTTGCTGGAATTGGATTAAGAAATCAATTTGTTTTCAAGAAATTTTTATATTTTATCTTTGAATTAACTTAAATTTATTATTTAAGATACTGAAGTAAGGCTTTAGGTACTTTTTAAAATTATATGTTGAATTTTTCTGTCCTTTGTGAATAAGACATTAAAAAAATAAAAATGTAATGTTTTTCACTGTAAAATTATTTAAAAAAATATTTTTACAACTACAGTGTAACCCGGATATAAGAGAGTTGTCGGGACCGGAGAAGAAGTCTCTTATATCCGGGTTTCTCTTATATCCGGGTTTGGTCTATTTTATATACATTAACACAGTAAATTATGTAATTTTGATATGGCCATCCTTCTTAATGTAAGAAATTTGGGACCAGAGAAAATCTCTCTTATATCCGGGTTTCTCTTATATCCGGGTTACACTGTATTCTTTAAAAATACACTAGAGAAATGTAAGTGACAATATTATTTTCTTGTCAATAATCCTCTCTTTTTATTTTTTTTTGCGATTATTTAAAAAAAAAACAGTGAAATTCACAAAAAAATGAATTATTAAAAATTTTAATTTTTTCATGCTATTGTTTTTTTTTCATAATAACGAATATTTTGATTATAAAATTCAATTTTTAATGAATAATTTCTATTTTCTTTTTATAACATGTGAAGTTTGTTGATACCGTCCTTGTAAGGAAAAACAGTAAAAAAATGAATGTAAGTTTTTTTGCTCTGCTATTTTACTAAATTTGCCCATTTGAAAACAATTAAAATTTAATTTAATATTTTATTTTTTTTTGTCTATTCTTCATTTCACATCGACTTAAAAAAATTTTAAAATAATTCTTTATGGGTATTTCAAAAAATGTATATATTGAATTTTACTGGCATTGTTGTTGAAAATGTACAAAAATTAATCAGTTTAAACTTTAATTACAGTAAATTTCAAAACAGTTGTAGATATTTAAAGCTGGTTATTTTTTATGATGGAGGAGGTGACTGATTCGCAACCCCACCCCGTAAAATTAAAATAGGATCCAAAATTTAATTTTTCAAACTCTAAAATTCCCATGTCTGAATGAGAATTCCAAATTCCTTCGTCCTGGCATTTCTTAATCCATTTAGTCTCTAGATTCCGACATTCATACAAACTTTAAATTCTGAAATCTAAATTCTTAAGTCCAAACCTTCTATAGTGACGGCGCTAGGGTCTCCCCAACCCACGTAATTTTGATATGGCCATCCTAACTACTACTACTACATAGCAATTTCACTCAGCTTTCCAACCTGGGGGCCACAAGCCTCTTGAAGGAAAATTGGTGGGGAAGTATAGCGTTTTTTTTTTTTAATTACCAAAACTGAGAGAGTTAACCAATTTAGATTAAAATTTAAGTACATATTCATTAATTATTTACTTTTATAACGAATAAGGTTTTATTTTAAAATTCTGAGAAAATTTTATTCTTTTTGTAATAACCACCAATATTTTCATGACGAAAGTTTTTCTTGAAAAAATGTTTAAGTTTAAGTCACAAGTTTTTACATTAAATTTTTTTTACATTAAAATTTTTAAGATTCAACAAATGTTACCATGCTGGTATGCAACCATTTGTTTCAAAATGCTGAATATCAATGTTTCAGCACTGGTCACAAATCAATGAAGCAATTCATTATCTTAGTAACTTTAGTTTAAATTGATGATAAGAAAAAAGTTTTAAAAGAACATATTAATGTTATGTCACCCCAAAGGATTGGGACAAAACATTATGATTCTGATATTCTTATCAAGGCATTAGAATATTTTGCTATATCTCAGTCATTATATAACAAACTTCAGGATGAGTTTACTGTTTACAGTTTAAGTTACCCAGTGTGAGAACATTAGCAGCTTTCACATCAAAAGTCTCAAAATTAGATGACTAATTTTCTTGGCAATATTTTTGGAAAAATTTCTGAAAATCAGAAAAAGTGTATTCTTTTAGTCCAAGTTGCTCTACAATATTATGGAGGAAATTGAATTTGCTTTGGCTGAAAATTCTGAGGGGTTACCAAAAAAATAGTATTAGGCATCATGGTAAAATGTTCAAATGGTAGACCAAAATTTTCACTGAACCTACTTTTGAATTACTGTTTTATTCTGAAGGAAAAAAACACTGACAGCAAAATGGGAAATTGTAAAAGTTCTTTTTGAGTGTGAAAAAAACTCAGTTTCTTAAGCTGTTGAAACTAACTAATAATAGAATAGTTTACCCAAAACCTAGTGTTACAAAATGTTTTCCATTGATCACAAAAAACTTTTAAACAAACTGCAGCTGCCATTAAAACACACACATTATTGAAAGAGGAGGATACTGCAGAAACATTTAATTTCATTGAAAAATTTAAAATTCTGGAAAATTGCCTGTGTGAAAAAATTATTGTTTGCTTAATTCACCTATACAACTCAAGAACCAGCACAAAAGTTTTGAAATTATCTTAAAATTTTATTTATAAGATAAAAATCTTTATGAAATTATCTTTAAGACTAAACAACAATCAGTATTAAAAATTGATATTATTTTCAAGTCGTAAAAATATGTACATACTTATTCATATCGAGAAATATTTACCAGATACCTTTTATTTTCAATTTCACCCATTTTAACATATTTAATTGATTAACTCCCCAAATTGGCCTGTTAATTTTGTGTTCTTGTTAATGTAAATTGATTTTAATTATTAAAATTATTTATACTGATAATATCTTATTTTAACATAGCGAAATAAGTATTTTCTTCATCTGTGAAACAAATTGTACATATAATAAAGATCACAATAAATTTTGTGATGGTTATCAAAAGAATTGTTTCTCTGGAATTTATCATTTTTTTTGTAATATAATTTCAGACTTTGTTGATACACAATTTCATAAAATGTTGAAATAAATTTTTGATTGTATTTTACAATTTTATATTTTCTGTAATCAATTGGTATAAACAAATTAACTCTTTATTTTTGCAATCTCATGTAAAAATGTCTAATTTATAACAAATAAAGTGATTTTTATTTTAAAATTCTGAGAAAATGTTATTCTTTTTGTAATAACCACCAATATTTTCATGATTGAATTTTAATCTAAAAAAAAATGTTTACGTCACAAGTTTTTACATTAAGTTTTTTTACATTAAAATTTTTGAAAACTTAAGATTCAAATGTTACCATGCTGGTATATATGCAACCATTTGTTTCAAAATGCTGAATTTGATCAATGTTTCAGCACTGGTCACAAATCAATGAACCAATTCATTATCTTAGTAACTTTAAAATTGATAATAAGAAAAAAGTTTTAAAAGAACATATTTAATGTTATGTCACCCCAAAGGATTGGGACAAAACATTATGATTCTGATATTCTTATCAAGGCATTTGAATATTTTGCTATATCTCAGTCATTATATAACAAACTTCAGGATGAGTTTACTGTTTACAGTTTAAGTTGCCCAGTGTGAGAACATTAGCAGCTTTCACATCAAAAGTCTCAAAATTAGATGACTTTAATTTTCTTGGCAATATATTTAGCAAAATTTCTGAAAATCAGAAAAAGTATATTGTTTTAGTCTAAGTTGCTCTACAATATTATGGAGGAAATTGAATTTGCTTTGGCTGAAAATTCTGAGGGGTTACCAAAAAAATACTATTAGGCATCATGGTAAAATGTTCAAATGGTAGACCAAAATTTTCACTGAACCTACTTTTGAATTACTGTTTTATTCTGAAGGAAAAAAACACTGACAGCAAAATGGGAAATTGTAAAATTTCTTTTTGAGTGTGAAAAGAACTCGGTTTCTTAAGCTGTTAAAACTAACTAATAGAATAGTTTACCCAAAACCTAGAGTTACAAATGTTTCCCATTGATCACAAAAAACTTTTAAACAAACTGCAGCTGCCATTAAAACACACCCATTATTAAATGCAGAGGATACTGCCGAAACATTTAATTTCATTGAAAAATTTAAAATTTTGGAAAATTGTCTGTGTGAAAAAATTATTGTTTGCTTAATTCACCTATACAACTCAAGAACCAGCACAAAAGTTTTGAAATTATCTTAAAATTTTATTTATAAGATAAAAATGTTTATGAAATTATCTATAAGACTAAACAACAATCAGTATTAAAAATTAATAAGATTTTCAAGTAGTAAAAATATGTACATACTTATTCATATAGAGAAATATTTACCAGATACCTTTTATTTTCAATTTCACCCATTTTAACATATTTAATTGATTAACTCCCCAAATTGGCCTGTTAATTTTGTGTTCTTGTTAATGTAAATTGATTTTAATTATTAAAATTATTTATACTGATAATATCTTATTTTAACATAGCGAAATAAGTATTTTCTTCATCTGTGAAACAAATTGTACATATAATAAAGATCACAATAAATTTTGTGATGGTTATCAAAAGAATTGTTTCTCTGGAATTTATCATTTTTTTTGTAATATAATTTCAGACTTTGTTGATACACAATTTCATAAAATGTTGAAATAAATTTTTGATTGTATTTTACAATTTTATATTTTCTGTAATCAATTGGTATAAACAAATTAACTCTTTATTTTTGCAATCTCATGTAAAAATGTCTAATTTATAACAAATAAAGTGATTTTTATTTTAAAATTCTGAGAAAATGTTATTCTTTTTGTAATAACCACCAAGAACCAGCACAAAAGATTTAATTTGTTTGGTTGAAAATTCCAAGGGGTTAGCAAAAAAACAGTATTAGGCATCATGGTAAAATGTTCAAATGGTAGACCAAAATTTTCATTGAACCTACTTTTGAATTACTGTTTTATTCTGAAGGAAAAAAAATATAACAGCAAAAAAAAAAAAAAAAAAAAATGGCAGTGCATTTAGTTATTTTATAGTAGAAGAGGTTATTTTTGTTCTTCCTTTTTACATTTCTATTTATAAAAATGTCAATAAATGTAAACCACTTTCTAATATTATGTATAGTTGCTAATTAACTAATTTCTGGACATTTCTAACAAATTCCTTGATAAAAATATTCTCTGAAATTGTTATTTAATAATAATTTAGGTCTCCACATGTCTGCTCACAGTCATGGACCCCAGTTGAATGGTTACCAAGCCAGAGTTAAGGAATATTGTTTGGTTAAGGATATTTTTTAAAATATTCAGAACTCAGCGAAAGATTTAAAATTTATCGTACAATAGTAAAAGTTCGAAATATAATTCCCTAAGAGATTTAAATAAAATAATTATTAATTATTAAGATATCCATAAAAACTTAGTTTATTCTATTTGTAAAGTATATTAAGGAGGATGTATTTATTACATTTTAACAGGGTACGGAGGTGTTGTAATATGTTAATAAGAATAACCATTTATAGATGTGTGTTTATTAACATGACCACACGATTTATATTTAACGTAAAATAGTACAAAATATGAAACACAAGAAGGAACAAAAATGTTTTTTATAACAACATTTGTATTTATTTTTGTGTAATGATGTACATCCATAGAGGTTACTATTTTGTTGGTGTTATGTCCCTTTGATTGAATTAAAGTTTTACTGATGAACTGAAATATTTTTATCTGAGCTCACAAGTTGAATGAATTATAAAGCTGAGAAATGCTGAATAAACTTTTAACTTTAGAAGAGTATTTCAAAGAGAAAAGTTCTTGATGCTTGTTTGGAAATGTTCTGTATATTTGTAATGTCGTTTGGAAAATTTTGTATGTACGTGCATGCATGAATATGCTTTTAACGCCTGATCACACTTGGTCGAGATGGAAATCCTTAAGGTTACATCTTTTCAGGAAAAGGGAAGAGAAGAGAGAGAATGAGCAAGCTCATGTCTGCTATTTATAATTAATGTAATCACGTGATAGGCTCACAGAAAATGGCAGGAAAACTTTACTTGGTCACACGTTAGAAAAATATTTGTATGTGAGTGGATTGCAACGCCCACTTGTGTGTTTATTGACCAATTAGAAGCTGATATTTCATGAAAATCTGTATGAAGCTGGGTAAGCTCTCGATCCACTTTTTGCACAGATTTGTACAAAATTCAACATTGATAAGAAAGTGGTAGCAGGATGCTAAAGCCTTACTTTAAATTAAAAGTAAATTAATGGGATTCTAATTCTCCAGTGTATATCTATTAAAATTATGAGTTTAGTTCAAAAAGTATCCAAAATTATATTTGAATCGTATTTTAAACACACACCTACACCTATCTATATATACATAAATACAACTATATTACAAACATGTACCTACTCATTTACATATTTAAAATAAAAATATATATACCCACATAGGCACACATACATACATATACACACACACACACATATATATATATATATATATTTTTTTATAAAAAATTATAACATAAAGTATGTTATAAAATCACTACAAAAATAATATTTTGTTTCAACACAATCTGTGTCTTATCAAGTGATGATGTTGAAAAGAAAATAAATGGTTTTAAAAGTTACAGATTAATTAACGATCCTACACTTAGGGGAAACATTGTTACAAAAAGCTAGAATAACCAATCAAAAACGAAGTATAGAAAGATTCAAAAGCTTGACAACGAAATCATATTATAATAGCTATTCAGATCTTTAAATACGTGTAATATTAAAAATAATTTATACTAACCAATAATTATAAAATTATATGATAAAATTTAATATTAAAATTAAAAACTGGCAATTTTAAAATCAAATTTAATCACTATTAAGTTTAAAAACTACAAAATTATTGAAAAGAAAAATATATATGTTTATTCAATTCATTTCTTCATTGAAATTACGTTCGACAAGACGCTACAATATATCCGGTCATTTGACAATACATGTATATATATTTCTTTCTTTTCCCCTTCTTTTCCTTTTTATTTTTTATTTTAAAGTGTGTGAATTTTGGTCTTAAACACACATAAAACAACAAAACACAATCAGATTATAATACATAAGCACCCAGACATAATTAGACATACACATGTATTTCGTTGTCAAGCTTTTGAATCTTTCTATACTTCGTTTTTGATTGGTTATTCTACCTTTTGTAACAATGTTTCCCCTAGTGTAGGATCGTTAATTAATCTGAAACTTTTAAAACCATTTATTTTCTTTCAACATCATCACTTGATAAGACACAGATTGTGTTGAAACAAATGGCTATTTTTGTAGTGATTTTATAACATACTTATGTTATAATTTTTTTTTAAAAATAATTATATCTGCTCTACTTTGTATTGAGCACTCTTTTAAGAATAGTAATTGTTGGTTATTGGAATTCATTCCATATATACCAATTATATATTATATATATATATATATATATATATATATATATATATATATATATATATATCTTCACATACACCCACACACACATATTTTATACATACGTTGATTGCCCCATCTTCATCGATGACTGCCATCTTGCCCATCAACATCTACATTCAATCTAGATCATTGTTTCCTCTCGAATGACTTCGAAGGTGGCTCTTCAAACCAGCAGCTGATTTGCAAGGCCTGTAGCATAGATGACAAATGTGCACCAGTCTTCACAGGGTTAAGCAGATGTTGCTGTGGTAGGTCATCCTTGTGCACCACCATATGCCTCTTCAATCCAGATGTCGTTTCATATACTCCCCTGCAGATATCACATACATATACACACACACACAGATATATACATTTCCACATATACCCCCCATATATATATATATATATATATATGCACATATAAATACATAAAAATACATCTCCATTTTCTACATTTATATATACATATACATACATATATATATCCATATCACTATATACATCGATACATAGATACCTACATACTCATAAACATACAACCTTATGTGGGGGTACGTATGTATAGAGATTTATGTATATATGTGTATATATATATATGTGTGTGGGGGGGGTGTATCTTTAAATTTATATATGTACATGTGTATATATATATATATGCATATATAGATAATATTAGTGGAAAATATACATACATATGCAAAATATTTTTGCATATGTATATATATATATATATATATATATATATTATGGAAAATATACATACATATGCAAAATATTACATACATATGTATATAATATTATCTATATTGCATATATATATATATATATACACATGTGTTATTATATATATGCATTTAAAGATACACCCCCCACAAACACATATATATACACATATGCATATACGCATATATACATAAATCTCTATACATACGTACCCCCACATATACACATAATACCCATATATATATATATATGCACATATACATATATATATACACACATCTATAAACATATATACAAATAAACACACATTATCATTCACAAAAAGTGTATACCCATTACAAAATAAAATTTTAAGTCCATATCACCATCCATATACATATTTATACTCATACATACATATACAAATATAAACATACACACCTACCTACATATACAGAGAAAAAATACATCTGTATCTAATTAGTATGCATATATTAACACATACACATATATATACACCATACTTATAAGTGACAGAACAATTGTAGCAACATTAAGAAGATACATATTGAAAACCATGGGAAAGAGTTCTTCTATACTTTCAGGCAATGTTTGTGCCTGCATTTTGTTATGAGTTCACTTCGAAGGTTCAGTAATTTTTTCTGGTCTTTATATTTTATTCTAAGTATTTTCTCCAGAAGACATAGATTATGGCAATTCCTGAAGTTCTTAGGGGTCTGGGCTCTGGATATGAATTTTCGCTCCAAATGTGGTGTGAGACCTTTGTCAATAAGACCCCAATATTGCTTGGATAAAGCTGTTTGGTTTTTAAGAGACCTGATGTTGAAGGAATGCCTGTGATTATATAATCGTTGTTTTCAATTCCCCACAGAAATTCCAACATAGGTCTTCAGGCCTACATTTTCTTTGGGGAAAATGGTTGTCTCATATACCACGTTTTTAGACATGTATTTACCTTCAACAGGATACTCAGTTTTCCTTCTGCAATTGCATGTCAAGTTAATATGCATTGCTCTACTGTTTAGAAATTTACTTAGGAGTTTGCTCTTGTGGGCTGAGATGATCCTTTCGATATTGCTAACACAAGAGTAACTAATTTTAATTTTTTTTTTCTATTAAAAATTTTTTATAAGGGATTTTTATCATCAAAATGCTTATCTATTAGTTTTAAGAAGAAATGGCCTATATTAATATTGGAAAATCTGCAGAAGGGTGGGTTGAATACACACACACACACACACACACACACACACACACATATTGTATTGGGGCAGCAGATCATTATTCAAACATATATAACAATTATATAACAGACAACAAATGTTTATTATGCTTGATCCTGATCCATTATAAACTCCATATATTTGCTTTAATTTCAGGAGAAAATAAAAGCAAAAATTTCCAATATTTGGATATTTATAAAGAATTACATAACATTAAATACTTTTAATAACAGATTCTCTAATTCCATCATTGATCAACAAATTAAAATGTATCTCAATAAACTTAATACCTCTAACAAAATTGATATTAATAATAATAGTGTACGTCAAAATAAACATAATACTATTAATTTATAATATTGTAACTAAATGCATAATAATTACAAACATGATGAAACAACACTCAAAAACTTAATAGGTAGATATGTTAAACCCATTAATAATAATAAACAAGTTAAGCTCATCATATATTTGAAAACAATTTTAAAACAATTGAGCTCATAATCTCTAATAATACTACAACCACACAACTCAATCCTCTACAAAAAAACAATGTAGTGTATCAATTTATATGCCTGTTCAAAAATATATGTAGTGGGTTCAAAAGTAAACCCACTACATATATTTGTTTTACTACAACCACGATCTCCTGTAGACTTACCTGTCACCTTTCTGATCTTAGTTCTATTACACAATATTTCTTAAAAAAACATGGCCATGTACATAATATTAGACAGATATTATTTGATAACACAACAATACTCACACATACACACAGTAAAAAGAACCTTCAGATATTAGAGGCCATTGTTGTAACCCCTTCACTACTCCATTCACGTAATCAAGGGCAGACATTATATATCTTTATGACCTTGCCCTTTTTCTTCATTGTGTCACTCCACTTCTATCTAGTTAATAAATTCATTTAGATTTATAATAAACCTAATTTCTTTTTAGTTGTTTCAGTATTACTAACTTAATCTAAATGCTCTTTATGAGCATTTTTATACTTTTTAGACTTTGTAGCAACTCTGGATTTATTTTCTTTAAATATTAAGTAATTATGCAAGACCAGTTAATGTCATCATACTCCCTTATCATATAACCCAACAACTTCTCTCAAATAGAGGAGGATGAGGAGGAGGCAAAATGCAGGCACCCTGGTCTGTGTGACCAAGGGGCCTGGATGGATTATGTATTGAGTTATGTGCCCATTTATTTTTGTTTTGACAACTGGATGCTAGTTGGGCTTTCTAGTCCTGTCTTACTTATGGCACTTTTGCTTTTTATTATTTCTGGCTACCACAGCTCCTTAACTGCTGGCATTTCTTTCTTCCACCTTTTCAGATCTGTGCATACTTCTGGTTGCATCAGCCTTCTACTTCCAGCTTTTGTTTCAGTATTCACAATGGCCAAAAGCCCCTACTACTACTAGAATTACTAGACCTCCTCATACAATGACTGCAACAGCCCCCACCCTTTACTGCAGACTTTTCAAGACTTGTGCAGCTCTCTACTTCTGGTGATACATGGAAAGACTATTTTTGGCATTCTTACTTCAACCTAACTCACCTGCGTTAATGGATCTGTTTACAAAAGCCCTGAACTTCTGACTATCCATAGGTCCCTGCTTTCCTGTTAACCTAATCTGCTTTAGGAAATTGTTGCATGCATATCATCCAGATTTCAAACAACCTATTCCATACACTTCAGTTAAATACTACGGAAGGTTTATCATTAGATTTAACCAGCAAACTACCCAGACATTGATGCAACATTGGCTATTATTTTCTCACCACTTCATCATGAATTTCATCAATGTCTGCACCAGACAGTACAGCTATTTCAACCTAGTTTCAACTATCAGCTTCCAGCATTTCCTGTCAACCTAACTTACTTGGTTTAGAAAGTTGCCGCATGCATATCATCCAGGATTCAAACAACCTATTCTGTACACTTAATTTAACTACTATTGAAGGTTCACCATTGGCTTAAGCAGCAACTATGCAACACCAGATATTTAAATTGAACTTCCATCTCTTTGGCTATATCATCGAACTTCTCCAAATTCCATACACAAGGGGTCTGCAACTCATTCGATCCCTTATTTAAAGGCCATTAATGAAAAATTAAGAAAAATTACATATACAGACCCCTGTCAACCTAAATATTTAAAACCATAATGAAAATAAAAATTGATGAAATCAGAAAACAAAAGAAAATCTAAAATTAAAATCACCTAACAAAATTACTTTTCCTCAAGGAACGTCAAAATACTTCAAAGTGAAAAAAAATCAACCGAAATGAAATGGATGAAATTATGACGTGTGGTTTTGAAACTATTATTGAAAATTGTTCCACAAATGAACCCCACACACACATCAAACAAAAACGAAGCATATACCCATACACACGAGTACAAATAATTTGCAAACATATACACTTACGTACGTACATGCGGTATCATCCACATTCACTGAGGCATGTTTAATGCACGTATGTTTAACTGTCTTTAGATTTCTTCTACCTTGCATGTTAGTCCTCCCTGGCCTCTTTCACTTTATCAATCCTTTCCTTCTGTTATCTTTTAATGTGGCTAATCAAATATATCCATTATTTTAAACCAACTTGGTAAAATAAGTCTCATGAAAGATCTGGCAGATAGTCTAATTGAAAGCCTCGTCTCTCATGTTAAAAATAGAGTCATTGGTAATCAGGCTTGTGGGCCAGTCAAAATGCCTTCGAGGGCCAGATCCGGCCCACAGACCGTAGGTTGCCGACCCTTGCCATACACTTTGGTTAAATACTGCAGAAGGTTCATCACTGCACTTAACCAGCAACTATAACCTGTCAGATTCACAACTTCCTTTGTTTTAAAATTTTACTCGGCCTCTTATGACATCTTCATTTGGGTGCACAGGCTATTTTTATATCGCTCCCTCTCCAGTGGTCCACTACACCATCTACATTAAAACAAAGTAACCCACACTCAACAAAATTACATTTCAAACTAGTCACAACACATTATATTGCATCTAGACATATGGTTCTGTTGTTAATATTTCATTCTCTTGCATGGTACACAGTCATAGAACCGCATCATGAATTTACGACCTGCGTCTGCTATTCTATGACCATTATAATCGCATAGCAATCTTCTATGTCAACATAACATAATATTATCTTTGATGGTGAATATCTCTGTTTAAATGTCCACATAACCACTCTGAAGATGGCTCATATGGTCCAAAAGCTTAGATCAAGGAACAGCATAATAAAAAATATCCAAATGTTAGACAATTTTTGTTTTTATTTTCTCCCAAAATTAAAGCAAATATATGGAGTTTAGCACTGCTAATGATCAAACATAATAGACATTTGTTGTTTATTATCTTTAACAATATGTTTGAATAATGATCTGCTGCCCCAATACACTAAATTCAAGTTACATGATGCCACAACATTAAACAATCCCAACACCAAGAAATTTCAATGGAAACTCATTAAACAACAAATAAACAGCCAAACAGGAATTACAATGGCTCAACACTGAAATTGTACGTATTAAAGGAATCTTACAATCTTCTACCACAACTGAAAAATTCAAGAAAATATTGGATTTATTATATAATACAAGTCATCCAAAAAAAGCTAAATAAATTATATAAAGGAAAAATACTTTTACCAAACATCAACAACAACTTCATTAACCTATCACATTATCAAATCATTTCAAATGAAGTGGAATTTCTTAGTCTTGGATAAAATTTTCATGTCACACAGAAACCTAATTTAATGTTTAAACAAACACAAATTGAAGCTTTATACCAAGAGATGCTTCTATTGGAACAAGACAACCATATTACTACACAGGTAGGTTTAAAAGAATTACTTAAAGCTGAATCTGTTAAACACTGTTATCATAAAAATCCAAATAGAATTATAAAAACTCCTTTAATAAAAGCAGCCACACAACTAAAATATAACAACAATATTGTTATCTGATGAACTGATAAAACTAATACTTTTGTTATTTTTAACAAACATGAGTACCACTCAAAATTACAGACCATTTTGGACAATCATAATACGTTTAAAAAGTTAACCAATAACACCACCTCCAAACTTAAAAATCATATCAATGAACTTGTTACTGCTAACAATGCTGAAACAGGATCTTATAAACTTCAAAAGGTTATAGGTGACTATCCACCTGGCTATCTTTATGGAAATATAAAAATCCATAAAAAAAATTATCCCCTCCAATCTATCATTTCACAAATACCTACACCAGTATATGACCTTTCAAAAACCATTAACAAATTAATTACTCCCTACCTCCTAAGTAAATATTGTATTAACTCCACAAATGAATTTATCCAAATTCTTCATGCTGTAAAACCAAACAATCACATCTTTGGATGTACAAAATTTATTTACTAATGTCTCCGTCCATGAAATGATTGACACGATTATCCGTGATGTATACAATCACACTTCTCTCCCACCCATCAATATTAAACCCACTATTTAAAAAAAAATTTAATATTAGCATGTACCACACAAGTACATTTTCATAATTTTAAAAAAGCAAAACTTTATAACAATCATAGTAATATCTGCAACCACTGTCAATATGAAAAGTTAGCTGTATTAACATTTCCAGATCAAAAACCTTTATAAATAAGAGGTTAGAGATCATTACCTGTTCTATATATACTGAAAAGTTCTTTTTGATTTCACATGTAGTGGAATGAAAAGAAATTATGTATATTTCATTTACCCACCTCCACCATGATACATTTCCAATGCACTTGCTTTCCTCCTCTTTCTATACACTTCATGTCATGTCCTTTTTTTATTTATTTTTAAATAGTATAGCATTCATAAAAATTTGTTTTTGTAAAAAAAATAAATAAAAATAAGCGTGAGGAAATCAATTGAATGAAATCGCCATAAGATACCAAAAGGTTGAAACCAAGGTAGCAGAATTGATTATCTAATTTTATATATATATATATATATATATATATATATATATATATATAGATAGATAGATAGATAGATAGATAGATAGATAAATATACACATACATATACAAAATATATAAATATATATATACATGCATACACATACATACATTTTTTTAATAAAAAATTTCAAGAGGATAGAATCCAGGTAGAACTCAATGTCCAGGACAGTAAGGATATAATAAAAAGGCTTAAACACTAATATTCCATGGTCATAATTTATTCCATTGGAATCGATCAATTCATCGACTGATGAATTGGATTGTATTTACAATTCCAATGGAATAAATATAAACCATGGAATATTAGTGTTTAAGTCTTTTTATTATATATATATATATATATATATATATATATGTAATGGCTTAAATCTGACAAATATTTTAATATATTTTCTATTTCTATTTTATTTTTATGGATACAATTTATTTTGGGTAAATGGTTTTTTTTAGTTAAACAATATTAATTACATTTACTGTCCTGAATAACCAAGAATTAAACAGAAAATATATTAAAATATTTGTTGGATTTAATCCATTATATATATATATATATATATATATATATATATATATATATATATATATACTACCTGTATATATAGGTTTATACATGTGCATGACAGAGAGGTGCTGGGAATTTTAGTCTTCTTTTTCTAACCAAATTCATTTAGTTTTTTTCATCCTATCATTTTGTACGTAGGTGTTCCAAACTGTGATGTTAGAATATCTTCCAGGAATGGTGAAATGTTGTAAGAAGCAGGGTGCAAATTTACTGTAGATGACCTTGTGATTAAGGTACTCTCTACACATTTATGTCATTATTTTCTCCTTTGAGAAGAGTAGCATTTTTTATGTCAAAATTGTTATTGTGGGCAACCAACACATTTGATGTATTATTTTGTATAATGTCCCTTTTGTGTTCATCTAATCTTTTATTTAGATTCCTTTATGTTTCTCCTATGTATTTTTGTGACATATAGTTGATGGAGCAATCTCTTGCTTCAGGTTTTAGCTTATTGTTTTGCTTACTATTGACTAAGTCTGTTATTGTTTTGGATTGGATGTAGTAGTAACAACATTTATGTTGAGTTTAGATAGAATCTTTTGGATTGTAGATGTGACAGAATTAGATGGCAGGATATTTTTCATGACTGATCATTTGAGTATGCTGGCCTTGTTCAGACTGTTGATCACACTAGATATCGCGCTCCCTCCCAGAAACTGTAACTAAGGTCTGCTCAGCATAGTTGCAGTATAAACTACAGGTGGGCTCTGTGGGTATTGGACAAACACAAATGTGCCTGAGCAGGCATCTGTAACAGGGATTAGCTAGTTGCCCTTGTAAACGGGCATCCTCAGATACAAGTGGCCATCCATCTAGATAAAAATTATACCCATAAAATATCAAATTCTTAAACAAGATTTTAGAGAAAGTGAGAACCGAAAAGGAAACTTATACTTAACATCAGGAAGAGACTGTTGAAATTTCTTCAGTGCATATTAAGGAGGACTGGGAAAATCTGAATCATGACAGATTGAAGGAAAAAGGAAAACAGTGCATAACATACTTGATGAGCTTAAATGGATGATGGGACAGGGTTTAGTAAAAATGACGAAAAGATAAAATTAATTATGAACAAAGGACAGGAAATTGTGGAGAGCCATGATTACCAACATCCAACAGCAGATAAAGAAGTTATTATTTGAATAAGAAAAATAAAAACTAACATGAGAAAGTGCAAGATTGACCATCTGTTTTTCCTTTGCACTCGTCAAAAGCAAATTTGGACAGAATTACTACAATCATCACAGTCACAATTACAATATATGGTTGTGACTTTTATCCTTATGATGTACCTCACTCCTGTGACATTTAAATAGATATCATTTTGGGTTTCATTTGCAGCAAAGATATTCGAGTTCAGTGGCAAAAGACCTATGTAAGCACAGTATACTTTAAATTTTCTCTAGAATAAATAATTTTAATATTAGAAAAAGTTAATTGCTGATAATTTTTTCTATCCCCCTTTAACATGTGACAATTTAAAAAAAAAATTTCTGCCTTTCTTAGCATAAATTGTGAACAAGTGACATTAGAAATGTAAGGAGAGAAAGCTCGATGGTCTGTATACTACTCCTGCACCAATTCTAAAATGCCAGCAAGTGACAGATGAGTGATTATTTATCTAAAGAAATTGAAATTCTAGCAAAAATACAATAAATATTAAAATATGATTTTACAAAAATTAGTACATTTCATTGTTATTCACTACTTATTTAAGAAAAACTAAAAAAAAATTACGTGTTTTTGCTTATAAGAAAATCTAAAATTTATCAATATTGAAGCAAGGTACTAAAAAAAAAAAAAAAGAAAAGGTTTCAGGAAGATTAAGATGACAATTGATATTGTATTTAAATTTTTGAAGATTGTTGGTGACAGGGAAGCAAAAAAAATCAAAAGGAAGTTCCACAGGCAAGAAAAGCAAATAAATAAAATAAAAAAACTGTTAGAAGTGGTGTTTCCATCTTTCCAACATTATTTTGTGGTAAATTTTTTTGTATCAACTTGAGATTGAGATTTTTCTTGTTAAAGGAAGAATTATGGACGAAAAAAAATAGTGAATTTTCTATTGTTTTTTTTTTTTTTCAAGACTTAGCATAGACAAAACAAATACACAGATTTGGGTAAAGAGAAAAAAAAAATCACCCCAGAATGACGTCAAAATCTGTGAAAATTTTTCATCCTTTAATAGTCAGTTGGGCTTAGTTTAATTTGTAACAAATATAAATGTCAGTAGAAAAAAAAGGAAATGTTGATAAGATAGTGAGGGTCACAAAGCACTTGTGCCCTCACCCCAAGTCAGAGGGTTTGGAGGTAGTGCACACTGACCCTGCTCAGTTATATTAGTTAATGAACCTAAAACAAACACACGTGTCACTTATAAAAATGTGTTTAATTTCTGAGTGCGTGGGTTTATATCAAGTGACATTTTGATATCATAGAAAGTGGTGTGATATAATGCAATATCTCCCTTTTTTATCATATGTTTATTGTGAGGTAGACATATTTTTATTGTTTTCTATATCAATGATTTTCAACCAGTGTGTCATAAGAGAATCATAGGTGTGACACGAAAAGTTTTGAAGTTCATTAATTATTTTCAAAAGAAGTTTGTCGCACTCCCACACTTTTTAGAAAAACATCCAGAAGAAACGTCACCTAAAAAAGACTGGCCCACGATTGTGTAGCTGATTGAGCATAAGAAATGTCTCAAAACCAGGCAAAAAAAAAAAAAAAAAAAAAAAAAAAAAAAAAGTGTGTACTAAAAGTGTAATATATGTTCCTGCAACAGCAGGTCCAGCCAGCCCTCACAAGCAAGAGCAGAAAGAATATGTGACAAAATTGACTTTTTCGATGCTCTTCTCACATTATATATGAATATACAAAAATCTTTTGCCTAGTGCACTGTCACCATAGTTTGTCAATGTATTTTCTTTAACGACAAACTTGGCAATATATTTTCTTTTACTCAAGTCTTTATTTTGTTTGTTGTCGTCTTCTATCATGCAATATCTCTTTGGCCAATATACCACCTGCAACAAGTCCAAAGCACAATAAGTGTACATATATTAAAATGAAAACACTTTTAAATTGATTATATAGATATATCATTATTATAATAAATAACATATGTATACATAATATATATATTAAATAATAAATACATAAATAAAATATAATAAATATAAATAAAATATAATATAATATAAATAAATACATAAATATAAATAAAATATAAATAAATACATAAATAAATAGCATATGTATACATAATATACAAAACAATAAAAATTTCTCCAGTTCACACTTTTAAACAAGAGTAAAAGTTTATCACTTGTTTCCAGTATAGGATTGGGTCTTGTAGTTTCTTCAAAATTTAACTTCAACTATACTTCTAATGCCTAAATTCTGAAATTTATACCTTTATCAGGCTCCCAGTTACTTAAGTCTGTTTACACTCTTTTACTCCCAATAGTCCCTTGAGTCATAGTGGCATTACCACCTTGCCTGGGGTGAACTGATTAAAAAAAAAAAAAAGAAAAAAAAGAAAAAAGGTTTTCTGCAATAAATAATACTAAAAAACAAAGATTGATCACAGCTAGAACCCTAATAGAATATGCCTGTCTAAAATATGCTTTGCAAATATATTCTAGAAAAAAAAATAGTCAAGTTCAGATATCTCATTAAATGTTAAATTATAATAAACAGAAAAATAAATAAATATAAACCTTCTTAAGAAATTTTAATTTATCTTTTTATTACAAATTATAAGAAATTGTTTTGTTTGTGTTAATAAATAAATCATAAAAAGCATACTCTTTTCTTTTACTTTTTCATAGATCTTCATAATTTAAGTGTGCAGCAGAAGTTCAACTATAAGCTTATTTTTCACTATGCTTTATCATGGAATCTCCGACAACACTCATCAACCCAACGTTTGATTTGAAAAGCAAACCTCATAGTCGCCATTTTGGATGCGGTTATAGATTTCCTGCGACACAATCTGCCCTAAAGTAAAAAATTCAATAACATGGGTTGAAGACATTTCTCTGTATCTTAGTGATTTATTCTTCAACTATGTTAGGTAATGTTTTTTTATGTGGTTAATGATTTGTTTCTGTCATGTGGGTTTTTGTATATTTTCATATATCAATGTGAATAAACAGTATTAAATAACATTTACCTGCCTGAATGTCCGAGAAATTTTCATAGAAAATATTCGTTCTTTTGACAGGATTTGAACCTGCATCCTATACGGAACAAATCATTTACGCTTGGCGTGCCTTAACCGTCTTCGCCACAAAGAACCTTTTGGTAGACAAGGTCGAATTTACTGCTTATAAACTTCAATCTTCCATGAATCTCGTACATTCATAACTGCTCTGGCGTATCAAATGTAAAAAAATGACGTCATATATTAAGAAATGGACAAAGAACGAATATTTTCTATGAAAATTTCTCGGACATTCAGGCCGGTAAATGTTATTTAATACTGTTTATCATAAACAGAGCATTTGCTTAAATACTTGTATCTATAAATAACGTTAAACATAAAAATGTCTTTAATAAATAAATTGTCGGACCTTGTCCATTTCTTAATATATCAATGTGAATGTATTTTTATTTTATTTATTTTTTTTTTTTAATCATTTCACTACAAGCAATAGGACATAGGGTTTACAGGGAGTGAAAGAGAATGAGAAGATTTTAGTGAGGAGAAGTGAGGTAAGGACAATAAAGGAACAGGTTCCAGGAAGATTAATATGGCGATTGATGTTGTATTTAAATTTTTGAAGATTGTTGGTGGCAGGGAAGCAAGAAATCAAAAGGAAGTTCCACAGGCGAGAAGTACAAGAAAATAAATAAATAAATAAAATAAAAAAAACTGTTAGAATAGAAGTGGTGGTTGCATCTAGTTAGGTCAACAACAAAATGGTGAAACCTAATTGCCAATCTAGTAGCACACTTAAATTCATACAGTCAAGGCATGAAAGAAAAATTCATTGAAACAGTTGCCATGAAAATATTTGTAGAAAAGACAGAGGGAAGCCACATCTTGTCTGTGAGAAAATTTGAATTTTGTCTCACACAGACACACAAAATGAATGGTCATCAAAAAAAAACAAAACAAAAAAAACTTTGATTTATCTTTTAATAGTTTGATAGATGAGATGTTCAAAGAAAAGCTACAGCTGGTTCCAATAATTCATGTTATATGGAAATTAGTAAAG
Organism: Acanthosepion pharaonis; assembly: GCA_903632075.3. NCBI lineage: Eukaryota > Metazoa > Mollusca > Cephalopoda > Sepiida > Sepiidae > Acanthosepion > Acanthosepion pharaonis. Next base: position 1,217,505 of record CAHIKZ030002589.1, read on the forward strand.
AAATCAAAATGTTGAATGCTAAACACACAACGGAATGTCGTGGTTATGTAACGCATTTTGTATAGCATTCTACACAATTTGAAGTTCTACTACACTTGAAAATTTTGAATTACACACTTTAATTCTTACTGCTTAAGCTATTTAGACTACTTGTTGTTTGTGAATGTCACAAAAATTCTTGAGCACTACACATTTCCTTTGATGTTAAGTATAATAGCTTTAATGAACAAAACTACAAATAGAAATTTTTTACAAAAAGACTACACATTTTAGCTACCCTTACTACTCATGGCTCTTGTACATTGTACAGAACACAATGTTAGCAATTTTTTCAGTTCATCTAGTTTAGTATTCAGTTCCTTTCCCCCCACCCCCACTCAAGTGTATAGTTCTGAATCTGCTCAGCTTTCTCCGTATAGCTATCATCCGACTGGAGCAAATCTTGTGTACAACTGTCAAGCTTACATTCTTTGGGTCTTCAGTTCTTCAATTTCCATAAACATGGATTTCTGTTTTTGTCCAGCTGTTTATTCCTGCCATTTTTTCTTCACTGCCTCAAGGTATTAGTTGTATGCTGTTTTGACATCAGAAGCACTGTAGAGAAGTGACTTAGTCAAGGAAACATTTCCAGCACCTCAAACTCTGGCCAAATAGTCCACGATAATGTGCAACTCTCCAGTTTCATATTGTCAGTTGAGATTTTCTTATTGACTGAAAAACTTCTCTCTGAAGGCCTGTTCATTAGAGTGCCAGCAATCTGAACTTCCCACAATTTTTGATATTCTTTGTTGCTAGACAAAGTGTAAAACAAAGTCTTCATGAAACTCTTGAAAGCAATATTTCCAACAGCCTCCTCCGCAAACTCTTTGTACCGACTGATGATGTAATCACAAACTTGCTGACTTGTCTTCTGTCCATCATGTGGGGAAAGACATCTTTTTAGATTGTCTTCTGTGGCAAATTATTTTTCATAAGTCAATCCATGGGTCAGCCATGCAAGTGACCTTAAAAGAGGGTATCTCAGGGGAGACTTTACCAGAATTTTCTCACTGATGGTGATGAACATTGGTTTTCATGTAAAATTGCAACAAAAACAATCTTTTGTTGACAGATTTCCATTTTTGGATAAATTTTGCATAGCCCTATTCGATCTTCACAGCAGCTTTGTGTTAGACAAAATTCTTATAAAGTCATCCAGATTGGAAAATGTAATTTTTTTTTTAGTGTGCACTTTCTTTAAAAATCTTAACAGTTACATGCTCATGCTAAAAAGATCTCCAAGGAAACAAAGCAACAGTTTATCGCTTGATAGTTTATCAGAGACGATTCAATATTTCATGAATTACACAAAAATCTGCAGTTTCACTAGAAATAAAATGTCATTCATGTTTATTTTTTTTGTACACTGGATAGTTGGCTTTATATTTTAAACTGTGGACAGAGTTAACCAGCTCTGATATTCCTTTTTTAATAACCAAATCTTTACCAAAAATGGAAATACTGCGGTGCACAAGGGTTTTGGTTTATATATGCTCAGCATACAAAAGTAAAGGGACAGGGTTGCCAAATTGAAATTTTAATATAAAGCCAAGCAATAAAAGCCAAATAAGTTTCAATATATTTCATCATTTTTTTTAACACCTACAAAGAAAGGTCATTATTAGCCTGCAAACTTTAAAAATAACATTTTTTCTATTCTATCTTCCTTCGTGCCTACATTTCAAGTCAAAGATAGATTCTCAAACTTGTTATTTTTGGCAACAATTTAGACAAATCTAGAAGAGGCTCTGTAAAGTTTCCAAGATTTTTCAAGTTTTCTAGGGCCAGAACGAACCCTGTAATACTTTACAATTGAATGGATGTAATTATGTTGAAGGTTTTTTTTAAGTCCTTTTGTCAAGAACATTTTGGAAATCGGTCTGCAATGAAGAATTGTAATGAAGCTTCTACTTTTTGGTTTTTCACATTTGCTGTGTATTTTCCTATTGTTATACATGCTTGGTTTTATTTTAGTATTTTTTTCAGTTAGGTTTCATTTAAATTTTTCAAACATCACGTTAACAAATCAGTCAACACATCAGACATCATGTAAAAATGCTTTTCTGTGATATTTTAAACTAAAAGTAATCTTTGTTTTAAATTTAAATGTACTTAAAATCAGCTCTACTTCCTCAAATAAAGTTTAAGAAAAGAGAAAAAAAAGTAAAAACGAAAAATTTAAAAAAAAGAAAAATATTTTAAGAAATAGGTGGGTGGGGAGAGAAGAGAAATTCCAATCAATTCAAATCCAGTTTGCAATATAAAGTAAAAATTTAATCTATGTTCAGGAGAAATATTTTTGTATCATTTTCTAGGAAAAATACTGATTTCTGCAACAGAGTTGATATTGGATTTTTTTATCATATTATTCACATTTGATTTTGTAGCCAAACTAACTGGATCTGTCTTTTCTCTGGATCCTACATGACACCATGATAGATATATATGTTAATATTTAACAAAGAGTTTTGTTAATTAATGAAGACAAGACAAACACGTGCCATTTTATATGAAAGGAAGTGGCATGATATGGAGTGATGTGTGGTGATATGTAACACCTTTCATTATTATACACTTATGGCAATGAAGATCACTTAAAAAAAAAAAAAAAAAAAGTTCTTCATTATTGCATAATTTTTCATTCAGGGAGGTTAAATTTTTAATGCCAAAATACAAATAATCTCCATTTTCTATAAGAATAAAGAATCTTAAGGAATATCAATTTTTAATTTATTTGTTTAAATGTTATTTTTGAAATGGATACCAATATTTGAGTAGATGCTCTTTTTATTTTATTTACATCTACCAGTCTGAATATTCAAGAAATCTGGTTAGAAAAACATGTATCCTTTGGCAGGATATTTTTCTAACATGATTTCGCGATTATTCAGGCTGGTAGATGTAAATAAATAAATATACCGTTTAATAAATAATTAAAAACAGAGAGCATCTACTCAAAGTATCCATTTCAAAAATAATGTTTAAACAAATAAATTAAAAATCTGTTGGATTTAATACATTTCCTAAAAAAAAAAAAAAAAAAAAAGACCAATTTTATGAGCATTTTTATATTACAAATACTGATCATCACTTTGTTTTTTGCTAACTTGAAAGCTGATGTAAAAAAATATTATGAAAATCAGCTATTTGAGTTTAATATAATTTACAGATCAAAAGTCTTCAGAGACTGAAATAAGATTTTCTTTCACCTTATCTAGAAGTTGATCAACTGGACATTGAAGACGAGATTTCAATGGGAACTTGAACTGAACCATGCTTTGGCAGAAGTAACCAAATGACAGGTCATTTTCTTCTCTGCAGCGAGTGAATAATTATGAGTATTCACAAAATGAAGCTTGAGTAATTTAGTTTTAATTTCACAAATAAAAGATGCTTTGGAGAAAATGCAAGTGGAGTGTGGTTCTGATATTTTACAACAAACTGATTTGTCAAAAAGAAATAAATTAATATACAAATAATTATGTTTTAAATGTGTCATTACTTGTTGGCATTATGACTTTCTCAGATTTTGGAGCGCAATGCTGATACTTTTGAAAACAAAGTTATCAATTAATTTGGTAAAAAAAAAAATATTTAATTTAAATGAGTATTAAAATGTGACATTTGTTAATTATTATATTCTCAAATTTCTCTTATAACCATAAATGCTCATTACAGCCTAGTTTGAAAGTGAACTTTTGTTACTGACAGTGTTTCTCAACACCAAAGGTCAGTGTTTGAGATGAGGTCAGATTCTGATTTGGAAGTAAAATGAGCTTGGCTAAATGATCCCAACTTACACAAAGATACTGGTTTACATTTTGACACCAAAATTTTTAGCACAATCAATAATTGGAAAAAAAATGATGAATGTCAAAGAGATTATATTCACATATAAAAATTTATTCAGAAAATTTAGATCTTGCTTTCACATTCCTTGATCAATTTAGTTTCTTCTGTATGCCACAGACACTTCTACAAATAATTTTGTAGTTTCTCTTCAACTTAAGTCTTGGAGTTATTTTTCTATCTGTGATATGAAATAACATGTTCCTTAAAATTCATAAGAGTGCTTCTTCCCATATGGGAGCCATGGCTGAACTAAATTACTGTATGCTGAAAACGTAAGAATTTTTCATGTAGCATACTCCATATTCAATTACAACATCAGGAAAAGACAATGTTTTAAAAATACAGATCAGGTTCAAAGTTCTTGTCCATCATGAAAAGAGACACATGAAAATGCAAAACAATATTCACAAAAAAAAAAAAAAAAAAAAAATAAAAAAAGCTCCTGGGAAGCAATATACAATGATGCAAGTAATGCTAAATTTATAATTTTGAAACAGTAGGAAAATTGACAAAAATCAATAGCTGGAAAAATTATGAATGTCAAAAAGTCCATATTAATATATAATAATTTATTCAGAAAAATTTAGATCTTGCTTTCAGATTCCTTGATCAATAGAGTTGCTTCTGTATAACTTAGACATGTTTTTTGTTCAACTCGAGTCTTGGAGCTATTTTTCTCTCTGTGATACAAAATAACATGTTTCTTAAAAGATAAATGTTTCTTCACACATGAAGCTGAACTAAATTACCGTATGCTGAAAAATATGAATTTATAAGAATTTCTTTCAAGTTGCATAATCTATAGTCAACATTAGCAAAAGACAATGTTTTGAAAATATAGTTTTTATATAAAAAGCAATAACATTTTTGTAGAGGTGTACATAATTTTGATCAATTTCTTCTGTATACCTCTGATTCTTCCAATGATAATTTTGCAGTTTCTGCTCAACTTTAGTCGTGGAGCTTTTTGGTCTGTGATACAAAATAACGTTCCTTAAAAATCATAAATGTTTCTTCATATATGGAGCCATGGCTGAACTAAATTACTGTATACGAAAAAAAAAAATGGATTTATAAGAATTTTTTCATGTAGCATACTCCATATTCAATTACAACACGAGAAAAAGATAGACAATAATGTTTTAAAAATACACATCAAGTATAGAAAGCAATAATCTTTTTTGTAAAGGTGTACATAATTTTGAATGGCAATATTTTCATATTTTTGGCAACGGCGATTCAACATTCTAACATTTGGTCACATATAATGCCTGATAAAGTGTTGTGCTATATTCTACTTCAAATAATATAATCATGCTTTATGTGGTTCAGATGAATGCAAGAGTTTTATTAAGTAGGAGCATACACATTTATGGATGTTACCTTACATCTGACAAATATCAGAGATCCTTCTAGAATTACCACCTTGATTTATAAACAGGAAATCTGAAAAAAATGTCAATCAATACACAATGGCTTATTTTCAGGTGTTTCTATGTGCATTTCTAAATTGTCACTTGGTAAAAGCGCTGCTCCACACACTTCAGAAGAAAAGGTTTCCTCTCTTTTGTGAATTTGAATATGCTTTTTTAAATTAGAATTCTGTGAAAATGCTGATCCGCACACCTGGCAAACAAATGGTTTTTCGCCAGTGTGTATTTGTAAGTGTCGTTTTAAATGGGAACGACGTAAAAATGATACTTCACAGATTTGGCAAGCAAATGGTTTCTCCCCTGTGTGTATTTTCATATGAGCTAGTAGGCAAGAGCCATTTGAAAATACTAATCCGCATATATGACAACAATATGGTTTCTCTCCAGTGTGTATCCGTAAGTGGTTTTTCAAACCAGAACTCTGTGAAAATGCTGATCCACATACATGACAAGAAAATGGTTTTTCTCCTGTATGTACTCGCACATGTTTTTTTAAATATGCACTTTCTGAAAATGATGATCCACACACTTCACAAGAAAATGGTTTCTCTCCAGTGTGTATTCGCAGATGTTTTTTTAAACTGGAACTCACTGAAAACGCTGCTCCACACACATCACAAGAAAATGGTTTCTCTCCTGTGTGTGTTCGCATGTGGTTTTTTAGACAGGAACTGTCAGAAAATGCTCCACCACACATTTCACAAGAAAAAGGTTTTTCTCCGGTGTGAATACGCATGTGCTTTTTTATACTAGATTTCACTGAAAATGTTGCTCCACACAATTCGCAAGAAAATGGTTTTTCCAGAGGTTTTCGGACATGGTTTCTTATACCAGAATTCGCAGGAAATTCTGATCCACATACTTGAGAAGGAAAGGATTGTTCTCCGCTGTGTGCCTGCATGTCTCCTTCCAACTTTAACTCTGAAATTATTGATCTTTGCAAGTTGTTACTGCCAGTTCTTTCTTCATATGTATTTTCCTGTGTTTGTCAGTTTTCAAATTGTGATGTGATCTGCTCACTTAAAAAAAAAAAAAAAAAAAAAAAAGAATCTGTCTTTAAGTTCTCTGAAAATGTTGATCTCCACTATTCACCAAATGTTTTCTTTCCAGTATTTTCGCATGTGTCTTTTTAAACTTGAAATCTGTGAAAATACCAATCTGCAGCACCTTCAAAAACTTGCACTACTCTCACTGAGTGTGGAATTTGAAATATGAATTTAGTAAAAATGCTGATGTAATGATTTTGAAAGAATAAAGAAATTCTCTTTTGTGCATTTATATATGATCATTTAAATAGGAATGTTGCAAAAATTCATATCCAAACATTTTCATAGATTGTGCTTTTTCCTTTGACTTGTGCCTGCACATGTCTTTTCAAACTGTCATCCTCACCTGGTATTGATACCTGTGAATAAAGCAGAAATATAATGAAAGAAAATAAATATACACACATTATTTGCAATTATTAAATTATAACTCAAATAGAAGATAACATCAATATACAAATTGCCACTTTTGCTTTTATCTTCATTATTTCTAAAAATACAAGACAATTATTAACACTAATATATAACCAGAGAATTTAGACAATTTTGGACTTCTCCCCACCTTGATACCATTATTGTAATTACCTTCATTCCCTGACTAATGTTTGTTTTAAAAAGTGATGATTAATATTATAATAAAACCTAAATATATGAGAGTGAATTGACCACAAAAATAATAAACACTATTAGATTATATATTTGAATGGTTAGTAAAAACTGGCTAAATGCCAATCGATTCAAATTTTATAAAACATTAAATAATAAGGATTTCCTTGTAGTTAACAATTTAGCAAATGTCTATAAATTTGATTAAAAAATTGTTTTTCAAAATTTATTTTTTTATAAATTGGTAAATGATAAATATTGCATTGTATTAGTTTTTAGAATGTTGTAAATTCTCAAGAACAAAAAATAATGTATAAATTCACTTTTTTGATGGGTTTAGGTTTTATTACAATTTTAATCATTACTTTTTTAAAAACAATCATTTTCAAGGAGAGGGATAGTTAAAATAATAGTCATGTCATGGGAAAAAAGTCGTCCTTTTGACAGTGTTTTTTATGCAGGCATGAATTATACCAAATATTATATAATTAGTAATGGGAATGCCAAGACTACACCTAAACAGTTACAGTGCTATGCAATAGATGATCTATAACAAGTACTCTATATATCAACACTGTTGACATTCTTATGTCCAACTACCAGCTGCATTTTTGCATGGTTTAAATAGACAGATAAGTTACTTTTCATGTCAACTTACATTCTAATAAGACAACTGCATTACCCTACCTACATAATCCATTACACATGTTTTGTTACAGCAATATAGTATCATTTTCACGTGATATATTACAAAATATCGACCCACTTATCTCATGTGGTTTTAAACTGAAAAATCAATTATCCTGACAATTGTGGCTTCTATAAAACTTTACCCTTTGTATAAAGCAAACCAACTGTGCATGTGTTGTTACTGATAGTCAAACTCATTTACTATTTGTTATAAATATGATTAAATTGGTTATGTGCTAATACTTGCTAAGAGTGTAATCATTAAACATTTTATATGAAAAAAAATAAAATAAAATAAAAATTGATGAAAATGGGTCATTTTAAAAGTTTATGAACAGCAAAAATCTGACAGATCAATTAAAAAGGAGACTTCTCCATTTTTGATTTTCTGATTTGTGAAAAAAAAAGTCAAATTGCTTTTTTATAGTGCAAAACTAAAGAAACAGCAACTGCCCTGGAATTTTTGGCTTCTATGAACCATTTTTTTAGTCCTTAAATCATTCAAGCAGTCAACTGTACATGTGCTCATACTGATAGTCAGACTTGTACATAGTCCATTATTAATATGATAGGAGTGTTTACTCTAACATTTAGCTAAGAAAGAAAGTGTTAAAGATTTTATAATCTGGAAAAAAATTGATTAATTTTGGGGTTTTCTGATATTTGTATGTAAGTAAGGTGGGGTTTAACCCCCCACCCCCCATGTTCAACAATTATGCTTCTAAATGCTTATTTTCTATTTTAAAGCTGGGAATATTTGTTGATATCCACAAAAAATATCTATTAGTATTTCTGTTGCTTAATTCAGTTTTTATGTCTTCCTTTCCAACAATTAATGTCGTGATTTGAACAAAAACATAAAAACTATATAGATTAAAGGAAAAATTCAAAGAAGCCAGCAAAAATGTTAGACATTAAGAGACTCAAGGTGAACAAAGAGCTGCATCATTAAATCTAAATTTATTTCCAACTCTGAAGAGAAAAATTTACTTCTTGTTTTACTTTTTAGATAAATTACTGAAATTATTACATGTAAAATATTACTGAACCATTTGACATAACATTGCTCATTACAAATTCTTATAATTTTAAATAAAACTTTCCCTATTATTGGAAAGCAGAAGTCATACGTATTTTAATGTAAAAACGACATATCAGGACAAAGTATTATTCACAAATGGGGGAAATAATTGTCTGTGTGCAAAATAATGCTGTGTAATACCATTCATTTTTTTTATTTAGTGTAAAATTCTAAATGATTACAATGTGATTCTTTTAATATATTGTATCTTAATGAAAGATTAAAAAGATATATAAACAAAGCTATGAATATAACACCAAAATTGTGTTAATACAATGTTCAATAATAATTTATCAAAAAAAAGACAACAGAAGTAGAAGAGTTAGTGCATTGGTTAGGTTGAAATTCTTTAAAACATTAAAAAGAGTAAAGTGACAAACTTATCTTTGACTAAAATACACAAGATGAGAATACCAATTCAAATAATCAGTGTTTAATATAAATTCATCAACTCTAAAACTAAACTCAAGCAGATATTGACTGTGAAGTGGTCAAAACTGATGACCATGCTAGTGACATAGAAGAAAGGGATGATGACCACTAGCAGCTACTATCATTCATGCCAGACTAATTTTATAGAAACTACTGGCGACCATCAATATAACTGATGGTCTTTCGGAAGGTGAATTATTTTGTCTATTAATAAACAACAAAGTATCTTTATTCATCAACAAGACAAATAGGAGTCTGGTGAAAGAAAGAACAAACAAATGCTAGTGTCTTCTTGTATGGAAACAAAGAAACATCACTTTCTTAACAAAATGAAAGCCTTCTTAGCAATTTTGCTTCTTATTGCACACTCAGAACTTCACAAGGGTAATAAAAATTAAAGTATGTTGAATTATTTATGTATTTTCAATGTATTTTTTTATTTCAGGTTTCAATTTTTTTCAACATCAAAACATACATACAAAATGTAATATTATTCCTTCATACTTTTATTAGTGTACAAAAATTAAAATTTATACACACAATACAAAGAAAATTATAGCAATTTTAAAACAGTAGGTGCTCATGTTTTTGCACCCTTAAAAAAAAATAAAAATAATATACAGTAGCAGGGGGAACAATTCTAGAAAGAAATTAGTGTGGTAAAGGTAAACATTTTACTTATAATTAAGCAAATAAAAGCAAAACCAACTTCAATTATAGCAGTGTACTATAGTAATAATCCTTTGTCTGAAAAATAACAGAAATAAAGAAGTTGCTATACTTTGAAACATTTTCAACTTCTGTGACTATATAACACACAAGATGAAAATACCAATTCAAATACAGGGTGATACAGTTTGTCCCATCATTCACACACTCATCTTTGCCTGCAAAACATTTATTTAAAAAAATAAAAATACTGAAAATGATTTTAATTAAATGAATTCTAGAACCATTATTATAATACTGGTATAATTTACCAGTATTATTACCTGGTACATTTACTGTATACCTATTTTTGCAAGCTCCACCCCACTCCCTCTACATAAGTGTATAATAATAATAATGCCTCACTATAAAAACTTAGTTATCACAGTGGTAACATGAGACTGAATAAACAGCTAAAACTAGTTTTCTACTGGAAACTTTTACACTAATATTACTTACAGCATTCTTGATTGTATCCTTTTCTAAGCTTTATCAACCCTTTGCAGGTTATCTAAAACCAGAAAATGTTTTTAGACTGTAAGAATTATTTTTTTGAAATAATGGTTTAGTGATACAAGTCTTACTAATTAACCCATAGCTGAGGGGGGAGATGAGGTGGATTTATGCATATCCCAAGGGTATATGCATGCAAGTGAATATAATGACCCAACAGCCACTTTATAGAAAAAAAAAATGAATAAAGATTGAGTGCAAAAACTTGGAGATCAAAAAGGCTCCAATTTGATGTTATAAGAATCCAAACGAATCCAGATGATTTTAAACATTCTGTGGTAAACATTTACAAAAATGAGGATCAACTTCAATGTTGCCAAAACCCTTCCAAATTTAAGTTGCAAACAGGTGTGGTTTAACTGGATAGGGATTCTAGAGTTTTTAAATCAACAGGGATAAAAGGTATTCACCCCACTAAAGTTTTTATCCAGTTGAAGCCATCTGTTTGCTATATATTTTGTCTGAAGTCAGAAAGTATTCAACCATTCAGTCAAGAAAGGGGCTGATAAAGACCATTGCTGTTGCTGAAGAAAGAAAGGAAGAAAATAGAAGCCTTAAAAACCTCCAAGAATTCTCTTTATGAGGAAAGACTTCCTAAACCAGATCTCATTCAAACAGATTTCATAAATGTTGTGTGCATGTCTCGCTCTCTCTCTCTCTCTCTATCTATATATATATATATATATATATATATACACACACACACACACACGCACATTTTCTGAAGTAAATGAATTAATCATCTCATATTTGTGAATGCTTGTTTCCAAAATCTGAATATTTTGTCTAAATGACACAGAGAGCCAGCATTGTTGGTTTCCTTTCTTAACCCTTTTAGACAACCTATTTGAATTTGTAACATTTTCAAAGTAAGATTAAAACTGAATTGTTCTAAATAAAGTTACAAAAATCATTTGTGTTTCATGAACTGTTGTTTTTCAAAGAGAAAACAAATTTTTATTTCAAATAACTGTGAATCTGCCTTGATAGTTTTAGGTGTACAAGGGAAATGATATGCAAGTCCTTTGTATATTATACAATTTGTATATTGTAAAAATATTTGGCAGTCTTTAAGCTTTGTGCCGGCAACAAAATGTCGAAAAAAAAATAATATCCGATGCAGTAAAGGGGGGGGGACCGAGAAGAGAGCAGCAACAGCCTAGTAAGGGTTGCAAAAGGAGTCCTCCTCTTGCGACCCACTCCAACTATGTCTAGTAACAGAAAAAAAAAAAGAAAAAAAAGTAATAATCCTTCAGCATGACAATTAACCAGTCACACGTCGGCTGGTAGAGAAGAAAGATCTTGTGAGAGTAAGGAGGACGATTTTTATAAGGAGGCTAACCGCTTCCCACAATCCTCCTCCTACCAAGACCATAAGTATCAATTGGTCATTTGCTTCCAGTTTAGCTGGGTACAATTCCCCTGAAGCTGAAGCAACTCGTCCATAAGTAACCCCTCTCTTCCTCTTTCCTTTACAAAAACAAAAAAAATCAGCAAGTCAAAAAGGATAGTTTTTCCCCTCGACACCACTATTATCTTTACTACCTTCACTCCTCAGCAATGTTTATTTTAAAAAGCAATGATTAGAATTTAAATAAATCCTAAACATACAAAAGTGAATTTATACATTTTCTTTGATCTTGAGAATTGATATAAAAAAAAAAAAAAAATAAACACTATTGGATTGTTTATTGGAATGGTTAGCAAAACATCTGCTACTTGCCAATTGATTTAAAAAAAAAAAAAAAAAAAAAAAAATGGTAAATAATAAGGAGTTCCTTACAGTTGGTGCATATATTTTAATAATTTAGTAATTGTTTATAAATTTAAAAAAAAAAATTGTTTTCATATTTATTTATGAATTTGTGATAAATATTGCACCAATTTTAATCCAGTGTATTAGTAAATGTAAATTTGTAAATATAAAATTATTCTTGTGAATAATATGGCGATTAGGATAATCAGCTAAAGAAAAAATTAAAAAAAATAAATTTTATTGTTCGCTTTCAATCAAAAGGACGTTTTAAATATGAGGGACTATAATTGTCTTAACACCGTTTCTAGTCCCGCAGTGAATAATTGCTTAATGATGAACATTAAAAATTTCCTGTAAATGAAAAAAAAATAAAATAAAATAAAAACTAACGAAAATCGCACTGAAAGAATATTTATCAAAATTACTTTTCGTGATTTTGCTTTATATATCAAATTAAGGAATGGTAAGGTAGATGTGAAGAAAAAGAATTTCAGTAAAAACTGAATTTAAAAGTATGAGAAAATAAAAGATGATTTTTTTTTAAAAAAAAAAAAAGCAAATTTATTAAATAATTAAAGGGATTAAGTAGAATTTCTAATAAAGCATTCATCAAATTGCAGATGATTTCATTCATTCATTCAACTGAAATGTCAAATATATTTCTAACTTTTATCGTAATTTTTCGCAAGTAAAAAAAATTAAAAAAACAACGCAAGTAACATTTTTTTATCTGTTAAAAAAAAAAAAGAAATTAATACTTACAGCTTTCTTTCGCTTTATGATTTGATTTCCTTAGGACAATGCAGCAATTTAGAAAATGAAGATACTACAAAAATTTAAATAAACTTATTTTTTCGAGTTAAATTTAAATGTAAAACAAAACAGCCATTGTTTGCGACTGATGCAAAATGCTGACAGAAGAGCGTAAATCAAAGGGAGACAATTTATAGAAGCCATGGAGCGGAGAAATATTTCATTTTTTTTTTTAACTTTTCAGGATTTGATTTTTAATTTATTTAAAATTCACTGAATGGAATACAATTTATAAATGTGAAACTGATGAAATTATATCGTCTTTTTTCTAATCATTCATTGAATACAAAATTGGATTTGCCATAATAAAAGAGGTGTAGTTCGGTATTCAGTCAAGCCATTATTTCCGTTTTACCACTAAAAAAAAAAAATAAAAAGTAAAAATAAAATAAAATAAACGCGTTTTTTTTTTTTTCGAAATGAAAAAAAAAATGCTACCCATTGTTTAAAAAAAGAATGGCCAAAAATTATCCAAATTAAAAGAATTTTCAGAAAATTCATTACTGAATATAGGTATTATTAAAACTTTGCAGTAATATTGAGGGGAATAAATTCACCCACTTTTCGAAATATCATGTACAAAAAATAAAATAAAATAAAAAAAATCCTGAAGATGTTGTATTTCATTGAAAAAAAAAAAAAAATAATACAATATCAAATGTGAACATTTAGTAGTCCCCAGCCTTACCGAAAATAATTCAATAAAACTTTAAATAATTTTTGTTGACAGTTGATACTTAAAAAAATACATTTTTTTTTTTAATTTCATCCAGTTGTGATTTATAACAAGAGTTCATTTTTTATTAAGGTATGTTCGAAGAATCGAAAAATAGTAAAGTTTAAATTAATGAATGCCATTATTGAGTGTGAACATTTTTTAAAAGAACATGAATTTATTTTTTTTTCATTTTCACAATTGTTAGATTTTTTTTGATTTTTTTTTTTTATGCGACAAAAATTAACTAAGATTGCAATAATTGTCTCAATTTGATATTGAGGTGTATTAGGATATTAAATGTATTTATTAGATGATGTTATTATTATTATTATTGTTTCAATTTGACATTAAAATTTGAATTAAAAGTTCCTTGAATTTCCAATGTTAAATTTGTTTCTTTTTATATAGGACACTTTTATTTATGAGACTGGGATTTTGTTCATTTTGTGGATAAGAGGCTGGGGTTTTGTCCTGTTATCTATTTTTTTGTATGGAAGTTCAAAATGAAAATAATTCTGTGATTATAATCAACAGAATCAATTCTTTATGCAGATTCTATAATCTCCATTCACTTTTTATTTTTTATTCATTAGTTTAATAAATTTAAAACCAGAATTAAAAAAAAAACCTCACTGTGTGCAATTAAATATTTTTATGACATCAAACAGGTAAGTGAATAGCAAATAAAATAATTTTTTTTTTATTATAGAAAGGAATGAATTAAACTGAAAAGTATCAGGTCAGAGGGTATCCCCAGACAAGGCTATATTGAAAGGCAGAGTCTTGTCTCGGGAAACAGCTAGCTCTGTTTTTATGAGTTCTACAAGGAATTTTTGGCCAAGTCTATGGTCTCGGATACCCCACAATAAAACTTGGCCTTGTGCCACATCTTGCTGCGTGGGGCAGTGGGTAAATACCTACTTCTAATGTAGTATAAAAAATAAAATTGATTCTACTAAGTTTCATACAAATGTACAGAATGAAAATTATATTCTTAAACCATTGGCTGTATAAGGTTAAAGGCAATAACGGTATCCCAAATATGCAGTAATTGGTTCTCAATAAAAGTAGGTAATCTTTAGGAACATATTCTGTTTATTTTATTTTTAGTCTGAGAATGGAAACAAATCCATGTATAATATCAAAAAGAATTTAACCATTTTGATAATTTAATAGAAAACATTTATTTATTAAGATATTTCCAGTTTTAAATTCTGTTCTCATCATATTCATGTACAGAAGTATGATGCATTTTGACTCAAGTGTCATCAGCTGTGTTAGGGTTTCTTAACTACATTTGAACTGAATTGCTGCAGTACCCAAAAATCCAATGGATGACCTATCAAATTTATGACTAAAAGATTTACCACATTTTTAACTTCAACACTTTCTTTTGTCATCACAGAAACTCCTCTTTCAGCTTCCACAGCACTTATAGCAATAGCATTAATTATATCTTTAGCTATTATATATCATCAATTAATATATAAGTTTAGTTTTGGATAATCCAACAACTGGTTTATTAAGCTTTTATAATTTTAAGAACCAGTTCAAGTGAACTGGTAGGATGCTGCCACTGTGTGTGTGTGTATATATATATATATATATATATATATATATATATGTAATGAAGAAATATAGTTTTAGGGTAGGCTGTATTTATGGGATAAAGTGCTCAATATCAGAGATAGAGCATATGTAAATATAAAAGTGAACATTGAAGTCTCTGAGTGTTGGCTTCAATGTTCACATTTATATACATGTGTGTGTAATGGCATCATGAATTTCTAGGAACTGGTTCTATAAAGGTAAGTAATATTTAGGAACCTGTTCTGCTTATTTTCATAGTATCAAAAAGAATTAGACTGTTTTGATAATTTAATAGAAAACATTTATTTATTAAGATATTTCCAGATTGAAATTCTGTTTTTGTAATATTTCTGTTCAGAGATATGATGCTTTTTGACTCTAGTGTCATCAGTTGTGTTATGGTTTCTTAGCTCCATTTGAACTGAATTGCTGCAGTACTAGAGATCCAATGGAAGACATATCAAATATATGACTAGAAGATTTGCCATGTTTTTAACTTAAAGACAATTTCTTTTATCAGAATAAATTATGTTCATCAGAGAAAACCCTCTTTCTGTCTCTGCAGAAATTACAGCAATGGGATTGATTCTATTTTTAGTTTTTACATAGATTTGGATACAACATGTTTACAGTAATTTCTTATTATGTTTTCAATGTAAACACAGAAATCATTAACAGAGATCTCATGGTGAAATACTTTATAAAAGCCTGGCAACATTTCTTCAGCATCTTTCCAGGTAACTACAGCTTCTTCCATATTCCAAGAATATGGCTTCACAATATTAACTAATTTTATGATCTATATTATGAGACATTGCTTATGCCATCACAATCAATGCTGGGGTAGGAGGCATGCACAGACACCTTGTGAACCTTTAATAGAGGTTCACTAGGTGTCTGTGCAAGCACAGGATAACTAACATTTAGATAACTAACACCTATACCATGGGTCGGCAACCTACGGCATTTTGACAGGCCCGCGAGCCTGATTACCAATGACTCTATTTTTAACATGAGAGATGACCTTCAAATGAAATTTGTTATATGTTATTTTCCATAGAATGTCTACACATCTCAGTGCACCAAAAATATTAGACTATCTGCCAGTTATCTTCATGAGACTCATTTTACTAAGTTGCGCTGTTTCACGTTTAATGTCAAATAATGGATACATATTTGTTATGACCCTTGGCTACATTAAAAAGATAACAGAAGGAAAGGAACGATAAAGTGAAAGAGGCCAGGGAGGGACTGACATGCGAGGTAGCAGAAATCTAAAGACAGTTAAACATATTGCATTATACATTCATGCCTTTGAATGTGTGGATGATAATTTGTATGTACCTTGAGAAATGTATATGTTTGCAAATTATTTGTACTGTATGTATGGATATATGTGCTTCGTTTTTTGTGTGTGTGTGGTTTGTTTGTGAACAATTTTCAATAACAGTTTCAAACCTACATGACATAATTTCATCCATTTCACTCGGTGATTTTTTTTCACTTTGAAGTATTTTGACGTTCCTTGAGGAAAAGTAATTTTTTGTTAGGTGTTTTTTATTTTTAGATTTTCTTTTTGTTTTCTGATTTCTCAATGTTTATTTTCATTATGGTTTTAAATTTTAGGTTGACAGGGTATGCATATGTAATTTTTTCTTAATTTTTTTAATTAATGGCCTTCGTCCAGCCCGCGACCCGTCATTATAACATGATCCGGCCCATGGGGTCGAATGAGTTGCTGACCCCTGACCTAGACCATCAGCTATTAGTATATAAGATTATTTTTGGATAATCCAACAATCGGTTTGCTAAGCTTTTGTAATTTTCAGAATTGGTTTGTGCAAACCGGTAGGAGGCCACTACTGGTTAAAGATAATTTATTCTAAGCATAAAAAATACCAATTTCTAGATTGTTGTGCTTCTGCTTTTTGTACTTTTTAGAATTTTATACACATTTTGGGGTGACAAGAGAAGCCTACCTGTGTTTTGAGGATTTCCTGGGTTTACTATATCCAACAGGAATCTGCATGCCAAGCCTCTGCAGCTGTATTTTGATAAAATATAATGTGGTCAATATTGGGGTGAGCATCTATACATGGTAAGTGCATACTCCCCCTCTCCTGATTGGAGGGGGCCCAAGTCTGATTGGGGCCCCAGGCAGTGTTTTAGGATGCTCACTGTCTTAATTGTTTATTTTTACCTACATTCATACATATTACATTATTGTATATGATATAATGGAATAATGGAATATGCGTACATCTGTGTTCCCCCACACTGGAATATGATTGGCTGGTGTCCACCATAAATACCGATGGACGTGTAGGAGAGTCAAGAGACTTAGTCTGAGAGCTAAGTCTATAACGACGCCCATTGGACTACGCCATTGATCTAAACTTCTTACCTGCGACTAAGACTTAATTTTTCTAGTTGAATTTTTTGCCTATATTGCATATTATCCATTATTGTATATGATATAATGGAATAATGGAATATGCGTACATCTGTGTTCCCCCACACTGGAATATGATTGGCTGGTGTCCACCATAAATACCGATGGACGTGTAGGAGAGTCAAGAGACTTAGTCTGAGAGCTAAGTCTGAATTATGACATACGCCCATTGGATGCTGGAAGTGAAATTGATCTCATAAAAACTTTTAGGGAAAATGAGGCGAGAGCGACTAAGACTAAAATTTTCTTTTCTAGTTGAATTTTTTGCCTATATTGCATATTATCCATTATTGTATATGATATAATGGAATAATGGAATATGTAACATCTGTGTTCCCCACACTGGAATATGATTATTGGTGTCCACCATAAATACCGATGGACGTGTAGGAGAGTCAAGAGATTTAGTCTGAGAGTTAAGTTATAATGACTTGTCATTGGACTACGCCATTGATCTAAAATCTTACCTGCGATTTAAGACGTGTACCAGTAAGATAAAATTAATGGCTTTGTATATTCTACTTGGTTATAGTAGCCAAAACCACTTAGCTACTTCGTTCAAATATATCCCTTTCCGGAACATATCAGTATATAATTAGATTACAATAAAATTTGCATTTTACATGAATACTACATTGAGATGTAGTAGATTAGAGTGGGTTCCATATCATAGATAGGAGGGTTGTATCATAGATTTCTTGCACTTGCCCTGCATCCATAACTTGGTGTAACATTGTGTCAGCTGTCTGTACTTATTAAGTGTGAATTATTCCTTGTTTTTTTAGGATCTGTGACAGCTTCCTCTCAGTTTTTAAGTTCAGATTTTTTATCATCTTCCTATAGCTACCATTCCCCAACCAGAGCCAATTTCTCAAAATATTCCATCTTGTCCATCACCATTGTAGCATTGCCTTTGTCAGCTGGCAGTATGATCATACTAGTGTCACACTATAAGGTTATTGAGTGTCAACCTTTTTTCCTTTGTAATATTTACTTTTAGTTGCTTGGCCTTTTCTAGTGCATGTCTCACTTTCCGCCTTAGCTCATCTACTTGGGCTTTAGGGATTTTTAAGATAACCTCCTTGACTGGAGCTATAATGTCTAAGTATGGCAACCCAGATACATACCAACAGAAAATGATCAACATCAAACATACCCTTCAGAATAACAATTACTCTGCAAACATGACATCAGCTTCTGCAGGTAGAAACAAAAGAGTCAAGGAGAAGGATCAGAAAACAGTCATAGTCTGTCATTCTTATATCAAAGACTTATCTGTAGTCAGGACAATATTCGGAAACCACTCTACCCTAAGGAGAAGTCTCTACTACATTAAGCTTAACACAGAGAAGAACATGACCAAGATATTCATCTATTCCATTCATTGCAGTTATGGCAAAGAATCTAGTCACGCTCTAAAAGTAAGGTTGGACAAACATCAAAAAGTTATAATTAGAGGTGAGACAATGAAATCAAGCATAGCTGATCATCTACAGGGGGCCGACACTATTTTTCAGACACTTTATTTTTTCAAGTTTTAGGTAGCACAGGCAGTCTGTACTGTTTTAGTGTAATGGCAATAACATTTAAAAATTGTTTCAATACTACAAATGGAAAAGCAGAATTCAATTTATTTTTATTTTTTTTACAAATTTTCACATTACACAGTCGACAGTATTTTTCGGACATTGCAGAAACAATGCTAATAGTTTATGGCAGCACCCTTTTTTTCAATGACTTCTATCAGTCTATCTTCATAATGTTTGTACATATTGATAATAATGTCTCTTCGTGATTCTAGCAGTCTATTTTTAGCATCTTATATGCGCTGCCACAGTTCAGCCTCTGGTTATTTCTGGCCTGTCGTAAACAAGCTCTGCAAGCATTTCCCATATGTTTTCAATTAAATTTAAGTCTGGACTTCTTGCAGGCCATTCCAGAGTAGTTATATTTGCTTCGCACATCCAATTTTTCACTGATTTGGCCACATGGATGCTACAGTTATCTTGCTGCAAAATAAAATTACTTCCTATTTCTTTTTCTAGAAGTTTCCAAAAGTTCTTTGTAGCTCAAGCTATTTTGACGTCCTTTTAACCACTCAAGCCACAAGTTTCCATTCGGAAATACCATACCCCAAACCATGACTCCTCTTCCTCCCATCTGTCTCTTGTTGAGAATAACAGGTTCACCTTTTCTTGACCATGTACACCACCCATCAGGTCCATCGAACTTAAAACGTTTTTCATCAGTAAATATCACTTTCTTGAAGTCAACATGGTTGGTTATCCATCTTTTGGCACTTCCCAGCCTTGCCTCCTTGTGTTTTCTCGTTAGTGTAATTCTTTTGATTTTAGCATACTTAAGTCCAATTTTGTGTAGCTTTCTTTGTACAGTTTGAACACTGACGTCAAGTTCACACTTCTCCTTTACTTTCTTCGCTGTCACCTTTTCTCCAGATGATAACAACCTCGTAACACTCCTCTTCATTCTTCTTTCTGTTCTCTTGGAAATTGTTTTTTTCCATCCTCTCTTCTTCTTCTTCTTCCGCTCATAGTCCGTACTTAGCATGTTTTCAACTGTTGAATTCGGTAGCTTCATCTCAGCGGCAATCTTTCGGATGCTGAGCCCGTCTTCTCTCTTCTTTTGGACCAGACTGATGACTTCTTTTGAATGCATTCTTCTTCAGGATTTTAATATGTTTTCACAGTGAATGTTAGAGATACTCAAATGTAATGGTCAGGGTACAATTTACCTACAGAAAATTTGCATATTGTAGATGTTCGACGACTAAATCATTAAAAAACCTGGAATTTGTGTCATGTCCGAAAAATAGTGTCGCCTAAGTTGAAGTAAAAATAAAGAAAAGATGAAACCAAAGACAAACCATCAATCAATGTTCATACCATTAATGGACAGTTACTGCTGAACTACCTACTCATCAACACAAAAGCTCTCAGCAGCAAAAAACACCTTTAAGCACACTTTTCAAAGTGTCCCAAAAATAGTGTCGGCCCCCTGTATGAAGGGATAAGGGTAGTCATTAACCCTTGTAGAATGAAGTAAGAACACTGGAGAGTCAGACATCTAAAAGAATCAGCATTTATGCTTGATTAGCAAATCTGCTGCATGGCCGAGTTGGTTAAAGCATATTGAACCTAACAATGGTTTCCCTCTGCCCAGAGGGATGCAGGTTTGAATCCTGCCAGGGAGTGCATATTTTTATTTAATAAGAATTATTCAGGCCAATAGATGAAAATAAATAAGTATACTGTTTAATAAATAAACGGATCATCTACTTAAATAGCCATTAAAAATAATGTTTAATTTTGAGTAACCTATGTTGAGAAGGATTTTACTTACAGGCACTGTTTGGACCTTGAGTGATTGGTAAATCTTCTTCATGGCTAAATCAGTTAAGGCATGTTGAATCTAACAATAGTTTCCTTCTGGCTAGAGAGACACTGGTTCAGATCCTGCAGTAGAGCACATATTTTCCTTTAATAAGATTTCTCAAATATTCAGGCTGATAAGACAAAAATAAATAAATATGCTGTGTGTGTTTACTCAAATATGTGTATCCACTAAAAATAATGTTTAAAATGATAAAAATCTCTTGGATTAATAAATTTAAAAAAATGCATTACTTTTTTAGAATATATGAAGGCACAAAAGGAGTGTCCTCATAGTTTATCATATATGCTGATTCTTTTAGCCTAGAATATAAATATATACAACATGGGTTCCCATATTAATCTCTATCTATAAAAGGCAGGAAGTGTGTGTGTGTGTGTGTAACGAATGCACGGCCGCAATTTTCGATGGATTTGCACCAAAATTTACATGCATATGCTCCAAGTTAGTGGGAAGGCCAAGACCGATTTTGCATTTCTCAACTCCCATTGATAGTGGAAATAATTGATTTTTTCATGCTTCTACAGCACTTTTCATGTGGCTTGCGGCCATTTTGTACTGGCCAGAGTGAGAGCCTATAGCTGGCTGACACGAATAGGCAGGAAGATTCTATTGGCCAGCGTGAGAGCCAACAGCTGACTGACACGAATGTTAACTAGCATGCAAAAAATAAATCGATAGCTGCATTCATCACAAAAGAAAAAAATTTAAATCTGCATGGCACTTTACACCAATTGACTCATTCCTTTGCTTAAACTCAACGTTGATTCTGATTCCGCAGAACTGGGTTGGGTGTGAAAAAGTATTTGTTGTTAACATTCTTTTTCATTCGGTTTTTCCAGTTACGAGTCCTTTTTTAAAGCTGATCGTTTGTGTTCATTTTGTTTAGTTCTTTTTTCGTAACAGATTTAATGTTTAGTATAGAGCTTAGAAAAAATTTGCAGTGTGAGATAGGCAAGAAGCAAGGCATGTAGCAACATCAGCATGGCAAACGGCAATTTTAAAAGGCAAGGAAGGGCAAAAATATTTTAAGTCAAGTGATAACAATTGCTGTATGTGTTGTACGATTTTTTAATCAAGCACAGGCAATGCCGGGCCATGCTGCTAGTAAAGAAATAAGCTTCAACCAGCAAGGCTCAATAAAAAAAACTGTCATAGGCGAATCAATAGAATCTGTCAAATCTTTTACATACCAAGGAAGAGAAATAAATTCTGATTGCAATTGCTGTATGAGTCGTACAATTTTTGAATCAAGCACGGCCAACGCCGGGCCATGCTGCTAGTTATACAATAAAGTGACAAATTAATTTGTCAAAAAGAAATAAATTAATTTACAAATAATTTTTAAATGTGTCATTATTTGATGAAATTATCAATCTCAGATTTCTCTTTTAACCATTAAGTGACCATTTTATTGTAGAATATATCAGAACCACACTCTACCATCATTTTCTTCAAAGGGTCATTGTTTATGGAAATGAAACCCAGGTTCAAACTCACCCTTCTCTATTAGTTGAGTGTTTCCCAATAATGTTAAAGTTCAGCATTTGAGATGAGGTTGGATAATGATTTGGAACCAAAATGAGTTTGACTGAATGTCAATCCTAACTCACATAGAGATACTGGTTTACATTTTAAAGAAAAGTTTTTAGCAAAATCAATAGTTAGAAAAATGATGAATGTCAAAGAGTTCATCTTAACATATAATGTGCCTTCTTATTCTACAAATATATTGCCCGCCTTACCAAAAAATTGTTTCAAAGATTACTGGAATTTCTTTCAGCCTCTCCAGATGTTGAATCAATAAAATACTTATTGTCTATCATTAAAAGAGATGTATATGAGAATGGAAAACAATATTCAAAAAATTTTTCTGTGATGCAATATACAATAACACAATGTTAAGTTTAAAACAGTAGGAAAGTTGATAAAATTAATAGTTGAAAAAATGACGAATGCCAAAGAGACCATCTTAACATTCGATAATTTATTCAGAAAATTTAGATCTTGTTTTCAGATTCCTTGATCAATCTAATTGATTCTGTATAACTTTCATTGATGATTTTGCACAATTCTAGTAACAGTGTTTTTTGTTCAAGTCTTGGAAATATTTTTCTGTTTGTGATGCAAAATAACAAATTGGATCCCAATCCTCATTTCCCTTATAGTCCCAGGGTATCAAGACTATATCATAATGAATTTTGGTACAACAGACTTTGTTTTAACATTGTTTCATATATGACCCAAGGATATCATAGATAGTATTTATTACTCACAACCCACCACTGTGTCATTTGGTACCTGAGTTCATTTTAAAGAGTCCCACATGACTGCATGGTGCACCTCTTTGTATGTAAAATTTTAAAAAATTACACAAAACAACAACAGCAGAAATTCCAAAAGGAAAAACTAAAAGACAAAAAATTAAAAATATTTTAAGTTTTTGAAAAAAAAAAGTGATTCTGATGTACCATGATCTCTGTTGTAGAGTAGTTTTCACAGTGGAGGCTTGTATTTCAATAAGTCATCCTAAATTAGGTTCGACGTACAAAACATTAGGAACTTGAAATAAGAGTTAATGATGCAGCAATCTAGTTGTGATGGTTGATACTTCAATGTCCGACAGACTTACTCAACTCCACTGAGCCCAACTGGCCACTGCTACTTATTATCTGTGGGAGAGTCTATTACAATAGAATAGGTATTATGGTATAACAATCTCATAAGCAATCAATCATAGCATCCCACTCTCAAATAATTCTTATAGAAAAGAAATTGGGAAATGACCCACCAGAGGGTTGTTTGAGCCTTGCAGACATACCACCACAACCCTCCAGTGTGTTGTGTGGGAACTGTGTTAAAAAAATCATGTGTTTCTTTGCATATGGAGCCACAGCTGAACTCAATTACCATATGTTGAAAAATATGAATTTATACAATTATTTCATATTGCTTACTCCATACTTAATTTCAATATTCACAAAAAATAATAATGTTTTAGAAATATAGTTTTTATATAGAAAGCATTGAATTTTTTTGCATTCGTGTACATAATTTTGAATGGCATTATATTTAGATTTTTGGCAACAGGGTTTCAATGTTGTAAAATCTGTTCTTTTGTAATACCTTATCATAAACTGAATGACCTAGTTTCAAAATCAAACTTCACAACTGGTCTAACGTTTCCCAGCAATGTCAATGTTTGAGTCTTCTCTGTAGTTAGCAATTATATGGCAAAAAGAAATGAAGCACACAATTAATTTACAAATAAGTTTTAAATGTGACATTATTTCATGTTTTTATTATTTTCTCATGTAGCATAATCCATAATGAATTCCAACATTAGAAAAAGATAGACAATATTGTTTTGAAAATATAGTTTGTATATAAAAAGCAATAAACTTTTTGTAGAGGTGTACATAAATTTGAATGACAATATTTTTATATTTGTGCCAGCAGAGATTTAATGTTCTAACGTTTAGTTTTTGTACTATATTCTAGTTAAAATCAATCATGGAGTAATGGATAGTGGCACAGATTGAAGAATCAGAGAGTCAAGCTTGAATTCCAGTTGAATCTATTACATTCACTTATATGCTAATAACCTTGAGAAAGGTATGAATCCTCTTCTTCTCCCACCAGCTATGGGTAAATAGCTGGACAGACCAGGTTCTGTAGCCTTGGATGGCAACTGGTCTACCGCAAAAAGAAATGGCAACCTACTGTGGGAAAAAATCTGCCTTGTCAATCATGTATCAAAAGATACATGATTGCTTACATGTGTATCACTCATGGCACATAACTGACTGAATCAAGCTTTGTGTGGTTCATTTAAAATTAGGAGTGTACATACTGACAGGTGTTACTATACATCCAAAATATATCAAACACAAAATGGTTCTTCTTCAGTAGGTGTTTGCATGATTTCCAAGTTGTCAGTTGGTAAAAATGCTGCTCCACAAACTTCAGAAGAAAATGACTTCTCCTTAGTATGTCTTCGTATATGGTTTTTTAAACCTGAGCTCTTTGAAAATGTTAATCCACATACATGACATGGAAATGGATTATCTTCAGTGTGTGTTCGCATGTGTTTTTTAAAATATGAACCATCCAAAAATGATGAACCACATACTTCACATAAAAATGGTTTCTCTCCAGTGTGTATTCGTATGTGTTTTTGTAAACTAGAATTCACTGAAAATGCCATTCCACACACTTGACAAGAAAATGGTTTCTCTCCTGTGTGTATTCGCATATGGGCTTTTAAAATTGAATTCACTGAAAATGTAGATCCACACACTTGACAAGAAAATGGTTTCTCTCCTGTGTGTATTCGCTTGTGGCGTTTTAAAGTGGAACGCCCTGAAAATGCCGTTCCACACAATTCACAAGAAAATGGTTTTTCTCCAGTGTGACTTCGCATGTGGTTTTTTAAAGTACATTTCAATGAAAATTTTGCTCCACATATTTCACAAGAAAATGGTTTCTCTCCTGTGTGTATTCGCATATGGCTTTTTAAACTTGAATTCAATGAAAATGCTGATCCACATATATGACAAGAATACGGTTTCTCTCCTGTGTGTATTCGCATGTGTTTTGTTAAATGGGAAATAAATGAAAATGTAAATCCACACACTTTGCAAGTAATTGGTTTCTCTCCTGTGTGTTTTTGCTTGTGGCTTCTTAAATTGGAACGCTCTGAAAATGCCATTCCACACAATTCACAAGAAAATGGTTTTTCTCCAGTGTGAATTCGCATGTGGTTTTTTAAACTACATTTCACTGAAAATTTTGATCCACATATTTCACAAGAAAATGGTTTCTCTCCTGTGTGCGTTCTCATGTGTACTTTTAAAATAGAACTTGAAGAAAATGCCAATCCGCATACTTGACAAGAAAATGTTTTTTCACCATTGTGAATTTGCATATGCTTTTTTAAACTTGATTTCACTGCAAATGCTTCTCCACACACTCGACAAGGAAATGTTTTTTCTTTACTGTGTGTTTGCATATCTCTTTCCAACTTTTAACTCTTAAATTTAACTTAGATTATTGATACACACCCACCACACCACTGCAAGTTTTCTTTTCCTTATGTATATGTTTTTCAATTTTGAATTGTGTTTTATCTGCACACTTGAAAAAGAAAATGGTCTTTTGCCTTTATGTCTCTCATATGCCTTTATAAACTAAGGTTCTCTGAAGATCTACACCATTCACAAAATATGCTTTCTCTCTAGTGTGTTTTCACATGTGATTTCTTAAACCAGATCTCATAGAAAATATTGATCAACATACTTGATGAGGGAATTGTTTTTCTTGAGAGTGAGTTTGCATTTCTTTCCAACTTTTAATTCTCTAAAATTACTGATCCACAAATGTCATCACCTCCAAGTTACTTTCCTATATTACCTGTGTTTTTCAATTTTGAACTGTGTGCTTTGCTCAGTTGAAAGGAAATG
Organism: Acanthosepion pharaonis; assembly: GCA_903632075.3. Lineage (NCBI taxonomy): Eukaryota > Metazoa > Mollusca > Cephalopoda > Sepiida > Sepiidae > Acanthosepion > Acanthosepion pharaonis. The sequence continues at coordinate 1,244,107 of CAHIKZ030002589.1, forward strand.
GTTTTCTATGTCTTTGTCAACTATGATTCTCTGAAAATGCTGAACTACACTATTTACAAAAATATGGTTTCTCTTGAGTTTGTTTTTGCAAGTGTCTCTTTAAACTTGAAATCTGTGAAAATACTGATTTGCAGCACTTCCAAAGATTTGCACTACTCTCACTGGGTGTGGAATTTGAGTGTGTGAATATAGTAAAAATGCTGATGTAACAAATTTGAAAGAATGAAGAAATTCTTTTTCATAGACTTTTATATCTGTTTAAATTTCCAAGTGTTTTACTTTGACTTGTGACTTTTCAATATTTCATCCTCACTTGGTATTGATATCTGTGAATAAAGAAGAGATATAAAATAATAAATTCATATATTATTTGCAGCTATTTAATTATAATTCAAATAGAATATAACAATTTTTTTTATTTTGATGTAACTTTTATTCATCAGAAACAAAAGGTCACGGTATTATCGGTAAAAGTACATGCGAGAAAATTGTTTATACTACAACATTTAACCAATAACTTTAAATGAGTCAACTTTTTTTTCTCCAGAATCTATCTTACATGTCTATAAGTCTACCATTCATCCATACTTAAAATATTGCTGCTACATATGGTCTGGTGTCCCTGTTATTTACCTTGAGCACCTTGATAAAATCCAAAGAAAAATCAGAAGTAGTATTGGTCCTTATCTGGCGGCTTGGCTTTAGTCACTTTCCCACCTGTATAAGATTGCCTGCCTGTGCCTTTTTTATATATACTTTCATGGTAATTGTTTGAATGAGCTCTTCACTATAGTACCTAGACTTTATGAATTTAAGCGCAGTACTAAACTGGTGTTGAGGTCTGAATTTACAGTTGAGCTGGCTATATGTAGCTGTAAATTCTATGCTAATAGTTTCTGCTTTCGCACTTCTCCCTTCCAGCTCCATGCTTTCTAGCCAAAAATTTAAATGCAATGCCATTTGCTATCTACTGTCCATCTGATTATTCTCTTCTCTTTCTGCTCATCATTAATGTTTCTGTTCCTAATTCTTCCACACCCTGTAACCCTTTAAACATATGTGGCAGCAATATTCTAAGCATAAAAATATATAGTAAAAATACCAGCAATACATTTTTTTAAAATAAAAGAAATTGCCAGCAATACATTTGACTCTCAACAAAAACCCTCTTTACAAAAATATGCCAATGAAACCTGATCTACAAACTGAGTTCTTACAAAGAATACATATTCTATTCATATAAACCTATCCTAAAAATCTTGTCAGGTAAATTAAAAATATTATTTTGGCAAAATGGAACTCAAAATGATGAGAAAATTAAAGATGGGTATTTTCATATATTCGTGATACCTAAGATTTAAAATGAATTTTTAAAAATGAAAAATCTTTCTTGAAGCTTTTATTTTAGTTTTAACTTCAAGCTAGTAGATTAAATTTAATATTTCCAGTCAGCAAAATACTTTATGGAATTTCAATACTAATTTAGATTGAAGGAGTCTTTGTTTGGAAATTTTTTAATGTTAGCCTTCTGTCATTTTAATGTAATTCTCTTTATTAAATAATGTTCCAAAAATAAAATATATATTTCTGAAACATTAAGGAATATTAGTTGTTTTGAAGTATACTTAATCTTATCTGAAACAAATATTCTTTACTTTAAGCTTAAAATATGCATTTTTCTAACACAGCGGTAGCTGTTTATGTGTTTGACAGCTTGATGATAGATTGATGTTTTTTGTTTATCTAATGTTTCTCTATGGGGGCTTTAGCCATAAAAAATAATTGAATATAATGTCAGTGCCTTTTATATATAATTTTTAAGTACTCAGTCAGCTATGTGTCATACGTGATACATGCTTAGAAGATCATGTATCTTTCAATATATGACTGACGAGACAATTTTTTTTCCTCAGTAGGTTGCCATTTCTTTCTGCAGTAGACTAGTTGCCATCCAAGGCTATAGAACATAGTCTGTCCTGCTATTTATCCATAGCTGGGGGGAGAAGAAGAGGATTCATACCTTTCCCAAGGGTATTAGCATGTAAGTGAATGTAACAGATTCGACCGGAATTCGAACTCAGCTCTCTGATTCCTCGGTCCGAGCTGCTATCCATTACTCCACAGTAATCTTAAAAATTTAAAATATTCTCTGTAATCTAATGTTTTAATGAATTGTAGATACTTTGGCTTTAAATTTACTATAGTTATCTTTCTTATTTTCTGAAAATGTTGTGTATGAACAACCATATCTACAAAAATTGGCAGGTTTATATACATACATAAAAATTTTAAATTCAAAATATTTTTAAAATATTGGTGTATGATTTGTATTATGCTTTTCCATTTGTGATTAGTAAATATATTTTACTTTAAGTTAATAATATCGTCAAAAAGGGTGAAATTAACACAGAATTTTAAAATAGTTTTAAACTTTATAAATTACTCTAATTAAAATTTAAAAAAATGAAAACAATTCTTGTAAAAATTCATTATTCATTGAAAAATGTTTAAGACAATAGAGTCTTTAATATTCATTAAATAACATATGTTTTATTTATAAAAATAATTAAAAACTTTTCTAATTAAATAATGTATTAGTTTTATTGCATTTTATTTTATGATTCAGAGGAGATTTTCAGTAAATAAATGAGGATTTAAATTCTCCAAGGATTTCTGCTTTTAACTAAGGTTGCGAAATTTAATTTCTCGAAATTTCTTTAAATTAAGTACGCCCACTTACTTTAATGAAATTTCGAGAAATTAACACTAAATATAAAAAAAATATATTTTTACCAAGATTTTCTAAAAAAATTCTAAAATAATTTCATTCATTTGTGAATATGTCCTGAAAGTTTAATTAAAATCCGGCAATTGTTTGATTTTTGAGAAAATTTCCAAATCAATGTTTTTTTTTTTTTATCTTTGGACCCAACCCCCGCCCTGATGCGGCAAGGAAAAATTTTAAGTTAAAATTTCGAACGTTCTTTAAAAAAATTAAATTATCAAATTTGGGGCCTTTTTTCATCAGGGAATTAATAGAGTTAACTAGAAAAAAGGAACATGAATAATAAAAAAAACAAATTAACTACAGTGTAACCCGGATATAAGAGAGTTGTCGGGACGGGAGAAGTCTCTTATATCCGGGTTTGGTCTATTTTATATACGTTAACACAGGCTCTAATTTGGGACCAGAGAAAATCTCTCTTATATCCGGGTTACACTGTAATTCATATTTGAAAAATAAATCCATTGCTATTTATTGCCAATAAAAGGATTCGCCAAATTGCAGATAATTTTTAAATACCTTAAAAATTAAAATTAGTGTTTAAATGTTAATTTCTTAAATTTTGGAATCTTTTATCGTAATTCCTAGTCAGTAAAAAAAAAAAAAAAAAAAAACTTTTAGTAATTGTCATTGTAAATAAAATAATGTGTTTTAAAAACTAACTGCTTTCTTTGGCAATTTAAATTTGTTTTAAAAACTAACTGCCCTTTCTTCGATTTGATTTCCCCAGGACAATGCAGGGGTTAAGAAAATGGAGAAAGTATATAAAATTAAACTACTTTTTTTTTTGTAAGCAACGACTGTTAGTAAAAAAAAGATAAACTTTTACTAACAGTCGTTGCTTACAATTGATGCAAAAGATGATGAAACAATACTGAAAAAATTTACAGGGGTATTTATTTATCAAGGCGATCGATCGCCTTGATTTAAAAATGTAAAAAAAAAAAAAAATACATATTCTGCGAATATCCCCGCAAAAATTTAAAAATTTAAAACACGATATCAAAAAAGTGGGTGAAATTGCCACCCACCTCAATATTTCCACTTAGATGTTTTCTTTCATTTATATATTTTTGTTTTCTACTATAAAGTAATTCAGTACAATTCATTCATTAATGAATGAATATTGAAAATTTCGTTTAAATTGCTTGCTTAACGCTTTGATTTTTTATTAATTTTTTATTTTATTTTAAGAAGAACACCAAGTCGGTTTCTTTGTTTTTTGCTTGTATCATCTTTTTTCTTAGCAGTCGTCGAAGACGGCTACTAAGAAGAAAAATGACACAATTTCATTTCAGAATTTATAAATGAATGGTTCCAGTCAGTTTTAATTTTATTGAATCAAATAACTTAAAATTAAATAATACTGACAAAGACTTATTGCTTTTTTTATGGTTTTTATTTTAATTTTTATTAATATTGTACTTAATAACATGAAATAACAAAAACTTAAATGTAATAATTTGTTATCACTGAAAAAATAGATCCTAAGAACCAGAGATAATTCAATTCAATAAAACTCAAAAAAAAAAAAATAAATAAATAAATAAAGAAAAGTTTTTTTCAGAGCTGGTGCTTCTTGTATAATTGAATTATTTTCTTTCAGATTTGTCAGGAAAAAAAATCTATACTGCTTCTTAGCTTATCTATTTTTTTTTAAAAAAAAAAAAAAAAAAAGTGATTTTGTTTTTGATATTCACCAAGTTCCTGCTCGTTTGCAACAATTTTCTTTTTCTTTCATTAAATTTGAAGAATCGAAAAATAAGTTTAAAATAAATAAAATGCCATTTTCGAGTATGAGCATTTTTTTTTAAAGAAGTTTGTTTTTTCATTTCTATAATTGAACAGAAGTTCAAAAAGAAATTAATTCTGTTAATGAATGTAATCAATTAACAAACATTAATTAAATAATATCAATTCAATAAATAATTTGAAATTGGATTGATAGATTTCACAACTTAAGTTTAAAAGTTTATAATAAAAAAAAAATAATGTAAAATTATATAAAAATAAAGGGTAAATAAAATTAAAAAAATAATACAGTAAACTAAGTTTCTTTATTGCACTTTCCTTTGAGGGGAGAGTATAAACACTTTTATGACGAACATTTAATGCACTTACCAGGATTTGAAAAGGCAACAATGCTTAGTCCGCCATTTGCAATTTGGAAAATTAATGAGTGAGTGAAGGGTGTTCGGAAAATTCGATAATTTTGACAAATAATTTTTTCGATATCGTGTTTTAAATTTTAAATTTTTTTTTAAATTTTAAAATTTTTAAAATTTTTGCGGGGATATTCGTATTTGGTAACTATGAAATAAAATGCGATTTCTGAAGTGACGATTTGAGAGCTACCCCTTCCACTATATATGGGAGTACCATATATATTTTTTAAAATTAATTTAGTTAACATCAAAAAAATGGATGCTTTTTTACATAATGAAAGCAAAAAATCGGTGTCCTCTGTTTTAAAATATTAGCCAAAAATCAGGGAATTATCCGATCCATACGGAATTTTCAGTACTTATTCATTAATTTTAGAAAACTCACTGGAATTATTTTTGTGGGGCCTTTTTAAAATGTACTTTTCGATATCTCGTCTGTAGTTGTGTTTTTTTTAAATTTAATTTGTAAAATTTAAAATATAATTTAATTTTCTACAGTTATATAAAGAAAAATCCCGGAAGATATTATTTTAATTAAAAATAACTATTATAATCAATTGTGAACATAGAAAAAAAAATTCGTCTCGAATCTTACCAAAAATAAATCAATAATACCACCAAAATAATATTTTTGAGAGTTGGTGCTTGCAGAATTTAATAAAATACCTTGTATTTTATTTCAGGTCGGATAAAAAAAAAAAAAATCTACAGACACTTCAAGTAAAGACTTTTTAAAAGACTACTACTTGTAATTTTTAGCGTGATTTTTGAAATTCATGCCATTGATGATTGTAAGAAGTTTTTTTTTTTAATTAAATAAAAATATGATTGAAAAATGTAAAGTTTAATTAATTCATGCCATTTTCGAGTATGAACCATAAGCGATATTTTTCCATTTTAGTAACGGTTAGATTATTTTTGGTATGGATGTTCAAATAGGAAATAATTCTGAATTACCACCTTGACTCTTTCCTCTAATAATGAGAACAAAAACACTCATTTGGTGCAATTACATATTTTATGACATTTAAAGAGTTACGAAAATAAAAAAAAACATAAATAAAACAAAAAGTAACGTATTAAATTCAAAACTATCATAAAAAAAATAATTCTCTAATCTAGTATAAAAAACATTCATTATACGAAGTTTCATAAAATTGTTTGAAATAAAAAAAAGAAAAAAACAATGATATTCTTAAACTATTGGTTAAAATTAAATGCAATTTAGTTTTAAACATAAATACAAATATCTTGATTATTTTACTGCTGGTGTTCCGTATTTCTTTAATTTTTATTTTCAATTTTTCGTGCACTTTAAATCAGGGGTGTAATTATACATTTTTTTATCTTTGACTTTTTCACGCCACAAGCTATCTTGCGAAAATAAATGGTATTTTCATTAAGTTTTAAGTAAAAAGTAAAAATTACTTGCCTTACTGAATGACTTTCAAACATATCTTTAGGAAAATACTGAATCTTTTAATTAGTGAAAGAGAATGAAAAAACTTTAAGGAACCGGAAACCCAATCCTAAACACGAAATAAACCGCAATTCCCGTTGAAAAGAAGTAGAGGGGTATGAATACACATTGGGGACAGTCATTTTTATAAAAATAACAATGTCTATTTACAATGTGAATACAAAAACTGTGTCAGTAAGTAACCCCCATGCTCTAGTGTGGCAGAAATATCAGTTTAGCAGACGTAAATAACGCGTGACTTAATAAAATAGAGAGAATCATTAATTCTATCAACCATGCACTCAATCAAATATCCTAATTGTGCTTGTCCCGCAGCCACCCACCGTTCGTTCATACGGCCATTACGCCCTACCAATGCCTCATAAATAATAGACTATTCTGTTTTTGATCGCGTGGGAAAAGGGGAAAAGACACTACTTGGTTTCAGTGAAAAAAGAAAGAAAGAAAGATGAGATGTATTTAACGACTGTTTCAGTGAAATGAAAAAGTTGTCAATTTCAAATCTTTTTATTTGTACCTCTTCTTAAAATAACGACCAGCATTCATATTTATGATTGTTATTGCAATATTTTGTTAAAGTTGTTAAGCTCAAATATTTAACGATGCGATAGGGGGATTACTACGGATATTTTATTGATGTAGAACTCGTTATGAGCTTATTGAATCATTAACTTAAGAATTAAGATTCATCAGAAATTTTAAATCGGGAAACCGTGAAATTTTCACTGGTTAAAACTATTTATAACAATTACGAAAAACACACCCGAAATACAAAAAGCATTTCGCATCGACTAGAAATAAGGGAAGAGGAATTTAACTAAGAACAAAAATTAAAAAGGGCCGATGAGAATATATGCCCTTAACGTAGTCCTTCGTTACTCCGTCCACCTGATCAAGGGCAGACGTTATATCTCTTCACGACCTTGATCTTTTCTTAATTGCGTTGCCCCACTCCCTTCAATTTAATATAGCAAGTTCATTTAGATTTATAATAAACCTAATGTCTTTTTAGTTGTTTCAGTATTAAGAATTTAGTCTGAATACTTTTCGGGAACATTTTGTACTTTGTAACAACTCTGAATTTATTTTCTTGAGATTTGGGGTACTTTGCAGGCCCACTTAATGTTATTGCACTTCCTTATATAACCCGGCGACTTCTCGCCGAAGGAAAAGGGAGGGCAAGGAGGCGAAATGCAGGCACGCTGGTCTTTGTGACCCGGGGTCCTGGACGGGATATGTATTGAGTTACGTGTCCATTTATTTTTTGTTCTGCCAACTGGGCGCTAGTTGGGCTTTCCTATCCACTCTTACTTCTGGCATTCTTGGCCTTACTACTTCCGGCTATCTCGGATCCTTACTTTTGGCAATCCTGACCTAAACTACTTCCGGCTACCACAGATCCTTATCTTCCCGCAATTCCTGGCCTTTATTACTTCTGACTACCACGGACTCTTATCATGCGGCATTCCTGGTCTTTCTTACGGATACCACAGACCCTTATCATACATCACCATACTCATCTGGTCGATCTGCGTTAATGGATCTGCTTATACCAGTCCTGAACTTCCGGTTACACATTGGTCCATACCTCAGGCATCTCTATCTCAACCTAATTCACCTGGTTGTTCGACGTTAATGGACCTGCTTCCAACAGTCCCGAACTTCCGGCTACACTAGGCCCCTGCTTCCGGCTTTCCTGTCAACCTAACTCACCTAATTTAGGAAACTGCTGCAGACATATCGTTCAGAATTAAAAAGCCTACTCCGTACCTTCGGTTAAAATACTACGGAAAGGTTCACCATTGGACTTAACCAGCAACTACGCAACGCCAGCACCAGACATTTAAATTGAACTTTTTTCTCCTTGGTTATATCGTCCAGACTTCAAATAACCTATTCTGTACACTTCGGTTAAAATACTACGGAAGGTTCACCATTGGACTTAAGTAGCAACTACTCAACGCCAGCACCGGAACTGAACTTTCGAACTGTAGACTTACATGCCAATATAACTTACATGGACTCTACTTTTAACATTTATTCATAATTATCTCTATCTATAAAAGGCAGGATGTGTGTGTGTGTGTGTGTGTGTGTGTGTGTGTGTGTGTGTGTGCGTGCGTGCGTGCGTGTGTATGTGTGTGTGTGCGTGCGTGTGTGTGTGTGTGTGTGTGTGTTTGTGACGAATGCACGGCCGCAATTTTCGACGGATTTGCACCAAAATTTACATGAACATGCTTCAAGTTAGTGGGAAGGCCAAGACCGACTTTGCATTTCCCAACTCCCATCGATAGTGGAAATAATCGATTTTTCATGCTTCTACGGCACTTTTCATGTAGTTTGCGGCCATTTTGTACTGGCCAGAGTGAGGCAATAGCTGACTGCCACGAATAGGCAGGAAGATTCTATTGGCCAGCCAACAGCTGACTGACAGGAATGTTAACTAGCATGCTAGCATGCAAAAATAATCGATAGCTGCATTCGTCACAAGTGGGAAAAATTTAAATCTCCATGGCACTTTACTCCAATTGGCTCATTCGCTTGCTTAAACTCAACGTTGATTCTGATTCTGCAGAACTGGGTTGGGTGTGAAAAAGTATTTGTTGTTAACATTCTTTTTTCATTCGGTTTTTCCAGTTACGAGTTCTTTTTTTTAAAGCTGATCGTTTTGTATTCATTTTGTTTAGTTCTTTTTCGTAATAGATTTAATGTTTAGTATAGAACTTTGAAAAAATTCGCTGTGTGAGATAGGCAAGAAGTAAGGCATGTAGCAACATCAGCACGGAAAAGGGCACTCCTTTTAAGGAAGGGCAAAAATATTTTAAGTCAAGTGATAGCGATTGCTGTATGAGCCGTACGATTTTGAATCAAGCACGGGCAACGCCGGGCCATGCTGCTAGTATAATCTAAATCTTCTAGCCGGTCAGTATTCAAGCCTTCAGTCAGCCAAATAGGCGTTGAAATGAGCTGAACTCAGACCGGTCTCCCTGCTAAACAGAACCTGATTGAAATTCCAAAAAGCCTTACATGTCCGTGTTTGTTGTCACAATTCGTTCATCTGGCATTGTGACGATATCGATCAGTTGCATTTCAACGTTCCGTAATTCTGCGACCATATCCGTTGTCTTGGAAGACATACTTTTTAACTTAGTCCTAACTATCAGAGCTTGATAAGCAAGGAAGCTCGCTCTGTTCTGGCTCCGGTTAATTCCCCACTACCACCCAATCTACTCAAGATTCACATGCCGTTTGCGCGTTGCTAATTATCTAGGTTTAGTCACCAACTGTAGTCCGCCGTAAACGACCTAATTCTAGACGCGGTAATCCCACCACTTACTCCCAACCACATCCCTCGTCAATTCCCGTTGCAGTGTTAGTAGTAGCTGTTTCAGGAAATCCTTCTCGTCGAATAACGGACAAATTGAATTTCCAGAATCCAGCTATCTTAGCCATGATCCTGCTAATTCAACTTCAGTAAATTTATATTTCAAGTTTATCAGAAACCGTACAAATAATTCGCAATTTGGAAAAAGCGCATGCGCAGACTGGCATGTATAATATAACTATCGAAAGAAAGCCATGCAAATTCTTATGGTGGCGGTAGTTAAGTACTTTTGATTGGCGTCAAGGTAGCTACATAAAAACGGAGAGAGACGTCGTGTTTCATTGTCTTGCCAGAGAAAAAGAAGAAAAAAAAAAAAAAGCCCGTTTCTCTGTGAAACAGATTCACTGGCGTTAAGTGAAAATCACATTCACATTTCCACCCATTTTGATTTCTAATTTTTGGTTTTGTCCTCTTAATTCGCTAAATCTCGAACATTTTTATAATAAAAAGAAATGTAAAATTATTTAAAGTAATTAAAGAGTAAATAAATACAAAAACAATAAACAGTTTATTGCACTTTCATTTTAGGAAGAGTGTAATTTAATTTATAATAAAAAAAGAAACGTAAAAATAAAATTAACATATTTAAAAAGCAAGTACTAAAAAAAATAAGCATGATAAAAAATGCAACTAAAAGATAAAAAAGTTTTATCGTCAAAAAATCTTTTATTTAAGAGACCAAATATTGTTTTTTTTTTTGTTGTTCCTTTTTAGAACCTCCGAAATTTTGGTTCAAATTTTTTTCTTGCGTTCGGTTTTAGTGGGTGACCGTATAAGAAATAAATTAGTACATTGTTTTGGAAATTCTTGCAAAAGTCAAATAATTTTCGGATTTTAATGAAATTTCCAGGACTTATTCACAAATGAATGAATTTACTTTGGATAAATATTTTTTTAGAAAATCTTGGTAAAAATATTTTTTACATCTCTTACCTCCCCGCACCTAATTTTATAAATTTTCGAGAAATTAATTTTGCTTTTTTTTTTCATCATTTTTCTTTATATTTTTTTTTTTTGAAAGACTTATCTTTACAAAATGTAAAATTCAATATTTATAACCAGAAGTACTTGAAGAATTTGAAAACCAATTCGTTTTTCTTATTTTTTTTTTTTATAAAGCTGATCCCCAGTTAAAATTTGCTCTGAATCGTAAAATAAAAAAATGCAATAAACGTAAGATATTATTTAATTATAAAAGCTTTTAATTGCTTTTTAATATGAATATGAACACTATTGTCTTTAAAAAAAAAATTCAATAAACTTTTAAATTTAATTATATAGTTTTAAAATCTTTAGGTGCTATTGTTAAGTAAAAAAAAAAAATAAAGACAATCATAAAAAAAAACTTACAATTCATCGACCTCAGTATTTGAAAGAGAAATTAATTTGTCCGTAAACGGAATCCTGTCGATTTTTTGTAAATAATATGGGCATCATCAGAAAATAAAAGTGGTAAATTCCGTAAATATTTTTCAGGTACGGGGGCAAAATTAAAAAAAAAAACATGATTTACATTCTTCAAAGCCTTGCGCTTTAACTATTGTAATCACTAAAAATCGATGATAGGAATTTCTAGAGTTTTTCATAAAATTAGATATGGGGGTGTTAATAAATATAAAAAAAATATTTCTGCCATGACTTTAATAAAAAAAAACATATTTATCATAATTTCGATCATCTGTGAATAGTTTCTGAAAATTTCATTAACATCTGACAATTATTTTTATTTTTGCAAGATTTTCCAAATTAATGTGTGTAATACAAAAAAAACGCGCTAAAAATTATCTATGTTATTTACTACTCCATGTTGCAACAAAGAGAAACAAGGTTTTTAAAATCAAAATTTAGAATATTCTAAAAAGATGGAAAATTTTTTAAAAATAATTAAAAAAAAATTTGATCTGACGATAAAATTTTGTTTTCATAAACTTTGGCGTCTTTTTCATCAGACTATGCTCTATTTTTTAGCGATTTCGTGGAGATACCTAACTATACAAAATATACAAAAAAAATTGTTGCAAAAGATCATCTAAAAAAAAAGGAAAAAATTGCTGAAATGAAAACAATCATAGTAATTAAAACTTAGGAATCCAAAATTTCAGGATTTGTGGGTTCTGGATTTGGTCCAAGATGTTTTTAATTTGCTCACAGAGTTGGCCTGATTCCAAAATGGTATGGATATATTGGGTTATGGTCTCTAGGAGTAAAATTGAAAACCAGACAATTTTATTTTGAAACATTGTAATTTGAGAATAGTAATTTTTTTCATTTGAACATGAGCTATTGAAAGTTAGAGAGTTGTGTCTCTTTAATTGTTTTTATCAATTGTTAGCCAAGATGGTAGAATCAAAAAAAAAAAAAAAACATTAATGGAAACTTGGGAATCCAAAATTTCAGGATTATGGGTCTGGATCTTGGCCAGAATGTTGTTAATTTGCTCACAGAGTCAGCCTGATTCCAATATGGTATGATATGTTGGGCTAAGGCCTTTAGGAGTAAAGTTGAAAAAGTGTGTGTGACACAGTGACATTTATTGATAGATGTTTTGAAATCATTTATTATATAGATGTTTTGAAATCTGTGGTGTTTTGGAATATTCATCCAAACTTGCTTTTGAATTATAAATCATCATTTCATTCGGTTTCAAGGTTTGTCAAAATTTTGACTGTCTATTTATCAGAAACACTTTATATTTAATAACATCAATGATAAATATAATGTTTTGATTAACACGCAAAAGTCCGTTATTAAAATGTTCATTTAAGAAAAGAAATCAATTTGAAAGGAATAAGTGTCATTTTTTTGAATAAGTTTAGGGGCGTGAGGTCCCAGGAATAATCAAATAATTTGATATTCCGTTGGTGAAGGAAAACTGGAGGCGTCGGGTTGATGGTGAGAAATTTACGTAGAAAATTCCTTTCTGACCAGAATAATTCAAAAAATTAATGTGTGTCCTTAAGTCAGTATGCTGAAACAAACTGTTGGATATTAAACAGGGCCGTTTAATTTGAAACTTATTATATTCTTTTTATTTCTTTTTGATTTTCCACGGAACTTAAATTGGTCATTTGCTATCTAGACCTCTGAGGGTTAACATCCTGTCCTTCGCTTGCTCAGTAACCACAATTCATCAAAGGTTTAATTTGGTCTTTTGACTGTCTATTTGTAGACAATGTTTTGTATAACAATTTTTATAACTTGAAATAAATTTGAGAATAATTGAAATTATAGAACCTATGTACATCGAATTGTCTTTAAATTAAGAAAAAATTAAAAATTCTGGCAGCAGAATTTTAGTGAGGTTTGTATTTTGTGTAGATTTCTTGGATCTGCAAATTTTCGCAATTGATATTTCAGGATCTCTCTTTTATACTGTCTGGATTCAATGTGATTTGAGTTTATTAAGATTAACTATGTGGAAGTCATTGTCTGATACAAATTTCTTGGAGCAACAGTTTTGCAAATTTATCTATTTTATTACATCTCTTGCATTTTTTGTAAAATATAAGAGAGTAATTTCTGTTATAATTGCCGCAAGAGTATTTGTGTTATTTTATCAAGTCTTATGACCTGAAAACCTGCTAAAGTTGGAGAACAGGCATGGTTTTAAATAGATATGTTTCAGGGTTAACCAATGAGGAAAGTAATTTCCGTCTATGCAAATTTCATACTAGGAGTGAATCTGGTAACAATTTTGAGGCTACTTAAGAAGTCAAACTAACCAGAAGGATTTTGATGTTGACATGTGAATGACAAAGTGTTGTTTTAGAGAATAATGTTTGTTTGTTGCTTAACATAACTTTTTATTATTTCTTATGTTCAGGAGATTTGATCGGAGAGTTCTTTTTTATTATTTAAATGTTATTTTTAGTGGATATTCATTTTTGAGTAGATGCACTATTTTTTTATTAAACAGCTTTTTCTGTTATAAGATTTCTGAAATTTTCATTCAGAATGAAAATTTACAAGACAATTGTTTATAATAAAATATCAAGTAGATCATAACGATTAAAAACAATGTTTTTGTTTTTGAGTTTGGGTTTGACCAATTCGTAAAAAAAAAAAAACAATCAAGAGATGCATGTTCAAGTTAAACAATAATCTTTGTCAATTTTTTTATTTCAGTCTTTATGATGGTTTGATACTTGATCTATCTCTTACTGTTATATCCTACTGCTAGTAAATAATGCAAAAAAAAACGTCTCTGCTTTTTGAAACAATTCAGTATACTAAATTTCTTTTTTCCTTTCAGGCTGGAAGGTGTAATCAGAAATTAGTGTATGGTCGCAGGAAAGAACAAACTTGATTAAAATTTCATCATGTTCTGGATTCTAAGAGTTTTCAACTTTATCAACCTCGAAATGTTAGTCCTCCTTTAGTTCGTTAACCTTTCAATAATTCTTCCTAGCATGGGAAATAGAGAGTCACCCTTATATAAACATTTCTTTTTTCCTCAGGCCTTTGCGCCGATACCTGGAGAAAAATATTTTTTTTTCCCCAGGCCTTTGGGTCGCCACCTTGAGCAAGAAACTGTTTCCCTCATATTATAAGAGTTAACTTGTTGAATTAATATATATTTGTATATGGGGAACATAATTAATACACACACACACAAACGGTCTTAATTTTCACACACACTTTGTCCTTTTTTACCTTCTTCTATGGATATATAATTTGTGGGTCCAATTATGGTCTTTTTTTTGTTAGTTGGGCATTCTTTGGACCGGCTAGGAAAAATCTGAACCCTTGTATTTTTCTATGTCTTTAACAATTCACGCCTGACCACAGCAGGATCAATTTTCATATATAGCATAATTGGAAAAGGTGACAAAAGATCCATCTCTTTATTTCTTTGCAAATTGTAGAGATCTATTCATTAACTGGGCAGGAGAGCTCCAGGTTCTTGCCGGGATGTAACAGTAAGAGATCAAAGATCAAGTATCAAAAATAATAAGTGTTTAATAAAATAGAAAGAAAATCTACTCAAATAGGTATTCACTAAAATTAATGTTTGAAGTCATAAAAATGTGTTGGATTAATAAATAAAAAAATCCATTATTTTTTTTAGAAAACTACAAACATGTGCATAACTTTACATCAAAGGAAGTGGCATGATACGGAGTGATATATGTGTGCATCTATCTGTAGCAATATGTAAAACATTTATCGTTATACTTTTCTTGTGTCAATGAAGATACCTGTAAGAAATATGTAACATTATTTTTTAAAAGTACTGCCAAAAATACTCTCATAATTGTATGTTTTTTCATTAAGGGATGTTAAATTTTTTAATGTCAAAATTCAAATAATGTAAATTTTCTATAAAGTATTTTAATGAATTTCAATATAATTTAGAGCAGACAAATTTTACAAGCATTTTATTCTACAACTATTAAACATCAATTTTTTTTTTCTTAAATGAAAGGTGATTTTTTTAAAAAATGACAAAATCAGTTGGTTGATTTTAATGAAATTTTAACTATATGAAAGAGGCTAGAATCGAACTTAGTTTCACCTTCTTATCTGAAAGTTGATCAAGTGGATTTTGGAGATAAAATGAAACTGCAACTGGGACATGAACTGAACCAAGCTCTGGCAGCAGTAACCAAATTATTACATCTGACTCTGGCCATATTTGTCACTCTGCATTCTGGGAGAAGACTTTTACTTATCTGCAGTGAGCAAATATATGATGTATTCTCAAAGAGAAGCTAAAGGAATTTTGTTTTCATTTCCAGAAATAAAGATTCTTTGAAGAAAATGAAGGTAGAGTGTGGTTCTCATATGTTCTACAACAAGGCAATCAATTAATTTGGGAAAAAAACTGTGAAGAGTTCAATTTCCAATTAAGTTTTAAATGTGTCCTTATTTGTTAATTTTATTACTTTCTCAGATTTCTCTTGTAACATTTAACGGTCATTATGGAGTGCATACCCTAGTTTTAAATTAACTCTTCATGATTGGCTGAGTGTTTCCTAACAATGGCATACTTAGTCACAAATAATTTTACAAATATTTTGTATTAAAGCTATTAAACATCACTTTTTTTGTTTTTGCTGAATTTAAAGGTGATTTAATTTTGGAGGTGTTAAAATTAGCAAACTATTTCCTGCTAATTTTAATACCTTCAAAACAAAACTGCTTTCTTTTAATCGTCGCAAAAAGCCATTTCTGCCTTCCCTCAGCCATGCTGATGTAAGCCTCCAGGAGTACTTTCTCAGGCTAACAATTTCCACTGACATGAAGTGAAAAGATTATACTGCATTAATTGTTAGGTCTGCTATGGGAAATTTGGTTTGTTACATTGTATTACACAATTTTTCTTATCAGAATCTTACACATTTACAAGTGAACCATTTGTTCATGCATTAAATATTGCTGCTACTGGTCTGATGCTTCTGTTATGTATTTAGAGATTTTTGATAAAATTCAACAGAAGAATCTGCAATGTTATCAGTGGTGACCTGGCATTTTGGCTTCAGTCACTTTCCCACACCTGTAATGTAGCCTCCCTTTGCCTTTTCTATAAATACTTTCATGATAATTGTTCTGATGAGCTTTTACTCTTTGATATCTTCACTTTATGAATTTAAGCACAGTATGAAATCAACGGCTGGATCTCATCATTTTATAGTTGAAATTGCATTATCTTCAAAGGAGCTTTATTCATGGAAATAAAAAAAGTCTGGAGAAATGTTAACATAGAACTTACAGTTCAATTTCAAATAACCTAATTTAATACAATTTTCAGAACTATATGAATTGTGGACAAAAAAGAGGCTGGTATAGGAACTTCTTTCAAACCCTTATCTAAGATCATCAAATGGCTACATTGGAGACAGGATGTAACTTCAATGGGTATTTTAACTGAACTAATCTTTGAAATGGTTACCAAATTATTATGTCTGATTCTGACTGTATCTGTTTCATAGGAGAGGTCATTTTTTTTCTCTGCAGTGAGGGAATACTCATGAGGTGTTTTCAAAACAAATATAGATTGTAATTTGGTTTTTATTTCCATGAATAAAGATCTTTTGAAGAGGCTGGAATAGGACTTTCTTTCACTTCCTTATCTATAAGTTGATTAACCAGACTTTGGAGAAAGGATGAAACGTCATTGAGAACTTAAACTGAACTAAGGTCTGGCAAAAGTAACCAAATTACTATATCTGAATCTGAATGTACTTGTCATCAGTAGTATGCAGAAGATGGTGCACTGAGTACAACGGCCCTGAGCATCCAATCAAAGAGTGAAATAAAACTTTAGTTTATATTTAATTTGAATAAAGTATTTATTAGATGTTTCATCTGTTTTTACGTATTTAAAATGTCTTCCTTTCTCACATTTCTCACTAATAGGCCCTATATGTCCCCATACTTGAGCCTTAGGGGCAGATAATCAAAGAGTTAGCACCACCAAACCCCTGCTTGTCATACCTGCTTTCTATGAGAAGTCATTTTTATCTCTGCAGTAAATCAATAATTATATGAAGTGTTCTTGAAGTAAAGATAAATTGAGTAAGTTGGTTTTTATTTCCATGAATAAAGTTCTTTTGAAGACGAAAGTCACAAAATAAATCCCTATCAGTACACTGATAATTTTTACAACAAAGTGATCAATGAATTTGTTAAGATGAAATAAAAGAATTGGATTAATTAAAAAATAAGTAAGTTTAAATCTTTGTCATTATTTGTTGATTTGACCATTTTCTTTTTTTTTTTTTTTTTACTGAATTGAAAGGCGATTTAAAAAAACATTGAGAAAATCAGCTAATTAACTGGCTTTAATGAAATTTTAAGAACTATACAAAATGTGGACAAAATGGAGTCTGAAATAGAACTTTTTTTCGCCTCCTTATATGAAAGTTGATCGACTGGAGACTAATTGAAAATTCAACTGGCACTTGAACTGAACTAAGCTCTGGCAGAAGTAACCAAATAGCTACATCTGATTCTGACCCTACTTGTCACCTCTGCATCCTGCGAGAAATCTTTTACTTCTATGATGTGTTCTCAAAGAGAATATGAAGGAATTTGGTTTTTATTTCCATGAACACAGATACTTTAAAGCAAATATAGGTAGATTGTGGTTTTGATACATTCTACAAGAAAGTGATCAATTCATTTTGGGAAAAAAAATGTGAAGAATTCAATTTCCAAATAAGTTTTCAATTTGTTGATTTTATTACTTTCTCTGATTTAACATTATAATGGAGTTGCATGCTCCAGTTTTAAACTAACACTTCATGAATTTAAGTAAATTTTGAGAATTACACAAATTGTAGACAAAGAAGAGTTTGAAATAGAAGCTTTTTTGCCCCCTTTTCTGAATATTGATCAACTGGTCTTTGGAAACTAATTGGAAATTCAACTGGTGCTTGAACTGAACATAGCTCTGGCAGAAGTAACCAAATAACTACATCTGATTCTGACTCTATTTGTCACTTCTGCATCCTGCGAGAAGTCTTTTACTTCTATACAGTGAACAAATATATAATATGTTCTCAAAGAGAATATAAAAAAATTTGGTTTTTATTTCTGTTATAAAATAAAATAAGACATATCTCGGCTGATTTGCAGGCAAATAAACTAACATACTCAAGAGCGAGAGTTGGATGTGAACGGAACAAGGCCCCGTGACAAAATGACCATTATCATCGTTTATGCATATGCCCAACACACGAGTTCTGGTCGAAAAATAAAATAATATTTTAAAGTGTTTCTATTTTTCGACCAATAAAAATGCTTCCCTCCTAATTATACTCATGTCGTTTTACGAGCCTGTTAAGCCATAAAAAATGCCATAAAAGGGGTCACACAGGGAAGTACTAGCAGTCAACAGGAGGCCAGGGAAGAGATTTATCACAGTCAGTCTGGGCAGTCAGCAGGAGGAGCGCCACGCCAACCAGTGTGAACTACTATGAGAGATCAACCTAGATTTGAAGCCGGCTTATGAACTTTACCACAAGGTAGCTGTCCCAAACCCACACGTTCCTATTGAAATAAATCACGTAAATCTATTTCTGCTGTTGTAGTATTTCCTTCTTGCAACCATACGCTTGTCTATAACATTTCCATGAACACACACACTTTAAAGCAAATGAACGTAGATTGTGGTTTTTATACATTCCACAACAAAGTGATCAATTCATTTTAGGGAAAGAAACTGAAGAATTCAACTTCCAAATAAGTTTTCAATTTGTTGATTTTATTACTTTCTCTGATTTAAAGTTATAATGGAGTGCATGTGCCAGTTTTAAACTAACACTTTATGACTTTAATTAAATTTTGAGAACTATACAAATTGTAGACAAAAAAGAGGCTGAAAAAAGGACTTTTGTTCAGTTATTTTTCTGAAAGTTGATCAACTAGACTTTAGGGACAAACTGAAAATTCAAATGAACCAAGCTCTAGCAGAAGTAGCCAAATTACTATATCTGATTCTGACCCTACTTGTCACCTATGCATCCTGGGAGAAGTTTTTAATTTCTATGCTGTGAGCGATTATGTCTTCTCAGAGAAGCTAAAGGAATTTGATTTTTATTTCCAGTAATAAAGAACCTTTAAAAAATGGAGGTAGAGTCAGTGGCGTAGCTAGGGAAAGGTGGGGGGCGAGGAGGGGGCGGACCGCACCGGGTGCCAGCACAGGAGGGGTGACACAATGTCAACCCCAACAAAATTTTTCAATTAGGCTAAGGTGCCAAAAATAGTCTGAAAACTGGTGGAGGCACAGGGTTTCGCAGGCTGGCTTATGACCCCACCCACCACTGAAATAATTTATGACCCCCCACCCCAGTTTTGTCCCCCTGTCAGAAATTTTCTAATAAATTGTCGGGAAATTTGTGAGTAGGAAAAATAGCAATGTTTTCAGCTTTTGATTTGAACTGATTATTTTGTGGTATTGGATTTTGTCTTAGATCATACATGTAAACAGTAACGTACCGGTCAGTAGAGTAAAGTAGAGGTAGAGCATGTATGAAAATTTAGCTACAGCTAACCATTCAGCATAGGTTGAATCAGGGTCATTGGGGTGACATTTGAGCGGACCGCCCCGGGTGACGTTTACTCTAGCTACGCCACTGGGTAGAGTGTGGTTCTCATATGTTTTATAACAAAGTGATCAATTAATTTAAGGAAGTGTTCAATTTCCAACTAAGTTTTAAATCTGTCCTTATTTGTTGATTTTATTACTTTCTCAGATTTCTCTTGCAACCTTTAATGGTCATTGTGAAGTGCATGCCCCAGTTTTAAACTAACCCTTCACTACTAGTTGTTTCCTAACGTCAACGGTCAATGTTTTGAGGTAAGGTTGGATATTGATTTGAAACCAAAATGAGCTTGTGTAAATGTTGATGCCAAATCAAATACTGGTTTACAGTTTAAATTAAAATTTTTAGCAAAATCAAAACAGTCCATCTTAATATACAGTGAACCTTCATATTCTACAAATATTATGTCAACCTTGGCAAAAAAAAAGGTTTCAAAAATACTAAATTACTAGACTTTCTTCCAGCCTCTTCAGATGTTGAAATAATAGAAAGCTTATTGTCCATCATTAAAAGAGATGTATATGAGAATGGAAAATAATGGGAGAAGTTCTTGGGCTGACTTCCGACGTCTGTCGAACTCTCTTCGTCAGCAGAGAGGAACCCGGACGAGGCTTTGCCGAAGGGCAAGGTTTCGTCCGGGGAGGTAGACAGGGCCCGAACCCGTCTAATCGTCTTCAAAAGGCTATTTTTTGGGCCGAGCCTACAGGCTCGGAGAAACCCACAATAAAACCGGCCTTGTGCCATATTCGTTTCCCGTGGGTGAAATGATAAATACCGAGAATGGAAAATAATATTCACAAAAAAAATGTTTCTGGGAAGCAGTATACAATGATGGAAGTAATATTAAATTTGAAACAGCAAAAAAATTGACAAAATCAGTAGATGGAAAAAATATGAATGTCAAAGAGTCCATTTTAACATACAATAATTTATTCAGAAAATTTAGATCTTGCTTTCAGATTCCCTGATCAATCTAATTGCTTCTGTATCACTCATACACTTCAGTTTCTATTCAACTGAAGTCTTGGAGTTATCTTTCTGTGATACAAAAAGGACATGTTCCTTAAAAATCATAAGAATGTTCCTTCACATATGGAACCTTGGCTGAACTAAATTAATGTATGCTGAAAAACATCAATTTCTAAAAATGTTTTTACAATGCAAACTTTATACTCCATCCCAATATTAGCAAAAGGCAATAAGGTTTTAAAAATATAGGTTTTATATATAAAGTGCTGAACTTCTTTGCAGGTGTACATAATCTTGAATGGCAATATTTTCATATGTCTATTAATAGAGTTTCAATGCTGTAGATCTGGTCTAATATAATACATGATGTGTCATGCAAATAGTAAAACCATGCTTTGTGTGGTTCAGATGAAACAGTTTCACTAAAGAGTGGAATGGGTGTAACCACATATTGGTGTTACAGGAAACCTGACAAATATCAGAGATCCTTCTAGATCAGGAATGGGCAAATTTTTTTCCCTGGGGGGCTGCACCAATTGTTAGCCCTGTATAAAGTGGGTCATATCACAATAACAAGTTTCATAGTATGAATAATAATCATATATGTGCATGTTATTTGTACATTTATTTGCTTATAAAACACATTTTATGACCAGGTTGCACAAATGTTTGAGAAATTAGTTTCCTATTTAAAACATTAATTTCTATTTATGGGATTTGTGCAATTATGAAAAATATTTTACAATGAAATTCTTGATAAATCTTGTGAGACGTTTATAGCAAAGTGCAAAAATGACATCATATGTATACACCGGCACCTAAATACCTACATCAGTTTGCACTGTTCCAATAGTTGAGGACTGTCATCAGCAAAGTATGTGATCTAGGTACTACTTTAATGTGATATGTTGATTTGGTAGACACTTTGCTAGTGTTCACTGTTAAATATGTATTGTTTGAGCTTTTGTTGACGTTATTCTTGTTTTGAATAGTCTACAATTTTATGCAAGATGTAGCCAAAAAATACTAAAATCTATTAATATTTCAAAATGTTTGTTGTGCTCTTACAGGTTGCATAAAATCCTAAAGATCATATGTGACCTGTGTACTGTAATTTTCTCACCCCTGTTCTAGTGTTTCCACCTGCTCTATACTCTTCAGAAGAAATCATTTGCATGTATTTGAATGTTTATTTTGTGTTGAAATTCTGTTAAAATGGTGATCCACAAAAATGACAAGAAAATGGTTTCTCTCCAGTGTCTATTGATTCATATGGCCCGAATGGTAACAATATGAAAATGCTTTATATATGACAAGAAAATGATTTCTCTCCAGCATGTATTTGTATGTGGTTTTTCAAACCTGAACTATCTGAAAATGCTGATTTACATACATGACAAGAATATGGCTTCTCTCCAGTGTGTATTCGCATGTGTGTTTTTAAACCAGAACTCTGTGAAAATGCTGATCCACATATATGACAAGAGAATGGTTTCTCTCCAGTGTGAATACGCATGTGTTTTTTTAAACTGGAACTATCTGAAAATGCATATCCGCACACTTGACAAGGAAATGGTTTCTCACCAGTATGTATTCGCATATGGCCTTTTAAACTGGAACTCATTGAAAATGCTGAGCCACATACATGACAAGAAAATGGTTTCTCCCCAGTGTGTATTCGCATGTGTTTTGTTAAACGTGAACTATCTGAAAATTCAGATCCACACACTTGACAAGAAAATGGTTTCTCCCCAGTGTGTATTCTCATATGGCTTTTAAAACTTGAACTCAATGAAAATGCTGATCCACAAACTTCACAAGAAAATGGTTTCTCCCCAGTGTGTATTCGCATATGATTTTTTAAACTGGAACTCGCTGAAAATGCTGATCCACACTCTTGACAAGAAAATGGTTTCTCTCCAGTGTGTATGCGCATGTGTTTTTTTAAAGTGGAACTCACTGAAAACACTGATCCACACACTTGACAAGAAAATGGTTTCTCTCCTGTATGTATTCGCATGTGTTTTCTTAAACTGGAACTTACTGAAAAAGCTGACCCACACAACTGACAAGAAAATGGTTTCTCGCCTGTGTGTGTTCGCATATGGCTTTTTAAACTGGAACTCGCTGAAAATGCCAGCCCACACAATTCACAAGAATAGGGTTTCTCTCCAGTGTGAATTCGCATGTGCTTTCTTAAGCTGGACCTCAGTGAAAATGCTGATCTGCATACTTGACATGAAAACGGTTTCTCTCCAGTGTGTGTCAGCATGTGTCTTTTTAAACTGTAACTCACTGAAAATGCCAGTCTACACAATTTACAAGAAAATGGTTTTTCTCCAGTGTGTATTCGCATGTGATTTCTTAAACTAGATCTCATAGAAAATTTTGATCCACATACTTGACAAGGAAATGTTTTTTCTTGAGATTGAGTTTGCATATCTCCTCCAACTTTTAATTTTCTGAAATTGCTGATCCACATGTCATCACCTTAGGTTTACTTTCCTATATGTATTTACTTGCGTTTTTCAATTTTGAACTGTGTCCTTTGCTTACTTGAAAGCAATCCTTCCTGTTGTCTCTCATATATCTTTGCAAACTAAGATTCTCTGAAAATGCTGATCCACACTATTCAGAAAAATATGGTTTCTCTCTAGTATGTGGCTTTTTAAACTTGAATTCTGTGAAAATACTGCTCTGCAGCACTTCCAAAGACTTGCACTACTTTCACTGTGTGTGGAATTTGAAATGGGAATTTTATTAGAAATGCTGATGTAACAACTTTGAAAGAATGAAAAAATTCTCTTTCATGCACTTATATATGACTATTTAAATAGGAATGCTGCAAAAATGCATATCCAAACATTTCCAAGATTGTGTTTTTTATTTTGATATGTGTTTGTGCATGTTTTTCTAAACTGCTATTTTCACTTGGTATTGATACCTGCAAATAAAGAAAAAGTATAATGAAAGAAAATAATTCATATATTATTTGTGGCTATTTTTTTAAAAATCAATTCATCCCAAGCAAGGAGGTAAAGCCACTAAGACGCAAGGGGATACTGAGAGTGAAAGAGAATG
Source organism: Acanthosepion pharaonis (assembly GCA_903632075.3). NCBI lineage: Eukaryota > Metazoa > Mollusca > Cephalopoda > Sepiida > Sepiidae > Acanthosepion > Acanthosepion pharaonis. The sequence goes on from CAHIKZ030002589.1 coordinate 1,268,021, forward strand.
AAAGGACTTTAGGAGGAACCAGAAATCCAATCCTAAACAGCAAACAAGGGTTAAACCTCTACTCTTATTCAAAAAAAAGGGGAGAAGTATGAACTGGGTGATAGTCAAACCTATCTACCTATATTGAGAAATAAAATAAAAAATAAATAGTAAATAAAATTTCAGAATTTAGGTGGAGACGATGTCTATAAGAAAATAGACGGCATCTTTGCCTAAAATAGTAATTATTATTTAATTATAATAATGCAAAGAGAATTTAACATAAATACAGAAATTTTAATGTTGGCCTTTAATTTCTAAGAAGGAAAAAAGATACCCCATTATCAGTAAAAATATAAGAAAATTGTTTATGGTCCAATAACTAACTTGTATTATTATCAACTTTTGTTCTTGATTGATATAGATGTTTTTATAGACAACTTTGGGACAGTGGTATAGTGGATATAAGAGTTGGTTGTAGATGTGTTACTGTCACCTGGTGGCCTTGAGTTCAATCCTTCATCATCATCCTTTGATTTCCCCATGGTTGGTCAGAACTTTCCAGTCAACTTTTATCTTCAAAAATTTAAATGCAATTTTAATTGTTATCTTCTATCTCCTTGATTCCAGTTCATTTATTGTTCTCTCTTCTTAATAGTGTTTTTTTTTTCTTCATATTCTCTTACATTCATTGCATCTTAGTGACTATATTGCCTTCTTCGGACTGAAATGATTTGCATGTACAGCATTTTTTTTTTAAGGTTTTTAACTTTTATGTTAGATTAATGAAATGAATGTTGTCATTTTTATTTCAACTGCTTTGCATAGTTTCTTTTCTTTTCATATTCTCCCACACTCAGTAACCCCCCTTGCATCTTAGTGGCTTTATTGCCTTGTTTGGGGTGAAATGATTAAAAAAATATAACAAAATCATATTAAGTTGGGTTTGGTTTCAAGGACATGCAATTACCCTATCCTATATCAATGTTACGGAGTTGCTCAAATCCAACTACCAAATGTACTTTGGGCAGTTTCATTGGTGCATTTAAGGCAATATATCATGTCAAACAAGGTTGTACTCTTCTACCCTCACCACTTTAATAAAACACTAGATAAAACACAAAGGAGAATCTACAATTATTGGTCCTGACCTGACATCTACAGTCACTTCACCCACATAGCTTCCCTGTGCCTTTTAATACTTTCATGGTAATTGTTCTGACAAGCTTTCCTCTTTGGTACCTAGACTTTATGAATGTTAGCACAGTACTAGACTGGCAAGGTCTCATCATTTTACAGTTGAAATGGCTAAATATAACCATAATTTCTATGTTAACAGTTTCTTTCTCTCACATTTCTCACTAGTGGAACTCTCTTCTGGCTTCTTGCTTTCTAGTCAACTTTGTTCTTGAAAAATTTAAATGTAATGTCAGTCATTATACTCCGGCTTTTTAATTCCTATTCTTTTATTGTTCTCTCTACTTAGTGTTTTTTCTCATATTTTCTCACACTGAGTAACCCCTTGCATCTTAGTGGCATTATTGCCTTGTTTGGGATGAGATAATTAAAAAAGTAACAAAATTATTAAATTAAGCTGGGTTTGTTTTCAAGGACATTCAAGTACCCTATCCTATATCAATGTTACGGAGTTGCTCAAATCCAACTACCAAATGTACTTTGGACAGTTTCATTAGTGCATTTAAAACACTAATGAAACTGTCATGTCAAACAAGGTTGTATTTATCTACTCTTACCACTTTAATAAATCTATTGAATGGGCAGAGAAGTTACTAGAGACTTTGCAACTTTTTTTCCAGATGATCTATATTCAAATAATACTATTGCACAACCCTACACAATAGATCCATTGTGTTTCATTACAAAAGATTCTGTAAAACACGCTAGTATCATTTCGATATGACTCTAATATTTAACCAATGAGTTTAAATGTGTCAAATATTTGGTCAATAATAGGAATTCCAAGATCTGAGATTGCATCTGAAGAGTGTACTGTACTGTACTGATGCGGCATTCACCCTGGGCGGATTGAGCCGGCTTCTTCCTGTTATGAGAAGAAGATTCTTGGGATAAATTACAGAAGTAGGGTACCCAGGCCTACTCGAATAACGTTCTGAAACTTGCCGGGGGTTCCCACAGACGCAGAGACAGGAACGACCAGAAGCCGCCGGTTACCAATGCAGACACTCCTTGGATTTTCACAGAGCCCTTGAAAATTTGCGTGTGTGTCAGACCTGTCCGCCTTTGGTGGCCCTACCAGGAACGAAGTTCCGGGCGGCATAGCTCTGACACTACCGTTTACCCCCCACCGACCGTGATGTAAGGGTTGGACTTTGGGGCTTACAGTACCAGGTGTTCCCAAAGCGGTCCCCCATCTAAGTACTGACCTGGCTCTCTACGATGCTTAACCCGGTCTCAATACGAGAACCGGTGTTTCAGCGTGATTTGACCGTAAACTGAAGAGTGACTGTGCCATGTATTGGGTGATCTATGTCAAGACAGTATAATTGCAAAGCTTGTAGATGACTTATACTGTGTTTTTAGTATACCTAAAGAGTTATTTAGTAATTATCAACATGTGCTGCAAACTGGATTTTTGTGACTTTAAATTATCACCATTCAAAATATTTGCCTAAATACTAAAATATTTCTTGGGTTGGAGTTATTCACCTCAACATATATCTCCTTCGCTTGACATGCTCACATCCAACTATTGTATATACTTTGCATGTTTTCATTGGGACTTTTAGAATAATAGCTAATATCATACAAGTTTGTACTCATTTATTATTCAACTGTAATAAATACAATGAATGAATGGATAATTTACTTTGGACTTTTCAGGTATTTCAAGATGCTTTACATACAAACAAATCAATGCAATAAGCACCCCAATGGATCTATTGTGGGTCACTACAGATGTTTCTGTAAAATAGTCAGCCATCATTTTGACATTATGAAAAATGAACACACTTCGATGGTGGGTTTTTACAATATGAAACCATAGAAAAACTATAAATCCTAGCTTCCCTGTGAGATCAAGACTTTGGGTAACTTTAGCCTCTATAAAACATTCTAGCTCATCAATCATTCAGGCAACCAAATGTATCTGCATTCTTACTGAAAGTTAAACATTATTAATGAAATATGATGAAATTTTGAATGTGTAATTGTGTTCAGCTTTTTACCATCTTTCATGGTAATTGTTCTGATGCACTTCCTGCTATGGTACTTAGACATTATGAAGTGCAGTACTAGATTGGCAGCAAAGGTATCATCATTTTACAGTTGAAATGGCTTGATGTTAAGTCAAACAAAATTAACAGTTTCTTCTATTGCACTTTACACTTGTGGATCTGTCTTCTGTCTTCTTACTTTCCAGTCAATTTTGATCTTCAAAAATTTAAATGCAATGCTGAAATCGATTGTCATCTTATCAAATCTTGTTCTTTTATTGTCCTCGCTCATTAATAGTAGTTTTTCTCATATTCTCTAACACTCAGTAACCTCTTGCTTGTGGTGAAATGATTAAAAAAAAAAGAAGAAAAAATCTGAAAAAAAAAAAAAAAAAGGAAACAATCTGGATGAAGTAGGTAATAAAGTTTGTCATCTTTATTTTAAACTGTGTATAAAATTCAAACAAGCTAGCACTGACTGAATTTCTGGGATAAGGTGTTATCTTTATTTACACCCATGGTACCCAGTGTGGGGCACATACGTCAGGGGGAGGGCAGCAATTTGATTTTTAAGGGGGAAATTCAAGAATTAACAGAAATTTTTCTCATCATTCTATGTGAGTTAATACATACAATGTATATACTCTATGCATACATAAAATCATTTGTGTGTCTGTATATACATATGTACTGTACATAATATATATATATATATATATATATATATATATATAAATTTAAAAGAAAAACAGACCACTTTAAGGTACCATTATAATAAATTATTTCACCAGAGCTCTTTTAAAGGACATAGATCATCAGATAGCACTTCCAAAAATGAAATGAAACGAAAAATGAAATTAAAATTGATGGGTAGTGTAAGTTTTTTGTAATTTAACAGAGAGTGTAAAAAGGAGTAGTTAAAGAGACATGGTAGAGTATAGGGGAGGATTAATTTCATATCTCTCTCAATCATACTTAGTATTGGGGTAGGAGGAGTGACCAGACCTTGACCTATTTAGCCGGTTAACTTAACAGAAGTGATATATTGAAATGGGAGGGGAGAAAGGAGAAAAGAAATAGGAAAAAGAAAGAAGAGGGAGAGGGAAGTAAAGAGAAAGAGGTTGTAATTGGGTTTTAGCAATTTATGTAAAGAATAGATTTTAATGCTTGATAGTAATTTAGACGTGTAAAAAAATATTAGTAACACAATATTTTTATAAATATTGTAAAATTCTAAAATTAAATAATACTATTGCATGTATGCAATCTCAAGTTCTTAAGGAAAGTTAAGTTAATGGCTTTTTAGGCTTCCTCCAAGTGAATATGAATTCAGTTTTGGAATAATAAGACGTATATGTCATGGGTAGGGAGCATCAAGATTTTAGAGATGCTTAGGTGGGTCATGACCAAAAAAGGTTGGGAACCACTGCACAAAGCTAAAGAAAAATCACTTATCTTGGCTTTCATGTGTGATCAATATCCTGGCTAGTGCAGCTTCTATAAATTATTATTATTAGACATTGTATCTTTCAGGCTGTATATCTGTCCTTACTGACAGTCATATTAATTGTATCTTTCAGGCTGTATATCTGACCTTACTGACAGTCATATTAATGAATTTGTCAATACCTGATTCTCTTTATTTTTCAAAAATAAAATATACATTCCAAAACTAAATATGAGCAAGATTGGCTGATTTAAAGTTTAATTAATCTGATTTAGTTTAAAAAGAAAAATATTTTTTAACATGGAGTTAGGGTTTTTTTATGAAATGTTGTCAACTTTCTTGTTAGACATATGGGAATCTTTTCAAAGAGGGAAAAGTACTGTATGTATTGCTTGAATATAATGTGAACGCTTTTGTTTATGTAATTTTTTAACTGCTGAAGAATCTTGAAAATTTAAATAAATATTATAAGTAATCTAATGTTTTATTGAATTTTATGTACATTGGCTTTATAGTCTTACTTACGAAGACTCTTGTTGAAGAAATGTTAGAAAATTACCAATAAATTTAAAATTTACTATAATTACCATTTTTGTTTTCTGATAATGTTGGGTATGGGCATCCATATTTACAGAAATTAGTTCGTTTATACACATAATGCACACACACACACACATACACAAACAATTATTTTAAAACTAACAATGCAGAGTGGGTGCTCAGTTATAGTAAGCATTTCCATTTATGATTAGTAAATACAGTTTTTACTTAATAACAATATCACCTAACCACTACAAATTAATAGAGAATTTTTAAAGATTTAAAACTTTTATAAGTTATTATAATTAAAATTTAAAAAAAAAAGAAAGAAAACAATTCTTATAAAAATTTGTTATTCATTGAAAAGTTTTTTTTATATTATGGACACTACTGTCTATAATATATCTTATTCATAAAAGCAATTAAAAGCTCTTCTAAGTTAATGTTTTATTTTTATTGTAAGTTTTATTTTAGAATCCAGAACAAATTTTCTGTTTTCCAAAATAAAAATTAATTTCTATTCTACAAGGGCTTGTGCTTGTAACTAAAAAACATTAAGCTGTACAAAAGTGAATTTCTCAAAATGTCAAATTAAAATAGATGGTGTCGGGGGTAACAGATATAAAAAAAATATTTTTACCAAGATTTTCTAAAATATGAAACGTTTCCAGAATAATTTCATTTGTTTATGAATAAGTCCTGAAAGTTCAATTTAAATCGCACAATCATTTGATTTTTTCAAGAATTTCCAAATCAGTGTGCTTTTCACCGCAAAAAAAGGTGCTAAAAAAAGTTCTCATACTAAAAATTTATGGTACACTGCTGACACAAGAAAAACAAGATTTTCAACTAAAATTTCGAACGTTGTAAAAAGGATTACAAAATGTAATTTAATAATAAAAAAATCCATTGGTCTTTCCTCTTAACAAATGTTTCGACAATAAAACTTTATTTTTATTATTAGTTTGAGGTATTTTTTCGTCATGGCACGTGGAGGTACCTACTTTAAAAATGATCTCTAAAAAAAGTGCGTTTTTCGGGTCTTTTAAGTCCGAGGTGGTACCTAGTTAAAAAAAATAATACAGTAATTAAGAAAATCATTCAAATGAACTATAACTAATATGGTGTGTCAGTAGTGCAGTGGTTTAAAATTTTTTTGTAAAAAAAGAAAAAACTTTATTTATTTTACAATATTCTGCCATTTGAGTTAACTAACACTGCTTTTGAAAGTTACAAAACAATCATACGTTCGGATAAAAATACTAAATTCTTTCAGGTGATTTTCGATATTTTTTAAAATTTTTTATACCTACATAAATGTTTAATGATTATATATTCTCAAGAAACTATTCACTGCTGGACATGAACCGGTGTTATCTCAATTCTAGTCTCTTATTAAAAGTCGTTTGATTGAAAGCAAACAATTTGTTTTACTTTTAATGATCTTTCTTATAAATATAAATAATTAAATAAAACTAAAAACAAATGAATTGAATTTTAAAAAAAGATTTAAATCATTTTTCAATGAAGGGATTTTTATTTTACTGGTAGTTAATGTGTAAAATAAAAATGTGGACAATTATTTGAATTTATTAAACATTTTTTTTCGTCACCATTCTTAATAGTAGTTTTTTAGAATTAATAAATATTGTAATGTAATTTTAAATTTTTCTGCAACTTCCTTTGTTTTTATACAAAAATTTTGAGGTTTAACAATCAAGGATTAATGTTTAAATTTAACGTTTGTACACAGAAATACCGGATTTATTTTTTGACAAATTTTGAAATATCCGAATTATGAGAAAAGAAGACCATTGCAAAGAAAGACATTAATACTCACTGCTTTCTTCCACAGAATTATTGGATTTACTTTGGATGATGAACTATTTGAGAAAAATGGATAGATTTTTTTACATTTCAAAAATTGATGTTTTCTTGTTAAATTTAAAAAAAACAAAACAATGTCGGTTGCAGCTGATGAAAGAAAAATTTACTCATGAACGTAAGATTAAGGGAGACAATTTATATCGGCCATAAAGGAGAGGAATGTTACTGATTAGTCCTTCTTAGTAATTAGTAAGAACTTTAAAAAGAAAAAAAAAAACTTTGAAAGAAAACACGTTAATTGCAGAACAAGGAACTTGTGAAGATCCTTGCTGCAATATGAGATTGGTATCCAAAAGTTGTTCTGATGGATATATTTGGAGAGGTATAGTAATACTAGTTTGGAAAACCTTGGTTAGCTCAACTTGTTATATAACAAATTGAAGTCTGAGGAAAAAATTTGAAATAAAAAAAAGAAAGAACCAAGAACACAACACTGTATGAATCCTCTCGTCAAGTGCTTAAGCTCCAAGTCCAAAGAAAAAAAACCCAAAACGAGTAAAAGACTAAACGTAAAGTGCTCAATACATTAAGTAGAGCAAAACTAAAATACTCCTAAGGAGCCAGGCAAACCTACCTAGGTTTCACCTAAACAGATCTTCTGGGTAAAACTGGCTGAAAAGGCAAATAATGGAACAATATTTATTGATAAAACCAACTAAAACCAAGACCATGAGACAAAAAAAATACATATACATATATATATATATATATATATATATATATATATATATATATATATATAAAAAAGGCTGAAACACTAATATTCCATGGTCATAATTTATTCCATTGGAATCGTGAATATGATCCAATTCATCAGACCTACAAATTCAAAAAGAAAACAGAAAAAACAACTCTGGAAATAAAAAATAGAATTTAGAGAGAGTGTTAGTATGAGAGTGTGGGACGAATGTTAGAGCTAAAGAGAGGGGTATTCAAAAAAAAAATATATGTATGTGTATGCATGTATGTATATATATTTAGATATTTTGCATATGTATATTTACCACTAACATTATATATATATATATATATATATATATATATATATATATATTTAGCATCCCAATGCCACTTATCAATGTTGAATTTTGTACCAATCTGTTCAAAAAGTGGATCAAAGAGCTTACTCAGCTTCATACATATTTTAAGGAAATCTCAACTTCTAATTGGTCAATAAACATACAAGTGGGCGTTGCAATTCATCCACGTACAAGTCTTTTTCCAGCACAAGACCAAATCAAGTTTTCCCAATTCTTTTCTAGGAGCCTGTCAAGTGATTACGTTAATTATAAATATCAGAAACAAATTTGTTCTTTCTCTTTTCTTTCTTGATTTCTTTTGTCTATGAAAATGTAACCTTAAAGGAACCTGTGTTGGGACCCCATTGCAGTTGAATGCTGAAAGCATATTCACACATGCATGTATGTACAAAATTTTCCAAACTACAATACAAACTTACGAAACATTTCCAAATCAGCAACAAAAACTTTTCTCTTTAAAAATACTCTGTTCAAGCTTTCACACACATCTTTACAAAACAAACTTGTAACATTCTGCATATAAAAAATATATTTGTTGTTCCAAACATATACTTTTTGTCGTAATTGAATATCGTAATCATTTGATTTTTTATTTAAATTTATGTTTCATTTACAGCGAAATATTAAAATATTCACACAGCCTTCTTAGATCCACTATATATATATATATATATATATATATATATATATATATATATCATTTATAATTTTAACTCACCATGGCTCCAATTCTATACTTTTATCTATTTTTCTCTTTCTAATGAAACTTAAATTCAACAAATGAAATTATTAATTTATAATAATATTTTATGTCATAGATTTCTTTCAAGGGTAAATATATTCTATGTAATAAAAATTTTATCAGTTATAATTTGTTTTCTTTTCTCCTTATATTTGTGATACTAAGTTGTTATTAAATAATGGCTTCCTTCATCAAGGAGCTCCTAAACTTTACAGATACAAGGTACTAATGGTTTTGTATGGTATGGTAATGCTGGCCGTTTCATTCATTGACAGAGCAGCCAGTGCCGTTTTCAGTTGAAAATTATAAAATCTTTCTTTTAAAATGCTTTTTTGTTTAAGAAAAACAGGTTTCTCACATCTTTCAACACTCATTCCAGTATTCATAGGTGTTTCCTTTTATGTAAAGTAGTATGGGATGTTAACCTTGATTATGTCATTCTTTTCAAGTTAAATGTGCTATCCATTTTAGTGGTTGCTGCTGTTGGTAGTCCTAAAGTGATGCAGTGTCTTGTTTGTGATTCTGTAGCACCAGTCTACAATGTTCAAAGAAGGATAATCTTTGCCAAAACCTTGCTCAAAGACACTGTTCAATATTGATGTGTTTGTATACAGCCGACTATTTAGGTATTTCTGAAAAGTGGTTGTATACAGTTGAAAATATAAATATTTCTGAATATGAAAGTCTCAATCTGATGAGACTATTTAAGAACATGACTCAAGTTATCAGATTGATGTTTTGGTTTTGATTAGGAAATGCTGTCCGCATCCTGAGTAAGACGATAAACTATGTCCAACAGCAAGGTCTCTGATCAGGATGTTTTGAGGAGCATGAAAACCACCTCTTAATTGCTGGTGTTCCCAGGTCCACCATTACCTGTTAGGGCCCCAGATATGGGTAAACAGTTAACCCCCAAACTGGGGTCAAAACACTATGAAATTGTAAAAATAAGTTTTAATACCAGAAATACTTTGTAAAAAAGTTATTACCAGCAATAAGTTTTTGAAGAAAAAATTATTATTAGCTATACTTGTTTGAAAAAAAAGTTACAAGCAATACATTTTTGAAGAAAAACTGTTACCAGAAATAGAATTTGAAGGAAAAAAAATTACCAATACATTTGAAAAAAAAAAAAAATATTACCAGCAATAAAAATCTTGTGAGCATTAAATAACCCATTGAGATTGATATGCCATAAACCAAACCAAACCAAACCAATTAGGAAATAAAAAAGGGTGCCAAAATATATTTACCATTTTATTGACAGTAATATTGCAAAATGACAATAAAACTATGAGATGGTCATACTCTAGAAGATTACTACCTTTAAATAAAGGTGAGGTCATAGGTTACTATTTAGGAATACCATTTGTGTGAGTTTGGACGTTGGTTGCAGCATGTCTTGTTCAAAAGCCCTATAGTGATATTTTTTAAATTATTCATTTCTACATCTATCAGGAACAAGCAATATTAGTAGAGTAATATAAGCAGAGAAGGTCACTGCTTCCATATACAATGCAACTGCCAATTCTGTGCACAAGCACAAATGCTGTGGAAGAAATGAGTGAAAGAAGATTGAGGAGGAGGTTAAAGCTGAGTGAGTAAAAAAAGAAGGAAAAGATGAAGTGGTGGCAGCTGTTTCTTCCTATTTTACATTTACCTCCTACTCTTTGTGTAGATGTGTGGATGGAAACATTTTGGTAAAGAGTAGCAAAACTGAGTAATCAAAGGCAGAGAGGAAAGTTTTTTTCTTTCTTTCAGTCATAGTTGGATTATTTTTCCCTGATTTTTTAATTTTAGAAATCAATTGAATTTTTTAAAATACATTTCTAATTTTTAAAACATTCTTGCAATAAAGAAGAATACTTCCACTGTAATCATTCATTAATCACTTATAGAGGAAAATTACCAAAATATTAATGTTCTTCTATAACTTTGAATTGTTTGATTTCTACAGCTTATCAACCTTTTGAAGGTTATTTAAAGCCAGAAAATACTTTTAGATTGTAAAAATTGTTTTCTTGCGATAATAATGATTGAGTGATACAAGTGTTACTAATTAACTGTAGCTTAAATAAGTCTGTATTGCTGCAACGTCACTTGTACAATTCACAATATCATTGGTTCAATTCACCGTCCTCGCTTTCTTCACACGTCACTACGTATAGCTAACGTTTCTTCTCTTCTTTCACGGCTCCAGCACTCTTTTATCAGGCCAACACCGCAGTTCCCCAGCCAATTAGCATTCTTTGCTGTTATTCTCAGTTACACAGGCAAATTGCCTCCTCCAGTTCGACCAATCAGCACACGACTTGCTATTGGTGGAAGCATGCCAAATTGTACAAAAAGCTCTCATCACTGCACATACTGCTAGAATGGCTTAACATAATTTTTGTTGTTTTATTTTCAGGAGATTAGTTTGTAGACTTCTATTCATTAATTGTTTAGCAGGGAATGGAGATCAATTTTGTAATGTTGTAACACATAATGCTAAAAGGCGCATTATTTTTCATTGCTTCTTAAAGTGCCTTCTTTATTGTCTGCCACTTTCTACCATACCATTAGCTTGAGGATAATTGGGACTAGTTATTATATGTGATTGTTATAAAATAAAATAAGACATATCTCGGCTGATTTGCAGGCAAATAAACTAACATACTCAAGAGCGAGAGCCGGATGTGAACAGGACAAGGCCCCATCACAAAATGACCATTATTGTCGTTTATGCATAGGCCCGACACACGAGTTCCAGTCGGAAAAATAAAATAATATTTTAAAGTGTTTTTATTTTTCAACCAATAAAAATGCTTCCCTTTTAATTATACTCACGTCATTTTTCGAGCCTGTTAAGCCATAAAAAATGCTATAAAAGGGGTCACACGGGGAAGTACTGGCAGTCAACAGGAGGCCAGGGAAGAGATCTGTCACGGTCAGTCTGGGCAGTCAGCAGGAGGAGCGCCAGCACCAACCAGTGTGAACTACTATGAGAGATCAACCCAGATCAGTCGCCGGCTTAGGAACTGTACCACAAGGTAGCTGTCCCAAAACCACACGTTCCTATTGAAATAAATCACGTAAATCTATTTCTGCTGTTGTCGTATTTCTTTCTTGCAACCATACGCTTGTCTACAACATGCTTAATCTTCCCTTCTTTTGCAAATGTTTTGAAGTCTATTGATTTGAACTCTGGCCTCCTACTGACAAAAATTTGGGGTATGCCAAATTTAAGTAAAGTGTTTTTAAATTATAATAAATGTTAGTGATTCGCAGTTTTGTATTTGATGTACTTCAAAATATCTTGTGATATCATCTATAATTGCACCTCCATATAAATGAAATACGTCTGTTCTGACCATTGGACTATAGAATAATTACTATTTTGTGATTCATTGTGGTTGTGGATTTTAGTAATTGATGCATGACAGATAATTGTTAACTATTTCCTCAAATTGACCGTTTATGCTTGGCCAATGTACACATTCTCTTGCTCTGTTTCTCTATTATTAGATGTCCTGAGTTTCTTTACAGTGTGAGTTGGAGATGAGAATTCATTTGTTTTTAAGAACAAGTCTTTTCACAATTGATATTTCAAGATCTGCCTTTTCTACAGTCGTTCTAGGTCATTGTGACCTGAGTTTAAGATGAACTATGTTCATGGAGGATTCTTTGTGGAAGTCTTCATCCATTGGAGATTTTATATCATGTACAGATTTCTTGGAGCAAAACAGTTTTGCAAAATTCTCTATTTCATTACATTTTCTCTTTTATTTTGTAAAATGCAGTGGCATAGCATGGGTGGGGCCAGAGGGTTAAGTGACCCGAGTACTAAATTTTTAGGGGAACAAAAAATGGTTGGATAAATAAAAATAATGAAATGGCAAAGCGTTTTCAGATTAGACACCCCTTTGAGATGGAATGTCAAGTAGACAAGAATGAGCACCTTCGACATCTCTTTGATTTTAATCAAGGTCACAAAGCTGCTTGAAATATTTGTGTTGTGTATGGAGATGAATTCATTACTGACAGAATGGCACAGAAATAGTTTCCCCATTTAAAACAAGGTGAAATTCCAACTAATACACTCTCTGTATTCTGGCTAACCTGTCCAGTTTGACGAAAACCAATTGCATATGCTGATTAAAGAAGAACCATGACAGACCCCTGGGGGATTTACTGACAAGCCTGATTTAACCTCTTCAGACTACCATCCTTTCTAATAATTTGAGGGATGTATTATTCAACAGAAAAAAATGTGCCAGGATGAATTTTTCAAGGGAAAATCAAAAGCTTTTTATCGTTGAGGCATTGAACAGTTAGTGGACCAGTGGCGGGAGGTTATAACCAATGAGCATAAATGTGTCAAATATTTGGTCAGTAATGGGAATGTCAAGATCTGAGACTGCACATGAAGAGTGACTGTGCCATGGATTGGGTGATCTACGTCAAGACAGTATAATTGCAAAGCTTGTAGATGACTTATACTGTGTTTTTAGTATGCTTGAAGAGTTATTTAGTAATTATCAACATGTGCTGCAAACTGGATTTTTGTGACTTTAAATTATCACCATTCAAAATATTTAACATTCACCTCAACATATATCTCCTTTGCTGACATGCTCACATCCAACTATTGTATATACTTTGCATGTTTTCATTGGGACGTTTAGAATAATAGCTAATGTCATACAAGGTTGTACTCATTTATTATTACAACTGTAATAAATACAATGAATGAATGGATAATTTACTTTGGACTTTTCAGGCATTCAAGTAAGGGAAATACACTGTTGAATAATCCATCAGAACAATTAATAAATAATAAGTGTTAAAAGGGAACAAATTTATGTAAAAACCTAATAATTCATGGCTGACCAATTTTAGAAGCATTTTGTATTACAACTATTGAACATTACTTCTCTTTTTTTACTGAACTGAAAGGTGATTTAAAAAACGTTGAGAAAATCAGCTAATTATTTGGCTTTAATGAAATTTTATTAATTATATGAATTATGGACAAAGAAAAGGCTGAAATAGGACTTTTTCTTCACCTTATCTGAAAGTTGATCAGCTGGAATTTGGAGACAAAATGAAAATTCAACTGGCACTTGAACTAAACCAAGCTCTGGCAAAGAGAAGCTAAAGGAATTTGGTTTTTATTTCCAGCAATAAAGACCCTTTGAAGAAAATGAAGGTAGAGTGTGGTTCTTATATGTTCTACAACAAAGCAATCAATTAATTTGGGAAAAAAACTGTAAAGAATTCAATTTCCAATTAAATTTTAAATGTGTCTTTATTTGTTAATTTTATTACTTTCTCAGATTTCTCTTGTAACCATTAATGGTCACTGTGGAGAGCATACCCCAGTTTTAAATTAACCCTTCACATCTGGATGAATGTTTGTCAACAATACCAAAGGTCAGTGTTTTGGAGATGAGGTTGGATATTTGATTTGGAACAAAAATGAGTTCAACTAAATCTTGATCCAAACTTGCATAGAGATACTGGTTTATATTTTAAAACAAATTTTTTTAGCAAAATCAATTGTTGAAGAAAATTACAAATGTCAAAGAGTACATCTTAATTTATGATAATTTATTCAGAAAATTTAGATCTTGCTTTCAGATAGCTCAATCAATCTAGTTACTCCTGCTAATTTTGCACAGTGTCTGTTCAACTGAAGTCTTGGAACTATCTTTCTGTGATACAAAATAACATGTTTCTTAAATATCTTAAGAATGTTTGTTTATATATGGAGCCTTGGCTGAAATAAATTACTGTATGCTGAAAAATATGAATTTATATGAATTTATATCAAAATCTATACTCACTTTCAATATGAGGGAAAGACAAGATATGAAAATAGTTTTTATATAGAAAGCAATAAACTTTTCTTGTAGAGGTGTACATAACTTTGAATGGCAGCATTTTCATATTTTTGGCAACAGAGTTTCAATGCTGTAAATTTGGTCTTGTATAATGCATGATAATGTTTTGTGGAAATAATAAAATCCTGCTTTGTATGGTTTAGATAAAAAAAAGTTTCACTAAAAAGGGGAGGAGGGCTTGTACCCATTTATGGGTGTTACATGACATCTGATAAATCTCAAAAGGTTCTTCTAGAGCATAGGTGGACAAATTGTTGGCCCTGTGCAAAGTGGCTTCTATGGCGATAACAGCTCAGGTTTCACATAGAGAATATAAATAACAATCCTACATGAACATATTATTTTTACATTTATTTGCTTATAAGACACATTTTATGAACTGACTTGCACAAATGCTCGAGAAATTAATTTCATATTTAATACACTATTCAATACAGTATACTATTTATTAGATTTGTGAAGTTATGAAAAACTATTTTAGGTTCTCGATAAATCTTGTGTGATATTTATAGCATGTGCATAAATGACATCTTATGAAAGTTGAGGAGGACAGTTATTGGCAAAATGTGGAACAAAGCAATCCAGGTAGCCTTGTGATAGTGCATAATACGATATGTTGATTTTGTAGCATTAGTTTCCTAAGAACTAGAGTTCACTGTTAAATGTAGATGGTTTGCGTCTCTGTTGTATTTATCTGGTTTTGAATACATTATAATGTTATGCAACATGTAGCCTAAAAATAACAAAATCTATTAACATATATTTTAAAATGTTTATTGGGATCTTGCAGATTGTAGAGAATCATTGTGAGGGAGGTTCTAGATGCTCCATCTTGATTTATAAACCAAAAATTTGGAAAAAAAACTCAATCAACAGGCACAGCTTTCTCTTCTGTTGGTGCTTCCATGTGCATTTTCAAATTGTCACTTGGCAAAAATCCACCTCCATATACATCAGAAGAAATTATTTTCTCTTTAGTATGTACACGTGCATGTTGTTTTAAATGGCAACGATGTGTAAATGCTGATCCACAGATTTTGCAAGAAAATGGTTTCTCTCCAGTGTGTATTTTCTTATGATATAATAAAGAAGCGCTGTTTGAAAATGTTGATCCACATACAAGACAAGAATATGGCTTCTCACCAGTGTGTATTCGCATGTGTGTTTTTAAACTAGAATTCTGTGAAAATGCAGATCCACATATATCACAAGAAAATGGTTTCTCTCCAGTGTGTATCCGCATGTGTTTGTTTAAACTGGAACTCACTGAAAACACTGAACCACATACATCACAAGAAAATGGTTTCTCTCCAGTATGTATTCGCATGTGTGCTTTTAAAACAGAACTCTGTGAAAATGCTGACCCACACTGCTGACAAGAAAACGGTTTCTCTCCAGTGTGTATTCGTATGTGTTTTTTTAAACCAGAACTCTGTGAAAATGATGATCCACACACTTCACAAGAAAATGGTTTCTCTCCAGTGTGTACTTGTGTGTGTTGCCTTAAACGGCAAAGACGCGTAAATGTTGCTTCACAAATGTCACAAGAAAATCGTTTCTCTCCAGCATGAATTTTCTTATGAGATAATAAAGAAGAGCCATTTGGAAATACTGATCCACATATACCACAAGAAAATGGTTTCTCACCAGTGTGTATTCGCATGTGTGTTTTTAAACCAGAACTCTGTGAAAATGCTGATCCACATACATGACAAGAAAATGGCTTTTCTCCAGTGTGTATTCGCATATGCTTTTTTAAACTAGATTCCACAGAAAATGCTGATCCACATACTTGACAAGTAAATGGTTTCTCTCCAGTGTGTATTCGTACATGATTTATTAAACCTGAACTGACAGCAAATTTTGATCCACATACTTGACAAGAAAAGGGTGGTTTTTCTCGATTATGAGTTTCCATGTCTGTTCACAGCTTTTAACTTTCTTAAATTATTGGTCAGCATATGTCATCACAGCAAGCTTTCTTTTTCATATGCATTCATCTGTTTTTTTTTCCTTAATTTTAAAGTGTGCTCAAATGAATGAAAATGATTTGTTGTCTGTATGTTTCTCATATGTCTTGTTAAAGTAAGATTCTCTGAACATGCTGATCTACACTATTAACAAAAATATGGTTTCTCTTCAATGTCTTTTTGCATGTGTTTTTTCAAATTTGAAATCTGTAAAAATACTGATCTGCAACACTTCAAAACACTTGCTCTACAGTATGTCATTAAGTGTAGAATTTGTAATGAGAATTTAGTAAAAATGCTGATATAAGGACTTTGAAAGAATGAAGAAATTCTCTCCTTTGTGAATTGATTTATGACTAAACAGGAACGATGGCAAAATGCCTATGTGCCCACTTTTCAGGAATGTGTTTTTCTTTGGCATATGTCACCTTGTATCTTTTCCAATGTTTCTCCTCACTTGATCTGTGAATAAAGAAGAGGTTTTATGAAAGAAAACAGCAAAAACTCATACATTATTTACAGTTATTATAATCATTCAAATAGAAAAAACATGAATAAACAAATTGGTACTTTTGCTTTTATCTAAAGCAAAAGGTCACTTCTGTATTTCTAAATTTACAAGCCAATTGTTTCCACACTAAATATTTTCTCCTTGCATAAAGATAACAATTTTATTTTACATTAGGTACCTACACTTTTTTCATAAAAAAAATGTGTATGATGATGAAAAAAGGCCCCAAACTTGAGAAAAACAAAGTTTTATTGTAAAAATATTTGTTATTAAGAGGAAAGACCAAAGGATTTTTTGATTAGTTTATTAAATTTTTTAATCCTTTCTAACATGTTCAAAATTTTTGTTAAAAATTTCAGTTTTTTTGTATCAGTAGTGGCCAAAAGATTACTATAGGTATTTTAGTACCTTTTTTCTGGTAAAAAAAAAAAACAAACAAAAAAACACATTAATTTGAAAATTCTTGCAAAAAATCAAATAATTGTCATATTTTTATGAAAATTGCAGGACTCATTCACAAATGATTGAAATTATTTTTCAAATGTTCTTTTAAGAAAATCTTGGTAAAAATATTTTTTTTACATATGTTACCAACTGCCAGTTAACCACTTAATTTTATCAAATTTTGAGAAATTAAATTTTGATCACAAAATGTTTTTATTAGTTAAAAAGCAGTACTCCTTGGAGGATGTAAACCATCAAATTTTTTTTCAGTTACTCATTTCCCAAACATATTTAACCAATGAGTTTAAATGTGTCAAATATTTTATCCTATCAACACAACTGAAAGATAAAAATAATCCATATATGTATAACATGGCCAGCCCAGCTCGATCCTGAGTTGTTCCCATGCTGGTCAGTATTGCTGCTAGTCAGTTGATGGTTATCTGCTGACCACTTCATTCCTTCATCTGCTCTGCCTCATGTTGCGTTCTTTGATCACAGAACAGAGAAGATTTAATTTTCGTCCATACCTGAGTGCTGAATTGAGCTGTGGTGGTACCATGCTACAAAAGGATCAAGAATGTTTCCTCTGGTGAAAATACAAATAACATGAGAAATAACAAAGAAGGTCACTGAGTTAGTTTTCAGTTGGTTCATATAGTCATTGATACAACAAAATTAATCCTTTCTGTTAAACTTTCTACTGTGACACTGTGTCTCTTGCTTCTAAAACCTGGAGCAGGTCAGACCATTCACACAAGATGGTCATCAGGAATTCTTGGCAGCAGGTCGCATGGGGTTCATCAGCTCCTTTGTCCGCTGTTGACTCGTCTCAGCTCTCGCTCCAACTACTGGTCTCAACTAAGCATTCGGTTCATATCTATTTTGCCTGATTCCTTACCACATCTCAACACTCATTATTTAGCAATTATTTTCTCCAATCTTGGAGATATGACACCAACCCTTAAACAAAGCAGACTGCTATTTCAAAACAATAATTCCTTGACAACAAACTGTGTTTAACATTCCTTTTAACAAGCGACTTAAATATAATTTTTCTATTAACAAACTTTTGTGTTTAAAAATTATCTCTATTTTCTATGACATAAAAAATTTTTTTTTTTGTTGATGATTTTCATAATGACTGATTTAAAATCGCATTGTTTACACTTTACAAAATGCGTTAACTATTCAAAACAATAATTTTTTCCAATAACAACTTTTATGTTTTTAAAATTTATTTCTGCTGTCAAAGAATTTTTCTTTGTTGACAACTTTCAAAATGACCAATTTAAAATATCGTTATTTACATTTTGGCTTTACGACAATTAACACTGAAAAGCAGTCAGCTATTTGAAACAATTATTTTTTTCCATTAACAACTTTTAAAAATTATTTCTGCGGCCAAAGAATTTTCACATTCCTCAGGACATATTTTAGACTGTTCACACTCTGGCATTTGCAAATTCATAACAATTCTACTTGCCCATTAGTTTATCAGGAAAAAGAAACATTTCTCTTTTTTACCTCCACTTCATATTTCAATTCATGTTTTTAACCCTTTGAATTCTCTAATTCCCATACGGAGTTTTCACATAAACCCTTTTAATCCTTATTTCATGCTGCCAGTGTCACAATAGTGTCACATATGTAAGAAAAGCAATGTAAAAAGGTCAATGTTATAATGTTTAACATCCATACTATTGCATGGTATGGATGTTAAAATGCATATAAATTATAATTTTGTTGTACATTATATCTAGTCTGGAAACAATGTTAATACTCCACATTTGAAATCTATATTAAAAACTTTTCAGTCAGAATTATATTTCTTAAGGACATGCATTATTATTGGCAAAAATCAATCAGAATATAATAAAGTATTATTCAAAAATAGTATGTTGGTTGATATCAGTATACCAACCACTATGGATTATTTAATGCCAAAATCTAGATATTTTGTATGTAATTCTATGGAGATAATAATGGTTTTAGTAGTTCAAATCTTACTAATTAACCCATAGCTAAGGGGAGAAGAGGCTGATTCATACCTTTCTCAAGCTTATTTGCACATAAGTACCTAACAGGAATTGGAACTCAGCTCTCCAATTAACATTTATGAGCCATTATACATTACACCACATGCACAGCCAAGGTTACAATACCTGGTATTCCCAAGCAGTCACCCATCTAGATACTGACCAGACTTGATGTTGCTTAACTTTGGTGATTGTACAGGAATTGGAGTTTCAACATGATGTGGCCATATGCTATTCACAAGTGGGAAAATAAATTTTTCTCTCTATAATATAATGCTGTGCAAAATCATATAAACTTTTTATTTCTGAACAGCGATAATATATTCAAAGAATCACATTGTATTTTAATGAAACATTAAAAAACGAAAAGACATGTAAACAAATCTATGATTATAACATCTCAGAAATGGTAACAGAAATAAAAGAGTCACATCATGCAATTCTTTGAAACATTAAAAAAGAGTAAAGAGGCAAAACATATATGTGATGATAAAACACAAGATGAGAAAGTCAATTCAAATAAAATCAGTGTATAATAATAATTCCTCATCTTAAAAACTGAAGAGAATTATCACATTGGTCAGGTTGAAATTCATTACCCGGTTAAGGCAGTGCAGAACTTTCAGAGGGAAATTAGCAGGAGATAACTGACATCCATCAAACATGGCATGTGGAACTAGAACAGTCTACCACAGTGAGCAAAATAAAGGGTTCAGTTCGATATTCCAACCACCTGAAGAAGGCCGGAGTGTACAACGGCTGAAACATTGTGATAAATATGGTGACAAAGATGAGGACAATAGTCCGAATAATGTAAATAATATATCAACCTCCATACATTATTTAATGCCAAAATCTAAATATTTTGCATGCAATTTTTTGGAGATAGTAATTGTTTTAGAAATACAAATCTTATTAATTAACTCATAGCTGTGGGGAAAAGAGGTTGATTCATACCTCCCCCAAGCATATTTGTACATAATATAAAATACTCAATTGGAATTGGAACTCGACTCACCAATTAACATTTTTGAGCCATTATACATTACACCACATGCACATCCAAGGTTACAACACCTGATATTCCCAAGTGGTCACCTATCTAGGTATTGACCAGGCTTGATGTTGCTTAACTTTGGTGATTGGATAGGAACTAGTGTTTCAACATGATGTGCCCATATGCCATTCACAAGTGGAAAAATATTTCTCTCTATAAAATAATGCTGAGTAAAATTGTATAAACGTTTTATTTGGTGTAAAATTCTGAACAGTTATAATATATTCAAAGAAGCACATTGTATTTTTACTGAAACATTAAAAAGATCAAGAGACATCAACCTATGACAATAACAAAACCGAGTTAATAATGACAATTTTTCATCTCACAAATGGTAACAGAAATAAAAGACATGCAATTCTTTGAAATATTAAAAAAGAGTAAAAGGCAAAACGTATATGTGGTTATAAAACACAAGATGAGAAAGTCAATTCAAATAAAATCAGTGTATAATAATAATTCCTCATCTCAAAAACTGAAGAGAATTATCACATTGGTCAGGTTGAAATACATTCAAACTAGTTTTCTGCTAGAAACATTTGCTCTCATTTTATATTGCATTATTGTAATGTATAATAAAGGAAATCAAATTTGAAACCAAATAAAAATTTAACTTTTGGTTTTTAAATATCTAAAAACTACTGATCTATTTATTTTTCAGATTATCCACTAAATAGAATAGATTTTTAAAATATTTTTTTTAATTAATTTAATAATATTCTAGACCATTATTGATGTATTCCCTGTCAATATCTTTTTCTAATTATGTGATACCTTTGAGGATTAAACTTTATAAAAATGTAAAAATTTGGAAATTTTTAAAAATAGGGTATCTTTTTTTTATCTCGCATCTCAAAAGTGTGTATGATTTTAGATGTACCTAACTTTAAATCACCATTCTTAGAATTCACAGCAGTCATTTCCAATCAAAACTTGAATTTGGACCAACATTAACCCATTTCAATAAATAACAGTTAACTGGAAAAACACTAGTTAAAAACTGGGAGACCAGTATAAAGAGCACAAGATAGAGAATTCCCCTGGCAATAATAGGAACCTTGACAGGTTTGCAGATGTGTAAAAATCATGCACTAAAATTTTTTAAAATTATCATTATGAATTTTGTTTTTGAAGAACTGAAAATAGATCTGGCAAGAAATTGTATATGTAGAAATTAATGTATTAAAAGCTTTTCTAATTAAAGAAATATTTTAGTTCTAGTGCATTTTTAATTTTACAATTCAGGGTAGACTTGAAGCCCTCTTTAATCCAAAGATTTTGAAAATTTAAATTCGCCAAGGACTTGTTCTTCTAGCAAATATAAATATTATGCAATGCAAAAAAAGAATTTCTTGAAATTACATATAAATTAGATAAGTGTGGAGTGTGCTAAAAAACTTTTTGTGATAAAAAAAAAGAAACATTTCAAAAATAATTTAATTCATTTCTGAATAGTCTTGAAAATTTAATTAAAATTTAACAATTATTTGATTTTTGAAAGGATTTCCAAATAAATGTTTTTTCGACACAAAAAAGAAAAATTCATTTGGCTTTTCCTTTCATATGGTTTTATTAAAATTACAAAAAAATTTTACAATAAAACTTTATTTTTAATAAGATTGGGGCATTTTTTATGGCTGTTTAAAACCCTTGTTTTTGTCATATAGGAAAATCCAACATGGCGTGTAAACGAAATATTCGTCGAAAAAGCCCCATTAATAAGTAACATTTTAAATACCTCATAGAATGTAAAGTTCTTAAAGCAAACCTGTGCCAAACTGTTTTCCTGAATCCTTGATGACTTGGCTGTCCGAAAATGACAACATCAAAATGAAATAATGGAAACTGACCATGAAAAACAATTATGTGCAACAATTTTTTTGATCAATCAGTAAACTTCTGGACCTTTTCAGGTGACATTATAGGATCCAGACAGCTATTGTTTGCACATGGAATTATACACTGGTAATTAATCTTCGATTTGGCTGTGGAAAATGTCACTTGACAGTTAGCATTAAGAAATTATGTTCAATTTTCTGAGAAAAATCACCTTTTTTTTATGAAAAAATATTTATTTTCACTTCAAAATAATGTCATTCAAACTTTGCCCCCTTCCCCTTAATTTGGTGTGAACATCATTGAATAAAAGGAAGGGCTAAATGACCTGGCAATAGGAAATACGAAAGACGTGATGAAAAAAACAATGTCGTCAACTAAGTGTTGTTGTCATCACCTGGGTCACAGGGCGTTAAAAACAAAACACATCAAGCCATTGTTCAAACATAGGTTTGAAAAAAAAAACAAAAAAAACCTTATATCAAGCTCTACCAATGTTGACCCTTTTTTTTTTTTTTTTTTGCTCTTATCTGGGAGTGATAGGTTTTATTACAAGCCGATGACAACGTTTATTGCTGGCTGGCTTTTGGCGCAGACATGTCAAAGTCAATTTGGATTAATTTTCCTTATTGCTGCTCTTTTTTGAAAAAAAAAAAAAAAAAAAACTTTCTGGTGGTCAGGAATTGCAGATAAATCTTTCGCCTTTTACTAAAGATTTCTGTGGCAGGATGTCAATTATTTTAAACCCTGGTAGTCATATAACTGAAAATTACCAATAGACTGTCGCATTTTGACCCCCGAGGAATGCTGATTTCCTTCAAAACTCTCAATTTTATGCCTGAAATAGTTTGATTATGATTTAGGCATTCTGATTTTTCAAAAAAAAAAAAAAAAAAAAAAGAAAAAAGGTTAATTTCCCATTAATGGGAGAAAATTTTGTTTAGAACTAGAAAAAATGCAAAATTTTCACTATTTTTTCACATTTTACCCCCTGAAAAAAATTGAGTCATTTACACCAGCCAATTTTACTTTTAAATGAAACAATATATCCTTTGCTTTCAGAAAATACCTAGTTTCATGGGGTTCAGATCAAAAGTTTCCTTGATATTTGTTTACTTTATGATAATAAAACACTCATTTTTCAAAATTTTACCCCTATAAAAGTATGAAAATCCGTTTTTTCAGAGAAAATAAGCTGTGACAAAATGACTTTTGCCATTTTTGTGATGATTTTTACATGGGATAGAAAATTTTTACTATTTAAGTTCAGTGGGGCAATAGGAAACCTCAAACAGCCGTGTTTTACGCCATGTACACTAGCGAATCTTTGGAGGTGCCTACATAATCTTTCAAATAAAAAACAAAGAAGACATTTCAAGTAAAGCGCGTTTTCCGTTTTTTTTTTGTTTTTTTTTTTGAAATACGTGGCGGTACCTAGAAAATAATACAGTGATTAAGAAACCCAATCAAATGAAACATAATGTGATGGAATAGAAAGGTCATTCAGCAAAATGCAACCGTTATTGTTTGCTTTCAATCAGACGACTTTTAATAACAGACTATAAATAATTCAGATAATACTGGTTCATGTCCGCCAGTGAATAATTTATTGACAACATATCATTAATTAGTTCCCGTTAAAAAGAACAAAATTAAACTAAATTACCTGAATGTCTTTTCGTATGGGTTACTTTTTTTTTTCTAATTTACTTCTAAAAACTATTGTTGACAAATGGCAGGAATTAAAAAAGAAATTTTAAATTATGAATTAAAAATAACTAATGAAATCAAGCAAAAAGCAAATGAATTAAATTTTAATTTTAAAAAGGATCATTTTTCAATGAAGGAATTTTACTGGTACTTTTTACACAGAAAAAAGTGGAAACGCGTGTACTGATGAACAATATTTTGAAAACATTTTTCGTCAAGTTTCGAATTTTTAAATACTATATATTCTTTAAAAATATTCCTGTTCCTTTGATTTATGCAAAAATTGTGAAGTGTAAAAATTAAGGATGACTATTCGTAGTATTGTTTATTTACACACTGAAATTCACTCAAAAAAATATTTTCACAAATTTCTATTTGCAAACAAAGAAATTAATACTCACTGCTTTCTTCCATAGGATTATTGAACTTACTTCAGATGATGAAGTATTTGAGAAAAACGGATAGTCTATAAAATAAATTGATGTTTTCTTGTTAAATAAATAAATAAAAATCAGCCGTCTCTTGCGAGTTGCGACTGATGAAAAATGATGGCTCCTGATCGTAAGGGTAAGGGAGACAATACCGGCCATGAAAAAGAGAAATGTTACGCCTTTCTTGGTATTTTTACTTTTTCCAATGAAACTCGAATTCACCAAATGGAATCATTGATTTATAATTCTAATTCGTGGTTTAGATTTCTTTCCAGGATAACGTGTAATAAAAAAACTGGTCATTGTTAATTTGTTTTCTTTCCTCCTTACATTTGTGATGTTGTGTTCTTATTTATAGTGGTATGGGGGCTTTGGGGTTAATGAACAGTTGATCACAAGAAGGTTAAGAGAGGATAGTAATGATGAGGAAACACACGACTAATTTTAACAAAATAAGATAAGGAATTTATTTAGGAATTTACACACTTGAGGGAGTGTCAGGAAAATAAATCGAATATTTTTAAAGTCCATAGTTTTAATGAATTCTCATGAACAGGAATGTTTATATAACAAATTGAATGATCTGACGAAAAAAGATATTAAAAAATGTTTAAAACCAAAGTAAGAGAGTTTGCTGCTCACCAAAGTGATATGTGGTTTGCATGTGTTCAAAGTTCTGCATGCTTGGTTAAAAGTCAATATAATTGGTGAGTAATTTTACGCTGACAGGAACTTGAACACTGGACATGATAAGCCGACAGAAATTAAGAGCCTGCTTTTGATATAAATACTTTCATGGTAATTGTTCAGATGAGCTCTTTGCTATGGTACATAGACTTCATGAATTTAAGTGCAGTACGAGACTGGTGTTGAGATTTCATCACATGACAGATGAGCTGGCTAGATGTAGCTGTAAGTTCTATACTAACAGTTTCTTTGATGTCCTGTATGAATTTTTTCAGAGTTGCTTCACTGAGTGATTTGGAGACGATAATTCTTGTGTTTTAAGAGCAAGTCTTTTGATAATTGATATTTCAGGAACCATCTTTTCTACAGTCTGGAACCAATGTAACCTGAGTTTATTAAGATAAACTCTGTTCATAGAGCATACCCCATGGAAGTAATTGTCCAATGACAATTGTATATTATGTACAGGTTTTGTGGTTCAATATCTATTTTATTATATTTGCTGCATATTTTGTAAAATGCAGTGGCATAGCATAGAAGAGGCCCAGGAGGGCATTTGCATTGAGTACTAAACTTTTAGGGGTGCAAAAAAAATTGTTGGATAAAAACAATTTATAAAATAGCAAAAAATTTATAAAATAACCAAACTACACCCCAAAATTTTCTATTTGATTACAATAATAAAGGGTGAGGCTTCCACAGAGGTGCAGGGTGCCTAAAAAAACAAAAAAAACATGCTTATTTATTTTTCTGGTATTTTTTGCCATGGGACATAACATCCAATGGCAGAGACATGCCTTACAGGGAATGTTAAAAGAATTTTTTTTTTTTTGAGGAGGAAAATTGCTTTTCCTATAGCTTTTTCCTATTTTTAAGCAGCAACTGCAATTTAATCATATTCTGTATTCAATAGAATAGACATATACATCTATAGATATAAAAATGACATGTTATTAGCATATCCCATGAGAAGGTTGAGAATATTATGCACAATGAACTTGGCATGATGAAGGTTTCTGTTCAGTGGGCTCCACGTCTTCTGAGACCTGATCGAAAGCACACCAGACTGATCACATAACAAGAAAATCTGACATTGTTGAACGATTCATCAGCTGCTTTTCTTGAACATTTTTTTTAACCGAGGTGGAGTATTGGATTCATCTTGTTGAGCCAGAGCAACAATTCATGCAGTAGACACACCTCTTCTCACCTGCTCCAATGAAAGCCAAGTTCATTTCATCTGCAGGGAAGGTGATGGCCTAAGTTTTTTGGGATGCAAAGGCAGTTACAAAAAGCTATCAAGACGAAAATGCCTAGGAAAACTAATGAAAGCGGGTCTATTTTCATCAGGACACTGCTCCAACAAACAAGTCCTTGATTTCAATGGCTGTTGTGCATGTTCTTTGGCTTTGAACTGATTGATCACCCTCCCTATTCTTCTGATTTGACTATCATCTCATCCCCAACATAACAAAACACTTAGCAATGTGTATAGTAGTGTATATTATTTGTATATTTTACTGTTACCCTTGCATTTATTATATTGCAGTGAGACGTTTTCAAATATTCAATAACCTACAGGAATATGTACATGTTGATTTACTCCTTCCACAGACACCCGGTCTCAGCTAAACTGCCATCTTGTCAAAGGAAACTACAACAACAATAAAGAAAGAAAGAGATCACTCCAAACAGACTTCCTTTTATCTATAGACAAGAGGAGACAACTCAACAGTCTTAACTCAGATTAACATGTACATACATAAAAATATCCCGGTTTTACAGTATGTTATATAATTTCTTACTGGTATATATTACTGAACTTTTAGTACATGATGTAAACCCAATCTTTTTCATGTTTACTTATTCTAGTTTAATCATATGTATCTGTATATGTCTGGATACATGCTTTACTTTTTAATTTTAAGAAATACTGTATATACTCACGTTTTGAACAACTTTTGAAGACCTAATTTCAAAGCTATTTTTAAGGGGACTCACACTAATTTTACATGTCATGTATGATGTATGTACCACTGACTCTTGCTACACTGTTGACCAAAGTATATATCCATCTATTGTAGTCAAATTAGCTTCAAAATCAGACCTTCAAAGGTCGCATGATATGTGAATATATACAGTATTTCATCTAGACCAAATTCTGTTATAATTTTGACATGAATTTTGATGGTTACAAATAAGAAATTTTATTTCAAAATAAACTTAATGTATGTGTAATTAGGTTAATAAAATAAAAATTTAAATTTCTAACACCTGATGGCTAAGGAGAAGGCATAATAGCTTAAATTGCCCCAACGCCACTGGTAAAATGCAAAACCAATTTCTATTATGACTATAGCCACAGTATTTGTGTGATTTTATGAAGTTTTGAGTTTTACTACCAGTCTGTAAACTTTTAGCACTAAATTTCCTCTGGCAGCTATTATGTATAGTTACAACTTTGGCATTTTGATTGTCAGAAGACACAGCTAATATTTTTGTTTATCACTCTTTCTATTACGCATAGTTCAGCTTGCTTTTTCTAGGGTTAGATCTGGTTCTCATAAAAGATGTTCTCTCAACCCTGAGTCCTTCTTCCCACATAGCTTTTATGAGACTATCAGAAATTGCATTGTTGTGCTTTAGATTGATTGCATAATCATCAAATTTTTGTGTCTCTGTTTTTTTTTTTAGGAGATTAATGTGTGTCGTAAGAATGTTAGATTCTTTCTAGTTGTATAATTTGTGTTGAATTTGCTGAGAACTATGTGTAGGCCAGTTTTGTCTTCATGTGACATGAATGTGAAAACGGAAAATGTATCTGCCTTTGGGGCCAATGAATGATAGTAAAATGGAAGTGGTGATTTTACATGGTTAATTAGTCTTTTGAGTTGCAATTAAGAACAGGCTGAATTCACTTTTCCACTTCTTCCTTGCAATGAGCAGATTTTCTGACACCATCATGGATGCGTGTGTTAGTATTAAACAGAGAGTTATGTTACAAAATAAAGTTGCACACATTGTTGAATAATTCATCAGAACTATTAATAATAAGTATTGAATTAATTATGAAAGACGAACACATTCATGTAACAACCTAGTAATTTAAGGTTAACCAATTTTACAAGTGTTTTGTAGCACAACCATTGAACATCACTTCATCACTTTTTTTCTACTGAATGAAAAGGTGATTTAAAAAAAACAACAGTTAATTGTTTGACTTGCTAAAATTTTAAGAACTGTATGAATTGTGGACAAAGACAAGACTGAAATATGACTTTTTCTTCTCTTGCTTATCTGAAAGTTGATCAACTGAACTGCTAAAAATTGAAACTTCAACTAGACCAAGCTCTGGCATAAGTAGCCAAATTAATATGTCAGATCCTGGAAAAAAGTCTTTTACTTCTCTGCAGTGAGTGATTATATGATGTATTCTCAAAGAGAAGCTGAAAGAATTTGGTTTTAATTTCCAGCAATAAAGACCCTTTGAAGAAAGTGAAGGTAGAGTGTGTTTCTCATATATTCTACAAGAAAGCAATAATTAATTTGGGAAAAAAGAAGTGAAGAATTCAATTTCCAGTTAAGTTTTAAATGTGTCCTTATTTGTTAATTTTATTACTTTCTCAGATTTCTCCTGTAACCATTAATGTTTATTGTGGAGTGAATACTCCAGATTTAAACTAAGCCTTCACAACTGGATAAGTGTTTCCCAACAATACCAAAGGTTAATGTTAGAGACAAGATTAGATATTGATTTGAGATCAAAATGAGTTCAACTAAATGTCGTTCCCAACTCACATAGAGATACTGGTTTACAATTTAAAACAAAATGTTTAGCAAAATCAATAGTTGGAGAAAAAGATGAATGTCAGAGAGTCCATTTTAATATATATTAATTTATTCAGAAAATTTTGATCTTTCTATCACCTTCTTTGGTCAATCTCATTGCTTCTGTATAACTCAGACAATTCTACTGATAATTTTGCACAGTTTCTGTTCTGCAGAAGACTTGGAGATATTTTTTCTGTGATACGAAATAACATATTTCTTCAAAATCATAAGAGTGTTTCTTCTCATGCTGAACTCAATCTATGTTAAAAAATATGAATTTATAAGAATTTTTCTTATGTTATAAACTCCATACTTGATTTCAGTATTAAAGAAAGCCAAGCAAGGTTTTAAAAATAGATTTTTTTTATATAGAAAACAATAAACTTTTCTTGTAGAGATATATATATCTTTGAATAGCAATATTTTTATATTTTTGGCAACAGAGTTTCAATGCAGTAAATCTGGTCTTGTATAATGCATGGAAATATGTTTGGTGCAAATAATATCATGCTTTGTATTGTTCAGATGAAAGTTTCATTAAAAAGGGTACTGGAGGGGTGTATTGATATATTGGTGTTACGTGACACTTGGCAAATATTAGAGGTTCTTCCAGAGCAGGGGTGGGCAAATTTGTTGACTCTGTGTAAAGTGGTTCATATGACAATAACAGCTCAGAATTCACAGAGAGCATATAAATAAAGGTCACATATGCATATATTATTTTTACATTTATTTGCTACGCCATTTTATGAACTGACTGCACAAATGGTTGAAAAATTAATTTCATATTTAATTATAGTAATTACTATTTACTAGATTTGTGAAGTTTTGAAAAAATATTGTAGATTCTTGATAAATTTTGTGAGATGTAAGTACCTGTGCTGAAGATTGAGGACAGTCATCAACAAAGAGTGTAACAAGCAGTCTAGGTAACCCTGTGATATGTTGATTTTGTAGAGTTAGTTTCCTGAAAACTGGATTTTGCTGTTAAATATATATGGTTTGTTGTCTTTATTTTTGTTTTTGTTATGGGACCTACCTTTATGGACTAAATGAACTTGTCCTATTACTATATTATGCCTCTCAAGAGAGCAGTCTACAGTTGATGTGTTGACTACTGTACTTTGCTGTCAGTCGGACGTGCAACACTTTTGAATTCGGTCTTTTTGTTAATAAGCTGTTTTCATTAAATTGCTGAGTTCGAGTTTTCTTTTAGACCTATTCTGGGTCCACAACAGTTTTGAAAAGATTTTATGCTATATTTAGCCAGAGTGCAACAAAATCTACTAATGGACATTTTAAGTTGTTTGTTGTGCTCTTGTAGATTGAATAAAATCATTGCGTGGGCTGTAGTTTGCCTACCCATGTTCTAGAGTTTCCTCATTGATATATAAACCAAAAATCTGGAAAAATTGTCAATCAACAGTCAATGATTTCTCTTCAGTTGGTATTTGCATTGGCAAAAGTGCTGCTCCATATACTTCAGAAGAAACTTTCTTCTCTTTATTGTGTACACAGGCATGTTGTTTTAAATGGCAATGACGTGCAAATGCTGATCCACAGATTTCACAAGAAAATGGTTTCTCTCCAGTGTGTATTTTCTTATGATATAATAAAGAAGCACCATTTGAAAATGCTGATCCACATACAAGACAAGAATATGGCTTCTCACCAGTGTGTATTCGCATGTGTGTTTTTAAACTAGAATTCTGTGAAAATGATGATCCACATAGATCACAAGAAAATGGTTTCTCTCCAGTATGTATTCGCATGTGTGCTTTTAAACCAGAACATTGAGAAAATGCTGAACTACACTCTTGACAAGAAAATGGTTTCTCTCCAGTGTGTATTCGCATGTGTATTTTTAAATCAGAATTCTGTGAAAATGCTGATCCACATAGGTGACAAGAAAATGGTTTTTCTCCAGTGTGTATTCGCATGTGTTTGTTGAAACTGGAACTCACTGAAAACGCTGATCCACATATTTGACAAGAAAATGGCTTTTCTCCAGTGTGTATTCGCATATGGTTTTTTAAACTGGAACTCTCTGTAAATGCAAATCCGCACACTTGACAAGAAAAGGGTTTTTCTCCAGTGTGTATTCGCATATGCTTTTTTAAACTAGATTCCACTGAAAATGCTGATCCACATTCTTGACAGGTAAATGGTTTCTCTCCAGTGTGTATTCTCACATGATTTCTTAAACCTGAACTCACAGCAAATTCTGCTCCACATACTTGACAAGAAAATGGTTTTTCACCACTGTGTGTTCCCATGTTTCTTAAATTATTGATCAACAAATGTCATCATGACAAGTTTTGTTTTCCACATGTATTTATCTATTTTTTCAATTTTGAAAAGTGTGATGTGATCTGCTCACTTGAAAGAAAATAGTCAGTTGTCTGCATGTATCTTATATACCTTTGTAAGCTATGATTCTCTGAATATGCTGATCCACACTATTAACAAAAATGGGGTTTCTCTTCAATGTCTTTTTGTATGTGTTCTTTCAAATTTGATATCTGTCAAAAGGCATATCCACCCACTTTTCAAGAAAGTGTTTTTTTTCTTTGGCATGTATTTCCATGCATCTTTTAAAATGTTTCTCCTCATTTGATCTGTGAATAAAGAAGAAGTTTTATGAAAGAAAATAATAAAAACTTTTACATTATTTGCAGTTATTAAATTATAATAACTCAAATAGAAGAAAACATGATGAAACTGCTACTTTTACTTTTATCCAAAGCAAAAGGACACGTCAGTATTTCTAAAACTATAAAATTGTTTCCACCCTCATTTATAACTGGGGAGTTTAAATGTCTCAAATATTTTATACTATCAACACAGCTGAAAGATAAAAAAATTCCATATATGTAAGCAAAGAGGGCTATTCTCATGACCATATGTTCAACATGGAAGAAACTGGTCTCGTTTGGAAAAGGAGACTTTCATTATGAAGTAGTAGGCCAGAGCATTGGGATTTAAGGACCACAAAGATTGTGTTACACTTATAATGTGCGGAAATGCACCAGGCTTTTTGATAAAGCCAAGACACCAAAGGCCCTCAAAAACAGAAACAAGAGTCTGTTGCCAATGCATTGGATGCACAACCAAAAAGTGTGGATAACAAAACAACTGATATCTGATTGGTTCTACCAATGCTTCATCCCTGAAGTCAAGTTTTATCTCACTGAAAAAGGACAAATTCAAAGTTGCTCTCTTCATGGACAACGCTGGATGTCATGCGCTTGACCTGTCATACAATGATGTACGGATTGAATTCTTACCACCAAACACCAAATTGCTTATCCAGAACATTGATCAAAGCATCATTTGCACTTTTAAGGTGCTCTACACACAAAATTCCCTGCAACTTCTGGTGGAAGCTCTGGGCTTGGATGATAACTTCTCACTGATGGAGTATTGGCATGGGTACACCATTGCAACATCTCCGAAATATTCGGAAGGCCATAAAGGAGATGAAGACTGAGTCTTTGAATTCCAGCTTGAAGAAATTGTGTCAAGAAGCGGTCCATAAATATAAAGGATTCTCTCCTGATGAAATCCACTACTTCACGGTAGATAAGGTAGTGAAGCTGGCAAAATTACTAGGAGGAGATGGCTTTACAGACATGACTTCTGATGATGTTAATAACCTGATTGAGGCCTGCACAGATCCGTTAATAGAAGATCTTACAGAGATAACAAAGTCAGCAAGTGAGGAAGAAGAACAAGAGGATCTAGGGGAAGAAGTTGGCCTATCACTGGAATGCCTCTCAACCTTAGTAAGAATGGGAAAAGAAATGCAGAGAATGATGGATCCCCAGATGATTTGTGCATTGCAGTTCAGAAATGCAATCAATGGAGCTATGGAAGTTTATAAAAGCCTCCTTTCACAGAAGAAAAATCAGCACCAGCAACTGCCCATCACTCACCCACAAAAACCAGAAGAGACAATTACTGCTTCTGTGGTAATTGAAGTTACAGAGGAGGATAAAGATGAAGAAGATACTGCACCAACTGATGAAGTGCCTGATGAAGTGGTGCCTCTAGAAGAGCTGTAATGCTCTTTGGTTTTAAATGAATTTATTCTTTTTAATACATAAGCATGTTTAAAGACATTTTTATGTTTAACATTCTTTTTATAGATACAAGTATTTTAGTAAATGCTCTGTTTTTTATAATAAACAGTATTAAATAACATTTACTGGCCTGAATGTCTGAGAAATTTTCATAGAAAATATTCGTCCTTTGACAGGATTCGAACCTGCATCCTATACGGAACCGTCATTTAAAAATGTCTTTAAATAATTGTCGGACTTTGTCCATTTCATAATGTGTGACGTCATTTGTTTACATTTGATAAACCATGAGCAGTTATGAATGTACGTGAGAGATTCATGGAAGATTGAAGTTTATAAGCAGTAAATTCGACCTTGCCAACCGAACAATCCTTTGTGGCCGAGTGGTTAGGCACGTCAAGCTAAATGACGGTTCGGTATAGGATGCAGGTTCAAATCCTGTCGAAGGACAAATATTTTCTATGAAAATTTCTCGAACATTCAGGCCAGTAAATGTTATTTAACACTGTTTATTACAAAAAACAGAGCATTTACTAAAATACTTGTATCTATAAAAAGAATGTTAAACATAAAAATGTCTTTAAATAATTGTCGGACTTAGTCCATTTCATAATAAGCATGTTTCTAAAGGTAAGTTTGATTTTAAAATGTTTAAAAAGTGTTTAAGAGTGTAGAAAGGGTTCATAAGAGTGTAGAACACGTTTATAAGAATGTGTGGAGGCTTTATAAAAGCTTTAATATATAAAAATATAAGAAATATACAATACCCTGATGACTCACTTTAGCCAATATTTTCAACTATTGCAGGTGTTCTGGAATGTAACAACTGCGATAGTTGAAGGATTAACGTATTTACAAACATAGCAACCTCTAGGGAATATTTAATGTGCAAATCTAAATATTTTGTATGCAATTCTATGGAGATAATAATGGTTTTAGCAATACAAATCTTACTAATTGCGAGGAAAAGGGGTGGATTCAAACTTTCCTCAAGCATATTTGTACATAAGTGGATATAAAATACCCAATTGGAATTGGAACTTGGCTCTCCAGTTACATTTCTGAGCCATTATACATTCCACCACATGTACATCCAAGGTTACAACACCTGGTATTTCCAAGTGGTCACCTATCTAGATAGTGACCAGGTTTGATGTTGCTTAACTTTGGTGATTGGACAGGAACCAGTGTTTCAACATGATGTGCCCATATGCCATTCACAAATGGAAAAATATTTCTCTCTACAAAATAGTGCTGTGCAAAATTGTATAAATTTTTCATTTAGTGTAAAATTCTAAACAGCTATAATATATTCAAAGAAGCACATTGTATTTTTACTGAAACATTAAAAAGATCAAGAGACATCAACCTATGACAATAACAAAACCAAGTTAATAATGACAATTTTTCATCTCACAAATGGTAACAGAAATAAAAGACATGCAATTCTTTGAAACATTAAAAAAGAGTAAAAGGCAAAACATATGTGATGATAAAACACAAGATGAGAAAATCAATTCAAATAAAATCAGTGTATAATAATTCCTCATCTCAAAAACTGAAGAGTATTATCACATTGGTCAGGTTGAAATTCATTGAAACTATACCATTACAAGTTCAAAATGAGAAAATCCAAAGTAAACACGATAAAACAAAGATGCAAATTCAAATCGCAACTATACACTAATAATAAGCATTCACCATTCATTTTTTTTGTATGTTCTAGCAATTGATATTTTGTAACTTCTAAATAAATTGGGTCCAATACACCTTCTTAGCACATTTATAATTTTATTTGTTAGTGTTCACTTTATGCACAACATCATATATATATATATATATATATATATATATATATATATATATATATATATATAACAAGGTAAATAAGTTGGTTCACTTAAAATTAAATAATTATGTCACTTCTGTCCTTCTGTATGATAACTTTCCGTCACGTAAGATGTCACTATGTGATGAAATCATCACTCGTCAATCGTCACCATTGCTAAGACCAGCTTTCTTGTTTATTTTAAACTACATTTTTTCAGAGCAGAAAATAAGCAATGTTTCTTTGAAAATATATTAAATAAACTTTATAATTTCTAATTTTTAAAAAATAAATTTTGAAAAAGTATAATTGATTTTTGAAAGATTTTCAAAACGGAGAATTTCACTTTTTGTTTACAAAATTAAAAAAAATGGTTAGCCTCATTGAATTAATGCCAATTTTGCTGACTCAAAAAAAAAAAAGAAGATTTTTAACGAAAATTTCGGACAAACTAGGAACGATTAAAAAATGTAAAAGAAAAAAATGAAAAAAAATACTTTGTTTGATCTTTTCTCTTATTTTCATCAAGTTTAAGGCACTTTTTCATCATGCTATGCTCTTTTTAGCAAATTTTTTAGAGGCACCTACATAAAAAAAATAATATGATGGATTAGAAATGTCATTTATAATCAAATGCAAACCTTTGTTTGCTTTCAAACGACTTTTAATAAGACTCCCTAAACAATTAAGATAATAAATACAAATTGGTTCACGTCCATCAGTGAATAGTTTCTTGACAACATATGATCATTAAAAATTTCCTGTATAGAAATAAGAAATTGAATTGAAGTTAAATTTACCTGAATGTCTTTTCGTTCAATTCTTTGGAACCTACTTTCAAAACACTAAAAAAACAATTGTTGACAAATCGCTGGATTAAATGTATTTTTTATTTTACTGAATGGAATTAAAAAAAATTAAATTAAAAATAACTAATGAAATCAAACTAAAAGCAAATGAATTAAATTAAAAAGGATCATTTTTCAATGAAGGAATTTTACAGGTACTTTGTTTAACTTTTTACACAAAAAAAGTGGAAACGCGTGCATATATTGATGAACAATATTTGGAAAACATTTTTCGTCACCCATTCTTAATGGTAGTTTCGAATTAAATACTATATATTTTTTTTGATTGATGCCACAAATATGAAGTGTAAAAATTAAGGATGACTATTTGCATTAATTAATGTTTATTTAAATTTTAATATGTCGTTACACACTAGTACAAAATAACGGAAAGTCAAAAAAAATTTTCCCAAATTTTACTTCGGTAGAATAACAATAATCGAAAAAAGCACTTACCGGCGTAAGAGTTCCAACTAGCGTCCAAAGAATTTTGCATAGGCTCATGGTTTCTTTTCTTTCTCCTTCTTGGCTGTGTGTAGAATAACAATAATAATAAAGCACTTACCGGCGTAAGAGTTCCAACTAGCGTCCAGCTGCAGACAAAAATAAAGCAGGTTGTAACTTAATACATATCATTATTTATTGTACATTAGTACAAATACGGCACAAGGCCAAAAAAAAAGGGGTTGGGGTAAAAGACGGTCATCACTTGTCCTAAAATTAAAACTTAGCTAGCCACAATCACTGACCCTATCATACAGAACAATAATCCTTTCACCAAAACAACACATTTATCCATACCTTTCTTACTACGGACACCAAAATACCTCTTTGACTCCATGAAAAAAAACCTAAATATTCCCCTTATATACAAAAAATATTGTCTGTGGGGGAGGGGCATAAAAACAACAACTTCTAAAAATGATCCCCAATGAATATATACAAAATGGCAAAATATATTTACAAGAAACTAAATAAAATTTGTGTTAGTAATAAAACCCCCCACAAACTCTTGAATGTGGCAGAAATATCAGTTAACCGGACGAAAACGATGCGGGACTTATGAAAAAATAAAGCCACACTCATTCTTCCACAGGCATTCACACAGGCACACACTCATTCATACACAACAACAAATACGAAAAACACACACACGAAACGAAAAAGGCGCCCCGCATCAACCAGAGAACTGACATCACTAACCACCTAAGAAAGAGGGAGGGGATGGGGAGTTAAACTAAAGGAAAAGAAAATGGGGACAGAAATAAAAGGGGACCAATGAGCAATTACACTCTAGCTAAGTTTACCATAATAGAAAAAACTAAAGGAAAAAATGCAAAAACCTAATCTAACCTAACTTCGGGATGGGTTGCCTAGGTTTAACCCAGGAAAACAATATCCTTAATGCCTAACCGGCATCCAAATGCCACTCAAGGTCAGCCCCTTTTACTCGGCACATTCGCGCAAGATTCACCCACCTTTTGCTGAATTCCGATGAGGTGAGCCGCCGCCTTTCCGTCCTGATCTTGACTTTAAGCTGATGCTTAAAGAACAAGATCAGTTGGGAAGAAGTGAACTTCTCGCCCTCATGGAATCCCTTCTGACGCGTCGTCCAAATCACGACTCTCATAACCCCTAGTAAGCAACAGAACACATAGTGTTCAGCCTTCGTCATCTGCGGCACCACATTGCTACAAACAGAACAGGCTTCCAGGACAAAAAACTTTCCCTGCAGCATGCGAACCATGAGGCCTTCAACAAACCTGCACAACGGCACTACCGCCCTGCACTGAAAGAAGGCGTGACCAATGGTCTCGACTTCCCCGTACAGCGACGACAGTTTGGATATTTCTCCAAGCCTGCTGAACAAAGTCTCTTGCCGACCCAGAGGGCTTCACGAATCACCAGCCAGGTGAGTGATGCCTCATCGTTATTGAGGCATTTCAACCCGGGCGCCCAAGGCCATATCGAGCGAGCCTCCTGCTTCGTAAGACCGAGCTCGCCAATCAGATCATCTTGTACGGACCCCCTAACTAAAACTTGATATAATGCCTTGCGAGACAACGCCTGGGCGTTGGAGAGGCCACCCGAAGCCCGTAAGAGGAGCTTCAGAGCGCGACGACATTCACGATAAAAGGGCACTCGGCACGTGGTGTACGGCCGGCCTCTTCTTCGCACGAGTGCACACTTTTCAGGGACGGGAAATGTTTCTGGACGTCTTCTTTCCAAAAGGCACCCTCCTCATTCGACCCACGACACATTCGGTCTAAAAAGGTAATGCGAAGCATATATTGACGGATCTCAATGCTAGGCATCCCCAGACCGCCCTCAGAGGGATGGAGGCAACAGACCTCGCGAGATACCATGGGGGCCTTGCCCTTCCATAAGAAAGAGAACAAGGTCCGGACTAATGACATTAGCCGGGCATACGGGAGTGGAAGCACAGAGAGTCGGTAGAGGAGGATCGGATAGATGTGTGAAACACATACTTCCGCCCTTCCCTTCAGGGAAAGTCTCCTCCGAGACCACAGATTAACCGCGACCTCGGCCTTCCCTTGTACCTCCGACCAGTTCATTTCCAACTGGAGATCAGGACCGAACCAGACGCCGAGTATCTTGATCGGCCCATCCGTCCAGGGGAAAGGTCCGGGAAGAGAAACTCCCTTCCACGCACCCAACCGCAAGCCCACAGACTTATCGCGGTTGATCCTGGCCCCTGTTACCATCTCATACCCACTGATTTCTTTGCTGACTTCGTCAATCTCGGCTCTGCTCGACACAAGAGCCGAAACGTCGTCAGCATAGGCAGAATACCTGGCCGAGGTGGTAGCACCAGGTAGGGAAATTCCGCGCAGGACCGGATTCGCCTTTAACTTGCGAAGGAATGGTTCCAACGCAAGAACGTAAAGCAAGGGCGATAGCGGACAACCTTGACGAATGGAGCGAGACAATACGAAAGGCTCCGACCTTACCCCATTCACTTCCACCAGCGCACCGGGGACGCATACAAGAGTCGGATCCAGGAGCGAAAGTCGGCTCGAAACCGGCCGCCGACAGGACAGCCTCCAGAAACCGATGGTCAACCCTATCGAAGGCCTTGGACTGATCTAAATTGATCAGCGCGGCTTCACTGTCGACTTGTTCTAAGATCAAGCGTACCATATGAAGGTTATCCTGAATCGTCCTGCCCTTCACAGCACAAGTCTGTTCGGGGCCAATCAGACGAGACAGGACAAGCTGCAAACGGTTGGCTAAGATCTTCGCCAAAATCTTTAAGTCAGTATTTAACATCGTCAAAGGGCGAAAGTTCCCTAACCCATCCCCACCATTCTTGTCCTTACGCAGCAACTTGATCACACCCCTGGTGAAGCGTCGGGGTAAAGACCCCTGCCTCATCCAGTGGTTGTAAATCAGCTGCAGCAAAGGAACAAAAATGGGCGACAGCCTCAAGTACACTTCGTAGGGAAGTCCATCTAGTCCCGGAGACTTATCCAGGCCAACCTGCTTCAGCGCATCCCAGATTTCCGACTCTGTTATGGGACCCTCGCACCTAGCCGCTTCAGCTGCCTCAAGGCAGGGAAAGTCAGCCAAATAGGCGTCGAACTGAGCAGAGCTCAGACCGGGCTCCCTGGTGAAAAGATCCTGAAAGTAAAGCCGAAAGGGCCTCGCATATGCCCGCGCTTGTAGTCACGGTCCGCTTATCCGGCAATGTGACGCACGCTATATGTCGCTTATCCGCGTTCCGATTTTCCTCTGCGCGCAATTCTGCGGCCATATTCGTCGCCTCAGAAGACATTTTTTTAGCCTAGCCCTAACTACCAGAGCTTGATCCTTCTTGATAAGCAAGGAGGCCAACTCTGCCTTAGCTAAGACTATGTCCCCACTAACACGGGATTTAACAGCCCGATCGACCTTTTCCTCTAAAGCCGTTTGCGCCGCTCGTCTATCTAGATTGAGCCGACGGCTAAAATCGGCAGCAAACGTTCTAATTTTTGATTTTAATTTTCCCCACCAGGCGTTTCCCACAACCGCCCCGTCAATTCCCTCTGAATCATTAGTAGCAGCTGGTCCCGGAAATCCTGCTCACCAAAAAAGTGAACAGTTAAATTTCCAGTAACCAGCCATTCTAATAACAAGGTTTATCTAAGTTTACACGGACCCGGACAAGCCTATGATCCGTATAAACTATATAGTGAAAACTTGGACATTCTAAGAGCCCTACATCGACTCTCCTAACTAACACTCGGTCCAGGTAGCTCGCACGCGAGCCAGGAACCGAGTCGCCACTAGTAGTCCAAGTCCATGCTACCTCCTGAGGGTGCTCATTCCGGTACTTATCGACAAGATCAAACCTGCCGATAAAGCCCCGAAATGCCTTCACATCAGGATTGTTAGTACCCGGTTTTTTACCTATGCGATCTATCTCAGGGTCAAGGACGGCATTCCAATCCCCGCTAAGACTACCCGACGAGAAGTCGTCAAAAACGGCTCGATCTGCCGAAACAAAGCAGGCCGCTCAGTATGAACATTGGGCGCATAAACCCCAATGAAACGTAAAGCCTTATCCTTTATAGTAACATCCAGCACGCAAAGCCTGCCCGCCGGATCTGCGAAGACAAGGGTACATGCAGCCTTCAAAGACTTGCTCACTAGCCAAGAGACACCCCTCGAACGACCATCAAAACATGCTGAATAAAGGGCGAACCCTTAGACAGTATATCCTCACGGTCATGAGAAGAAAACCGGGTCTCTTGCACACAACAAACA
Source organism: Acanthosepion pharaonis (assembly GCA_903632075.3). Classification (NCBI taxonomy): domain Eukaryota; kingdom Metazoa; phylum Mollusca; class Cephalopoda; order Sepiida; family Sepiidae; genus Acanthosepion; species Acanthosepion pharaonis. The sequence continues at coordinate 1,308,776 of CAHIKZ030002589.1, forward strand.
TTCACCCCGAGGCGCTGAAGGTCACGAGAGAGCCTCGCCCTGCGAGACTCGGACCTCAGGCCCCGCACATTTAAAGTAGCTAACCAGAGAGCCATGAGAAGTCCGATTAGGGTTGTTTACCAGCATTAAACATGGCCGGGGTAAGGATACCGACAGCCTCTCCCATAGACCCATGGCCCATCTCATTCTTGATGGTGCCGTCTTGGGAGATACCGCCGATATCCCAGGGGAAGGTCAGTTTAAGAGCTCTATATAGGGATGGGTGAACTAAAATAGGGACCCTCCCTGAACAGAACTGTTGTAACTTTTTAAGATTTTCATTAGCCACGATGGCGATGGGTAGAGGCATCTTGCATGTGTTTACTGCCTCTTCCACCATGGCCCAGGTTTGGTTGGCCGCAGGTCCTGACCTAATAACAGTCAGGACCCTCTGGGCATTTGGAAAGTTATTTGGGTCTTCTATATCCTTATCTCCAAATTGTTTAATTGAGAGCAGATATTTTAAATCTTTCACCCTGTTGCCATAATCTTTGGCTCTCTCGGCCTGTGCTGGGGAAATCCGGCACACCTCCTCACCAGTGTTAAAGAGGAATTTTTTTTTTTTTATCTTTTTTTCCTCTTTAGTGGGGCTTCTGTGCCGCTTTGTAGCAGGAGGAGGCATTTCGGCATTTTTTTTGCCGGTGATTGCTTGGGGGTATGAAGGGGGTAGATTTTTTGTTTAACAGGGGAGAAGGAGTGGGAGTATTCAAGTGGGGTGTAAAATGACCTGTGTCTATAGGGGCTGGGATCTCTGCTATGGGCTTTGGCTTTGGATGGTGAAATGGTTGAAGGTGGGGGTTGTTTCTTTGGTGAAGGGAGGGACTAGCAGGAGATGAAGGATTGGGTCTTTCCTTTTTGCATCCAGTTTTTTTTTCAGTGCTTTTAATTTTTCCGATTTTTCGAATCCGGGGTCGAATTTTTTTGCATTTCTTGAATGACAGGTTTGAGGCCGGGGCATCGCCCTTAACGTTGCTAGGGGGAGGGACTGTTAGTGCCCTTCTTCCTTGGGGCTTCAGGGGACTGAGGACCCGCTGTCCGGCGCTTCCCTCTGGCCTTACCAGCCACCAGCCATTCCCCCTCCCCCTTCTCCTCAACTGCACCGGCAGCGGGCGAAGGCTCTTTGGGGAATGAGGTCTTCGATGTAATCTCAACCGGTGGTTTAACCGACCCGGTCCCGGAGGCTGGTACGCCCATTACAGGCGAGGCGGAATTTAGAGACGCGGTCAGAGGGGGATCTTGAGTAACTGGCGCTTGACTTCCAGAGGCCTTCTTCTCTGGGCAGGAGGAGGAGAGATGACCAGTCACTCCGCACCTCCAGCATACCGGTCTTCGGCCTGTTACTATGACCGGTAATTTCAAGCCTCCAACATCCAGACAGTTGGGGATGGAGCGGAAGGCTTTCTCATCCAACATGATGTCAAAGCTCCACCCCCGCTCAGGCTATCACATGAGGCGCCCAGAATTTCGCCGTACTGGGTAAAGAAAGCCGCGAGATGCTCACCGATAACCTGAGGAGGGACCTCATATACTGTTACCCTGGTCCTTCTGCGGCCTTCATACTCCGTGCGCAGGATCAGGTCTTTTTTAATTAGTTCCCGGCTCGCCGCAGCTACGCAATCTTCTGCTGTGGGTAACAGTACGTCCCACATGAAAAACTTTGAGCCCTTAACTATTCTTAGGGGCTTAAACCCCAAGGACTCTAGTGATTTTAACACTATGTTTTTCGTCGAGCGACAAATTTTGCGCGTACGCTTGTCGACGACGAAAACTGACACACAATTCTTTTCTCAATCTTCTTCAATTCTTGGGGGTCTTCTAAGAGTCCACCTTCTACGACAAGGTGAGCGTAACTCTTAGCACGCTCCAAGAACTCCGCAAGATTGATGATACATTTCGGGGGGGACGACCAACAAGAGGGCGATTCCCCGGCCTCTGCATTCATAGATGCGTTGTCCTTTTCTTGGTTTTCATGATTTTTGCTTTTTTCCGCCTCCATATTTTTGGAGGCTTTTTTCAAAGTTTCTACAATTTCCTCATTTGTAGGAACTCTTGGAAGGTCCGGGTATTCCTCCTTATTATTCTTATCCGGTGGGTCTTTCTTGGGGTTAAAGAGGTGTTTCCTCATATTTCTTTTGAAAGACGCAATTTTAATTTTCTTTTTTTCGTAATTAAAAAGAAGGCACTTTTTTTTTTCCTTCTTATCCATTTTTAAATGGGGGGGAAAGGGGGAAAGGGATGGGAAATAAATTTATGGGCGAGAGGAGAGAAAAAAAAAAAAATAAAAAAAACTAAAAAAATAATTATGCACACCAAATTACAATAAGGGAATAAACACGCTTCACTTAAACGTATAAAGAAAACAATAAAATACAAATATCGCCTAAAGGCGAAACAATAAAAGACAAAACAAAAAAACGTTAGACATAAAAAAAAACAGAAAAACTTCGACAAAAGCCGAAGCTAAAAAAAATCAAAATGGCCGACGTCAACAAAAAATTACGAAACTATAAGACAAAGCTAGTTACAAAAAATAAAAAAAAAATACGTAACTAAGACAGACAAAGCTAGACACAAAAAATAAAAATGGCCGACCCTAAGCGAGTCGAACCAAAGAAAACAAATAAATTACAACAATTACAAGCAAAAAAAACACGTAAAAAAAAAGAAATGAATTAATAAAAAATTACAGCTAAACACAAAATAAAGAACACGCAGAAATTAAAAAAAATGACAGTTAAAACGGAAAACTAGAAAGAAAAACAAAAAAAAAAAAAGGGGTAGAAATGAGAAAAAAAAAAGGCGGAAATTACAGGGGTAAAAAAAAAAACGAAAAAAAAAAAATGCAAACTAGATTAAAAAAAAAAACGAACAAAATTAAAGGGAATTAAAAAGAAATAGGAAAACTAGATTAAACAGAAAAAAAAAGGGGGGGAATAAAATTGGAGAGTAAAAAAAAAAATCAAAAATTTAAACAATAAAGTCGTAAATAACAAAAAAAATTAACAAACTTTTAAACAAAAATTCAGTTCACAAGGGCAACAGGTCAAATCACAGAGAAAAGTAGTCAGCAACAGTCCAAAAATAACAGGTAACAAAACCAATACGACTACTCATCTGTAACTTAATACATATCCTGCAAACTGAGAAATCATGCTAGTATTTATATAGTAATACTTCCACTCAGGTACCAGCAGCCAATCACAGCCCAAGCAATGGACTATCCCACTTTAGCATAATGAGATGTTCCATTGCACCATAAATAGCTCTGTCTCTATGTTGAATTAGTTCTTCACTCAGCTTGCTCCACAACTGAGTGGTTATCTTTACCACGTGATTGTTCGACATGGCGCTGCGAACAGGATTTATGACACCTGAAAATTGGGAACTCTTCCTCATTGAAGCAGGCATATCCACCGACTCGGCCAAAACTCATGCAACAAGGTTTGCGGACGAGAAGCTGACAATCGAGAGCCTTCAAATGCTGGATCGATCTATGCTTAAGGAGCTGGGAGTCACATTAATGGGAGAAGCCCTGTGTATCATTAAGCAGGCTAAGGAATCCACCACCCAGACAACCCGCATTCAGGCACTAGCAGCCAAGCCTCCTCATCTCAATCTCGAGATGACACCACAGCAATTCAGGAAGTTCCGAATTGACTGGGATGTCTTTACCAAGATGACAAATATGCCAAACTCCCAAGCTAATATTCACCTATACAATTGTGCTGATGAGGCTGTGCAAAATGCCATAATCAACACACACCCTGACTTCTTTACCACTGATCCAGATAATCTACTTGACATGGTAGAAGTGTTGGTCACCCAGAGGTCAAGTCCTATTGTCCATCGCCTTGCTTTTGCCTCCATGTCTCAGGATGCTGATGAGCCAATACAAAGTTACCTTGTCCGCCTCAGAGCCGTAGCCGTTGATTGTAACTTTACCTGCCCCTCGTGTGAACATGACCTGTCTGATATATACATCAAGGACCAGATCATCCGTGGAATAGCAAATGACACACTCCAGGCTGACCTACTGGCCAAAGCTGGGGGCACTTAAATCCCTTGAACAAAATATCCGTCATGCTGAGGCATTTGAATCAGCATTGCGGGACCAAACCTCAATGGCCAGTGCTTCAGATACAGCTGCTGCTCGGCTATCAACATACCGCAGACAGAAGGGTACACCACAAGCCAACGAGGCGATCCGTACCAGCACCTATTGCAACTGCAATGTTAAACCAAACCACCAGGCTTGCTTAGGTTGTGGCAGCCACCAGCATGGCACCTCAGGAACTGAATCACGCCGGCTAAAATGCCCAGCATGGGGACAAACATGTAGTAATTGTGGGAAGCCCAATCACCTATCGAGGGTATGCCGGGCTAAGAAACCAGCTCAAGCGGTCAGGAAAAGCCTAGAGGCTAATGAAGCCGCCATGGACACACTTATCGCCCACATCACATTCAATCAAACGACAGGCACGTATACGTCTAAAGACACAGGCCAGATAAGGGAAATTGATGCATATGTTGTTCCATTTTCGCCAAAACCGGATCCCAGACAAATTAAGAATATCCCCAGAAATCACAGCACTAGGATGACAATCTTTCCTGACAGTGGGGCCACCATATGTCTCGGGGACTTAAGCACCTTCTGAATATGGGGCTCACTATCGACAACCTCATTCCATCAAGAAAAGTCGTCCGAGCTGTGGGAGGCTTTACGCTCGTATGTCAGGGTTGGCTCCCCGTGGAATTCATCGTCCAAGGAAGAACAACTAAACAAGCCCTATACATATGCAAAAAGATTCAGCGGCTATACTTCAGCAAAGCAGCCTGCATTGATGTAGGGATACTGTCCAAAGACTTCCCGAAGCCAACAACTACAATATTACCCCAAACAACAATGCAACACATGCCCTCGACAAGCACACATACAAAAAAATCGGACGTGAGCCCTAAACAATGCAAAGTCGAGGGACAACTTCCAACACGCCCCAAAAAACTCCCTTTTCTTCCAACAGAACAAAACATTGATAAGCTCAAGAATTGGCTATTAAATCAATTTGCCGAAACGGCGTTCAAGAACAATGGTGAATTCCCACCGATGTCTGGCCCCACTGCACATATACACCTCAAAGAAGGAGCAGTCCCCAAAGCAAGACATAACCCAATTCCTGTGCCTTTTCACTTCAAAGAGCCCGTAAGACAGGCCCTTTGGGAAGATGTGAAAAGGGGTATCATAACCCCAGTACCCGTTGGCATGCCCGCTGATTGGTGTAGCACTATGGTAATTACCGCAAAAAAAAAATGGCAAACCACGAAGAACCATAGACTACCAACACCTGAATTCACAGTGCAAACGGGAAACACACCATACAGGGTCACCATTCCAGCTAGCACTACAAGTGCCACCTAAACAAAAAAGAAAACGGTGTTGGATGCTGTTGATGGATATCATTCCATCCCCTTAGATAAAGAGTCCCAGCCACTCACCACCTTCATCACAGAATGGGGAAGGTTCATGTACCTGAGAATGCCACAAGGTTACCTAGCATCTGGCGATGCCTACACCCGAAGATATGATGAAGTAATAAAAGACATCCCCGCAAAGTAAAAAATCGTGGATGACACCCTACTCTATGACTCTGACATCGAAGGAGCCTTTTTCACACCTTCGATTTTCTCCTCCATTGTGCAAAAAACGGCATCGTAATAAATAGAGAAAAATTCCAATTTTGCCAAGACACGGTGCAGTTTGGGGGCCTCCAAATAACATCTTCTGGTGTAACCCCTTCTAAATCCATGCTGGAGGCAATATTGAGCTTCCCAATACCAAAAACACTCACCGATGCCAGATCATGGTTTGGGCTGGTCAACCAAGTCGCTTGGGCATATTCACTAAGCCCAGTCATGCTTCCATTTCGTGATCTCGTAAAACGAGACTCACACTTTACATGGAATAAAAGCCTGGAAGATGCATTCCAGCAGTCAAAGAAGGTCATAGTTGACTTAGTCCGAAAAGGCATCGCAACATTTCAAAAGAAAGAATAACCTGCCTTGCCCCAGATTGGAGCAAAGACGGAATGGGCTTCCTACTTCTGCAGAAGTATTGCTCATGCACCACTGACAAAGCCCCAGTTTGCTGCCCTGAAGGTTGGCGCCTGATATTTGCTGGTAGCAGATTCTGCATTGATGCTGAACGCAGATATGCACCTATTGAAGGCGAAGCAGCAGCAATTGCATGGGCATTGGAAAAATGTCGGATTTTTGTAATGGGTTGCCCGAATCTCATAGTGGTTACAGATCATGAACCACTAAAAGGATTATTCGGAGATAGAGACCTTAGTAAAATCCAAAACCCCGATTATTCAGGTTAAAGGAGAAAACCCTCAGGTACAGATTCACCATTCAGCACTGCCCTGGGAAATGGCACAGAGCCTCCGATGCTGTCTCTCGTAACCCAGCAGACATCTCACAGGCACTCCTAAATGTATTCACTGCTGAACCCTCTCAATCAGACATCATAGAGTCTGACAACATGGATGACTGGGTCAAATCAAAAACCTTATTAGCAACATTCGGTGCAAATGACAACCTGGAGCTCATCTCAGCAGACGTTATCCGTACGGCGGGACGCAGCGACCCGCAATACAAAAAAATTAATAGAAGTAATACAAAACGGATTCCAAAGAACGCGCATCCTCACTGCACCTGAAATCCGCGAATATTGGGAAGTGAGGCACCGCCTAAGTGTTGACGACGGGTTAGTGCTCTTAGATCAAAGAATTGTTATCCCCACCTCACAACGCGCAAAAATATTACATAGCCTACATTCTGCACATCAAGGCGAAGTTGGCATGAAGGCACGTGCCAATGAATCTGTTTATTGGCCTGGGATGAATGCTTCAATTCGTAATATTAGAGCAGGTTGTACGTTCTGCTCAAAAATTGCCCTGAGTCAACCAAAAGAGCCAATCAATTTGACACCATCTCCTGATTGGCCATTTCAGCAAATCGTCATGGACATCTTCCATGTTGGAAACCATGGTTACTTAGCATGCGCTGACAGGTTAACGGGCTGGCTGAATCTATACCACTTGAGCCACGGAGAAGCTAATGCCTCAAGGATTATTTCGATTTGCCGAGACATATTTCAAACCTACGGCGCTCCTGAGGAACTCAGCAGTGATGGTGGGCCACCCTTCACATCTCTTCCATTCAAGCAATTTTTGCAAGACTGGGCTGTTAAACAAAGGTTATCATCTGCTGGTTACCCACAATCCAATGGTCGAGCAGAGCTCGCTGTCAAAACAGCCAAGAGAATCGTAAATGGCAACACAGGAGCCCAAGGATCATTGGATAATAACCGTGCAGCAAGAGCCATCCTCCAATACAGGAATACGCCCATTCAAAACATTGGGCTATCCCCTGCTCAACTACTACTCCACCGCCGACTACGTGACTACATACCATCCCACCCAACACTCTATAAGCCACACGCGAATTGGATAACCGCAGCACAAAATCGTGAGATAAGTTTGTCCCGGCGGAACGCTCGTCTCATAGAGCGATACAACAGAACAGCACACACTTTAAACCCCCTTCAAAAAGGACAAATAGTGGCACTACAAAGACCAACAACCCGTCGATGGGACACAACAGGTCAGGTCATTGAAACCCTCCCCAACCACCAATACCGTATCAGAGTTGACGGATCAGGTAGAATTACCTTACGAAATCGCCGATTTCTCAGGAAACTGGATACACCAACAATTCCAGTTCCAAGACCTAGTGCAATACCTGAGACCCCTACACCAGTGCAACAAACAGTCGACGCTGGAATAACATCAAACACTGCTCAGCCGTCTACAATAACACGGACAAAAACCCTCGGGCATTGTCCAGACTACTTCCGCACAACCAGCCAGGTTTAAAGGAACTCATCCCTCCCCAAAGGCCACTACCCACACGCGATGGGGGGAAGAAGATGTAGAATAACAATAATAAAAAGCACTTACCGGCGTAAGAGTTCCAACTAGCGTCCAGCTGGCAGACAAAAATAAAGCAGGTTGTAACTTAATACATATCCTGCAAACTGAGAAATCATGCTAGTATTTATATAGTAATACTTCCACTCAGGTACCAGCAGCCAATCATAGCCCAAGCAATGGACTATCCCACTTTAGCATAATGAGATGTTCCATTGCACCATAAATCCATTTTAGTTGTTGAGCGCCAGTTGGTGGTCTTCATAATAAAATATTAAAAAATGATGTGGTTTCTTTAAAATTTGGTATTTTTTTTTTTTAGGAAAACAGGTTTTCACATACAGTAGCTTTTATTGCTCATACCAATGTTGATTGGGGGGGGGGGTCCTGCTGAACATTTCAATTGAAGTGGTGTGGAATGTTAATGTTACATGTGCTATCCATTTTAGTTGTTGACGCAGTACAGAGGTACAGTTCTTTGCAGATCCAGCACCAATCCACACAGTGGCATAGCTAGGGCAGACAGAGGGAGCAGTCCACCCTATCGGCACTTTTAGTCCGTGGTGAGTTTTCAGAAAAGAAAAAAAACAAAAAACAATAGCATAATTTCAATAATTTTTGAAAAAAAAAAAAAAAAAAAAAAAAAAAGCAGCGACAAGAAAGAAAATAGAGTTCAAATGAAGCCAATTTATCTTTATGGCTGGTTCAAACCCAGTATAGGATACAAATCCTATATTCCAACAAATGACTAAAAACACAAAGTAGATTTGCACACCCGCAAAATCGGATCAAAACGACCAAAAAACAGATTTCACAATAAGCTGTGAAATTAATTTTCTGACCAATGAAAGGAGGCGATTTGCTAAAACCAAAAAAAAAAAGATAACGAGCCAGTGTGAAAAAAAGTCAACAATAAATACAGAGTTTTCAAGTCAGTCGCCAGTCAGAGAAGGCTTAAAAGATCACAGAAGATTGACAGTAAATTTCATCACTGACTCAAACCAACACAAAGAGACGAAAGTGGAGTAGGAAAGAACAACAAAAACAACAACAAATTTACAACTGACTCCAAAACAATTCATAAGTACATTTTCCTTTTATCTTTATTCCTCATTCACACTTTCTTTTTCAACTTAAATTGCTCGCCCCTTTTTCATTTTACAACTATACAAAAACAAAAGAAACAGACATTATTCTGCTACTCTGTTAAAAGACAGCAAACATAGACATTTTTATCAAAATCACATTTTTGCGTTGTATTTTGTGGGCAGGGTATCCCGTATTAAATTCTCCTTTAATCCGGGTACGCTGAACCCCACAACAGCTAGCCAGCAATAAAAAAAAAAAAATTGTCTCCAAAACAAACGCACCATCAGCTGGTAGGGATAAACCCCATTTACAAAACGTGGGCAAAAGGTGTGAAAGGGATTTGAACATTTTTAAAGGGCTTAATGTCGCGTTGGATTCACAATTTTTTCACACCTATTTGAGAAGTCCAGACTTTGGTGTCAGTTCTTTGATTTTGATTTTTCATGTCTGTGAAGTTTTAGCGAAAAAAAAAGTTAAATAAATGAGTGAACCCATTATTTTTTTTTTTATCTTATAGTCCTAGCTTTAATACGGATATAAAATAGTTACTTCTCATAAATTATAAAATAGATAAATAAATTGAAATAATTCCAATGCTTAAGGATATCACATACATTCCAATTTTGGGGGGAAATATCAAACTGAAATTTAAAAGAAAATATATTTTTAAGTGAAGATACTTTAAATAAAGTCCAAAAATGGACACTTTTTTTTCAATTTTTCAATTTACAAGTTTTTATAGTAGTAAAACAATGCAATGTTTTATTTTTTTGTTTTGATAGTTGAAACTCTAAGCAAAATAGACTAAGAATTAAAAGAATGATAAAATTTATTTCGGTTTTTAAAAGTGAAATTAATTTTATTGGACTTTTAATTCTTAGTCTACTACTTTGCTAATAATAACTTTATTAAAACAAAATAATTTAAAAAGACATTGCATTTTTTACATTGTAAAAAGAAAATCGAACCACATTTCTGTTAACGTGGCATTTATTTATGACTCCTGACTTGTTAGAATTGAAATAAATATTACAAAACTGATAAATTATGAATTAAAACTTTAAAAGTACAATGTGTTTTTTGTTTTTCTTTTTAAAACAGAGAGTATATAAACAAAAACAAGTTATCTTTTAATATCGTAATTTTTTTAGTTTTCCCAATTAAAAAAAAAGAATTAACGACTTTGTTTTTTATATATATATATATATATATATATATATATATATCCCCCCAGTTTTATTTTTTTTTTTAATAAATAAACACAACTGTACTGTTGTAGCGACTGCTACACTTACCACACCTACAATTTACTCGCCTGTGATTGGTTAATAAATAGATACTGTTTTACAACAGGACAATTTAGTAATCGCAGTCACCACCTTGAATTTTTCTGCCATGAATTTGCTCAAATATGTTTTTGTTAGAAAATCAGTGATTGGTCGAATTTTATCCAATCATACATTTTTGGGTCAATTCAACTTTCCCGCGTTGTTGCCTGGAACCTACCAGCAGTTATATAAACAGTAGTTTGCTCCACAATAGACAGTAGAGTCCAGCAACTTACGCTTGTCTACACAGATCCATGATTCTACTCATAATGCACGCAGACACAGAAATCTGTATCACATTACAGTATACACTATTTTTCTTCTGTGGCTAAGCCAAGTTTACAATCCAGCACTCTTATCTACACAAGCAACACATATCTAAATTGACTGTATTCCTTTCTTTATCACACATTCTATTTTCAACATAGAACATTCTTATTCAAGAGAAACTTTTTTGAACATTTTATCTCATTCAGGATACAGTTAAAGGGAAGCTACTTTTTCTTCCTTAATTTCCACACATCATTGCACAATTGTTTTGTACTTGTTGTTTTAATATATATTTTAATGTTGATGCAAATTGGAGTCTCATTGTTTTTTCGTTGAATCATAAATGTATAATAGTTAAATGCTTTTACAACACGCAATCACATTTGATATCCTCAAACGCATAACACAAGCAGCATTTACACTTTTATTTCATAATTTATCAGTGATGAGTTATAAATGCCCCATTAACAGCAACACAGACTTATGCCACGTGTAGCATGTGTGAAAATACAGAAGAAGCGATCATAAAAAACAAATAGTATATAGAAATATTTAAATATGTCTGAAGGCACAAAATTATTATCATAAATAGAATGCTTTGTTGCAGACTGGGGAATGTATTTTAAGGTATCAGAAGGGTTAGTGATGTTGGTGTTCTTAGACATTCATTCACAACAAATTAAGAAACATGAATATTAAAAGCAAATCATTCAAAAGAAATCAAAGTGAAAACAACAGAGTGTTACGAGGATGCATTTCTATAATAAGGGATTCCACTGAGTCCTACTTGTTATTACAAAAAAGTTTTCATTTATGAAGTAGTTGTAAAATAAAGAAATTAGAAAGAGAATGTTTGGAAGATTCTAGATCATTCTAGTATATTCGAGAAAAATCTAGATGATTCGAGAAACATCTAGAAATATGCAAATTAGGTGTTAGCCTCTATAAAAATGGGATTTTGGAAAAGGGGTTGTCAGTTGATGAATGAGAATTTCTGCTGTTATCAACTCCGGCTTTTGATTCAAGGACTATTATATCCAGCCGAAAGAATCTCTATAAAAAGTTGCCGACCAACCAAAACCCAAAAGAGAATTTCATGGAACAAATTTGGTAAATAGAATTTTGATTATTGTACGTCTTAAGAATGTTAGAATCTTTCTAGTTGCATGAATTTGGTGAGAACTACTTGTACGTCAGTTTCGTCTTCATATAACTTGTGAAAGCAGAAAGATGTCTTTACCTTTGGGGCCAATGAATGATAGTTGTCATTTTACATGGCTAATTGTTGAATGGTTCATCAGAACTGATAATAAATAATAAGTATTAAAATAAATGTTAAATGAACAAATTAATGTAACACCCTAATAATTTAGTGTTAACCAATTTTATAAGTATTTTGTACTATAATTATTGAACATCATTTCATCACATTTTTTTCCTGCATTGAAAGGTGATTTAAAAGAATATCAGCTCATTGTTTGACTTTGATGAAAGGCTGAAATATGACTTTTTCTTCTCTTGCTTATCTGAAAATTGATGAACTGAGCTGCTAAAAATTGAAACTTCAACTAGACCAAGCTCTGGCATAAGTAGCCAAATTAATATGTCAGATCCTGGAAAACGTCTTTTACTTCTACGCAGTGAGTGATTATATGATGTATTCTCAAAGAGAAGCTGAAAGAATTTGGTTTTAATTTCCAGCAATAAAGACCCTTTGAAGAAAGTGAAGGTAGAGTGTGTTTCTCATATATTCTACAAGAAAGCAATAATTAATTTGGGAAAAAAGAAGTGAAGAATTCAATTTCCAGTTAAGTTTTAAATGTGTCCTTATTTGTTAATTTTATTACTTTCTCAGATTTTTCCTGTAACCATTAATGTTTATTGTGGAGTGAATACTCCAGATTTAAACTAAGCCTTCACAACTGGATAAGTGTTTCCCAACAATACCAAAGGTTAATGTTAGAGACAAGATTAGATATTGATTTGAAATCAAAATGAGTTCAACTATATGTCGTTCCCAACTCACATAGAGATACTGGTTTACAATTTAAAACAAAATGTTTAGCAAAATCAATAGTTGGAGAAAAAGATGAATGTCAGAGAGTCCATTTTAATATATAATAATTTATTCAGAAAATTTTGATCTTTCTATCACCTTCTTTGGTCAATCTCATTGCTTCTGTATAACTCAGACAATTCTACTGATAATTTTGCACAGTTTCTGTTCTGCAGAAGACTTGGAGCTATCTTTCTGTGATATGAAATAACATATTTCTTCAAAATCATAAGAGTTTTTCTTCCCATGTGGAGCCATGGCTGAACTCAATGACTATATGCTAAAAAAATAGGATTTATAAGAATTTTTCTTATATTGCAAACTCAATACTTGATTTCAATATTAGAGAAAGACAAACAAGGTTTTAAAAATAGTTTTAATATAGAAAGCAATAAACCTTTCTTGTAGAGGTGTACATATCTTTGAATGGCGAAATTTTTATATTTTTGGCAACAATGCTGTAAATTTGGTTTTGTATAATGCACAATAAAATGTTTTATGTAAATAATAAAATAATGCTTTCATGGTTCAGATGAAAAAGTTTCACTAAAAAGTGGACTTATATCCAATTATGGGTGTTACATGACACACGTCAAACATCAGAAGTTCTTCTAGAGCAGGGGTGGGCAAATTTCTCCCCAGAGGGCCACATAATTGTTGGCTCTGTGTAAAGTGGTTCATAAAACAATAACAGCTCAGGTTTCACAAAGAGCAAATAAATAAGGGTTACATATGCATACAATATTTTTACATCTATTTGCTTATAAGACATTTTGTGAACTTACGGTACAAATGCTTGAGAAATTAATTTCATATTGAATTACAGTAATTACTATTTACTAGATTTGTGAAGTTGTGAAAAAATATTGTAGATTCTTGATAAATTTTGTGAGATGTAAGTAACTGTGCCAAAGGTGGAGGACAGTCATCGGCAAAGGGTGGAGCAAAACGATCCATGTAACCCTGTGATGGTACATAATGTGATATGTTGATATTATCGAATTAGTTTCCTGAGAACTGGATTTTGCTGTTAAATATATACGGTTTGTTGTTTATATTTTTGTTTTGAAAAGATTTTATGCAACATGTAACCAAATTGTAACAAAATTTAATAATGGATATTTTAAGATGTTTGTTGTGCTCTTGCAGATTTAATAAAATCATTGCGTGGGCTGTAGTTTGCCTACCCATGTTCTAGAGTTTCCAACCTAATTTATCAACCAAAAATCCAGAAAAATTGTCAATCAACAGTCAATGATTTCTCTTCAGTTGGTATTTGCATTGGCAAAAGTGCTGCTCCATATACTTCAGAAGAAACTTTCTTCTCTTTATTGTGTACACGGGCATGTTGTTTTAAATGGCAACGACGTGCAAATGCTGATCCACAGATTTCGCAAGAAAATGGTTTCTCTCCAGTGTGTATTTTCTTATGATATAATAAAGAAGCACCATTTGAAAATGCTGATCCACATACAAGACAAGAATATGGCTTCTCACCAGTGTGTATTCGCATGTGTGTTTTTAAACTAGAACTCTGTGAAAATGAGGATCCACATACATCACAAGAAAATGGTTTCTCACCAGTGTGTATTCGCATGTGTGCTTTTAAACCAGAACTTTGTGAAAATGCTGACCCACACTCATGACAAGAAAATGGTTTCTCTCCAGTGTGTATTCGTATGTGTTTCTTTAAACCAGAACTCTGTGAAAATGCTGATCCACACACTTCACAAGAAAATGGTTTCTCTCCAGTGTGTACTTGTGCATGTTGTTTTAAATGGCAACGACGTGTAAATGTTGCTTCACAGATGTCACAAGAAAATCGTTTCTCTCCAGTGTGTATTTTCTTATGAGATAATAAAGATGAGCCATTTGAAAATACTGATCCACATATATAACAAGAAAATGGCTTCTCTCCAGTGTGTATTCGCATGTGTGTTTTTAAACCAGAACTCTGTGAAAAAGCTGATCCACATACATGACAAGAAAATGGTTTTTCTCCAGTGTGTATTCGCATGTGTTTGTTTAAACTGGAACTCACTGAAAATGCTGATCCACATACATGACACGAAAATGGTTTCTCTCCAGTGTGTATTCGCATGTGTTTTCTTAAAGATGAGCTCTCTGAAAATGATGATCCACACACTTGACAAGAAAATGGTTTCTCTCCAGTATGTATTCGCATGTGTTTTGTTAAACTGGAGCTCATTGAAAATGCTGCTCCACATATTTGACAAGAAAATGGTTTCTCTCCAGTGTGTATTCGCATATGGCTTTTTAAACTGGAACTTTCTGAAAATGCAAATCCACACACTTGACAAGAAAAGGGTTTTTCTCCAGTGTGTATTCGCATATGCTTTTTTAAACTAGATTCCACTGAAAATGCTGATCCACATTCTTGACAAGTAAATGGTTTCTCTCCAGTGTGTATTCTCACATGATTTCTTAAACCTGAACTCACAGCAAATTCTGCTCCACATACTTGACAAGAAAATGGTTTTTCACCACTGTGTGTCTCCATGTCTGTTTCCATGACTGCTAAATTATTGATCAACATATATTCTCACTGCAAGTTTTTTTTCCTTAAGTATTTATCTGTTTTTTCAGTTTTTCAAAAGTGTGCTATGATCTGCTCATTTGAGAGAAAATGGTCTGTTGTCACTCATATGCGATTGTAATATATGATTCTCTCAACATGCTGATCCATACCACTAACAAAAATATTGTTTCCCTCCAATGTCTTTTTGTATGTGTTCTTTCAAATTTGATATCTGTCAAAAGGCATATCCACCCACTTTTCAAGAAAGTGTTTTTTTTCTTTGGCATGTATTTCCATGCATCTTTTCAAATGTTTCTCCTCACTTGATCTGTGAATAAAGAAGAAGTTTTATGAAAGAAAATAATAAAAACTTTTACATTATTTGCAGTTATTAAATTATAATAACTCAAATAGAAGAAAACATGATGAAACTGCTACTTTTACTTTTATCCAAAGCAAAAGGACACTTCAGTATTTCTAAAACTATAAAATTGTTTCCACCCTCATATATAACTGGGGAGTTTAAATGTCTCAAATATTTTATACTATCAACACAGCTGAAAGATAAAAAAATTCATGTATGTAAGCAAAGATACCTAAAAAGATGTTTTCTCCTTGCGTATAAATTACAATTGTACATTATACCTAGTTTGGAAATATTAATTGTAGTCCACATTCGAAATCTGTATTAAAGACTTTTTAGTCAAATAAGGGAAAACAGAAGTGCCATAAATATTTTGTGAAAATCTATCAGAATATAATAAAGTATTATACATAAGTTGTTTGTTGGTTGGTTGGTAACAGTATATCCACCTCTATACATTATTTAATGCCAAAATCTAAATATTTTGCATGCAATTTTTTGGGGATAGTAATTGTTTTAGAAATACAAATCTTACTAATTAAATCATAGCTGTGGGGAAAAGAGGTTGATTCATACCTCCCCCCCCAAGCATATTTGTACATAATATAAAATACTCAATTGGAATTGGAACTTGACTCCCCAATTAACATTTTTGAGCCATTATACATTCCACCACATGCACATCCAAGGTTACAACACCTGGTATTCCCAAGTGGTCACCTATCTAAGTATTGACCAGGCTTGATTTTGCTTAACTTTGGTGATTGGACAGGAACTAGTGTTTCAACATGATGTGCCCATATGCCATTCACAAGTGGAAAAATATTTCTCTCTACAAAATAATGCTGAGTAAAATTGCATAAACTTTTTATCTGGTGTAAAATTCTGAACAGCTATAATATATTCAAAAAAGCACATTGTATTTTTACTGAAACATTAAAAAGGTCAAGAGACATCAACCTATGAAAATAACAAAACTGAGTTAATAATGACAATTTTTCGTCTCACAAATAGTAACAGAAATAAAAGACATGCAATTCTTTGAAACATTAAAAAAGAGTAAAAGGCAAAACTTATATGTGATGATAAAACACAAGATGTGAAAATCAATTCAAATAAAATCAGTGTATAATAATTCCTCATCTCAAAAACTGAAGAGAATTATCACATTGGTCAGGTTGAAATTCATTGAAACTATACCATTACAAGTTCAAAATGGGAAAATCCAAATTCAAAATGCGAAAGCCTGAAGCAAACACGCTAAAACAAAGATGCAAATTCAAATCACAACTATACACTAATAATAAGCATTCACTATTCATTTTTTCTGTATGTTCTAACAATTGATATTTTGTAACTTCTAAACAAATTGGGTCCAATACACCTACTTAGCACATTTATAATTCTATTTTAGTGAACAGTGTTCACTTATGCACAATGTTATATATATATATATATATATATATATATATAAAATTCATATCTGAATTTTAATCCAGGTGTTTTAAAGTTGTTGAACACCACTATGTAGTAAAATAATACATTGCCAATTGAAAAAGCTATACTCCTTCAATTTATCACCTAAAAACCATGACCCAAAAGATATACATAAGAAAATCCAAAGTCCATGAAAAAAAAAGCCAACTTTTGGCAATCTACAAAAATGATGGAGACCGGAAATCTTCAGGAAGACGTTTGGGAACCAAAACATTCACTGCATATAGATGGATAAAGGAAGGTTATAAAGTAGATGCAAGAGGAAGCTATAGGCGTTTGAAGATTTCAGAGACCCAGCGACAATTTTTGGTTGATCAGATTGAGTAGAACCCAAGGATCACCTATGCTCAACTTGCAGAAGAAATATGTTTTTGTATCAAGTGAATGTATTTACCAGCACCTAGATGGCATAATGTACACTATCAAAGATATGAGATCTGAGCATGAAACAGGAAATAGTAGCACCAATAAGGAAAAGAGAAAGGAATTTACCAAAAGGTTGTTAGATTATCAAGCTGACAATTCCCCCATCCTATTTCTGGATGAAACAAATTTCAACCTGCATATTACAAGAACTAAATGTCAATCATTGAGAGGAGAAAAAAAAATGCAGTACATCTTCAGTGACTTCTAAGGGTGCAAATATTCATCCAATTGGATACATTGGTATGATGAAATTCATCAAGGTTGTTACAATAAAGAAGCAGCTGGAAAATGGATAAAGGAATGCTTGCAGAAGGCCTATAAAATCTATCAGACACCAACAGTATTCCATGCCACCCCAGCATTGAGAGAGTTTTACCCAATCCTTAGTCCAATAGAAAACGTTTGGTTGGTTATAAAGTTATTCATCAAAAGAAAATTGGCTGAAAATATGGCTGAGATCCTTAATGCCGAAATTCCATCAGGGTCATTGAAAAAGAATTTTTGATTGGACAAATTGGAAGGCATCATTAGAGGAAATAACGTCAATGCTATGCAATCGAATTATAGGAAAAATCCAAAGAATACTTCCATCAGTATTAAATTTGAACGATGCCGAGTATTAAACTTTTATGATTATACCAATATGCTTATGTTAAATTTGGGTTTTCTCATTTTGACCTGGTATAGTTTTCTGATAGAAACTTTTGCACTCACCTCATATTGCATCATTGTAATGTATAATGAAGAAAAGAAAATTTGAAACCAAATAAAAATTTAACATCTGGTTTCAAAATTTCTAAAAACTACTGATTTATTTATTTTTCAGATTATTAAATAGAATAGATTTTTAAAATATTTTTTTTAATTAATTTTGGGCCATTTTTCATTGTTAGGATTTTTTGTGATCTCATTGAAGAGTTAGTTTTATAAAAATATCTAAATTAAAAAATTTTCAAAAATGGGGTATTTTTTAAAATTTTTATGTGTAAAGTGCATGATTTTGGAGTTACCTAAATTTAAAATCATCATTTTTAGAATTCACAGCAGTTATTTCCAATGGAAATTTGATTTGGGGCCAGCATTAACACATTTCAATGAATCTTTAGCAAAAAAGGTTATCTCCAAAATAATTTAACTGAAGTGAATAGGAAGTATTTTCACTTTGCATCACTCAACACTAATTTATTTACAGGGAGAATCTTGTAAAAACTGGCAGGACACTAATGCTTAACAGTTAACTTGGAAAACTAGCTAAAAACTAGGAAACCCAGATAAAGAGCTTAAGAGAGAGAATTCCCCTGGCAATACTGGCAACCTTGACAGGTCTGCAGATGTGTAAATATGATACATCGAAATGTTTTGAAATTATCTTTATGAATTTTTTTTTTTTTTGAAGAAGTGTAAATAGATCAGACAAAAATTTGCATAAATATTTTAGGTATCAAAACAAAAAATATAATTAAAAATATAGTTTTTAAGGTTTCTTTTTACTTTAATGACAAACATAAAAACAAAAATTTCCATGTTATAAAGATAAAGAAACAACACTTTAATGTTTTAAGTCAAGATTTTCTTTTGATTCATCAAAATAACATTGGCTGTGATCTGATTGAAAGATAAATTAATATTGTAAACAAATAAAAAAGTATTAAATATAAAAATAAATGAAACATCAAGACAATTCAAAAAAATAGTTACTTTCATCTTGACTCTATATAACTACACACACACAAAAATATCAATATAACCCTAGCCCATAATAAAAATCATTACTTTATGTTTTGTAATTATTTTTCTGCAATTTTTTTTATTAGTTGATCATCAAAATTTGTTAACAAATAGAACACTCATTATTTCTAAAACATTAATTATGAGGCACATTCTATCACATGTTGATTTTAAAGACTAAGAAAAAAATACATTTACTATCTTTTGGTCTCAAGCAATAAATATTTTTGATAAAATTGATTATTATGGATTTTAAAGAAATAAAATTTTCAATGTGAAAAATTTATGAAGCAAACTGTTTGCAAAATTAGAAAATCTTACACACAAGAATAGGACCAGAGGAATCAGTTGGATATGGAAGACAATTGCAAAATATTTCAATTGTTTGCATGTGAACGTGAGAAGTCAATCTACCATATTAGTTTAATCTAAAAAATAAATAAATAAAACCTTATTTAAATAATCTTCACCTAGATCATATTTTGAAATTGTGTAGTAATCTTCATTGTATGGAAAATAAAGTATTTTCTAATTATTAGCAAAATTTTATAGCATTTTATGATTAACAAGATTTAACTTTTGTTCCTTAAACTGCGCATTACAATTACATAAATTTAGGTACCTCCAGAAAAAGCATTACCAAACTTAAAAATGCATTAGGAAAAATGAGAAATCTTTCTTGAAGCTTTAATTCCAAGATAATAAATGAAATTAATTATATTTCCAATAAGGAAAATACTTTGGTGTATTTGAATTTGCTTGGAATTTTTTTCTTTATAAATTTGCCCATATTGACAGAGCTGTCCACGCAAAATGATTCTCTTTTCAAAAAAAAAAAAAATCTTTCAAAATTAATTAATCTGAATTGAAAGAAATATTACATACTTATAGTTCAAAACATAGCAGAAAAGCATTTTTTTTAAAATAAAGAGTTGTTTTTCTGACATGTCGAGTGATTTATTGACACCCTGATATTATCAGAAATGTATGTAATGAGAAATCAACTGAAAGAAATTACTTCACAATTACAGCATGAACACCTTTTCATTACTGTTGTGACCAAGTAAATGGTTAAAGAAATAACAAAACAAGTGTTTCAGATATATCATATTAACAGTAAGTACAACGAAAGAGTATTACATGACTAGTGAGTGTGTGTCAGTTGACCCAGTGTTCAATCTATTCAACAGTTCCCCCAAGACCTTCTCTCCTACTAATCTTACAGTAGACAGAAAAGTCCAATATAGACTCTTTAGAGGGAGGACACTACAACACTCCCACTTTCAATCTGACTCCATATGGAATCTTTTTTTTTTTAATAATTACCACACAATACATTTTATTCAACCAAATAAATGATTTTTAACAAAAAAAAAAAAAAAAAAAATCAGAAACAACCACATTGAAAAAGCTATATACATTTTTTTTTTTAGTTTTACAACAAACATTTTACATATTAACAACATTCCCTTTTTATTAAGGTCTCTATTCATAATTCCTAAATAATGAAAAATTGGATAAGTTTAATGGTAAATTATAATGTTAATAATTTCCAATAATTCAATGCGTATTGTGCTTTTCTGTTAATTCAAAGTTCATAAGTGAAGAGATAGGTTTTTTACTTATTCTTTTCCTTTTTCTGTAGACATGGTGTGAAATGAAAGATGTTCAATATCTTTTCAGGTTAATTTCTAAAGGTTCCGTAAATTTCCTTTTTCTTTTGGGCCTTCTGAGCTCTGGCACTGATTGCGGTATTGGAACCTCAAATGTGTCAAAGACGACGTCCATAGTGTCATCTTCTATGGGATCCCTGTCAAATACACTTTCATACAGTTTTCTAATCTGGTTTACATAACGTTTGTGTATAAACTTCGGTCTCTGAACCATGTAAATCATGTTACCAATTTGTCTGTCTATTGTTCCTATCTCCCAGTGAGCTTTATTATTCCCAAATACACGAAAAAAACCTTTTCACTGATCTTAAAGCACTTTTTAAGCACTTTATTCCTATTTTCTGCTTTCGTTTCACTCGGAAGGAATTTGTCAAATGCCAATTTCATTTTCCTGGCAAACATGACCTCTGCTGATGTCTTGGCAGATGAAGAACTGCTATAAGGGGTTACACGATAGACCTGCAAAAACTGCTGTATAGCCATATCAGTGGCAGTACCTCTCGCCTTCCTCAGTGCTCTCTTGAAAGTGTCCACAAAACGCTCTGCCTGTCCATTACTTCTTGGGTGATATAGCACCATGGTAATATGTTCGATCAGGAATGATTGAAAAAAATCCTTAAATTCACAGGATATGAACTGTATGACATTGACTGTATCATAACAGACAACAACTCTGAAACAGAAAAATAGCCTGTGCAAAAAAATTTACTGTCACTTCATTCTTGAAGTTCCTGGATGGCCAACATGGAATTCCTTTAATGTAGATGAGATTACTACTCTGTCTCCATATAATAGTATGTCATTACAGAGTTTGTAAACTTCTGAGATATTCTGGTTTTTACTATTTAGTTTGTCCTTTACTTCCTTTATGAACTCATCATCGGATGCTTTGTCTATTATCTTGTCAATTGTTACACGAAGCTCCCTGACAGTATTGCACAACGTACTTTTTATTTCAACCTCTGTTCTTATGGCAGAAATGACTGACTTCCAGGGGTTCAGCATACTTAGGTATCAATCTAGACAACCCGTCTGCATGACAGATTTTAGTGGATGGGAGAAACTCCATTTTGTAGTTATAATTGAGGGGAATGTTTCTCCATCTTTGCAGTCTATTAGCAGTATGTGTTGGCAGACACTTTTTTTGATCCAAAGATAGTAAGGAGTGGACAATGGCCTGTTTGCAACAAAAAGTACCTTCCATGAATAAATCTATGAAATTTAGTCACTGCAAAAATGATTCATAAGGCTTCCTTTTCTATTTGTGAATAACACCTTTCAGCTGGTAATAGTGTCCTAGATGCATAGGCGATTGGCTTTACTGATCCATCCTTTAACTTGTGTAAAATGCACGCCCCGATGCTGCATCACTGGCTACAATGATGTTACGGTTTGGATCGTAATGAGTCAGGAACAGATCTGATGTAAGGACCTCCTTTATTTTTTCAAATGCTTCTTGGCATTTGGTTGTCCATTCCCACTCTTTATCTTTCTTAATAATTCATTAAGTGGAGCTCTCAAACTGTGCATTCTTGGAACAAAAACGTAATAAGTGGCATGACCTAAAAAACTTTGAAGAGCCGACACATTTTCTGGTGGTGGCATATTCTTTATTGCCGTTGCCCTACCTGTGTCAGGACGTCTTCCGTGTTTGTCAATTATTTGTCCCAAGTACTTAATCCTCACTAAGAAAAACTCACACTTCCCATCTTTTAATTTGAATCCATAATCCTGGATTCTCATGAACACCTGCCAGCCATGCGATTTGTGTTCCTCAATGCTTTTCATTAGGATGTCATCAAGATAGGCCACCACAAAATCCAGTCCATTTAACATCCTGTCCATAACCTGTTGGAAGGGGTGACCTGAACACCTAACGGAAGTTTTAGAAATTTGTATAAACCCTTGTGGGTGTATATGCAAAGGAGCTTCGAGCATTCCTCATTCACGAGTATTTGTAGATATGCGTCACTTAAGTCAATCTTAGAAAAATATTTTCCTCCACTGAGCTTAGTGAATATCTCCTCTGGACTTGGAAGGGGATAATAGTGATCCTTTAGGGTGCTGCTCAGAGAAGTCAGCACATACACAAATCTCTTTGCTCTTTTTTTTTTTTTTTTTAAATATAAACTGTGGTAGATGCCCATTCACTATATTCAAACTTTGCCAGAACTCCCATTTCCTTAAGTCAATTCAACTCCTTGTCAATTTGATTTAATGAGGCAAATGGAACATTACGTTTTTTTCTTAAAAGCTGGGTTTATGCCTGGCTTTAATTCAAACTTAGCAGACATTTTTGTGCATTGTCCTAGTCCTCCACTAAAAATGTTGGGAAAATTTTTTTATATTAACCTTTCAACTTTTCTGCTTCGTCAGTCAAATTTTCGACTTTTTGACATAATGATTTAATAAGCATATCCCAAAGTTGAAACTGTTCTAACCAATCAGTCCTGAGCAAATTACCCGTATTCTTCATAATATACGCCTTTAGTTTTAAAGTTTTACCTTTGAATGACACGTTCGTTATAATTTCGCTCATAAACTTAATAGGGCCGCCAGTTTCACTTTTAGCTATTCAATTCGTTCTTAACAAAGTTGGCTTACCCAATTTTTTCCATGTTTGATAATTAATTATAAGTCTGAACCCGAATCAAGCTGTAGCCTTATATTTTTGTTAAATATTTGCACTTCAATATATTTCCTGATGTTACGACTTTCTGGTTCATCAGACTTGGTAATTTTTACAAAACTTTTTTTTTGTTTTGTTCTTAATCCTGCAGTGGGAAATTTTGTGTCCCAATTTATCGCAATTAAAACATTTATCTTTCAAAGGATAATCTCTATACCAATGTAATTGACCACACCTGAAACATGGTCTTGATGGCAAAGTAACTATTATTTTTTGGTTGACCCTTTTTAATTTTTTTTCACGTATTTTTTTGATGTAAAGCCACGCCACTCTGTTCAATGTTTTTCAATTCCTCTCTGACACTCATGAAATGTTGGCATTCTTCGGCAACTTGCTAAAAGTAATGTCGGGCTCATTTTCAAGCTTGTTGAGAAACCCTGGATAAAAATCAGGCATTTAAAATTGTTGGAACTTAACTCTACCAATTTGAAATCATTGCAGTGTTTATTGATGACACTTGTGAAACTATTATAATCTTCATCTTTGCGGGTGAGATTCATGCATTTCCAACACTTGTGGAACAGTGATGTTTTTGGACTGAAGAGTTCTGTTAATGATTCAACCACCTCTTTAAATTACAAATCACTGGTTTTCTTAGGCAAAATATAGTTAACAAACTTAGTGTATTCTGCTGTGCCTAATTTCCTGAGGAGCAGGCGAACCGTTTTATGGTCAGCCCAACTCGAATAATCCGTATTGTATAAGGCCTTGTAGCGTTTAAAGTATGAAGTGAATGTAATTTCTTCTTCAGGCGCAAACGTGAAGTTTTCAATATCACTCCATATAGCATTTTGAGAGAACGCTTTTTCGCAGTCCTCATTTTGGCTTTTGATGGATATATTATACAAGTGCCTTTGCTCATTCTGTGTTTGAAGGAGCATTTCTTCCAGTTTCTCTTGTCTAACCTGAATTTCTAGGCGCAATTCCTCAAATTTCTTCTGGTATTCTGCTTGTTCTTGTTGGAATTTCTCCTGTCTTTCATATTTCTTTTCCAACAGTGGTTGCTGTTTCTGTTGGTGTTTCTTCAACTCTAGCATTGCACTTTTAAATTCATCCATTTTACTGCGGTAGTACATAAAATTAACAAATGAGAGGTGGGAATTTTTTTTTCTCTTTACCCTCCTAACCAACAATAAGTCTGTTTGACTTGTACGATTCTTTTACTGAAAAATTTAAAAGTGGGAGAGGGGGTAAATTTTTAATTTACCCTATTAGTGAAAAGAATAAGTCTGTTTGACTTGTACAGTTCTTTTACTGACTTGTTGGAATGGAAAAAATAACAAGGTTCACTAACCTTCTTCCTAACCACTGAATTGAACTTGTAGAAATCCTATTGTTTTGAGGAGTTTCATTTTTTTCACTGTCAGTGTTGTAATTAACACTGGATACCCTTTTGTCACGAAGTTTGATTAGAATTCCTTTCTTCACTGTTGTAGACAATGGCAAAAGTATTTTTGATTTAACGTGAAGTCCGTTTCTTTGAATCCTTTGTTACCAAGATGTTGTGACCAAGTAAATGGTTAAAGAAATAACAAAACAAGTCTTGCAGATATATATTAACAGTAAGTACAACAGAAGAGTATTACACGACTAGTGAGTGTGTGTCAGTTGACCCAGTGTTCAATCTATTCAACTGTTCCCCCAAGGCCTTCTCTCCTACTAATCTTATAGTAGGTGGAAGAGTTCAACATAGACTCTTTAGAGGGAGGACACCATATGATTTTTTACCTACATAGTTATCTGGATTGGTGCATCTGTTAAGTATTTATAGATTCGCAATAAAATCTGCAATATTATTGGTCTAGACTTGCCATCTCATCTTCAGTTATCTTCACATTGCTGTAACATAGTTTCCCTGTGTTTGTCTACAAATACTTTTGTGGTAATTGTTCTGATGAACCTTGGTACCTAGACTTTATGAACTTACACACAGAACTAGATTGGTGGCAAGGTGTCATCATTTTAGAGTTGAAATGACAAGATCTAACTGTAAATTCTATGCTAACAGTTCTTTCTTTCACACGTCTCACTTGGATAAAGAAATGCTTGCATTTAGGTACCTCTACAAAAATTGTGATACCAAAGGTTTAAATTAATTTGCCTTGTAGAATTATTAATGAAAGAACATCAAGTTTTTTAAGACAAAATCCTGGAGTGATATACTTTTTGAAGGAAGAAAGACTTTTTTTTTAAATTATGAAATTATTAAATCAATGATAGAAAAGTGAAGAAAAAAAATTCAAATAAAAAGATATATATATCTTTTATTTAGGTACCTCTACAAAAATTGATAGGAAAAGTTTAAATTCATTTTTAAAAATGAAAACACTTTTGTGAACCTTTCATTTTAGCTTCATTTGAAAGCTGAAGGATTAAATTTACTATTTCCAGTAAGCAAAATATTTTGCTGTATTGCAAACAAAAATTATATTGACTGGAAATCGATTTTCATTTTTTTTTCTTCAGTAACATTAACAAAGCATTCATTTTTGAGACATTTGTAAACATAAGTTAGTTCTTGGTTTTAAAAACCTTGCATAGTTATAATATACATTTTTTAAACTTATTTGAGAAATATTAGCTGATTTAAAGTACAAATAATTTTATTTGAAACAAATATTTATGTTAAGTTTGAAATATTACAGAAATGAATTTTTCAAACAAACAATAACTGTGATTACATGTCTGATGACAAATCTAATGTTATTCTATGGAGACTAGTGTAAAAAAACAATTTTAGAAAATAACACGAAATTTTTAAGTACTCCGTAATCTTGAAAATTTAGGCAAATTATATTTTAAACTAAAAGTAATATTTGTTTCAATTCATATTAATTAAACCTGAAAAAAAGCTAATTTTTCTCAATTTTTCAGAAAAGTATGTTATTTTTTAAAGATTTTTTTTTTTGTTAAGAAGACAATTGAGTCCTTATGTAAACCATTTAAAAGGTTTTCTAATTTAAATAAGGTTATATTGCTCTTTTTATTTTATGATTAGGAGCAGATTTTCAGTAAGATTTTGAAAAAAGAAAAAAAAAAAAATTATATTCTCCAAGGAGTCCTACTTTTAAATTAATATAAAAAAGAAATATCTTGAAATTTCATAAAATGGGGGTAACAGCAGCAAAAAAAAAAAAAAAAAAAATTTTTTTACCAAGATTTTCTAAAACAAATATTTAAAAAAATAATGTCTTGAAAATCTCATTAAAATCAGACAATTTTCAAAACAAAAGAAAAAAAAAAAGAAGCTAAATTTCCCAATTAATCTTTGGCCCACACGTTGACGAAAAAACAAACAAAAAAGATCTTTTACCAGCTACCAAGGATTTAAAGAAGTAATAATAATAATAAAATACTTTGGTCTTTCCTCTTTTTAATAAAGTAAACATTTTGACGATAAAACTTTGTTTTCAAGATTGGGGCCTTATGCTCTTTTTTAGCGAAAAAGTGGAGGTACCGTTAATTTTTATAACATTTTTTTTTTTTTTTTGTTACAGAGCCTTTTTTAAATTAAGAAAAAGTGCTAAATTTTTAACTTTTAAAAATGAAAGACTAAGGCATTTTTTTTTTTAATTGCCGTTCCAAAAAAGGCAATGATATTTTATATAGCGACACAGTACACAAAAATGACAAAGAAAAAAAAAAGTAAACAATTTTTTTTTTTTTTTTTTTTACTACAGGAAATTATTTACCCTTAAGGCTTAAAATCTATAATAATATTTCTAACTTTTTTTTTTTCCCCCCCAGCTTTTTTGGTTAATAGAAAAAAAAAATGCCCGTAAAATAGTTTTATTTTTTTTTTATTTTACAGCTTTTTTCTTTTTCCTCCGGTGTCAAATTTTCCACCATGAAACAATTTTATAATTTGGCGGTACCTCAAAAAACACATTGTTATTGTATACAATTTTTTTTTTTTAATCTCTCATTCTTCGGTACATTTTTTCTTTTGAATGACTAAAACACCTTTAGAGGTTGGAAGATGTTTTGTTACAAGGATTATTTCTGTATGTAACTAAAAAAGTTTTCAAGTGAAGAAACCTGAGTGAATGAAAATTGAAAACCTAATCAAAAAAAAGTCATCTTCATCTTCAGATGAACATTTGCCAATAAAAAGAAAATATGCAGGACTGCAGAAACAATTTTATTTTAACATGAAGCAAAGGCATAAATAAAACTATGAAAATGAAAAAAAAACAAAATGAATTAAATTTTAAAAACGATTTAAAAAAACAAAAAAACAAACTAGTTTATATTTACCGTTTTGTACAAACATTTTAAATTTAACTACATAATTTTTTATTTTTAAAGTTTACAATTTTTGCGTTAAAAAAAAATGAAAGAAAAGATTAATTGCAAAAGGGGAAGAAAAAATGTTTTCAAAACATTGTTCACCCCCCCCCTTTTTGTACATTTTTAGTTTTAGTATCGGTACACGAATACCGGATTTATTTACATAAATGCAGATAATTTTTACATTTAAAATTAAAAGGAAAGTCAAACATTTTCACAAATTTTGAAATGTTTTATATCGGAATTCCTCGTGTGTAAAAAAAAAAAAAAAAAAAACTTCAATCAATGAAAGGAATCATTTTTTTTTATTTGTTAACAAAGAAATTAATACTTACTGCTTTCTCCTGTCTAATGATTTGAATTTCTTTTGGACACTGAAGTGTTTGAGAGAATGTATAAAACTAAGATTTTAAATAAACTGATATTTTCTTGTTAAATTTTAAAAAAAACAAAAAACAGCCGTCACTTGCAGTTGATGCAAAATGATGATTCATGGCCGTAAGTCAAAGGGAGATAATTAATGAAGATGAAATTCATTAGTATTTTCTTTTCTTTTTTTTGCAATAAAACTAGCGTCATTAACTTAAATTGATAAAACCTTTTTTTTTCTGTGGACCTTGAAAGAAAATTTGGACTTACCATGTAATGA
Organism: Acanthosepion pharaonis; assembly: GCA_903632075.3. Classification (NCBI taxonomy): domain Eukaryota; kingdom Metazoa; phylum Mollusca; class Cephalopoda; order Sepiida; family Sepiidae; genus Acanthosepion; species Acanthosepion pharaonis. The sequence goes on from CAHIKZ030002589.1 coordinate 1,337,401, forward strand.
TTACAATCTTAAACTTTCAATTTGGATTTCGCTTGTAGCTGGAATAGTTGTTGAGTAGTGGACTGGCATATGGTCTATGGAAGAATTTTTTAATTTTTTCTAGAATAAATAATTTTTGTATAAAATTAATTATTGTTTATTTTTTTTTATCCTCTTTTCATTTGTGATATATATTTTTTTTAATCTGACATTCCCTCCTTTCTTAGTTTAAATTGCGAACCGACTTTAATAATGTAAGTAAGAAGAGAAAGCCGTTGTTTTCTGTTAGTGTCATATCCCACACCATTCTAAAATGTCGGTCTTCTTATTGAAATTGAAATTAAAATTCTATCACTATCAGGAATAATCATTAAATGATTTTAGAAAAATTCGTACCTTTCATTATTATTTGCTATTTATTTTGAAAAAAAAAAGAAGTTTTTGCTTTAATTTAGAAAAAAAAATCAATAAAATATCACAAAAAAACAAAAACGATAAGGGTTTTAAAATGATTTTAAAAATGAAAAAAAAATCTTTCTTGACGCTTCTATTTTAGTTTTAATTTCATTTAGATCTAATTTAGTCGACACATCATTTTGTTTTAAGGATATCTCTTAGTATTTTAAATTTTATTGAAAGCAATGTTTGACATTTTTCAGAATTTAACTGGAAATTCATTATGGATCCCCAAAGAGAGCCATGAAGTAATAACACTATTTTTTTAAAAACTAAAAAATTTTCATTATTCTATTATTTTTCATTAACTGATATTAAATTATCAATAACAAAATCCTAATAATGTTAAACATATTATAAGATTAAAGAAAATTTAGGCATGACCACTTTTTACAAGGACTTTGTATTTTACAGTTTTGTGGTAAATATAAGGATAATTTAAAAAAAAACTTGTGATAATCAGCTAATTGTTTGCTTGAAATGCAGAAAGTGATTATTTACCTTTTGACAGGAAGAATTGTGCTTACTGCTATATCACATTGAAACATCGTTTCATGTATGATCACTGAAGTTAAGCAACATAGAACTTAGTCAGTACCTAGATGGGTGACTAACAGCCTGGGAATACGAGGGGCTTTAAGCTAATATGCATGGGTGATGTAATGGATAATTGCTCAGAATTGGAAATTGGGGAGCAGAGTTCGAATTCCAGTTGGGTTTGTTATATTCAACTACATGCAAATGCCCTTAGGAAAGATATGAATCAACCTCTTCTCCCCCAGCTATGGGTTAATTAGTAGAACTTGTATCAGTAAATCATTATTATCTCCAAAATAATTCTTACAATCTAAAACTATTTTTTGGCTTTAAATAACCTGCAAAAGGTTGACCGGCCATAAAAAATAAAAATAAATACAGTAAAAATTTACTGATATCTTATGGAGGTCATATGACAGCCCAGTGCTGAGAACATTCAATAGCTACTTTACTCATGACAAAAGTGGGTGCCAGTTACAGTTCAGCTGACTATGGCAGATGACACAATTCTCAGGTACCATAAATAGGAAGCTAAGATTATTGTGTCTTTATCGTGTCCGTCTTGGTAATGTCATAAGTAAAACATTTTTCAACCCCTTCACATAATGTTTGTTATATGATAAAATATATTTTTAATGTATGCAATATTTATGGGTTAAAGTGCTCAGTATCAGGAACAGAGCATATATTATCAAAGTGGACATTGAAATCAACACCCAGAGATGACAGTCTGTTTCATGCTAAATGTAATCATCAGGCCTGATGATTTGTTTAACATGAAACAGACTGTTGCCTCTGGGTGTTGACTTCAATATCCACTTTTATATATATATATATATATATACATATATATATATATAAAAGCACACAGTATAGTTTAAAAGTTTGAAGCAACCCCCAGAATTAGCATGGGATGAACTTGACAAAAGGTTGAAAAAAAATTAAAAAGAGCTCTTAGAGTCATTGAAAAAAAAGAATGGAATCAATTATCAAACTTATACTTTGAGAAACTTTTGCAATGAATGCCAAAAATTTGTGCCGCAGTAATCAAGGCTAAAGGAGGATATTTTGACAAGAGCAAAATTTAATCAGAATATGCTTTTTTCTTTTTTGTCATAATAAAATTTCTAATAAAAAATCATGCCTGACTTTTTTAAATGTCTAATCATTTTCTCTTATTTAAAGTACAAAACAAATACATTTTGTGCCAATTTAAAAATTACCAAGGGTTCGCTCAAACTTTTAAACTAAAGTATATATATATATTAATATATATATATATATATATATATAAACACATACATATATATATATATATACACTGCGTGCCAAATTATTATCGAGATAACTTTTTTTATAATATTTCAAAAACCGTCCAATCAATTCACACAAAATTTTCACACAATGTTGGCAACACTGACCTGCGCAATCACTGAAATTTTTGTACTGATCTGCGCAATGTAAACAAACTGGCGCCATATTTGTTATCAACATGGTGATTTGAGTGTGCCAAATTATTAGAACGGTTTAGTAAAATTCCCAGAATTGAGCAATTGCACATGAATGTTTATGATCAAAAGAAGCTAATAAATAAGATAATCAAACAAATAATAACAGATACAAACAAAGGCACAGTTTTAAACAAATTAATAGTGAATGTACTTTCCCTGTTTTGAAATTACTTCGACGATCCATAGAATTTGTTAATTGTATGATGTCATCTGCTGTAATGCTGCGAGATATGTCAAGAATTGTGTCCCACAAATCAGTGTTGCTCCTGAATTGTCGTCTGTTGGCATACAGTCTTTGCTTCATGATGCTCCAAAGGTTTTCGATTGGATTCAAATCCGGAGAGTTTGCTGGCTGCTTCATTTTTCAAGGCCCATCGAAGCCTAACTGTTTCAAATATTCAGTAGTCTTGTGAGCAGCATGTGAGGGAGCATTATCTTGCATAAAAACAATGACCCTTCTGAAGGCAACTCTTTGCCTTTTCATCCATGGTTCAAGATGCTCCTTCATAAACGCTATGTATGCATCAGCAGTCATTTTGACACCATCTGGTACTCTCCATGGGCCCACTAATGTTTTTCCAAGAATACCACCCCAGATCATTATGCCTCCACCGCCTTGTTGGCGTCTCAAATGCCAATGGCGATTCTGTCCGTTCATTACCCAGCCTTTGCACCATCTATCTGGCCCTTCAAGTGTTGCTCGAGTTTCGTCTGTGAACAAAACTTTAGAGAAGTCAATCTTCATATTGTCCTCAGCCCATTTCAATCGATTTTGAATGTGATTTCTCGTCAACGGAGGCTTCGATACAGGTTTGACTGTTGTTGCTATTTCCCTCAGACACCAACACCGAGTACTTTTAGACACAGTAGAATCCCCAATGCGACTGAAAAGCTCTTGGATGGTAAGTCCAGGGTCCTTTGTGGCCTCTCGTTTAAGTTGTGACATGAGACGACATGAAATAACCCTCGGCTTGCCTTTATCTGCCCTTTTGCGTACTTGTGTAGGGTCGGTGGTGAACTTTTTCACTGTTTATGACACCTCCCTATCATTTTAGAAATTTCTAGGGTAGATTTACTTTTTGAGAATTCTGAGGTGATAGTTTTCTTTTCAGCATTACTTAAACTGCTTTTACGGCCCATCTTTTCACTAAATTCTTACACTTTTCTAATAATTTGGTACGCTCAAATCACCGTGCTGATAACAAATATGGCACCAGTTTGTTTACATTGCGCAGATTGGTACGAAAATTTCAATGATTGCGCAGGTCAGTGTTGCCAACATTGTGTGACAATTTTGTGTGAATTGATTGGATGGTTTTTGAAATATTATAAAAAAAGTTATCTCGATAATAACACACAATATATATATATATATATATATATATATATACACACACACACAGGTAGTAATCCATTGGTATAATCCATGCGAGTCCTATTAACACAACATAGAATCTGAAATATGTCAAAACTGACTCACAAAAGATCACTCAATGTTTATTTTCATTAAACAGAGCAAATTTTCTTTACAATTGGAATTAAGATACCTTTAGTTAATGACCATTTTAAGAGTTGCAGGATTTTTCAAACTGTTTAGGGTATCAGTTTGGAGTTGGATACAGGTTAGTTGGGGAAAGAAAGAGAGAGAGGGTGTTACAGGGGACTTAGTGGGAGATATAGCAGAAGAAGGCACTGTTACAGGAATTATATTATGGAGGTAAAAAAGCCTGGGTAGATGGAGGAGGGGGAAACCGATGAGCTGACCTGCATCCTAATGGTCACATGCCCAAAGTTTGATTCAATGGGAATCTGCGGAAATTAACAAAAACGTGTAAAAAACACTCAAGAGTTAACTTTAGTAAGATGAAAAGAGATAACTTGGAATTATTGGTGTATTAAACTCATCCATATACCAGAGCTCGAAGTTCGAGGGAGTGTTTTCAAAGATATGGATGGAATTTGGATATATATATATATATGTGTATTCATGCGTTTATGCACGTTAAAAATATCTCTACTCACATAGTGATCTGTACTTATATACACTTAGATATCTACATCCATGCACATACATACATAAATATGCAAGCCGACTTGTATCTACAAATACCCTATGTTAGGATGAAACATTTTCGAAAGATAATAAGAGGGTTTTAATTAAGTTAGAAAAACCTGGGCATTAACTTAACCATAATTAGATGGAATTATAAGATAAAAGTGAGAACAAATTAAAATTATTGTTAGGTATGAATGTATAATCACTAATTATTTCCCTAGGTATATATTCCTGGGTCATTTCTTCAACCCATAATCTAATATGTATCGGTAAGTGACTCTTTAAAAGCTACCTATTAAATTCATATATTAACGTATGTATTATATGTTAAATATTAGAAAGCCTTATTATGGTAGTAAAATTTGATTGGATATGCTGAATGGTATGTAATAATTATATATAGGATATATTGGCTTATATATATATATATATATGTATATTACATGAATCATTCATATAAAAAACAAATATAGAGGTTAATGATTTAAATGGCGAGAATACATCTTCGCAAACAATTTCAATAAGGTACACTAACCCCGAACCTGTATATGAATGATATGATCCCTGTTTACAAATTCCAGTTGCATATCATTCATATACAGGTTCGGGGTTAGTTTACCTTATTGAAATTGTTTGCTAAGATGTATTCTTGCCATTTAAATCATTAACCTCTATATTTGTTTTTTGTATGAATGATTCATGTAATTACAAATTGAACTGCACCTATAATCGAAATATATATATATATATATATATATATATATATATATATATATATATATATATATATATATTTGTGTGTGTGTGTCTCCACATGCATGCTACATCTACACCCATATACATATATACCCCAGCATGCATATATATTCATATATGCATCCAGATTTAAGAATTTAAAAAGTATAAATGTGTCATTATTTGTTGAATTGATTATTTTCTCAGATTTCTTTCATAACCATTAACAGTCATCATGGACTGAATTCTCTTGTTTCAAAGTCACCCATCACCACTGGTTGAGTGCTTCCCAATATGGCCAATAGTCAGTGTTTGAGATGAGATCACACAATGATTTGGAACCAAAATGAGCCCAACTTTTAATATAGAAGAGAAATTTATTTTTCCATATGTAGGATTTGTTTTTATATTCATCAATTAATATCATAATAATTCATTTTAGTTTTGCACATTTTATTCACATTTTAATGTCAGATCTAAATGTAGTTAGATTATTAGATTAGATTGAATCATTTATTACAGCTGATCAACACCTTTGTAGGCTATTTAAAGCCAGAAAGTATTTTTAGATTGTAAGATTCTTTTTTTAGATAATAATGGTTTAGCTATACAAGTCTTACAAATTAACCCAGTCGGGGGAGAAGAGGTGGATTGATGCTTTTCCCAAAGATATTTGTGCATAAGAGAATATAACAAACCCAATCGGAATTGGAACTCAGCTCTCTGATTAACAATTCTGAGCCATTATCCATTACACAACCTGCACATCCAAGCTGACAGCACCTGGTATTCCCAAGCAGTCACACAGCAAGAAAGACTCAAAGATGCTTAACTTCGGTTATACAGGAACCAATCTTAAATAACAATAAATAAGTTTGGATGTCTTATACACAGGGCTGGTGCAAGGGTCCTCCTCACCACTGAGAATCTATGATGTGGGATTGTGACCTAATTATCTACAATAATGGATCATATGCAATTGTAGGTGAACAATTCAACTAGAAAAATTGAAAAATTAGAGACATGTCATAATAGATCATTCCATCTTAAAGTTTTGCAGCAATTTTTAATATTGGGATTTTTCTTGTTAAAAGTTGAATAATTTTTATACATTCAACAATTACATAAAGTTTGTGTGCACTTTAAAAAATTTATAACTTTATTTGTATTTGCAACAGAAATAATTTATGAAAAGGATTAGAAAGAACAGTATTTACATTAGTCGGACTATTGTCCTCATCTTTGTCGCCATATTTGTCACAACGTTTCGGCCGTTGTACGCTCCGGCCTTCTTCAGGTGGTTGGAATTTCGAACTGAACCCTTTATTTCGGTCACCGGGGTAGACTTCTAATTCCACGTGCCATGTTTGATGGATGTCAGTTATCAGTTATCTCCTGCTAATTCTGAAAGTTCTCCACTGCCTTAACCAGGAATTGAACTCACCTTCTTTGGGTCTGTCACTGGATCTAACCAACGCCTTTATCCACTGTGCCATGTGTCCTTGAGGACATCTGGGCATGAACTTCTGAGTATTATAAACCTAATGTTTTCAGCTCATATTGCAATTTTTGCTGTTATCATTGCATGTCTTTACCAGAGTTCATATTGCAACTTTGTTATCATTGCTTTTCTCTGGCACTCCTTATTACTGGTTCCCATATTGTATTTATTTCTATGCTTGGTCGGCTCAGGAGATTTTTGTGGCCTAGCATATGTGCTGATTCCTTAAGTTTACGAATTTTCCAATGGTGTTCCCTGTCTATGATCTCAACATGATCCCACAGGGGGCGGTGATCTCCCTTCTCTCTCCATATGTGGTCAGCCACGCCTGATTTTTCTACTTCCCCTCACATTACAGCTTTCTGGTGTTCTTGAAGCCTTACCTTGAGGGGGCGGCCTGTCTCTCCTTTATATTCCTTATTCTCCACTATGAAAACGGAACGCAAACTGTCACAGATCCTAATCAAGAACAAGGATCACTTCGCACCCAAGACGTATAGGCAGTTATCACAGCGTTACAGCAAGTTACCTCACATATACGGTCTCCCTAAGATTCACAAGGACGGTATTCCACTCAGGCCGATTGTTAGTTGCCAAGGCTCTGTGTGCCACCCTCTGAGTCGCTTCCTTGTAGATATAATTGACCCATTGATCGGAAAGTCTCCTTCATATGTCCGAAACTCCGCCCCACTTCTGTGGAAATAATCAAAGATGCTCCCATCCTATCCAACCAGATGGTGAGCTTGGACATGGTGAGTCTGTTCACCAAGGTACCCACGGAGGAGGCACTCTCAGTAGTCAGAGATAGATTAACCTCTGACTCTTCCCTAGAGGAGCGGACCAGTATTCCAATAGATAATCTGATGGAGATGTTGACTTTCTGTACACAAACAACACACTTGAATGGGATCTCACATATATCGACAGGATGAGGGCTTATAATGGGCTCGCCATTATCACCAGCAATGGCGAATATATACATGGAATACTTTGAAGAAATGGCATTAGAGTCTATATCGCTAAAAAGCCAACTATATGGTTACGGCACGTAGATGACACTTTCATACTCTGGCCACATCAGGAAGAAGTCCAGGTTCTCTGGACCATGTGAACTCAATAAGACCTTCGATACAGTTCACAATGGAGAAAGAGAGTAACAACTCACTCCCATTCCTGGATGTACTAATATCTCGAACAGAGAATGGGTTCAAGACATCCGTATACCGTAAACCAACATTCACGGACAGTACCTCAATTTCAACTCCCACCATCCATACAGCGTAAAGAAAGGGATCATCCGATGCTTACAACACCGAGCAAAAGTCATAAGTGGCGATCCAGAGACGTTAGATAAGGAATTGGTCAGTATAAGTAGTACCCTACAATGCAACAACTACCCTGGGTACATGGCAGCAGCCCCCCAAAAAACTGGGATAGGCGGGTACAAGAGGAGGAGGAGGAGGAGGACAACAACACTCAGAAAACAGTCTGCCTGCCTTATGTGAAGGGGTTATCAGAGAAAATACAAAGGATCTGCGGTCCATATAACATCAGGACAACCTTCAAAAGCGTGACAACACTTGCAGGTATCTCTCACGAGTGAGACCCCCCATAGAGAGGAACATGACTAAAGACTGTGTGTACGCTATCCCATGCAGCTGCGGAAAGGAATATAAAGGAGAGACAAGCCGCCCCCTCAAGGTAAGGCTTCAAGAACACCAGAAAGCTGTAATGCGAGGGAAGTAGAAAAATCAGGCGTGGCTGACCACATATGGAGAGAGAAGGAGATCACCGCCCCTGTGGGATCATGTTGAGATCATAGACAGGGAACACCATTGGAAAATTCGTAAACTTAAGGAATCAGCACATATGCTAGGCCACAAAAATCTCCTGAGCCGACCAAGCATAGAAATAAATACAATATGGGAACCAGTAATAAGGAGTGCCAGAGAAAAGCAATGATAACAAAGTTGCAATATGAACTCTGGTAAAGACATGCAATGATAACAGCAAAAATTGCAATATGAGCACTGGTAAAAATGATGCTGAAAACATTAGGTTTATAATACTCAGAAGTTCATGCCCAGATGTCCTCAAGGACACATGGCACAGTAGATAAAGGCGTTGGTTAGATCCAGTGACAGACCCAAAGAAGGTGAGTTCAATTCAGTGGAGAACTTTCAGAGGGAAAATTAGCAGGAGATAACTGATAACTGACATCCATCAAACATGGCACGTGGAATTAGAACAGTCTACCCCGGTGATCGAAATAAAGGGTTCAGTTCGAAATTCCAACCACCTGAAGAAGGCCGGAGCGTACAACGGCCGAAACGTTGTGACAAAGATGAGGACAATAGTCCAACTAATGTAAATACTGTACATAATACCTCATCTCAGAAATATAGACAAAGATTAGAAAGAAGTAAATCTGTATTTTTTAAGGTTTTATTGAAATTTTATTTAAGTTTCCACATGTCCTCCATCATTAGCAATACAAAGGGTAATACGATTTTGCAGTTCATGGAAAACATTTGCCAACTGATTTACAGTAATGCCTGAAATCACATTAGTTATTTTAGCTATACATAAAACTAGGTACATTAAACTCTATAACATTTTTTACAGATTATTTCTATCGCAAATACAAATAAAGTTATAAATTTTTTAAAGTGCACACAAACTTTATAGACACCCTATATATATATATAAAAAAATCAGTATAAAATTCACTAATATAATAATAAGGTATATATATATATATATATATATATATATATATATATATATACCTTATTATTATATTAGTGAATTTTATACAGTGTTATACAGTGTTTTTTTTTTCAAGATTTAGCATGAGAAAAACAAATTCAAGGATTTGGACAATCCTACCCAAATAACGCCAAAGTTCTTCATTCTTTAAGTCAGTTGTGCTTAGTTTAATTTGTAACATATAAAAATGTAGGTAGAAAAAGAGCAAATGTTGATAAGCTAGTGAGGGTCATAAAGTGCTACCCAGGATCCCCCCCCCAATCAGGCTTGCCCCTTCCTGGTTGTGGGACTCTGATTATACTTTTTATGATTTGTGTTATTCAATCATTGTTTATGTTTCAAATGTATTTTACGGAATGAATAGATTAAATCTAATTTAGAAAGAAATCTTACCAATTTTTATGATTACTTATCAACTCAGGAGAAAGAAAAATGCTGATAAGGGAACTGGAAAGAGCTTTTTTTTTTTGGTCTTCTGCACAATTTTATGACCCCACTTCCAGAAAGGACAGAAACCCTCTTTCACCACTTCCCAATGCAGAGCATTTGAACGTATTTTGCACTCATAATAAATAAGTTGTTTCAACTCAGCACAAAGCTGACTTCAGCTCAATCATTTTAACCATTCTTATCCTTACTTAACCTAACTTCTGTACCCGAAAAAGGAAACAGACATACCCAAGAGATATTAAGAACTTTGTTTCCCTACAGTTGTTATTAAAAAAATAAGAATAAAATAAATAGTAAAAAACCAATATGTTTATATGTGAACATGCACCCCCCTCCCCACAGTACAGCCAATCTCAAGAATTGCCATGGGTGGGAAAGAAAAATATTTCCATTCTCTTTAGTGATAAAAATGTTATCTTTCCTTCGTTTATGTGCATTCTCAGTCAGCAAAACCTTTTCCTTTAGCCCAGGGTCATTCCAAAATAGTAATTAATTTTTCTTTATCACTTCTATCCTAAGGAATCCAAATCAATGATGGATATAAAATTTTTCTTGACAAATGTCATGGAAATTAAAATGAATGAACCCGTCAGGCTAATCTCTATCCTTGTAGGGACACTTTTCTTCTGGGTGGCCAATTCAAACCAGAAGGTTTTCCTAACTTTTTGCCCAGAAAAATCTTTAAATATTTTGGTGACCATCTGGGTTTTCTTATCGACAACATATTTTTTTATTTGACATCCTTGAGGATACTTTAACGGTGTTTTCTCATTGGCAGGAAGTAGGGAAGGATGGGTAGTCTTGGTTTTGCTCCATCTTACTGAATTTCTGTCTAGTTAAATTTGGGTTTGATTCTCCTTGGAACAACTCGGGAGTTCACTACTTTGAAATATGATTTTTCAATGCATTTCATTTTCAGTTTTCTTCTCAACTTTTCAATCCATCTTCCTGTGAATTTTAACAATTACCATCCAGTTAGTAGACTCTTTTCTCTTCCTTCTTTCTCTTTTTTGTTTGATTAACCCCCCGGAGATCCCAGTATCAAAATAGAAAGAGAAGTTGAGAGAGAGAGAAAGAAAGAGATAAGGGTTTTAAAGGAAAATACAAATGCCTTATTTTAATTTGAATTCTTTTTATTTTTGTTTATATATTTCATTTTTATCAGGATGCACTGCACAAGAGCTAAAGTACAATATTTTGCATATGATCTGTCTTCTGTTTAATAATTTCATAACTATTTTTATAATTTTCTTTATTAATCTAAATAAATAACTGGCAAATTCTGTCTATCCATGTGTGTGACTTAAAACCCTCTAACTCAGGTCACACTTGTTCTACATATATATATATATTATACCTTTTTGGAATCAGGATGATCTTGGGATTGAAAATCTTCCCATGATCTGATACTTGAACATCCAACATTGGGATTTATGTCTAGATAAGGAGAGAAAAGTTAAAATTTCAAATTTTAAAATAACTGAAAAAAGTAGTGATTTTAAAGGTTTTTAATTTATATTGACTATAAAGTAACGTAAAAACTTTGTGAATTCAAAAAATATGAAATAACACAAAAAATTTATGAATTAAAAAAAATTGTTTTAAATTCAGCTTTAAATATCTCCAAAAATTTGTGAATTGAGAAAATCTATTTCATTTCTTGAAAATGCCAAGGAATCAGGTAAGACGTTTCGTGATGTGAGGTTTGGAAGGTCTGCAGAGTTTGTGATTCAGCTCAATTGAAGTTCCATTGTGATTTGAAGAACTCAAATTTCAGTCTGAATTTGAATTCTGGTCCAAATCAAGCTTTTGGGCTAAATTGATCTTTTAGCCCAAATCACAGTTAAAGTGAGTTTTGAAATTCCAAGTCGTAAATTGAGGAATTCAAAGTTATTTCTTCAAAATTATCATTGTTGTTTTCTAAGCTGGATCAGAGGCCCCTTTAATTTTGGTGTTGGAGGTCCAATTAGCCTTTTTCAGGAACTGGCTTAAAAGTTGCAATTTTACTATGAAGATATATTTTTATATTGACATAAAAAGCTAAAATATAATACTGTTGTTTCCTTTTTGGTAAAACTACACACAAATTATAACTTAATTAGAAAAAAATTCAATTTAAAATATTGGCACAAACAATTCTAAAAATAAAATTTATATTAGTTAAAAGCAGGACTCCTTGGAGAATTTAATTCATAAATTTGTTTAAGTCATATACCAAAAGTCTGCACTGAATTGTAAAATAAAAAGTGCAATAAAACTATGATATTATTTAATTAAGAAATCTTTAATTGCTTTTATAAATAAGGTACATTAAGGGCAGTGTTGTTTTAAGAAAAAATTCTTTCAATGAATAATGATTTTTACAAGAATTGTTTTTTTTTTAAATTTTAATTAGAATAATTTAAATTTTCTATCTTTTAAAATTCTGTATTAATTCCACCTGTTTAGATGATATTATTAAGTAAAAACTATATTTACTAATCATAAATGGAAAAGTTTAGTACAAATAAATTAACACCAATATTTTTAAAAGAATTTTGAATTTTTTTGTATGTGTATAAATGTGCTGATTTTTGTAGATATGGGCACCCATACATGACATTATCAGAAAATAAGAGTGTTATCTGCACTAAATTTAAAAGCAAAATTTCTAAGATTCAATAAAACATTAGATTAAGGCAACTATTTTACTGAATACTTAAAAGTTATATATAAAATGTGCGCATGTCATTTTTACAGATAAAGTCCCCATAGAACAACATTAGATCTGACATTACATCAGCACATCAGCACCTTAAGCAAACAGCTACTGTTGGGTTAAAAAATGCATTTCTGCAATATTTTAAACTTATATTTTACTTTTCAAAGATTTTTTAATAAAGAGAATTACATTGCAATAAACAGGAGCTAAAAAAGGGCAGCTAAAATCAAATCTTTTAACAAAAAAAAACTCATCCATTCAATTTAGATCAGTTTTAAATTAGTTTTTTAAATGCAGCAAAGTATTTTGCTTATTGGAAATATTAAATTTCATCTATTGACTTGAAATTAAAACTAAAATAAAAGCTTAAAGCAAGATTTTTCATTTTTTTGAATTCATTTTAATCCTTACATATTGCGAATTAGTGTAATTACCTAATCTTAAGGCATGCTATATTTATGGGTTAAAGTGCTCAATATCAGGTACAGAGCCAATGCAAATTGGTCATTGAGGTCAACATCCAGTGGTGACTGTATGTTTCATTCTTAAACACAATCTTCAGGCCTTATATATGCATATAAGTGAGGAGGAACAGTGGAGTAGTGGATAGCGGCTCGGATTGAGGAATTGGAGAGCCAAATTCGAATTCCAGTCAAATACATTACATTTACTTACGTGCTAATACCCTTAGGAAAGGTATTAATCTTTCTCTTCTCCATCCAGCTATGGGGAAATAGCAGGACAGACTGGGTTCTATAGCCTTGGATGGCAACTGATCTAGGAGAAGGAAAACTCTGAATTCAAATCTCGTGGAGGGTTGTTTGGGGATCTTGTGGCATGTAGTGCACCAAGTCTCTGTATTCAGCCCTTGAAAAAGTGAAAAGTAACCTCTTAGCTGCGAATATAAATCACACTACCTTTGAGAACACCGTAATTGATCGTAATGAATGGAAGACAACATGCTAAAATGGCATCAAGAATAAGGCAGCATCCAACATTGTCAAGCTTTGTCAAACTAGGGAAAGGAATAAAATATCTGCTGCTGTTCCAGCCATATACTCCAACAATCCACACTCTTGCACAATCTGTGGACTTATTTGCAAATCACTAGCAGGACTGAAATGTCACTTGCGACTCATACACAAGGTTAAATAAACAAAGTTGTCGGAACCTTATACGTCGAAACCGACGGGAGAGTCCATATATATATATATATATAAGGACTGGATCACAAAAACAGAGTTTTCCTCTGTGCAAAAATGGAGAGTCGAGAAACCATTATGACTCGCCACCAACTTTGATAGCCAGACACCTTGCTCAAATGCCAGAAATCAACCTGCCCAAACAAATCCTCTTTTCAGAGCTTGCATGTGGTCGATTCAAGGATCAGCTCAAAACACCTCGCTTAGGACAGAAATTGATACGGTCAATTGAGAGATGGATGCTACAGAAAGAACCAATTGGAGAAGAACAGGACATGAAAAAACATCATTTGAAAACACCAGAAGACAAATATAAGAGATGAAGGGAGCCCAAAGAAAAGCCAGAGCTCTCCATTTCCTGAACCCTCCTATCTTATCATGTGGTGGCTGCAGATGTCTCTTCAGATCCAAAATAAGTCTAATTTCACACAGAAGGAAATGTTGATGAGCACCCCAATATTCGGTAATGAGTTCTGCCAACAACCGAATGAATATTACACTGACTGAAAATAATTGAAGAACAATAATTTTGTTAATTTTTGTAAATTTTATTTTGATTTTTTTTTCACCTCTACAGGATTTTGCCTTTGTTTCCCAATAGATATAGAAAATATTTATTTTATTATGATATCATTATACACATTACTAGAATAGTTTAACAATAATTGTAATCAATTTACATTAACAGACTCATATTGTAATTTTTGCCAGTTAGTTTTCTCACTGGCCTAATTCGGTAATTACATTGTCTATTTAAGATTTGAAATGTCTATAGTAACAAATTCTTTTAAAGGAATCTGTAAGACATATTTTGAGCTTTAAAGGTCAAATCCATAACGCTTTAAGCTATAATTTATATTCAAGCAAAACAATTTGTCTTGCGTACTTTACCAAAACAATGTTTTAAAGACACCAAATCAATGAATGTCTCCCAGCATCCCCAGATATATTAAACCAACAGAAAACTTATTGTCCATCATCAAAAGAGACATATAAGGAAGGAAAAACAATATTCAAACAATGAATGTTTCTGGGAAGCAGCATACACTAATGCAAGTAATGCTGACTTTGAAACAGTAGGAAAATTAATAAAATCCATAGTTGTAAAAAAATGATGAATGTCAAGGAATCCATCTTGAAGTATAAAATAATAAATTATTCAGATAATTTAGATCTTCCTACCAGCTTGTTTGGTCAATTTAGTTGCTTATATATATATATATATATATATATATATATATATATATATATATATATACACACGCATATATAAGTGGATAATGAAGTCAACACCTAGTAGAAGAGTCTGTTTCATGCTAAACACAATCATCAGATGGCCTGACAATTGTGTTTAGCATGAAACAGACTGTCACCACTGGCTGTTGAATTCAATGTCCACCTTTATAGTTGCATATGCTCTATCCTTTATATTAACCATAAACCATAAATATAGCATACCTTAAAACTATATTTTATCATATATAAACATATATCAAGCGCTTATAATTTTGAACATTTTTCACAACGGTATTTGTTCAGCTGTGTAGCTTATTTTCTGTTTGTGAAAAGAAATTACATGTTCCTTATGTATCAATTAATACATACTTGATATTCAGTTCTAATATCAGAAAAAATAAACAATAATGTCTTTAAAATAAACTTACCATATTGAAAAGCAGTAATATTTTTGTTAGGTGTACACAATTTCGGATGGCAACATTTCCATATTTTTGCAAGAGTTTCAATGCTCTAGAGCTTTTTGATAAATAATAATTGATATTTTTTACCATATTCTGTCAAAGATAATATAATCATGCTTTGTACGATTAAAATGAAGAAGCTTACATATATGTAAGTGTAATTATACATGTGATAAATAACAGAGATCCTTCTAATGTTTCAACCTTGATGTATATAATCCAGCAATCTGTAAAAAAATGTCAAACACACAATGGTTTCTCTACAGATGTTTGCATATGCATTTTTAAATTGTCACTTGGTGAAATTGTTGCTCCACTCACTTCAGAAGAAAATATCTTCTTTCTGTGAAT
This sequence comes from Acanthosepion pharaonis, assembly GCA_903632075.3. Classification (NCBI taxonomy): domain Eukaryota; kingdom Metazoa; phylum Mollusca; class Cephalopoda; order Sepiida; family Sepiidae; genus Acanthosepion; species Acanthosepion pharaonis. The sequence continues at coordinate 1,353,349 of CAHIKZ030002589.1, forward strand.
TTGAACGTGCTTTTTTAAATTGGCACTCTGTGAAAATGCTGATCCACACACTTCACAAGAAAATGGTTTCTCTCCTGTGTGTATTCGTAAGTGTCGTTTTAAATTTGAACGACTTGAAAATGCTACTTTGCAGATTTGACAAGGAAATGGTTTCTCTCCTGTATGTATTTTCTTATGATATAATAAAGAGGAGCTATCTGGAAATGCTGACCCACATATGTAACAAGAAAAGGGTTTCTCTCCAGTGTGTATTCGGATGTGCCTTTTTAAAGCACAACTCACTGAAAAAGCTGATCCACATACATGACAAGAAAATGGTTTCTCTCCAGTGTGTATTCGGATATGTTTTTTCAAAGTTGATCTGTCTGAGAATGATGATCCACAAATTTTACATGGAAATGGTTTCTCTCCAGTGTGTGTTCGCATGTGTGTTTTTAAATATGAACTATCCGAAAATGCTGATCCACACACCTCACAAGAAAATGGTTTCTCTCCAGTGTGTCTTCGCATATGTTTTCTTAAACTGGAATGAACTGGAAATGATGATCCACATACATGACAAGAAAATGGTTTCTCTCCTGTGTGTATCTGCATGTGATTTTTTAAATATGATCTTTCTGAAAATGATGATCCACACATTTGACAAGAAAATGGTTTCTCTCCAGTGTGTCTCCGCATGTGTTTTCTTAAACTGGAGTGCAGTGAAAATGTTGATCTACACACTTGACAAGAAAATGATTTTTCTCCAGTATGTATTCTTATGTGTCTTTTTAAACTGGAGTTTCGTGTAAATGTTGATCCACAGACTTGACAAGAAAATAGTTCTTCTCTAGTGTGTATTTGCATGTGATTTCTTAAAGCAGTGCTCGCTGTAAATTCTGATTCACATATTTGACAAGAAAATGTTTTTTCTCCAGTGTATGTCTGCATATCTCTTTCCAAATGTTAACTCTCTGAAATTGTTGATCCTCACAGTTCATCACATTGTTTTCTTTTCCATATGTATTTACATGTGCTTTTCAATTGTAAACTCTGTGAAAACTATGATCTGTTCATTTGAAAGGAAATAATTTCTCACCATGTCCTTTTAATCTAGAATTTTCTGAAATTAAGATTTTCCTCCAATGTATTTTTGCATGTGTTGTTTCAAGTTTGAAATCTGTAAAAATACTGATCCGAACCACTTACCAATATTCTGTTGACTGATTCATTTTCTACAGCTTATCAACCTTTTGCAGGTTATTTAAAACCAGAGATTTTTAGATTGTAATAATTTGGTGGGGAGGGGGAGATAACGGTTTAGTGATACAAGTCTTACTAATTAACCCATAGATGGGGGGAGAATATGTTGACTCATATATTTTTTAAGGGTATTTGCAGTTAAATGAATATAACAAACCATTCTGCACTCATATTGATTACACCACCCACATATCTAACAATACAGCACCAAGCTGTCACCCATCTAGGTACTGACCAGGCCTGACATTGCTTAACTTTGATGATTGCACAGGAACTGATGTTTCAACATGGTGTGGCTGCAAGCTTACCAAAGTTTGCTCTCCTGCGTGTACCCGGTTGTGTCAAAATGTGAATTCAGTAAAAATGCTGATATAAAGACTTTGAAAGAATTATGAATTTCTCCTTTGTGAACTAGTATACACGACTATCTAAATGTGAACAATATGAAAATGTATATCCACAAATGTTCCAAGAATGTTTTAGTTTGCATGTGTCTTTCTAATTGTTATCTTCACCTGTTGATATCTGTGAATAAAGAAGATACATAAGGAAAGAAAGTAATAAACTCATTATTTCCAATTATTAAATTATAATAATTCAAACAAAAGACAATATAAATACACAAACTGATGCTTTTCTTAATTTATCTGAAGCAGGACACTTAAAAATGGTAAAAATATGAGAAAACTGACTTCCTAACAATTAACTAGTAAGACTGAATATGTTAATTATTTTTTCATTTCTTATACTTTTTTATCAATTATTTTATTAGCAATAGGAATGCCAGGATCTAAGACTACACCTGAGAATACATTACATAATATAATTTCATGACAGTATAATGATACACGTTAGTCCTTCTATCATTCAGGCCACCAACTGTATATGTGTTCTTAGTGATAGCTGAACAGTCCATTATTAAATAAAATATGATGAAACTGCACTCTAACATTTAGCCAAGAAAGTATGTCTAATTTTATTACCTGAAAAAGTATCCTGAATGAAACACAAGATTGTCATTTTTCATTTTAAAAACTGCATTGGTTTGGTATTTTATGGCATATCAACCTCAATTGGTTATTTAATGCCAACAAGATTTTTAGGATATCTTCGTATGAATAGAATATGTATTCTTTGTAAGAAATCAGTTTGTAGATCAGGTTTCATTGATGTAAAGAGGGATTTTGTCAAGTGTCAAATCTATTGCTGGCAATATTTTTTTTTCAAAAATGTATTGCTGGTAATATTTCTTTTCAAAAATGTATTACTAGTTATACTTTTTGTTTCAAAAAAGTATTGCTGGTAATGTTATTTTTTAAAAAGTAATTTTCTTTTCAAATCTGTATTGCTAGTATTTTTACTATAAAAATATATTCTATACTTTCATAGTGTTTTGACCCCAGTTTGGGAGTTAACTGTTTGCACATAACTGGGACCCTAACAGGTGCTACCATCCTGGGTCAGGGGTGGACCTGGAAACAACAGCAATTAAGAGGGGTTACACAGCTCCTTAAAACCTCCTGATCAAAACCCTTGCTGCTGGATGTAGTTTATCATCATACCTAGGATGATTTACTGTAGAAAATCCAAAAGGCCATTCAAAATAAAACAATATAAAGCTCAGAAAGTCCAAATCTCCAGCCTCCTAGAAAAAATTGCCCCTTGGCAGGAAAAAGTCATTTTTATACCAGTTTTTTGGACCCTTCACTGTTTGTTATTCATGGAGCATGGAAATGGATTAGCATGTTTTTCCAGGCAATCCATCCCACTCAGCAACACTTGAACCACGATAGGTTAATAGAACTTCATTTACATCAGCTCGTTAACCTTATTCAGTGGAGAGGATTTTTTTCTCTATAAAAACAGCATGTGACCCAAAGCATTTTAGTCTCTGGGGTTGGTTGCCAATTTCTGCTGTACAGTTACAGGACATAGTTAAAATGAACAATGATTTACATTATTAAACCTAAATGTATTTGCTCTAAAGAGAAAAATTTGGGCATTCGTGGACCTTCGTGCCTGCTAAAAAAAAAAAAAAACTGGCATGTCAAAAGATGGTTTTTCCATTGACACCACTATTATTTTCCCTACCTTCACTCTTCAGCAATATTTGTTTTAAAAAGTAATGATTAGAATTGTCATAAAATCTAAACACATGAAATATACATTTTGCTTGTTTTTGAAAATTTACAACAAAAATAATAAACACTATTATATTGTTTATTGCAATGATTGGCAAAACATCACTTAATTGCCAATTGATTCAAACTTTATAAAATGGTAAATAAGTATTTCCTCAGAGGTGGTTCACATATTTTAATAATTTATTAAATGTTTAGAAATTTATGAATAAAAAATTGCTTTCATATTTATTTGTTTATAAATTAGTAAATGATAAATATTGCATTGCATTCATTTTAATACAATTGTATTAGTTTTTAGAATGTTGCAAATATAAAATTATTCTAGTAAATAAACAATAGTGATTAATAATTTTGTTGTACATTCTCAGGAACATAAACTGCATAAATCTACTTTCAGCATATATTTTAAGTTTTATTACAATTCTAACCATCAGTTTTTAAACAATAAACATTGGCTGATGAGTGAAGGTAGTTAAAATAATAGTGATGTCAAGGAAAAAACAATCCATTTGACAAATGTATTTTGGGGGCATGAATCAAGGTTGACGATTTTTAACATTTTTTTTACCATAGGTATAGCTTTTAGTTAGTTTTATACAAAGCATTTTTCAAATCGATTTTTTTTTGTGTTTTTCTTTTGAATGACAATACATTCTAGATTGGAATATATCATGTTATCAAATAAACAATGAACCAAAGGGATTAGGATTATCAGTAAAACAATCAAATTTTAGAGTTTGCTTTCAATAAGGGACAATAATTGACTTGACACCGGTTAAAAAGCTATGAAACATGTATAAAACTTCATTTTTTCTGCCAATCGAAGACTCAAAAAATTATATAAATATTATTTGTAGATTTTGAGCAAAATCAGAGATTTACATTATCACAATAAATATAAAAAAAATTTTTTTTATCATTTGTGGGTCGTAAAAAAAAACATTTCTATTTGGAAATTTTTCCCGTATTCATCTAATAATTATTTTAATAAAAGAAAATTACATTTTTTTAAAAGAAAATGTTTTGTTTTTCAATGTCGGCTCTCTTCAATGTTTAAGAAGAGAATTTCTAATCGCACGATTGCACTTTGTTTTTGTTAATTTGTTTTTTATTTATGTATCGAAGCGGATTACATTGATTGGGGTTCATGTCCAACAGTGAATAATGCCTCGGCAATAAATAAGCATTAAAATAAAAATTTCATGCAAATTGAAAAAGAAACAAATAAAGAAGAAATAATTTATTTAATAGATTGTCTTTTCATATAATTTTTAATACAGTGTAACCCGGATATAAGAGAGTTGTCGGGACCGGAGACGAAGTCTCTTATATCCGGGTTTCTCTTATATCCGGGTTTGATCTATTTTATATACATTAACACAGGCTCTAATTTGGGAATAGAGAAAATCTCTCTTATATCCGGGTTACACTGTAAACAATTAATTAAAAACAGTTTTAAATTAAAACTGTTGACAAATAAATAAAAATGGCAGGTATTTTTGTTTCCAAATGGAGAATATATCACTTTAGTTTCCAATAAATGATTTACCTAAATGCAGAAAATTTTTACATTCGATAGGACAAATATTAATGTATTGTAATTTAATTCCTCCAGAGTAAATGAAAAAAAAATTCTATTTCTGAAAGTAACAATTTTTATTTGTAAACAAAGAAATTAAATACTTACTTACTTTTTTCTTTCGTCTAATAATGGTTGGATTTGCTTTGTACAATGTTGTATTTGAGAAAATGGATAAGCTATTACATTTTATTTAAAAGGAAAATGTTTTCTTGTTAAATTTAAAAAAAAAGAAAACAACCGTCGCTTGCGATTGATTAAAAAGAGTAAATCGAAGGGAGACAATTAATACACGCCATGAAAAAGAAAACGTCTCTCTTTTTTTTTTTTTCTGTTCCATAAAATTAAAAATCACGAAATGGAATCATATCTTCATATTTCGGTAAACGTCTAGAATCGGGGCCTTAATTCGCATACTCAAAAATGAAAGTAGAAAATTAGCTCTATAACTTTTGTTTGAAGAACAACGAGAACATTTTGAGAGAAAACAACTTAAATTGCAGAACAAAAGAACCTGTCAAAATTGTTGCTGCTATATGACCTCGGTATCCAAAAGTTGTTTTGATGGATGTATTTGGAGATGTCCTCCAAAACCATCTGCAATTTCGTTGAAATGAATTTTTAGTTCATCATCATATTCAACTCAAACAATAGCTGGCTTCATAAAGCAGAGAAAAATGAACCAATTATCTGCAGAAATGGGAATATACATCTGAATTCAATATATATTTCGAAAAATTCCAAATATATTTTTGAAAATAAGAACAATAAACGATAAATTTTTAACTCGACATTTTGCGCGTGCGTATTATGGTCTCAATTCTATACTTTTTTTTTATCCATAATTTTTTGCTCTTCTTGCAGAAAGCAAATATAAAATTAGCAAGAAAGCAATTTACTAAAATGCCAATGGTCATGCAAAACGTAAGAATACAATGCAGTTGATCCTCACTGTGTAAATAAATATCGATTTGGGCTTCAATTCCAGTTGAGTGTTGTGGTGATGGATCTATTGTAGGTTGTATAAGTAAACCTTGTTGATAAGTTTAAGTTCTCAAATACTTATAAGCATTTGAGAAGAACTTAAACTTATTTTTAAAAAAATTTTTAAGTTAAATGATACTTTTAAATTTAATACATTGCTTTTATTTATTTTTATTTTAGTTATTGCTTTTATATATTTTTTTTCATTATTTTCTTACTTGCTTGATGTCAAAAAATATCTAATTGTACCAATGTACTTTTTTAAAAATTATTCTGAATTGAAGAATTATTGAATTATTACTCTTAGAGAAAAATAGTGAATCAAAGTGGTAATTCAGAATTATTTCCTTTTTTAACATCTATACAAAAATTAAACTAGCAGTTGTAAAAATGAAAAAAAAAAGCTAAAAAAAAACAAAATTCTTTTGAAACGTTTATACATTGGCATATAACGGCATTAAATTTTACATTTTCTCATTATTCAACATGACTTATTTATTTTAGACACAACTTTTGATGAACAGCAATGTATTGAAATTCAAAATTGCAATGAAAAGTTACAAGTAATTTTTAAAAAATATAGATTTTTCCTGTTGAATCTGAAAGAAAATAAAGTGTTTTATTAAACTACTCAAGCACCAACTCTTAACAAAAATTACTTTTTGAGTTTTCTTAAATTATTTTTAAGGTTCAGGATGAATTTTCAGTATGTTTATGCTTTATACAGCATAAATTTTTTACTGAAACAACATTTTCAAAAATGTTTTTTATTCAAGTTTTAAAAAAAATGTGTGAATATTCCCCAAATTAAAAAGTACACACGATATTGAAAAGTAGAAGGAATGAGACTAACCCCTAAAATATATTTTCCTAACTCTTTCTAATAAGATGGCCTAATCAGTAAGCAATTATGTTTAAATCTGATTATTCCATGATGTTTTTGCAAATTATTAAAAACAGGGCATAGCAATTTTTTGCTTTCATTTTGGAATAAAAATGCATCCATTTTGGAGGTACCTAAATAAAATATATTATATAATTTCTATTTTGCCACAGGAAAAAAATCTCTGGTTTTTGTGAATGAAGCAAGTATCACCGGTGAGGCAAAAAGAAAAGAAGACAAGAATGGTGAAGACAAAATTCTTTCTATTGCTGAGACAAAGAATCAAGCTGAAATGTCTCCCTGTGTGTAAGGGAAATGACCTGGAGTTAAAACTTAATTATTGATAATTTTTTTTATCTCCTTCTTAAACTTGTGATTTTCCTTCCATTCATCAGACATTTTGTGAGCAAGTGACATGATTAGTCTCAGCAGTATTGGAATTTAATTTGAGAACCACGAATGCAATATCTTACAAGTTCACATTCTAGCCTATTTTTCCAATCGCCACTCCAACCTTTTTCCTTGCTTTCAAAATCGGCTCCCAAACCCTTGATTCTTATCAGAGATAAAAATATATTTTCTGACTAACGAAAGAGCTGGAAAATATAAAAAAGAATTCCACCATCATTACTAAAGGACTGAAGAGTGAACATCGACCTGCTACTAAATACCAGTTGAAAGCTACCTTCTGTTATAAAATAAAATAAGACATATCTCGGCTGATTTACTCAAGAGCGAGAACCGGATGTGAACGGGACAAAGCCCCGTCACAAATTGACCATTATCTTTCTTTACAAATGTTCCCGACACACGTGTTCCGGTCGAAAAATAAAATAATATTTAAAGTGCTCTATTTTTCGTCCAATAAAAATGCTTCCCTCCTAATCATACTCGCTTCATTTCTCGAGCCTGTTAAGCCATAAAAATCGCTATCAAAGGGGTCACACGGAAGTTCAACAGTCAGTCCACAGGTGCCCAGGATAGAGACCTGTCACGTCCAGCTGCTGACAGCAGGGGAGCGTCAACCACCGTCAACATGTGTGAACTACTATGAGAGATCGACCAGATCCGAAAGCCGGCTTATTAACTTTACCACACCAAGGTAGCTGTCCCAAACCCTCACTTTCCTGTTGAAATAAACCATGTAAATCTATTTCTACTGTTGTCGTATTTCTTTCTTGCAACTATACGCTTGTCTATAACACTTCCTTTCACCTACAAGACTTCTGTCGTTGACCTATGAACTCACTCAACTGCAAGTTTCCTATATCTACAAAAATTTTCCTATTCTACAAGAACTGTAAGGAAAACTGTGAGTGTTTCTAACCCTAAACAACCTTCTAGTCGCTTAAAGAACTTTTCAGGCGCTCAGAGAAATATTTTGATCAAGCCTTTTTTCTGTTATGAACATTTTCTCTTTCTCTAAAGTTAAAGAACTTTTTCTTCTCCCTTTCTTTCTCTCCTAATTGTCTTTTTATCCCTTTACTCTTTTTTTTGTACATGTAAATAAACACTCTCTTCTTTTATTGTTACATGTCGAGTAGGAGTTTTTTTGAGTCTTTCTTCATTCGTCTGCTTAAAAGGGAACGTTTGTCCGCTCTAACCTTGCTGTTTTTATTCAATTTTTGTTGCAACTTTTTAACCTCAACCCTTTTGATGTGGGAAAGCCAGAACAAATTTCCCAACAGCAAACATGGCTTTTACTTCGGTATACCATTTTTTTTATAACCATTTCAGCCCAGCAAGAGGTTATTGAATTTGAGAGAATATGAGAAAGAAGTTGTTAAAGAGAGAAAACAATAAAAGAACAGAAATTAAAAAAAAACAAAAGATAATGAATGAAATTATATTTAAATTTTTGAAGATCAAAGTTGACTGGAAAGCAAGAAGCTTGAAGAGAGTTCCACAAGTGAGAAATGTGATAGAAGAAACTGTTAGCATAGAACTTACGGTTACATCTAGCCATTTCAACTGTAAAATGATGAGATTTTGCTGCTAATCTAGTAATATGCTTAAATTCATAAATGCAATGTACCATAGAGTAAAGTTCATCAGAATGATTACCATAAACATATTTATAGAGAAAACACAGGGAAACGATGTTATGGTAGTAGGAAAGTGACTGAAATCGAAACTCCATGTCATGACCAATAACATTGTAGATTCTCCTTTAGATTTTATCAAGAATCTCTCTAAATATATAACAGAAGTGCCAGACCATATGTGACAGCAATATTCAAATCGTGGATCAATGGTAGACTTATAAATATGTAAGATAGATTCTGGTGAGAAAACTGTCCAGCACTTCACAGTGAACCAATTTTCCTAGCAGCAGACCTAGCAATCGATTCAATATAATCATTCCATTTCATGCAAGTGGAAAAATTAGCTGATTAAAAGTTACTCTGCTGGAGGTTAGCATCAGCCATGCTGATAGAAGGAAGAAACTGTTCTTTCAGATAATTAAAAAGAGGAGTTTCGTTTTGGGGGTGTTACAATTAAGAAGCCATTCCTTGTCCCAGTTAACAACAGATTGTAGGTCACTTTTGAGATCAGCTGCTAATTTTACTTTACTGAACTGATCAGACTTACTATTAAGACAGAAGCAAATAGTTGTATTATTTGCATAGATAGATTTTGAATAATAATAAATAAAATAGATGTTCGGATGTATATATTCTTTGATAATTGTGTTATTCTAAAGTGGTGTCAGGCTTTAGGATTTAAATGAACAATTGATTTACCCACACCAAGAAAATCAATGAAGGATGATAATTATAAGGAAACACATAGGTAGTTTTAACAAAAAAAGACAAGGAATTTATTCATGAATTTACATGCTTGAAGTTGTGTCAGTACATCATTTTAAAGTCCATAGTTTTAATGTTGGTATAATGGATAACAGCTAGGATTGAGGAATCGGAGAACTGAGGTTGAATTCCAGTCAAATCCATTATGTTCACTTATATGCTAATACCCTTAGGAAAGGTATGAATCCTCCTCTTCTCCCACAAGCTATGGGTAAATAGGAGGACAGACTGGGTTCTATACCCTTGGATGGCAACTGGTCTACCACAGAAAGAAATGGCAACCTAATGCTGGAAAAAAAAATCTGCCTTGTCAGTTATGTATTGTAAGATATACATGATTGCCTAAGCATGTATCACGCATGGCACATGAGTATTGTTCTAAACAGGAAATGTTCATACAACAGATTAAATGATCAGTCACAAAATAATATTCAAAATGTTTAAAACAAAAGTAAGAGAGTTTGTTGCTCACAGCAGTGATATATGGTTGCATACATTCAAAAGTAGATGAAGAGAGATAGTTTGAAATACTCAGCTTTCTTGGTTCATTTAGAGAAATTTCTTTGAAGTGCCATGTGCATGGTTAAAAACTTCAATGCTGGATGTGGTGAACAGAAACAAAACCTTTAACATGTCTTCAGACTCACTTCTCTTATTAATTTACTTTTTCTCCTCATTTTATACCAAAAGGAATTTCACATAGGCTCACTATTTTCTTTTCTTTCTTCTACTTGGCTTAACAGCTAATTTCTGTGAAGACAAGGTTTTTTATTGGTCCAAAAGCAATTTCACATGGGCTTGCAAGTTTATTTCTGTCTTCTCAGTTTTCCGGTCAATCTTTGCGAAGGCAAGCTTTTCATTGGTCCAAAGAAAATTTCACATAGGTTCATGAATTCCTTTCCATCTTTTTCCTCAGCTCACCCAAATTTGAAAGGAATTTCGTGAAGGGAGATTATTATTTCATACTCACTACAATTCAATTATTGTTTCATGTTTGGAATGTACTTTCTGGAATGAGTAGATTTTATCTATTATAGAACGGAATATCACTAATTTTCATTGGAATTTAATCAACTAATCAACTCAATGTTGCTCCTATAAAATTTTCAGGCTGAACATTTCAATAAGGCAAGATTGATTGATTTAATGGCATCTCAACTCATTATGGGCCATTTAATGCTGAAATTAAATTTTCTTGGTGTTGTAACCTAGGCAAGGTTACTGAATAGAATAATCACATGAAGGTTGGTAATGCAAAATAATACTTAGGATAAGAACAACACATATAAGATTCACCAGCAGCACATATAAGTAGTCAACTGCTAGAAATGAGTCAAGTGAATTCCACAATGAATCTCCAACTGCAGACCAACATACAGTATTTACTACTGTATTTATGTGAATGGGGACATACCCATTATCATTTGTAGGTATGCTACAACACTTGGGATCTTTGAAAGTAAAAAAAGAAATATATGTTATTCTGCTTTCACAATTGAATACATGGTAGATGATACTCAGCTTCTGTGCATATACATGTTTGTGCAGACATAATTACTAGAGGTGATGATATGTGTGTTTTATGTTGTAGTTTTTTTGAAGTTATATTTTTACAGTTTGATTTCTTTAAGCAGTTACAGGGTATATGGATTAATGTCATGAAAGCGTTCTTTCATGTTAGTTGATTTTGTTTAGCGGCATATGAACCTCTATGGGTTATTTAATACCGAAATTTAAATATTTTGTATGTAGTTTTATGCTTTCAACTACAGATATTTTGTACATAATTTTATACTTTCAGAATAAAAGCATGTTAAATGTATTGCTGGTAATTTTACTATAAAAATATATTTTTATATTTATTATGTAACAGAAATTTATAAAAACAAGGATCTTTTCATTCATAAACAGGTTCGGGGTTTTTGCATATTATTTGAATTGTTCGCGACGATGGATTTCTCGCCAATTAAATCATTAACCTTTGTATTTGTTTTTTGTATGAATAATTCATGAATATATATATATATATATATATATATATATATATAGAGAGAGAGAGAGAGAGAGAGAGACAGATCAATTCAGTTATTTACAATAGTACTGATTTGTTTTTTTTTAAAGCTTATCAATCCTTTCCTCAACTATGGGTTAATTAGCAGGACAGACTGGTTCCTATAGCCTTGGCTAGCAACCAGTATACTGTAGAAAGTAATGGTAACCTATTGTGGAAATTCTTCTGCCAAGTCCACTAGTGAAATTATAGTCACCCTCTGACTTATTCCTATCTCTAATATCTTTTACTCATAATATATTTTAGTGACATTTACATATCTTGAAGTAAACTTATTGTAAATTCTTTAAATAAACTAGAATAGCTATCTTTTGTTTGTCAATAAAAATATTCTTTAAGAAATACCATTTACTATTTATTGCAAACTAAATTAGCAAATATTTCAACACTGTAGTAAAAAAATTTTATAACCAGCATTACAACAATAAAAAAAATCAAAATAAATATTAGTTTGTCATATTGATATCATTTCAGTTTATGAAACTATTTAGAAATTGTAAAAATTTAGAAAATTAAATCATTGCTTTATTAAAAAATTTCAAAGATTTAAACATCAAACATTATCTATGTGAAACAATGACACAAACTAAAACATTCTTTGTATTACTCTCTGCAAAGTCAAACAAATATGCGTGTGTCATATTGTTATCATTTTATTTTATAGATAAATTCATAAACCACAGAACTCATGCAGATCTGATTATTTAAAACTTTTATTTAATATAAATTATTGGAGAAATGTAGCTGCAGTGCACAGCAGAACATGCAAATCATTTCAAGATAAATACATAAGTCACTGAATTCATGCAATTCTGATTAATTAAACTTTTATTTAACAAATTATTGGAGAAAAAATATCACTGCAGTGTTCAGTAGAATATGGAAATCATTTCAAGATAAATTCATAAGTCATAGAACTCATACAGGGTTAATTAATTAAAACTTTTATTTCATATAAACCATTGGAGAAATGTAGATGCAGTCTTCAGCAGAATATGCAGATCATTTCAAGATAGATTCATAATTCACAGAACTCATGCAGGTCGATTATTTGAAACTTTTGTTTAACATAATAGTAAATTGGAAAATAACTGGAATAAACTGATGGAATTTGAAAGAAACTAAGAAGTTTGGTTAAAATTCCATTCTTCATGGCTAAAGAATATTACAATGGCCAGTGTAAAACAATGAAAGAAAATTAATCAAAATACATGCAAGAACAAATTCTAATATATTAAGAATATCATTAACTTTTTTTTTCTTCATGTAAAATATTTTGGTTTCATTAATTTCTGTGTAGGATTCTTGGGATTGTGTTTTAACGAGGATTTGTCGAGCTGTAAAATGTATACACTGCTCAAAAATACGGTTGCTAATGAACATTTCAACATGAAACCTTTGACAATATTAGGATATGGCATGGGTATCTCGAGGTGGTGTAATGGCTAGCAAGCTTGTCTTGCTAGAACAATTACGATTGAGTAGTGAGTTCAGTCCTCACTGGGTGCCCCATACTTTCGACTTTGTGCCACATCTAAGCTACGCTTGAAAAATCTCTATTAGGATATGGCGTGTTAAAAATGGTGTGTTTTGAAATCTGAATTCTATGAAAATGTCATTCTACATACTTAAGTTCTCTCATTAATGTTTGTTCACAAATGTATTTTCAAAGTCATTAAAAATGTTAATCCATAGTGTCATCCACAAATGAGTTTGCACCAATGACTTTTAAAGAAAGTTAATTATCATCCAAATTAGTGCTTTATTACTTCTACTTGAATATTATGCAATTGTTTGTTTTTTTAAAGCTTATCAACCCTTTGCAGCTTATTTAAAGCCAGAAAGTATTTTTAGATTTTAATAGTTTTTTGGACATAATAATGATTTAGTGATACAAGTCTTACTAATTAACCCATAGCTGGAGGGAGGTGGATTCATACCTTCCCCAAGTGTATTTGCACTTAAGTGAATCTAACGACCCCAACTGGAATTGGAACTTGGCCCTCCAATTATCAATTCCAATCCATTATCAATTACACCACCTCCATATCCAAGCTTAAAGCATCTGGTATTTACAAGTGATGGAAAAAGTTGAACCTTTTCAGGATCTGTATAAAAAAATGTTGTCTTTGCTCTGATTTCTTTTGCATTGCTCCATCATTTATAAATGACTTGAATTTAGAAATTAACTGTTGTCTTTGTGAAATCTTCATATCAAAGTGAACCTTTGGTAAAAATATTTTCAATAGAAAGTATCATAATATGAGATCTGATCAAAAAGTATTGGGAATTCTGATATGGCAACAGAGCTAAAGTATGTAGAGTGAAGCTGTTTGACACAAATTAACATTGAACTCTATAGTGCATGCATACTAAGTTATAATGCTCTTGCTCACTTCCATTGTTCATAGCAGTGCTTGGAAGGAATGTGTGTAGAGTGTGGTCAGCTCAACATACTACAGGGGTTTCATTAGTGAGAAGGACTTTTGCAGCAGTTTTTGGTCAAGGACCACATTCCCCAGATCTGACTGCTACCATGCTCCCCCTGCGATTTTTTTTCTCTTTCCAAAAATCAGATCATGCTTGAAAGGAACAAGATTTCAAGATGTTTAGGAGATCCAAGAAAATGTGATGAAGCAGCTACTCACTAGCCCAAAAAAGAAGTTCCAGGAATCAATGGAAACATCGTTGGATAAAGTGCATGGCTTCAGAAGGGGATGATTTTGAAGGCGATTAAATGCTGAATTGATATGTATTGTAGTTTTCTTTTTATAGTACCAGTCTCAATAATTTTTGATCAAACCGTTTTTACAAATGATCATGCTTATTTTTCACATATTATATATACTTAAGTATAATGTGAGATATTATGATCAGTTTCATTTGCAAAGAATAGGGGTTCCACTATACACAGGTAATTTTTTTTGAAGAGTTAAAAAATCATGGATTTTTAATGACCAGTTGCACTATACATAGATAATTTTTCCTGGAAAGGTTAAAATTCATGCATCCAGGTAGGCCTACATTCTCATGGTACCTTTAGCTAATCTTATGGCAAAACCTTAACAAAAACAGAAGTACGGTATCTAAATTGTTGTATAAGATGATTTTACAGTAAGTGGTTTTTCTAACCATTTTGAGGTAGCTTTGTTCAAAAAAAGAATGAAAACATTTATTTGTTATAAAATATGTCCAAGGTGATGCCCAGTGCTGCAATATTTGACTATGGTAGGCTGACTAGTATTGTTCAGAAGCTGGGGTTTCATTAAACGCAATCTATATGAAAAAAATGAGGATTTTCCACAAAAAATTCAGGTTTGCATTATACATTAAATAGATTTATACACAAGTATATATGGCAATTAAAAAAGAAGCAATTTATTATTTGTTCACAATCTGTTATAATTATGATTTCTTTTCCAAATAAACCTTATGAGAAAGAAAAAAAATAACCTGTTTGTGTATCTTTAACATATTTTATAAAAACATGCATACATTGACTATAAAACAAAGCAGCCTGTTAGAAGTGAATCTGTACTGCAACATATGCAGCCATGTATTGTAATAGGCTATGGATATATTCATTTATGAGTGATACTGTTATATGCAGGTGATCCTTCTAGCATTTCTAAGTTGATTTTTAACTGTAACTTGGAAAAAACTGTCTGTTGTCACAGTTGCTTCTTATCAGTGTGTGTTCGAACACCTATTTTAAAACTGTCACTTGGTAAAAATGATGATCCACATACTTGAGAAGACGCTTTTGCCCTTGTATGCACTTTCATGTGCTTTTTTAAATTAGAACTCCATGAAAATGTTAATCCACACACTTCACAAGAAAATGGTCTCTCTCCAGTGTGCATTCTCATATGTTCATTTAAACTACCTCTCATTGAAAATGCTGATCCACATACATGACAAGAAAATGGTTTCTCCCCTGTATGTATTCGCATGTGTTTTTTTAAAACAGAACTCACAGAAAATGCTGATCCACATACATCACAAGAAAATGGTTTCTCTCCTGTGTGTATTCGCAAATGACTTTTTAAACTAGAGCTCACTGAAAATGCTGATCCACATACATGACAAGAAAATGGTTTCTCTCCAGTGTGTATTCGCATGTGAGTTTTTAAACTGCAGCTCACTGAAAATGATGATCCACACACTTGACAAGAAAATGGCCTCTCACCGGTGTGTATTCGCATGTGTTTTTTTAAAGTGCCTCGCAGTGAAAATGTTGATCCACATACTTGACAAGAAAATGGTTTTTCTCCTGTGTGTATTCGTATGTGGTTTTTTAAACTGGAGCTCCTTGAAAATGTTGATTCACATACTTGACAAGAAAATGGTTTCTCTCCTGTATGTCTTCTCATATGTCGTTTTAAACTGGCATTCTCTGAAAATGCTGATCCACACTCTTCACAAAAATAAGATTTCTCTCCATTGTGTTTTTGCATGTGTCTTTTTTTCTGTTTGAAATCTGAAAATATTGATCTGCAATGATCCACAAGAGTTGATCACTAGTATGTTAGTTTTGTAATGTAAATTTTGTAAAAAATGTTGATGGAAAGAATAAAGAATTTTTCCTTAGTGCATGTGTATATATATCTATTTAACTGTGAATCATGTGAAAATGCTTTCCAAGAATGTTTTCCTTTTGCTTGACTTGGGTTTTTATGTAGCTTTTCAAAATGTAATCTTCACCTTCTACAGATATCTGTGAATAAAGAAGAGGCAATAATGAAAAGAGAAAGAAAAACTCATACATGATTTGCCATTCTTAATTTATGACTCAAATATAATTTCAATACAGGAATTTTTAATTTAGTTTAAGTTTTATTTATCTGAAGTATAAGATACACTATTAATGAAAAAAAAGAATGAGAAAAAATTTATGCTTTAATATTTAATCAATCAATATAAATAGTAGTATGAAATATTTTATAATGTTCTGACATAAAGATGCCAAGAGCTGAGACCTTAACTCCTGCAATGCAGTGTCATGTATTATATAACAGTAAGATAGAAGAGAATGTCAATTCTGATAAACCAATATATAACAATAATTTGTCTGACTTAAACTGAAAGGAGTCATCACACAAGTCAGGTTGAAATACACTGAGACTGAATACACAGTTGAAACTAGATTTCTGCTTTGAAACTTTTGCACTCGTTACTGACATCATTGTAATGTATAATTAAGCATATAAAACCAAGCATATTTGTTATTTAATATTTTCTAAATTTTAAAAATAAAACAGCTGGTCTATTTCAATATTATTCCCAAAACTGAGTTCATTTTTTATTCATATCTATGTATAATCATAAATTAACTGTTGAATTCACAAAATTAAAGATGGTTTTTCAAAATAAACAAAGAAAAAGTTGCAAAACATTTTACGAGGCGGGTACAGAGAAGTTTTCAATAATTGTTACATTGGTTGATTTGTTTTCTGTGGATTCTTTGCGGGTTAATTAACACCAGAAAATAGCAAATGTTAAAATTCTGTTTCAATAATTGTTACATTGGTTGATTTGTTTTCTGTGGATTCTTTGCGGGTTAATTAACACCAGAAAATAGCAAATGTTAAAATTCTGTTTCAATAATTGTTACATTGGTTGATTTGTTTTCTGTGGATTCTTTGCGGGTTAATTAACACCAGAAAATAGCAAATGTTAAAATTCTGTTTCAATAATTGTTACATTGGTTGATTTGTTTTCTGTGTATTCTTTGCGGGTTAATTAACACCAGAAAATATTTTTTAGATTGTGAGAATTTTTGTGGTGGAGAGAATAATGGTTTAATTCTTCCTAATTAATCCATAGCTGGGGAGAGAAGAGGTGGATCCATATCTTTCTCAAGTGTGCAAGTGAATATAACAAACCCAACAGGATTTGGAACTCAGCTCTCCAATTAACAATTCCAACCCATTATCCATTACATCACTTGCACATCCAAGTTTACAGCACCTGGTATTCTCAAGTGGTCACTCATCCAGGTACTGACCAGGCCTGACATTGCTTAACTTTAGGGATTGTACAGGAACTAGTGTTTCAGCATGATGTGGCCATAAGCCACAGTTCCTTACATTATTAATTAGCTATTAATCTATTTCTTATCCCCCACAGATATGGGTAAATGGCAGGGCAGACTCAGTCATATAGCCTTGAGTGGCATTCAATCTTAGAGGACAGCCCTGAATTAAAAACTCAAAATATGGGTTAAATAGACTCACCAATCTACAATTGGCCAAAAGTGGTGAGCACAGCTACACATGCAATTTGCTATGCAAATAAAATTTAAGAATTTTATGTTTCTTACTGTTTGTAAATTTCTAAATTTTTTTATTCATTAATTTTCTATGATAATCAACCCTTTGCATGTTATTTAAAGCCAAAAAATATTTTTAGATTGTAAGAAGTTTTCTTTTTGGAAGATAATGATGGTTTTAATGATACAAGTGCTCATTTATATACAAGAAATTATTCTAAACATGGACTGATGTTATCTCTTTTACAATCTTTCATATTAAAAGTATTTTTTGATTGAAAGCAAACAATGAAATTTGATTGTTTTACTTATCCTCATCTGACACATTATATATGCTTCAATTAATTGAATATAATAATTACTGTATTATTTTATAAGAAAGCATATTCCAACCTTGAATGTTCTGATCATTCAAAAGAAACTGCTGTGGAAGGAAATCCTTCCTAATTGACCCTAGCTTCAGGGGTGTAGCTGTACCCACCACGCTTGACCAATTGGGGATTAACCAATAACTGGTTCACATATTTTAATAATTTAGTAAATGTTTATAAATATATGAATAAAAAATTGTTTTCATATTTATTTCTTCATGAATTGGTAAATGATGAATATTGCATTGCATTAATTCTATTTCTTTTAGAATATTGTAAATATGGAATTATTCTTGTAAATTAGATACCTCCACAGATTCAGGATAGAATTTTAAATGAAAAATCTTTCTTGAAGCTTTTATTTTAATTTTAAGCTAATAGATTAAACAACATTTCCTATAAGCAAAATACTTTACTCTATTTCAAAACTAATTTAAATAGACTGGATGGATATTTTTTTTTTTTGCTAAAAAATCTGATTTCAGTGCCTTTTGTAGCCCATGTTTATTGTAATGTAATTCCCTTTATTAAAAACATCTTCCAAAAATAAAATATACTTTTCTGAAACTTTATTTGATTAATATATACATATATTAGCTGGTTTAAAGTATAAATCTGATTTCAAACAAATTTGCTTACTTTAAGGTTAAAATATTGCAGAAACACATTTTTAACATAGTGGTAGCTATTTATTTAAGCTGTTGACAGCTTCATGGCAGATGAATGTTTGTATAATTTTTTTCTACCAGTGCTTTATCCATAAAAACATTGAAGAATATATTGGGAGCACTTTTTATATATAATTTTTAAGTAATCAGTAATCTTAAAAATTTAGGAAAATATTCTCCATAAGGTAATGTTTTATTGAATTTTATATACTTTAGCTTTAAATTTACTATAGTTATCCTTCTAGTTCTCATAATGCTGTGTATGACTATATGTATCTACAAAAATCATGCTTATATATATATATATATATATATATATATATATAAGACATTCAAAATTCTTTAAAAAATATTGGTGTTTGATGAATTTATGATTAGTAAATATAGTTTTTACTTAATCAGGTATACTCTTTTTTTAGCAAATTAGTTGAGGTACCTATTGCAAATAATCTAATAGACTTCAATATTTTTGTTGTAAATTCACAAGAACAAAAAATGTATAAGTTCACTTTCATATGTTTAGGTTTTATTACAATTCTAATCATCGTTTATTAAAACATTAAATATTGCTAAAGAGTGAAGGTAAAAACTGTCCTTTTGACACTCCATCTTATTGCAGGCAGGAAGGTCCATGTTTGATGAAAGCTCAGAGTATTTTTCAAGAGGTGGCATTTGAACATGTTTTCATTTTACACATGACTGAAATTTATAACACATTCTGAAATCTCTTTTAAAAACAATGGAGATTGCCAAAGAGTGAAGTTTGTTAAAATAATAGTGTTATCAAGGGAAAAATGTTCTTTTTGACACACTGTTTTCTGCAGGTAAAAAAGTTAAACTTTTTTAAAATCTTTTTATCCAAAAATTTATAAAAAATTACAAAATTATCAAAATATGTAAGAGATGCTCCCAACCAATTTTAGTGAATTTCTGTGGTAAGAGCAAATGAAAAACATGCCCAGAAAATGCATTTTTCCAAACTTTATACTTACAGTAGGTACCTCCACTGAAAAAACAGCAGTGCATGATGAAAAAATACCCCAAACTTGATAAAAAACAAAGTTTTAGCATCAAAATGTTTATGATATTATTAAGAGGATAGATCAAAGTATTTATTATTTTATTAAATTTTTAATCCATTCTAGCACATTCAAAATTTTGGTTAAAAAACATTCTTTTTTCTTTTTGCGCCAGGGGTCTGCTTAATAGTTACTATAGTTTTTTTTTTTTAGCACCTTTTTTCTGGCAAAAAACACATTTGAAAAATCTTGCAAAAATCAAATAATTGTCAGATTTTGATTAAACTCTCAGGACTCATTCACAAATGAATTAAATTATTTTTTAAATTTTTTCTGAAAATCTTCTTAAAAATAGTTTTTTTTTGTTTTTTTTAACATATTATTATTTAACATATTTATTATTTTATTAACCCCCTGCTTATTTATTATTTTATTAACTCCCTGCTTAATTTCCTGAAATTTCAAAAAATTAAATTTTAACTGCAAGGTTTGTTTTATTTGTTAAAAGCAGATCTCTTTGGAGAATGTAAATCATATTTTTTTTTTTAAAACTGTTACTAATTTCCTGAAAATTTGCTCCAAACTGTAGAATGAAAAATGCAATAAAACTATGATATTTAATTAGAAAAGCTTTTAATTGCTTTCATATATAAGATTTATTAAGGACACCATTGTTTTAAGAAAAAAATTTTTTCAATGAATAATGAATTTTTACAAGAATTGTTTTTATTTTTTTAAATTTTAATAATTTATATATGATTCTTTTAAAATTCTGTATTACTTTAATTGTGTTATGTGATATTGTTATTTCATAAAAACTATATTTACTAATCAAAAATTGAAAAGCTTAATACAAATCATCATGTTCAATATTTTTAAAATAATTTTTCATTTATTTTTATGTGTATACAGTATAAATGTGACCATTTCGAAAGTTTGGCCAATCATACACAAACACAACATTATCAGAAAATAAGAGCAATGACTATAGTAAATTTCAAGTCAATATTCCTAAAATTAAATTACAGAGAATATTTTTAAGATTACTGAGTACTTCAAAACTATATAAAAACGGCACCCACATTATTTTCTTAAATTATGTTTTATACATGTCTCCCTAGACCAACAATAAAGCTGTCATCACCTGTCAACACTCATCAATCACATGACTACTGTTGGTTAAAAACACAGCTACTATTTGTTTTAAAATATATATTTCTGTATTATTTAAACAATATTTGTTTTAAATCAAATTAATTATACTCTATCTCTTTATAAAATAAAATGGTAAATAAACGTTGCATTGTACTTGGTACACATATTTTTATAAAATTGTAAAAAATAATTATTCGTTGTTGTGTTTAAATTTTCTAGTTCACATTTTTATAAAATTATGAATAAAATTTTTCATATTTATTTCTTTATAAAATGGTAAAAAAAATAAATCTTTACAAAAAGGTAAATAATAAATATTGTATTGTACTTGTTGGTAATCATATTTTTATGACAATTTTATTTTTATGTAATAAAATAAAACATTGCCGAGTCAAAAATGTAGTGGTGGTGGTAGAGTTAAAGTTTTAAAAGAAATAACCGTATTTTTGTCATAGTGTTTTTCTGTTGTCACGATATTTTTATTGACCGAAATGGCCAAGAGGATAATCAGTAAAAACAAATTTTATTGTTTGCTTTTAATTTAAAGATGATTTTAACATTAGGAACTGTAATTTCGATCACACCGGTTCGTGCACACAGCAGTAAATAATTTCTTGACAATAAATGAGCATTAAACTTAAAGATTTCATGTAACTAGAGAAAAAAAAACAAAATCAATTTGAAAGAATTTAAATTTTTATTAGTATGCTTTTTCATATAGTTTTGAAACATAATTTAAAAGTCAAATTAAATAGCAAGGTAAATAAAGATTTTTTTCTTTGTAATTTGTAAAAATGGAATTCACAATGACTTAATCTTTTAAAAACATTCAATCATTTTCCAATAAAGAATTCGCCAAGATGTAAATAATTTTTATATTCAACAGAACCAAATTTTGGTATAGTAATTCCTGTAGTCGTAAAAAAAAAATGACTATTTTTTATTTATAAACAAAGAAATGAATACTTACTGCTTACTTTCGATTTTATGATTGGATATCCTTGGGGCAATGTAGGATTTGTGAAAATGAAAAAGCTATAAAATTTTAAATAAATGAATGTTTTCTAGTTAATTTGAATTGAAAAATCAGCCGACGTTTGCAATAAAAACAAAATGGTGACGCAAGAGTGTCAATGGAAGGGAGATAATTAAATGAAACCATGAAAAAATGATTTTTTTTCTCGGTAATTATTTATTTATTTTTATAATAAAATTAACATTCACTGAAATGGAATTATTAAACTTTCAAGGAAGAATTTATTCTAATTTCTTTTTTTTCCAATAAACAGAAAAAAATATAATTTTTTAATCTTAAAATTTACAAATAAAAGTACTGAAAGTACTGAATTGATGAAATTGTAATCTTTTTTTTACATGCATTATTTAAAAATCAAATTAGCGCTTTAAAACAGGGTTAGTACAATAGGCACGAAAGCCATTATAAAAATACTATAGTGAATTTAACCTTCACTGTTATAAAATTTATGCAATAAAAAAGAAACATAAAACTAAAAGTACATAAAAATAATTAAAGGACAAATAGAAAATAGTTACAGTACAATAGACTAAATTTGTTTATTATTTTTGTTGTCAATTCTCAAGAACAAAAAAAAAAATGTATCAAATCACTTTCATAAGTTTAGGTTTTATTAAAATTCTAATCATAGCATTTTCAAACAATAAACATTGCCAAGGATTGAAGTTAGTTAAAATAACAGTAGTGTTAGGAAAAACTCCTTTTGACACACCATTCTTTTTCCAACAGGAAGGTTCAAGATTGCTGAAGATTCCAACAGAAAACCAATCTTTCCTCAGAGTACAGAGGTTGAGTGTGGGGCCAAATGCTTCACCAACAGGAAACAATTTGATTACAAAAACTTCACCAGAGGCCTTATATGACATGAGGCACCAGTCAGAATAGTCGAATAATAAAACTTGACTCTGCTTTTGACTCAGTTATAATTTATGTACATGACAAAGAGTAAAAAAAAAATATATATCACATGACAGTCTGGCTAGAGATATGAAATATGCATTGCCAGTTTAATTCCAGTTTATCAGAATGGTATCATATCTACTTTAATGTTCTATTCACAGTCAAATTTAAATGCCAA
This sequence comes from Acanthosepion pharaonis, assembly GCA_903632075.3. Classification (NCBI taxonomy): domain Eukaryota; kingdom Metazoa; phylum Mollusca; class Cephalopoda; order Sepiida; family Sepiidae; genus Acanthosepion; species Acanthosepion pharaonis. The sequence goes on from CAHIKZ030002589.1 coordinate 1,376,660, forward strand.
GATCACATCAATGACACAATTTACAGTTAATTACCAAGTAAGACCTGAATTAACTTCTCTTTTGGTATCAGTGATGTATCTTGTTCAGTGAATATGTAAAATGTTTTCATTCAGATGTATACAGACAAGTCTTTGTCAGTTTTCATCATTGAACAAATTACAACACCATCAAACACATGATAATGCTTATGTTTGGATAGTAAGGTAAATCTATTTGCACCAGTCATTCCAATAATATTTGTGACATGTTTCATCCATTTTGACCTCATCAGATTGGCTTTGTTGAAATTATAACTTGTTCATGTGCATGTGTAGTCACAGCACCATCAACAAAGCCAGTCCAATGAAGTCCTAATGGATGGAATGCATCGCAAATTAAATTATATATATATATATATATATATATATATACATATATATAAATTTTTGCTAAAATGACTGACAAGGTACTTCAGTTAAGTTATAAAAAAATTTCCCATGAGAGGGCACAAGAATTCATCATACTCTTGTCCACTTTTCTTTAAATACTCTTGTCCAATTTTTCTTTAAAGAAAAAAGGCTAATTTGGTCATCTATGAGGTAATTTGGAAAACCATTATTAACTAGTGTTTGTTTTATGTTGTTACAACATAAAACAAACACTAGTTAATAATGGTTTTCCAAATTACCTCATGGATGACCAAATTAGCCTTTTTCTTTCTAAGGTAACCAATAGCAACACTGAATATACAGATAAAAACAATAACATTAACATTTTCTGTACAAATCAAATGCATGATAACTGTAAGCAGGATAAATATTTCATTAAAAACATTATAAAGAAAAATACAACTCCAGTCAACAAAAACAAGAAAATTAAATTATCTACTATTAAAAAAATCTAAAACTGCTAACCTCATTGTCAACAACAATAACTCACATACAAGATCCAAATGACAGAGAACCAATGTTAATTATGAATTCACATGTCCTTTAAGCAAGTATGTTCCTGATCAAACCAAATTCACGAATAATTATAGTGGATATACTACAACATGCCTTACAAGAAGACTCACATTACCTATCTTAAACTGTAGCTCAATTAAGTGTCATCTAAATACTCCCAGGGACCTACCAAACTCCATCTATAACAAGCCTCATCCACATGTAAAAGAAGGTTAAAAACAATGGAAGCATTATTAATGAAAAAAAGAAGCCACCACTCAATGACATAAACTATGAACACGGACGCAATGAGCTGTGTTTGACAAATAAAACATTATATGTGTATCTCTATGTGTGCACGCAAATATATATATATATATATATATATATATATATATATATATATATATATATATATATATATATATGTGTGCATATATATAAGTGTGTTTATGCATATATGTGCATAAGTATACATGAAAAAAGTCTCTAGTGTGTGTATGTGTTGTGAATATATGTGTGCACAGGTATACATGAGTGGACATATATATATGTATATGTACATACAAATATACATAAAAGGTCTCTATATGTATATCCCTAGATGAAAGTTTATGTATGTATATATGTCTATATATGTACACGTATAGACATAAAAATCACTCTCTAGTTTCAATGAACTGATTTAAGATTCAACAGCTTCAACATATATACAGTTTATTTAACAAGTATACCTGTTGCATCTCCAAAAACCTAAAAGATATTTTGGTATGCATGGATGTATATAGCCAGAATTAAAGCATTAGTTGATTTAGGTATTTAGTTGCTGTCAGCAAATAAGAAAACAGGCAAATCAGAATTAAGGATTCAATGTCTGGCCAATCAAACAGAAGACTGAGAATCTAAAATTTGGGCAAGTTGAGCCTATCTCTACCGATATAGGTAGAGGAGAATCAGCACTTAAACAGATCATGGTATAGCAACCATATTAACAGGCCAGAGATGCATAACACACTGACACTAAAATTCTACTCACTAATCCCAGGTGAGGAATTTGAAACAAGAACTAATGCTCTGCTGATAGATAACTGCAATTATTTGTAAGTATGAACTTCATATATGAAAACAAAATATGCTCCCAAAAGCTTGCATGTGTTATTTATGACTGGTGCAATTTCCACAAAAAATAATTGCTCTGACAGAGACTCATTCTTTTTCTTTTCACAATACAAGTGTTCTACTTAATAAATAGTTGTTTTTGTTTGTTTAATAAATCCATGTTTGTGTTGATTCATGTTTCTGTAGTTAGAGGCATTGCTACCTTTGGTCCAATTGAGCAAATCATAGCTATCTCACCCTCACTATATACCCATGTTTTCTTTATTTTTATTTTATTATTTTGGAATTTGGATATTGGGATTTTTAATATAAAAAAGCTGGACGATAGAATTTCCTACTTTGCCAATTCTTTTATAATTATTCATTAGCTTTTGGAATTGTGAATAATTGCATCATATTTTTCCTTTTAAAAAAAATTCCTGAAATTTGGATACATTGCTGTGAACATTGACTTTTCCAGATTATTTCCAGAGCATCTGTTTACAGAAAAAACATACTGCTTGCCTTTCTGATTTCAGTATACTCCAGATGGTTCCATTTGTCATTTTTAATTAATAGATGACTTTTGTCAAAATGAATATGATATTGTCATGTACTGACCCCAGGTTTTAATTTCTGTCAGTCGGAATTTAGGCTACTATTCTCAGCTGCCATGAAATGTAAAGACTACAATTGAATCCATGAAGCCAGCTGCTAAGAAAGTGGGTTCACTGTGTCATGCTTAGCAATTTTTTTCTCTGGGATTTATCTTACATATATATCAGTCTACCATCTGTCCATGCTTAGAATATTGCTGCCATATATGGTTCAGCATTCCTGCTATATATTTAGAGACTCTTAATAAGACCCAAAGAAGAAACAGCAATATTATTGGTCCTGGCCTGGCCTCTTGGCTTCAGTCACTTTCCCACCATTGTAAAGTTGCCTCTCTGTGTCTTTTCTATAAATACTTTCATGGTAATTGTTCGAATGATCTCTTTGCTAGGGTACTATGACTTTATGAATTTAAGCCAGTACAAGGTCTCATCAGTTTACAGTTGAACTGGCTAGATGTAACTGTAAGTCCTATGCTTAAAGTTTCTTTTCTTGCACTTCTTGCTTGTGGAACTCTCTTCTGGCTTCATGCTTTCTGGCCAACTTTGATCTTCATCTATTTAAATGTAATGTCTATTGTTAGCTACTGTCTTCCTGATTACTCTACTATTGTTCTCACTCCTTCACAATGTTTGTTTTCTAATTCTTTAACATCCAGTAACCCCTTGTCTCTTAGTGACGTTACTGCCTTGTGTGGAGTGATCTTGATTGATATATCTAAAAAAGAAGTAAACATAGCAGTCAAAGAGAAAATATCTGTTAATTCTTCTACATGTCGACCATAAAATCTGGATACATGAAATTGGATGAAAATCACTGCTTCACAGAGCAGTGCTTCAATGTGACGTGGTCGTAAGCAGAAGAAAAGTGTTATGGTAAATTACCCATGCACACATGGACTCTCCCAGCTATAAATAGGAGCAGGTTCTACATTTTGGAGAGGGAAGTTTCCAGCAGCCAGCTCTGACAGTCAGACTGAACATTCTTGATGTAACACTCTCATTTGTATTTTGTAGATATTGTGTTTCTGTTAACATATTTGTTTAACTCAATTCCTCTCTTGTGTCTTTATTTCTGGCCCCTAACAAGGCCACAACAAAAAGTGAAGTAAAAAAAAAAAAAAAAAAAAAAAAAATCAATGCACATCTAGCCAAGACACCAGAAATTTAAATGTCAACTTTTTCCTTTAGTGCATCATCAGTCCCTCGACTACTTTGTTCCTGGTGCTAGTGGTGGGCCACTGATGGCAGAAAAAACAGATTTTGATTCTTCTTCCTCATGATCCTTTCAAGGTAGCTTGGCAGTGCCCATTTCCTCTCCAAGCTCTTGACCAGCAACTGAAGAGCACAAAATATGATGTAGGTTACCATTGGTCCAGACACTAAGCCCTCAGGTTTTGATTTCAGAGTTTTCCTTCTCCTAGACTTGTTGCCTGCCATGGCTATGGCACCTAGTCTGTCCTGCTATTTACACATAGCTTGGGGTGTGGGAGAAGAGATGGATTCATGTCTTTCCCAAGAGTGTTAGCATGCAAGTGAATGTAATGAACTTGACCGGAATTCAAAAGTTGTCTTTCTGATTCCTCAAAAATGCAGCTAACCATTATTCCACTATGCCTCTCACCAAGTTCATATATTTTTTGTCTCCCCCTACTTATATATAATTTAATCAATAAGAACATTAGTTTAATCTGATGACGTTCTTTTAGAGGGTGAAAAGTGTTACATAGAATTTTTTCTATTTTGTCATTCATTTTTTCATCCAAGAAAATGAATATGTTTTTTTCCCTTCATATACAGTGCATAGGTTTTGTCAATTTGCATGGAAATAAAATTATATCCTTCTCTGTTATAATGTTTTCTATGTTTGTTGCTAAAGTTCAACAATTCAAGGTCTCACCATTTGCACAAACTACGCTTTCATTGCTTGAGTGATGACCATTTATCAGAATTGTATATGGCCCAGAAATAGAAATAATAAAAATACACAAACATGCATATCCTGGGTAAAGCGATAAACAATGTCCAACAGCAAGGCCTCTGATCAAGAGATTTTGAGGAGCATGGAACCACCTTTTAATTGCTGGTGTTCCTAGGTCCGCCCTGACCTGGGTTGGTAGCACCTGTTAGGGTCCCAGCTATGGGTAAATAGTTACCCCTCAAACTGGGGTGAAAACACTATGAAAGTGTAAAAATAGGTTTTAATACCAGAAATACTTTGTAAAAAATTATTACCAGAAATAAAGTTTTGAAGAAAAATTATTACCACCAATACATTTTTGAAAAAAAAAATTACCAGCTATACATTTAACAAAAAAAAAATATTACCAGCAATATAAATCTTGTCAGCATTGAATAACTCATTGAGGTTGATATGCAGTAAAGCAAAACAAACCAAACCAAAAATCCAAAAAGTTATAATGTGACACAAGTCTGTCTGCAAAAGACAGTGACTACCACAAACATAAATCCCAAAAGAATAAGTCCTATCAGATCAAAAGTGTGTGTGTTGTGAAAGACGCATGAAAAATTGCTGAACTTGGACAAAGAGAAAGATATCTGACCAATTATATAGTGTGAATAAAATTAATTCTAGTGGGAATCCCACTATCATTAAATGTGTGGTGGAAGGAAAACAACCCACATGGAACTGGATACTAGCATAGTTGTATTAGTCATGGTAGAATATGTAACAACTTCTAGTTCAATCTGAAGCTTAGTCCAGACTCAAAGAAGCTAAAGCCTAACACAAGACAAGTAGTATCTGCAGTAAAACTCATGGCACAGATAGAGTTAAATGAGGTATCAGGAAAAGTTACCTTTAATTACTATTCATGACAATGGGCTTTTCTTCTTTGGCAGAGAATTGGCTCAATGGCCTGGAGGTAAATTTACAAATTTTACACACCAGACTGGAGCCTTTGTGTCTGCCAAAAAAGGGTAAAAAAGAAGCTTTCCCATTGACACCATTATTATTTTAAATATCTTCACTCTCTTGGTAATGTATATTGTTTTAAAAAGCGATGATTAGAATTGTAATAAAACAAGTGAATTTATACATTTTTCTTTGTTCTTGAGAATTTACAACAAAAATATAAAACTGTAACACTAGAGAAAATGGCTTACCTCCACAAAGAACACAGATTCAGACATGTCAAACATGTAAAATATTCTAATAAAGAAAATGGCGGCGTTATGAGTTGTATAGACTTTCACAATAATCTCTTATAACATATCCAAATTTGAACTGTTACTTAATCTATAAAAAGTGCTTACAGAGGTGACAGACAGAAGTGTGACTGCTGTAGGAAACAGATGTATTTTTGAATTGTTTGACTTTATACTACTCTGTTGGTTGAAGGAAATGGATTAGGGAACTTTATTACAAGCCAGAATAAACTAACTACAAAAATACTATTTATTTATTAGATTATTTACAAGAATAATTTTATATTTACAACATTCTGAAAACTAATGCAATATTTATCATTTCCTAATTTATAAAGAAATAAATATGAAAATTAAACATTTACTAAATTATTAAAATGTTTACCAACTATAAGGAAATCCTTAATATTTACCATTTTATAAAGTTCAGTTCAATTGGCAATTAGCCGATGTTTTGCCAACCATTTCCATAAACAATATAATAAATAGTGTAAGTAAACAATCTAGTAAATAATGTTTATTATTTTGTTATGAAATTTTAACTTTTCCTGAGACAAACATTCAAAGCATGGCCGACTTGGATCTTCATGCCTGCAAAAACAATTGAGTGTCAAAAGATGTTTTCTTTCTTTGATACCATTATTATTTTAATTACCTTCATTTCCTCAGAAATGTTGATTGTTTTAAAAAGTGATGATTAGAATTGTAATAAAAGCTTAATATATGAAAATGAATTGACACATTTTATTTGTTCTTGAGAATTTACAACAAAAATAATAAGCACTATCTATTTATTATATTGTTTATAGGAATAGATGGCAAAACACCGGTAATTACCAACTGATTCAAACATTATGAAATAGTAAATAATAAGGATTTCCTTGTACTTGGTTAATGTATTTTAATAATTTAGTAAATATTTATAAATTTATGAATAAAAACATGTTTTCATATTTATAAATTTGTAAATGATAGATATTGCATTGCATTGCATTACTTCTAGTTAACTTTAATCTTCAACATGGTGTCTTAGAGAAAAATTTCTGACTAGGTACAGAGTAGATAGTTGCTGTGTTCTCTTATATGACCAGCAGTAGAAGTGCATGGCAGTGTAAAGTGTGCATGCATTTGTTCTTTCACATGTTCAAAGACATTCAGTTAGACTATGATAAAATTGTGAAACTCCATACAAATAAGAATCCATGAAAACTGACTTTAGTAAATCCTTTCATAAATGTTATATAATCAATATCTGTCTATATTTCTGAGATGAGGTATTATGTACACTATTTACATTATTCGGACTATTGTCCTCATCTTTGTCGCCATATTTATTACAACTGTGCCATGTGTTCTCAAGGACACATGGCACAGTGGATAAAGGTGTTAGTTAGATCCAGTGACAGGACCCAAAGAGTGTGAGTTCAATACCTGGTTAAGGTGGTGGAGAACTTGGAGAGGGGCATTAACAGGAGATAACTGACATCCATCAGACATGGCATGTGGAACTAGAATAGTCTACCCCAGTGAGCAAAATAAAGGGTTCAGTTCAACATTCCAACCACCTGAAGAAGGCTGATGCATACAACGGCCGAAACATTGTAATAAATATGACAACAAAGACGAGGATAATAGTCTGAATGATGTAAATAGTGGCTATATAATCAGTTTGAATCTAAATGTTTGAAGTTACAATTTTATATATCAAATAAGTAAAAGAAATTGCAAATTTAAATTATATATATATATATATAAAATAGAAAAATTTACTTAATGTAAATTAATCTTCATTTTATGAATTTTTGTATTATTTTTCACCCTACTATGCAGTTTTGTGGCTCATGCCCACCCCTCAAGAGTTAAAATGTTTTTGAAATATCCGTTTTTTTTTCCGTATATTTGCAGTTTGTTTTTTTACTGTTAGTGATTCATTTCTATAACCTAATGTTATATAGGAATAAAGTGTCACTGCTGACACTTGTGGTTGAATGTAGATCGCAAGTGAACATATGCGATCTCATTATTCATTAGGTAGATCACATGAGCATAGTGGAAATGCTTATATAGAGGAAGTTGCATGACATATGAGGTATTCGCTATTTCTCCTCTATCCCCTATACTATTCAGCCTGCTATTTCTCTTCTTACTATATGAAGTGCTATTACTACAAGTATTATTCTAAGATGTCTGATACAAGTATTATTCAACGGTGTATTATAATTGGTATCTGCGATTACAAAATGTTCTACTATGTTGGCATAGATGAAGTATCAAGCAAGTATACGTTGTCATAGATAGAGTGGCAACAAAGTGTCGTTTTTGAATGACATAACACCTAACATATATGATCACAGAATTTCAAATTTTGAATTGAAATTTTTTAGAGGAACACACCCTCCCTAACAGAAAATGCTGGATCTGCCCCTGAGTAGTGAAAAGAAAAAAAGAACTCTCTTCCAGCTTCTTGCTTTCCAGTCAACTTTGATTTTCAAATATGTAAATATAATGTCAGTTACCTTGTCTTAATTCCTTTTTTTTTTTTTTTATCATTCTCTCTTGTTAAGTATGTTTTCTTTTTCTCATATACTTTCACACTAGCATCTTAGTGGCTTTATTGCCTTGCTCAGAGCAAAATGATTAAAAGAATTTTTAAAAAATGGAATTGCCTTGTGACCAGGTACGGACAAGGATGTTGAAGCTGTTGTTGACAAATGTATAGTGTCTCAAATTGGAAAAAAATACCTACTGTTGCACCCCTGGCTGAACCATAGTAAATCAGGGCCAAGGCTTTACAATGATTAAGTAAGGCCATTGATAAGCTGGTTGTACTTTGTCATTGATGGACATATAAAGGATGCATTGGATAAATTGTCGTCTAAATTAAGCAAAAATAAAAATAACACTGGCATCTCATTTTAACAGGTATATTTACCAAAATTACACAAAAACATTTTGAAATACAAAAGAGTAAATTTATTCAATAAAATTGCCATTGGCTTCAACCGTACTTTCAGACAACTTTGGAATCTCCTTGTTTAAATTGGTGAATGCTGCCATAATTTTTGTCTTTGGTTCATCTTTGGTGTTACAAGGAGTTTTGTTGGTGTCTCGCACGACTGTGCCCCACATATAATAATCAAGAGGTTTGCAGTCTGGGGAGATAGGTGGCTAGACGGAAGGGGTGATGTGGTTGCAGAAATTGTCTGACAGCCATGACTGGCTTCTCTTGTTTGTGTGGCATGATGCAGAGTCCTGTTGCCAGACATAGTGTCTTCCAGCAGCCACCCTCTTGACCCAGAACAACACTACCTCCTCAAGGCATTATGTATATCTCTGTGTTGAGCCTGAGGCCTTGTAGGAAGATGAATAGAGACATAATGCTCATGATCACACCAAACACCTTAATCACCAGTAGACACATCCAACTCATTCTGAATCCTCTGAATTGTCTTCAGATTGACACCTAAACATTTTGAAATGTTCGTATGGGAGCTTCTGGTGCAAAGACCAAGCAGTACAGCATGCAATTTCCAAATTTCTGGTGAAGTGAATTGCGTCATAGTGCTCTTTTTCTCACAGACAGTGCCCAACTGACCCTACTATACTCTCAGTTGACAAAATCAAAAACAAACAATGGGCATGCATAAAATTAAAATGACGTTAATTTACCCATCACATCCTGAACCTGGTAACTTCCACAAAAACAGTACCCAAATTGTACATTTGTTTCGCAACTCAGTGTCCTCAAGATGATAGTGAGCTACATCAATTCACATTTTGTCTCAGAGGTCTTCTAAAAATTTGTGTAGAATAACCACATCAAGCATATTTCTCTATACCACCCTTCAAGTAATGATCTATTAAAAAGAGCTGACCAGGGGTTTAAAAATGGAACAGAGTTTTTTCAAAGATCAACATTGAAACCCAACTCACCAGATTCTTTTCAGTAGACTCAAATCCACTCTCAAAGCGAGTTTACTGCTTGTGACAAGATATAATGTTCTTTTAAATTGGAAAAAGTGTTCATTCCCTTTTGGAGCCATTATTGAACTAACCTAGATGATGTTCATCAAGTGAAGTCTCAATACATAGTCAAGGTGGCAATACTCTCGTGTTGATATCCTGCAAAACATTTAACCAATATTGACTATGCAAATGACCTAGCTATCACTGTATACACTATTATCAATTTCATAGTTCTTCTACATCATCTAGAAAATGTGGCTCATGATGTCAAACTATGTCAATGCTTCTAAAACTGAATTCATAAGATTCAATAAGAAAGGCTGAATGCAAACTCTCTCAGGTGAATCAGTAACATGTCAAACGTTTTATAATATTTAGGAAGCAAAATAAATCTAGTGAAAAATTTGTGAAAATTAGCACGGTTAAAGCCTGAGCCACCTTGAAAAAAATGGATGTAATTTGAAAATCTGATCTACAAGACACTTTCAGAGCTTTTTTTTTTTTGCATCGCTGTAGAGTTGATTTTAATGTATGGTGCCAATGCTTGGACATTAACCAAACTCTTTAATCGAAGCTTGAGTGAACCTTCACTCGGATACTGAGAGCTGTATGAATCCATCTCTGATATTTCTATCTTACATGAATGCAGAAGGTGCTTTTCAGGCAGAACAAGAACTTACGAGTGATCTATTGCTTTAGACACCTAGCAACCACCTACATAGACCAACTACGTAGAAACGCAGGAAGCTACTCAAATGACCTTGATGCAGGACTGTGATGGGTAGCATGACACTCATGATAGATTAGCTCGTTTTAACATCGAACTAAATTTCTGTACAAAGAAAATATAATTTATATTATTTATATTCTGACTATTGACTATATCTTTGCTGTTTTTGTCACAGGTTTCAAATTTTATACCCTCCCGCCTTTCTCAGATGTGTTTCGATCTGGCGAATCTAATATGAATTTATACAAATTATTTTTTAATAGAAAAACATGAATATACAGAACGAGATCATCTTTTTGTATAGGAGGTAGGTACAGATTTTAGGACGTAAAAAAAATTTCAGTGCTCTAAAGCTGGGTCAGCAATAACATTTGATAATGTTTTATAGAATACTAGCAGTAGAGCCCAGCGTTGCCCGGGGATGTAACAGTAAGAGATAGATCAAGTATCGACCATCATAAAGACTGAAAAATAAAATTGACAAAGATTATTGTTTAAGGTTGACGGACACGCAGGTCTTAATTGAAATTGGTTGAAAAATGTAGGAAATCCGATCCAATATATAAACGAAACAGACACACACAACCTGGGTTTTATAATAAGTATGATTCCACTGAAAATAATCAATCTTATGTGTGGTTTAGAAAAAAAAATCTGTGTTTATTTAAGGATGATACTAATCATTTGATAAATGGATGAAATCTTTCTACTGTTCCCATTGTGATTCTTAAACTGGAACTTTAGAAAGATTTCAATTGACAGACAACTGATTCTCCTCAGTGTCTGATTACATATCACATGCATATTTTTAAATTGACACTTATTATACAGATTCACATCCTTGAGGAAAAATGGGACATTTTTTAAAAATTACATGAAAATGCCGAGACACATATTTAACAAGAAAACTGTTTCTTTTCTGTGTGTATCCGCATGTGGTTTTTTAAACTGGATCTCCTTGAAAATGCTGATTCACACACTAGACAAGAAAATGGTTTCTCTCCAGTGTGTATACGTATATGATTTTTTAAAGTAGAACGTGCTGAAAATGCAGCGCCACAAATTTGACAAGAAAATGGTCTCTCTCCAGTGTGTATGCGCATGTGTTTTTTTAAACTGCAACTCACTGAAAAAGCTGATCCACATACTTCACAAGAAAATGGTTTCTCTCCTGTGTGTATTCGCTTGTGTTTTGTTAAATGTGAACTTTCTGCAAATGATGACCCACAAACATCACAAGAAAATGGTTTCTCCCCTGTGTGTATTCGCATATGATTTTTTAACAGGGAGTTTTCTGAAAATGCTGATCCACATACCTCACAAGAAAATGGTTTCTCTCCTGTGTGTATTCGCATATGGATTTTTAAAGTGCCATTATCTGAAAATGAAGACCCACAGACTTGACAAGGAAATGGTTTCTCTCCAGTGTGTATTCGCATGTGTTTTTTTAAATTGCCACTTTCTGAAAATCCTGATTTACACACTTGACAAGAAAATGGCTTCTCTCCAGTGTGTATTTGCATGTGTTTTTTTAAACTGCGACTTTCTGCAAATGCTGATCCACACACTTGACAAGAAAATGGCTTCTCTCCAGTGTGTATTCGCATGTGTTTTTTCAAAGAGGAACTGACGGAAAATGCTGACCCACACACTTGACAAGAATATGGTCTCTCTCCCGTGTGTATCCGTGTGTGCTCTATTAAACCGGAACGGTTTGAAAATGTTGATCCACACACTTCACAAGAAAATGGTTTCTCTCCAGTGTGTATTCGCATGTGCTTTTTTAAAGCAGAACCTGTTGAAAATGCTGATTCACACACCTGACAAGGAAAAGGTTTCTCTCCAGTGTGTATTCGCATGTGGATTTTTACATGTGAACGCGCTGAAAATGCTGATCCACACACTTCACAAGAAAATGGCTTCTCTCCAGTATGTATTCGCATATGGCTTTTTAAACTGGAACTTGATGAAAATGCTGATCCACACACTTGACAAATGTGTGGTTTATCACCTGTGTGTATTCGCATGTGCCTCTTTAAACTAGAACTCTCTGACAATGTTGCACCACATACTTGACAAGAAAACGGGTTCTCTCCAGTGTGTATTCTCATATGATTTTTTAAATTGTAACTTCTGGAAAATGTTGATCTACATACTTGACAAGCAAATGCTTTTGCTTCAGAGTATGTTTGCATATCTTTTTTCAGGTGTGAAATTTGTGAAAATGCTGACCCACATATTTCAACAGAATTAGATTTCTCTCCCATCTTTATTTGCATGTGCTTTTTAACAATTTTAACTGTGTAAAAACCAAACTGAACATATGACAAGAAGTTTCTCTTGTGTAGATATATTCATGTTTTTTTAAATAGGAATTCTAGGAAATGGCTGATCAACACTATTCACAAAATTGATATTTCTCTTCAGTGTGCTTTTGCATATATCTTTTTGAGTTTGCAATCTGTGAAAATACTAATCTGCAACACTTACCAAGAACTGCTTTATAGTGTGTTTTCTGGTACATACTTTGAAATGTGAATTCAGTATAAATGCTGATGTAAAAATTTTGATTGAATGAAGAAGTTCTTGCTTGTGCTTATGTATATAACTAAATATGAATACTGTGAAGATGCATATTCACACTCATTCCAAGAAAGTGTTTATTTTGTATGTTTTTTTTTTCTTCAAATTATCATCATCACCTGCTACTGATACCTGTGAATAAAGAAGAAATATTATGAAAGTAATTAATAAACTCATACATTGTTTGCAATTATTAAATTATAAATTATTACTCAAATGGAAGATAGCATAAATACACACACAAATACTTTTACCTTTATTTTTCTGAAGGAAAAAGTCACTCTATTACTGATAAAAATATGAGAAAATTGTTTATTTTCTAATATTTCACTAGTAAGATTGAGTCTGTCAAATATTTTATAATTTGTCAGAAATAGGATTTTGAGGATTTGAATCTACACAATCTTGAAAACAATGTAATTGCTAAGCTTGCAGATGCTACTTATGAATTGGAGACTTTGAAATAAATATTTTATACCTGGTCATAAATAGGAACTTCAGAATCTGAAACTGCAGCTGAAGAGCTACTGTGACATCTTGGACATCAGTTAGTTGTGCCATGTGTGACACACACTTAGGCTAACATGTATCTTTTAATACACGACTGACAAAGCAGACTTTTTTTTTCCTGCAGTAGGTTGCTATTTCTTTCTGTGGTAGAACAGTTGCCATCCAAGACTATAAAACCCAGTCTGTCCTGCTATTTATCCATAGCTGGAGGGAGAAGAGGAGGATTCATACCTTTCTCAAGGGTATTAGCACATAAGAGAATGTAATGGATTCGACTGGAATTCAAACTCGGCTCTCCAATTCCTCAATCCAAGCAACTATCCATTACTCCACTGTGCCTCCTCTTGGACAAACATTGTTCCTAATTTTCATCAGCAACCTTCCTAATGGCATCAGTTCTCAATTCATTATCTATGCTGATGATAAAACTATTTACTACTCTCTTAATAGTAAGTCTGATTGGTTTGATAAGGTCAAATTAGCAGCTGATCTAAGAAATGTGCTACATTCTGATGTTAAGTGGGGCAAGGAATGGCTTGTTAATTTTAACACCTCCAAAACAAAACTGCTCTCCATTAACCATCTGAGAGAACCCTTTTCTACCTTCAATCAGCATAGCTGATGCTAACCTCCAGGAGTGTGACTAATTGCACCGTCCCAAATTAATTTTCCTGTGGGCATGTAAAAAATGCGTATACATGATGAAAAAATGGCCCAAATTTAATAAAACAAAATTTTATCATCAAAATCTCTATTACTATTAAGAGTAATGACCAATGGATGTTTTGATTATTAATATTGTTAATCCTTTTTAGAACATTCAAAATTTTGGTTAAAAAGATTTTTCTTGCTCTAGCAGGTGACCATGAATTAGTATTTTGCGTGAAAAACTAATGTCAGATAATTTGAATCATAAAATAAAAAACGCAATAAAACTAAAACCTTATTTAATTAGAAGGGCTTTTAAATTAGGTACTTCCACGAAATTGCTAAAAAAATAATATAGCATGAAAAAAAACGGCCTTAAATTTAGGTATGTGCATGAGATCAATAAAAAAATAGCATACCATGAATGAAAAAGGCCTTAAATTTGATTAAAATAATTTTTTTATCGTATAAATGTTAATGTTATTATCAAGAGGAATGATCAAAAGTATTTTTGAATATTTTTTAAATCCTTTTTTTTTTACTAATTTCTATACGTCCAAAATTTTCGTTAAAAATCTTCAATTTTTTGAATCGGGAAAAAAAAAAAAAAGACAGAAGATCGATAATCTCCGTTGTTTTTTTGACGTTTGTTTACAAAAGTGAATGTTGCCGTTTAAAATTTATTTAAAAAATCAATTATGATTTTTTTTAACTAATGAAAAAAAATTAGAAATTAGAAAGTTTATTTAGTATATTTTGAAACAAAGATTGCTTATTTTCTGTGATGAAAACATGTTTTTCAAATGGAGAAAGCCGATCTGAACTGCGGTGTTGATTGACAAATGACAAGTTCGTGTTTTCATCACGCACTGACATATCGTCTTGGAAATTTATAGTACGGAAGGTCGTAAGTGACAATTTATCTTTATGTTAACAACTTATTTACCTCGTTATTTTTAAGTAGTCATAGCATGAAATTTTGTATTTTAAAGTTGGCGAAATCAAAATTTTATTACCAAAATGTTTTGTTACTATTAAGGGGAGAGAACAAGGTCTGTCTTTATTTTTTTTATTCATTTTTTTTAAAATTTTTCTGTCTTTATTATTTAGTAAATAACATGGCAAATTTTTTGTTCATTTTTCTTATGACACATTAATTTTGGAAAATCTTGCAAAAATAGAAATAATTGTCAGATTTTAAAGAAACTTTCAGGAATGATGGAAATTATTATAATGTAAAGGTTTTTAACAGAATTATTATGCAAATAAAATCAAATCAACGTGATGTTTTTATTGGATCATGTTTCTTAAATAATTACATTTTGATTTAACAGAAAAAGATTATTTTCTCATTGCTGGTTTGTTGATTTAAAAACCTTTACTATTTATAATCTGTACAGATATAGGTACCTAAAAATTTTTATATACAGGATTCGTCAGTGCCGCTAATTTTAGAATATTTAACAACTTTTAGTAAAAGTATTTTCTGAATATTTTTTCAGATTTTTTAATCCTTCCTATAAATGTTAAAAATTTTACTTAAAAATCTTGTTTTTTTTCGAATCAAAAAAATTTCGTAAATTCGATCTTATAAGCCATTTCTGCCCAAGTTTGTAAACAAAAATCAAATGTATCAAACAAAAATCATGTAAAATTCAGTTACACATTTTTCTTTTGTTATCTTAGGAAATTTAGAATGTAAAGTATACTTAATGTAATTTGAAACAAACATTACTTACTTTTTTAGCAGAAATTTTTTTAACAGAGATATTTCCAACCGTGGTGCTTGCTTAGGTGCGTGTTTGAGGGGCGTTAATTGATGTACGTCAATATATTGACAACTTACGTTAGGGGAATTTATCGTACGGTAGCACAGAAGTGATGTAATTTGTTCTAATTTTAAGTGAACCTGGTTAGTAAATTAAAAAAAAAATTCACTTTCAAATTTTTTTTTTTAACCTTATGTTTGAGGAAAAATTTTTGCACTGAAAATAACATTTGAATTAGGGAAAAAAATTCCAATTTTACAAGTAAAAATAAAACAGTAACAACATTTTCTTTAAATTGAGTTGTATTATTTGTCATGAAATATTTTTTGAGAATATAAAAATTACATGAAACACCATTAAATTTCATAATTGAAACAGGTTAACTTAATGAAATGAGATTTTATTTCTTTTTATTAAGGCAGACATTTTTTTCTATTTATTAATACTTGTAATATGGCAGTCATGGGAGTTTTATACATATTTAATTTATTAATAAAATTAACATTGAAATGCTATGCAATCGATTTCAAACTTTACTGTGTTGTTAACTGAACGAATGCAAAGCAATTTCTGAAGTAAAAGAACTTGCTTTTATCAAGAGAAACAAGTCTACCTCATGTGACATTATTTCAAAGCTGTGCATCCATACTTTCGTTGGAGACGATTTTAAATACAATTTTGGAATATTAAAAAAATTATTTTAAAAATATCAACGGTTGTCAAATTTTAATGAGCTTTCAAATGTATGATCTTTAAAAAGTAGAGAATATAATATGTCATTTCCATAAGGTTGAATAAAGAAACTTAATTTTAAAATATATAACAACATTTTGTTATATTGTGTATTTAAAATAGAAAAAAAAAAAAAATTATTGTAAAAATTCATTTTTCATCAAAAATTTTTTTTTCTTTCAGATAAAAATTACCATAGTATATGTTATTCAGAAAAGTCATAAAAAGCTTTTTTAATTAAATATTGTCTTAGTTTTATTGGGTTTTGTATTTTTACAATTGAGGTAAAAGTTTGGACAATTTTTCACATTTTTTTACCAAAAAAATCGATGATTTTGAATCTTCAGAGTCTTGTGCATTTAATAGAAAAAATAAAATTCAGGTTGAGTTTTCATAAAATTAAATTCGTGGGGTGTCACATATATAAAAAAATATTTATACCATGACTTTCAAAAAGACAAACATTTCTAAAATAATTTCATTCATTTGTGAATAAGTTCTGAAGGTTTCATTAAAATCCAACAAGTACTTGATTTTTGCAAGATTTTCCAAATCAATGTTTTTTTTTCTACTGAAAACAGTGAAAAACAAGTAATGCTAATTATTACCTAATTTTTGACTTAAAAAAAAAACAAGATTTTCAACCTAAATTTAAAACATGCTGCAAATGAAAAAATTTTTTTTAAAAATAATTGAAAAATACCTTGGTCTTTAATCTTAATAATAACAAACTTTTTCACGATAAAATTTTATTTTTATTAAGTTTTGGGGCAAAAGGATTTTTAAAGGAAGAATTTATGAAAAACTAAAAAGTCTTTTCATGCTATACGTTTTTAGGCGACAAAAGGGACAGACCTACTTTAGATGTTACAATTCAGAGATGATTTTCAGGTATGTGTGTGTGTGTGGGGGGGGCAGTACAATTAAAAAAATACATGATTTGCTTTCCTCAAAGCCTAATATAATCACTAAACTGAATGCTATTGAATTTCTAGAGTTTTCATAAAATTAGTTATGGTGGGATATTATTAAACATAAAAAAATATTTTTGCCATGAGTTTAAAAAAAGAAAACATATTTGTAATAATTTTCATCATTTGTGAATAGTTTCTAAAATTTTCATTAACATACAACAATTATTTTTATTTTTGCAAGATTTTCGAAATTAATGTCTGTCATACAAAAAAAAAAAAAAAAACGTGCTAAAAATTTATATTCTGGTGATACAAAGAGAAACAAGGTATTTTAATCAAAATTTAGAATGTTCTAAAAACAAGAAAATTTTTTTAAAAATAATTAAAAAATACTTTAGTCTTACCTCTTGATAATAACATAAATATTTTAATTTCACTTTAAATTTGCAAATTTTGCTTAAATAACGTGTCATAAATATTTATTTTATTTTTGGGAGATTTTTAAGCAATTAAAAAATTTAAGAATTAAAATTAAGATTTAATTAAAAAAACTTCATTAGAATAATTTATAAACATTTAAAATCTTATAAAATTCTGTATTTAAGAAATGACGGCAAAATATTTAACAGGTAAATTAAATTATATGAAATTAATTTTTCTTTTTAATCCTCATTCACTTTAGGCTTTTTATCTTTCAAATAAAATCAAAATGTAACCGAATTTCTTTCAAAGGAGAAATTTAAATAATTTAAAATGATTTTTGTAGTGCTTTTTAAGTTCCGTCTCACTTACCTTTTCAGGGCGAATAAAACCTTTTCATAGAAAAACAAACAGGATTAAGTTGCTGTTTTTGCTCGACTTGATATTTTTGTCTCAAGATCGACAAAATTTTTGGAATCAATAAGACTTCTTATTTTTAAAGAAATTGCAATTATAAAAGGTTCAATATTTTGAAATAGAAGGCATGCAGTTTTTTTGCGGACACAAACAACGAAGAGAACAACGGTATTTTACGATAACCGGTGTCAAAGAAAAATATGTTCCTTCTCAATAGTCTAGGTACAGACACCATGCAGCAACTGAATCATAATACCCTAAGAAGCCTAATGCCCTAAAGTGTTATCTTCTGTGCATGTCTGTGAAGTGGACAGCTCATTGTTTAAGGTAATTCCATCTGACCTTATCTATTCGATTTCAGTTGCTACACCATTCAGTTACTGCAATCTCTTATCAAACTGTTACGTCTCTGGCTTCCAATGACACATTTATCGCCTAAGCTACCAGGCCTGAAAATTAATGATTGTGAGTGCATTAAAGCCAATTAAATTCGCAACACGATTATTTATGCTAGATGGATACATTCCCGTCTAACTACTCACCAACATAGTTCTCTGCTTCCACTCTTGCTGGAATAATACCCTCCCTTGTGGGTGAATGACCACGTTTTTTTTTCTACTCTCGACATATTTACATAATTAAAAAGTTATGAGAATGTCTTCATAATTTGTAAATTCTTTAAAAATGACATTAGAGCTAAATTCATCGCAAGTAAAAAAAAAAAAAAAAACACAAGTGGGGAGGTGCACAAACTGTTAAAATAAATGTACTTATATTTTTTGCATTCGTTCCTTTGATTTGATTCTTTTAAAGCAATATTGTAACGTATGGTAAAAATATTAAAAATTTATGAATTTTATGAATTATGTTTTCAGATTGAATGAAATTTAAGAACAATAAGCATTTTTATTTTTTAATCAAGACGTTTTCCAAAAAGGCAAAAAAAATCAAGGGACGTAATTCGTAAAACCTGTGAAATCTGAAATTTTTATATGGTAACTAACACCATCGTGACTACCAACCTTTTGATAGAAGGCCTGTTCAATGGGTGGGGGCTATTTGCTGTCGCCAGTAACTGCAGTACAAACTCGGAGAAATACTTTAATTTGTTTTTACTATTTAAGATTTCTTGATTCGGCTTATTTTTTTATTTGTTTTTTAAATGTTTTGACTGAAATGATTTTAAAAAAAAAAAAAAAAGAAGGTTGCCTTGTCCAAAAATGCAAAGGAAATTGCAAAAAGGAACAAAAATGAACGTATTTTAATTTCCAAAAAGATAAGGATGTATCAGATGCTTATTTGCTATCAAGATGGTAAATTTTATGGTTGTTATTAAGAAGAAAGACCAAAGTATTTTTTCATAATTTTTGGAAATGTTTTAATCCTTTCTAGCACATCGAAATTTTGATTCAAAATCTTGTTTTGTTTACGTCATCGGACCCGGGTTATAATTATTACAAAATACTTTTTTTTTTTTTTTTTTCCGGTGAAAACATTAATTTGGAAATTCTTGCAAAAATCAAATAATTTTGGGATTTTAATGACACTTTCAGGACTTATTCACAAATGAATGAAATTATTTTTGAATATTTTTTTTTTTGTTTTAGAAAATTTTCGTAAAAAATATTTTTTGTTTTTACATTTGTTATAACCCCCACCCCACCCCGATTTAGTTAATTTCATGAAATTTCACTAAATACCTTTCTATTTCCTGAATTTTTGTAGTAGTTAAAAAAGTAGGACTACTAGAAAATTTAAATCACATTTTTTTAAACTTTCACAATTCTAACTGAACATCTGCTCCGAATAGTAAACTAAAAAATGTAACCAAACGATGAAATTAGTTAATTAGAAAAGCTTTTAAATGCTTTTGGTTTGTACTTTGGAATCTTCCAGAACAGCCAATTAACTCCCACTAAGAAATGCACCATTCCTGTCGTGATTTCCACCACCACCATCTTAGAAAATATATAGCAAACATTCATTAGTTAAGCACCTTCAATCTAGCTTGCTGATTGGTCAGTTTCGACCAATCAAATCACCCCCACGCGACAGATCTATTTTGGCGCCAACTCAAAATGAGCCAGTCACGTGATTCACGATCATATATAAACAAAAACTCGAGTGACTCTCTCTCTTACCAGTTTGACTTCCTTGCTACCAAAATGTGACCTTCAAGGACTCTCGTCTTTACCATTGCTCGGTCAGACGTTAAAGAACTTTACAACATTCACGCAAGTACAATTCTCAACTTTTTTAGTCCAACAGACAATTCCAAACACTCAACACGGACTCAACCTTCTAAACTACAGTTTAACAATTAATTTATCTTCATGAGCTCAAGTAAAAATATTAGCTAGTCTAAGAGACACAACTCTGTCTAAACATTCAGTTCACATGCATGTATTTCAAATACTTAATAAATTCAATTGTTACGTTTTGAAAGAATATGTTTTTGAATCATTATTCTCTGTATTTTATTAATTGTTGTGGATGGAAGATTATTGAACACACAATTTTAAGCCTTCTGATCATTCAAACCTTCTGATACTTTCCAACCCCTTCACACATCCGCAACAGTACTATTGTCTGAAGAAATATTTTTTTTCGATTTTAAAGGAATTTTTTTCAATTTTAATTAGTTCAAACCCCTTTAAAATTCTGTAATTGCGCTATTTCCTAGATTTCATATTGTAATTCAGTGGAAACGAAATTTACGAATTCAAAATTGAAAACATTTCATTTTACTATTCTATTTAATTTTTAATATTATTTTTATTTTCTCACTTTAATTGTCCCCCTTTTTTTTTATCTATGATAGCCTAAACATGTCATTATTATGAAAAGGTCATGTGCTTGGATTGAAAACAGAAAGTATGTTTAAAGCTAATTTTTTTTCTTTGTCAGTAATAAAAAAAAACCTTTTTTTTTTGCATATTACGACGTAGAGATTTTTTTTTTTTTATAAACAAAGAAATCAAGATAACTTTACTTACTTCTTTCTGTCTTCTTTCTGTCTTCTTTCCTTTAATTAATGTTCTTTGTGGCAATAAAATAGAGAAACAGAAGAAATCGCCAAATTTTAAATAAACTAATGTTTTTTTTTTTTTTTTCTGATTGAACTTAATTGGTTTACACTTTACAAGTGTTGCAACCGTTTTGGAAAGATCCGAAATCAAGGGAGATAATTAAGAGAAATTGAAGGAAATGTCTACAATAAAAATAAAATTATATTTTTAATTAATAATTAATTATAATTACAATAATTATAGTTAATAACATTTTAAAATAATGTTAATATTAATAATATTAATTAATAGTAACTATATAACAATAATAATTAAATATGTAATTAATGAATTTTATTTAAATTAAAGTAAAAACCGAAAGAACATTTTTATTTCTTTTCAGTAAATTTATTTATTCACTTATTGTATATACTCGCAGACAGGTCTCATTTTTTTTTTACCAAAAATGTCACAAAATATTAGGGGTGCGACCTATTCACTCGACATTGTAAAACAACAGTACCTTGTCATCATGATTTCTGAAGCTGTGGATTCAGTTCTGAATTAATTTTAAAACTGTAACTTGATATCAAAATAGAGATAAACACTTTTTTTCGGTAAATTTATAATATTGTAACACCCGAGCGCTAATATCCCTTCAAATTTTTCCAAAAAAGTCTTATTTCCGTGCAAATGTATATGCTTAACTCAAATCAACAATTAGATATTAAAGAAACCTACCTTTTTGGATGTAATCGACCAGAAAAACATCGAACTTCTTCTCGCTCTTTTTGTCATCCCTTACCGGCTTATTGAGAGACATTCGCCGCTGAACCATTTCGCGCACTTATACAATTTTGGCCTATTTACTCCCTCAACGAAATTAATACGCGCTTTTTTCTTTTTAATTTAAAGTTAACTTTTAACTTTCAAATGTCTGAAAGCAAGTGTAGATTTTACTTAATTTTTTAAGAAGAAAGTTAACTTTCAACTATATGAAAATATCGACAAATAAAAGAATAACAAAGTACTTTCAAATATATGAAAATATCGACAAATAAAAGAATAACAAAGTAATTTTCAAATGTATGAAAATAAGTGATAAGTGTACTTTTTTAAGAAGAAAGTTAACTTTCAAATATATGAAAATATCGACAATTAAAAGAATAACAAAGTACTTTCAAATATATGAAAATATCGATGAAAATACTTATAAATTATAACAAAAAGAACAAAATAAGTAGGACAGTAAAGCATTTTTTTAATATTATACATTGAAAATAAAAAACAATAATTAAATCAATTGTAAGAGGAAGTTAAAAGAATGGAAAAAATGACATTGACAATTTAAAAACAAATGCAATATAGATGTCTATAATGAAGTAGGTCCTGGATACAGTCTGCTCGCCTCTCTCAGGAACTTGTAAAGGCGCTGACTATGTTTAGGGACTGCTTTTAAGAATAAAAAACGAGCAATGTATTGTTTTAAATACAAAGTTCTGTGTCCTGATCTTTTATTAATTACATCCTTAGTCGTTCTCCATAGTCTTTCAACCGTCTGCGTGTGGATAGTTTGATCTGTTGGATCTACAAAGTGTTCAGAATGGTTGATTTGTTTGTGCGTGTACCCGTGTTCTGTTATCTGCACATACGCCGACCAGCAATCACTGTAAATGATTGATCCTGGTCGGATGTGTTGCATAATCAAGGGAACAAGGGTATGGGCATCCCTGGCTTCTCCTTCCCCGCAATCGGACGTAAGTGGTACCATGAAGGTCTTCTTCGAGACTCTTTCGATCCCGCCAAATAGCCAGACCGTTTTCATTAGACGTCCCCGGTTATATTTTCGCCTTGCGATAACTGTTTCGTCGATTTCTACCTCGACACCGGGTCCACCCAACTTCTCCTGCACATTTTCCAGCCAAAACTGGCACACCTCACTGCAGAAGGAGCGCCAGTTCACTGAAGTGACTTTCGTAATGTCCAAGTTTACGAACATTATCCTGTGGCACCAGCTAAGATCAAGGAAATGTGTTACAAAAAGTAGCCCTTTCCACGCAGGCAAGCGTGACTTGTCCAAAAGTGTATTTTTCCTATCACTAACACTGAAGCCACATTCTGTTTTCCGGCTGTTAGGACGATTCGAAATGCTAGGACCGGAGACAGGTTTTCTGCAACGCCATACTTTCTGGTTGGCACGCAAAGAGCAAGGTGAATGGCATCGAGGGCATTCCACGGAGGACGGTAATATTCCGTGTAGTCGAAGAAATTCTACTGAAGCCTCTTCATTCATTCGAAAGCGTTGAATTGCTTCGTACATAGTGATCGAACAATTTGTGCAATTCGACATTTCTGCAGTAGCGTGTAGTGTAGATGAGGATGTGGAGTACAGTATTCGGATGAGCAAATAGATTGGCGTCAACCCGCTGCTGACAGATGTCCGTATCATGACTGGGGACCACAAATCGCGACTTTTTATACACGCAAATGACTCTTAGTTTTTTCAGTTGTTTCAATTTCGCGAGCCTGTGCGAAATTTTTTATTGACCAATCGTAAAATTATAAATTTAATTCAGTGGCTACGAGCTACAGAAAAGATCAATGCAAAGTTTCGCGAGCCTACGCGAAAATTTACTTAGGAAATGGGGTTGGGGTTAGGGTTGCCGTAAAAATTTGCTTATTTTTCTCTTTTCTCAGTTTGTAGGGAGCGACTTAAAAACTGATAAAAGAAAAATTAATCGTTCTCTCACTAACCCCAAAAAGATTACGGCAAAGTTTCACTCTCCCTAACCCCAAAGATAATTAGTCGTTCTGTCCCTAACCTAAGCAGAAGGATTCCTATACGTTCACTCACAGGCATTATTGACATATTCGGCGACTTGGTGCGGCTGCTTACAAGTCTACCTTAAAGTCATAAAGCAGAGAACTCCAAACGAGCTGCTTCGACACCGCCATGTTTCCTAGACGCTGCTGAATCTATGACTGAATGTGTGCATTACGCACCTCACCTGCATTAGTGAAAAGTAATGCCACAACCCTATCGCTTTCTCGGCTTGTGATCACTTTTTCCCCACACGACGTTAAAAAAGACAAGGATTTTTTCGATACCTTATATTTAAATAAATAAAAAAATGAAAACATTTTATTAGTCATTCAATAATTTTCATTAACAAAAATACTTAAAAAATTAATTTTCCACACTTCAAAAAATGTGCAAAGTATATTTTACTAGCAGTAGAGCCCGGCGTTGCCCGGGGATGTAACAGTAAGAAATAGATCAAGTATCGACCATCATTAAAGACTGTAAAATAAAATTGACAAAGATTATTGTTTAAGGTTGACCGACACGCATGTCTTAATTAGGTTTTTTTTTGTTTTTTTTTTACGAATTGGTCAAACCCAAACTCAAACAAAAACATTGTTTTCAATCGTTATGAGTCTACCGATTGAATAGAATTTTATTATAAACAATTGTCTTGTAAATGGAATTTTTA
The DNA here is from genome assembly GCA_903632075.3 of Acanthosepion pharaonis. Lineage (NCBI taxonomy): Eukaryota > Metazoa > Mollusca > Cephalopoda > Sepiida > Sepiidae > Acanthosepion > Acanthosepion pharaonis. The sequence goes on from CAHIKZ030002589.1 coordinate 1,401,655, forward strand.
AAGCATTCTGAATGTAAAATAAAAAAAAAAAAGTTTTGCAAGACAATAAGAAACACTACCTGCTAAAAAAAGTGAAGTTTTGTTGAAATCGGTTGAAAAATGTAGGAAATCCGATCCAATATATAAACGTACAGACAGACAGACAGACAGACACACACACACACACACACAACCTGGGTTTTATAATAAGTATGATTATCAAAACAACCTAAATCTCATTAAATTATATGGAGTTTTACTTTTCTTCATTTATTTTTTGTTAATCCGACCATCCGAATTCGAAACAATAATAAAATAAAAATAAAGAAAGCGTGGTTATACCAATTAAATAATTTGTATTTAGAAACACATGTATATAAATTCAAAAGATTGAAAAAGGAGTAAAAATAGTGTTTATTTGAGTTAAAGATTTTGTGTAGTTGGTCCACAGTAAAAGATGAAGTACGCGTTGGTGAGAAGAAAAAGATACGTAGAAATTTGGTTTGAGGAAAATAGAGTTTTAGTTTTCTCTGATTAGTCAAATATTTCACATGGTGTTGTTAATTTCTAACCAATAAACACTTTGATTTAAACAGTGTGCTGTATCGTGGAATCTTTGGGGCATGCTTGTAAATATTGTCTGTTATTGGGTAGAAAATAAAGTTTGGGCATGTTTTATGGTATGCATGGGAGTATGTAATTGTGTTGGAGATAGGAAGTATTTACAATGAAGTATACCCGGAATTTTTTTTTTAAAATATTCTCCATGGACGTATAATTATAAAATCTATATTCATGTCAGTAGGAGGCACGGCAGAGTAATGGATGGAGGAATCGGAGAGCCGAGTTCGAATTCCAGTCGAATCCATTCACTTACGTGCTAATACCCTTGGAAAAGGTATGAATCCTCTTCTTCTCCCTTAGCTATGGGTAAATTAAATAACCATGGATTCTATAGGCATGGATGGCAACCTACTGCCAAAATCTCTCTCATTTGTCATGTATCGAAAGATACATGATCGCCTAAGCGTGTATTACGCATGCCACATAACTGACTGATATACATGTCAAGTGCTCTTGTTCATTTTCCTAAGTTTTTTGTAAAAACAATATATTTTCCAGAATGTTATAAAAAAGAAGGAATTTTTAATACTAAGTAATAAAATGATTTTAAAAAAATGCATAAATTCTTAAATCTTAATGTTTTATTAAAATCCAATAATTACCTGATTAAAAAAAACAAGTTTTTCGTTTAAAAATGTTCTAAAGAAAACAGAAGCATACAAAAACTTCACTTTCTACTAAGGACGTTTATTCATTTTATAATGACTTCACTTTCTACTAAGGACGTTTATTCATTTTATAATGACTTCACTTTCTACTAAGGACGTTATTTTTATAATGACTGTCGTGAAACCAAGTTCTCAATGTCTCTTGGGTATTTTCCGTTTTCTTTTTTGTTTCAGAAGTAAGGATAAAATGGCCGCCCTCAAGACAGCTTTGCACTGAGTTGGGACTACCAATCCACTTACATGACGTAAGGGCTGCCGAAACACGTCTGTACGTTGTCGTTGAAAAGAGAAAGATTCTGAACTTTAAGGAAGTGGGGTCATAAAATTGAGCCTTTGACCAGAAACACCTTCCGGTTCCTTTATTATTTGCATCATTGGAAAATGAATTTTTCTTCCAATTTTTTTCTTATTTATTATTTTATTTAATAGTTTTATTTAGGTACCTACAAAAATATGATATCTAAGGTTTAAATTGAATTTTTAAAATTCAAATCTTTCTTGACACTTTTATTTTAGTTTTAACAGATTTTATTTAATACTTCCAATAATCAAAATACCTTACTGCATTTCAAAAAATTAATTTAAATTGACTGGGAGTTTTTTTTTTTTTTGTGTTTCTTTTGCTAAAATAGCTGATTAGCACCTTTTTTAGTCATTTTCATCGCAATGTAATTCTCTTTATTAAAAAATCTTCCAAAAATAAAATACACTTTTCTGAAATTTTATTTGAGGAATATTACCTTAGTAAAGTATAATTAATCTTATTTGAAACAAAATTTTAAGTTTATAATATCGTAAAAATGCATTTTTAACCAGACTGTAGTTGTTTATTTAATTTGTTCGCGGGTTTGACAGCTTGATATTTATTGAATGTTGTTCTATGGGAGCTTTAGGCATTAAAAAAGGTAATTGAATTAACGTGAGAGCGTTTTATATATCATTTTTAAGTACTCAGTAATCTTAAAAAGTCAAGAAAATATTCTCCGTAATCTAATATTTATTTAATTTTAAATATTTTTAGCTGTAAATTTACTTTAGTTATCACGCTTATTTTCTGATAATGTCGTGTATGGTCGACCGTATATAGAAAATCGACACATTTATACACAGAAAAAGAATTCAAAATTCTTTTTAAAGTATTTGGGTTTGATCATTTGTAATTTCAATTTATGATTAGTAATTAGTTTTCACTAATAAAACACTCGTAGAAGAGCAAAACATTGTGCGTTGTACAACAACATGACTAAAGTTAATTTTATCACAAATTCAAAGAGAAACATCACGATTTCTACAGAGGGCGGTAATTGCACTGATTCCCATTTAATATACATCGTCCAATGTACCAAACATGACTTGACGTGGGTTGCACAACGGAAAAATTAAATAAAAAATTTAATGAACACAGGTATGATGTCAGGCAAAATGTGACATCAACGGAGCTTGCAGAACATTTTATTACTAACTATGACTATGATTTATATTTATCTTAAGGTGCAGATTCTGAAAAAATATTCAGAATCTACCGACCTGTCGACCCTTAAATGTGTCGGAGTTAACTCCTCCTTCAGTCCGTTAACCCTTTCACCAGGGGTCTCTCTTCCCTGGCTATAAATAGCCGCTGACTCTTCACCTCCCTCTCTTTTTCCTTCAGGATTTCAGCTATCAACCTCGAAATGTCGGCGCTAACAAGGAATAGCGTGGAAACACGCTAAGCACAATACACACACACGCACGCACATACAGAATATTCACACACGCACGCACATACAGAATATTCACACACACTTCGTCCTTTGTACTGTTTCCATGTATTGTAACTTGTTATTAATATATATTTGTATATACATATATTATCGGTCTTGTGTTTTGTTTGCTCTTCTTTGCCTTCTTCTTTGGTCCAACCTTTTTATGTAGTTGGGCCCGGCGGGCAGGAGTATCTGAACCTTACTTGCGTTTCTTCTACGTCTGACTTCTATCAACAACATAACAGCCACGCCCCCTCTACAAATGCATGCGGATGGTTACGTATGCAAATTATTAACTTCCTGGCTCGGGGGAATGAATAGAATGGCAGGAGAGTTCCACAAGATTTATACTAAGCTGTTTGATTAATTCCTCTTAGTAACACATCAACTAACGGAAAATTTTAAGATGAACACGATAACCATCATTTTAAAGTTGCATGCCTTCACGCGGGCGGGGTTTCATTTGTTTTGACGCGTTCATTACCACTACATCCGTTTTTCATTACAAGAAAAGCAACGTTTGTACAAAAATTTATAATTTTTTGCAGATTTATATATTTTTATACTTGAATTTTAAAAAAAAAATATAACTTGGAGAAGACAGACATTCTGTTGAAATATTGTTTAACATTGTCAAATGCTGTCTATCACTCGTCCCTTCAGCCCCTCAGCCTCCGGCGTGTTCCTCTTTGGGTTGAGGCGCCCACTCGGTCTGAACCGAACTCAGGGGTAGCTGGCTGCACGCTCCCTGAGTACTCGTAGATTGTTCGACCGGTCACTGGCCAAGTTCCGCCTGCTGCCCACGTTGTGTTAGTTTTTAGATCCAGTAAGCGGGCTGTTATCCATACGTTCCCGGTCGATCGGGAATGTAGGCGCGGCTGTGAGGGTGGACAGCAGGAAAATTAGTATGTGGCAAACGAGGAAATAATATCTGCAGAAGCCGAACAGCAATGGGTAAAATATTGATGTCTTTTATATAAGAAAACAACAACAGTAGAAAGAGTTTACAGAAAGGATAGAAAAGCAATTAACATAAGAACAGAGGACCACTTCTCTACCAATTTTACCAACAGAGAGAGATGTGTGTGTGTGTGTGATTAACTCGTTCCAAATCAACTTGGGAGGATATGTGACTCGTAATTCCAGCCCTACGTGGAAGTGTAGCTTTTCAGTTGGTTGTCGTAAGTAACAAACGTTAAGTTTCAGCGACTTTTCAATGCGACTGCTACAACGACGATGATATTTCTTGAAGTCCTTATCTCTGACTCGCCACTGGACTGACTCACTTCAACGACAGTCTCTCTCTCTCTCTCTCTCTCTCTCTCTCTCTCTCTCAACGTCACTCTCGTCTAACGCCCAAGTCTCCCCAACTCAGCAAAACTCGCGTTTATATAGCAAACCGAAAGTTATAAGCCAGGTTGTTCACGCGCTTAACACGAGTGTCGCCATAAGCAAAGTTTAAATTCAGATCTATTTCAAATCTCTTAGTGGATAAAATTAATTAATTCAATGTTCGTTTCAATTGTCTTTTCGATGACCAAATTCAGCGGATACAACTTATGTTTAGATCAGATTTCGCTAGCGGTAAACATACACTGATCTTATCTCCCCGGTCCAATTTACTTCAATATGTTTTTATCAAAAATATTTTCGTCTATTTTTTTTTTAATGACCCAAATTAAACATCGCCTCCTTCCCTTTTGCATTTGTTTATAAACAAGTCCTCGCCAACCCGATTTGAAATTTATTCTTTATCCATCAACCGTCTCAGTTTTCATATATCATTGTTCTAGATTATTTGCTATTAATAGCGCTGACACAGTTTGTAACTTTCACGAAAGATCGTGTTTTCCATCTTCAATCAATAAACGTTATATTTGCGTGTGTGCATTAATGTGCGTCAACCTCTCTCTGTTACAACTGTGTTTTTCTTTTTTAATCTTTTCTTAAATCATTTTGTTTGTTAATAACTAGTTTTCACTTAATAATAATATCACCTAACCGGTACGAATTAATTTTTGGAGGATAATAATGATTTGCTGGTACAAGTCTGGAGAGAGAAGAGGTGGATTCATGCCTTTCCCAAGGTTATTTGCGCATAAGTGAATATAATAAACTGAGGTTGAAACTCTGCTTTTCAAGTTCCAATTCTGAACTGTTATCTATTACACCAGGTGCCCATTCAAGCATCTGGTATTCTCAAGCGATCACCCATCTAGGTACCGACCAAGGTCAACGTTGCTTAACTTCAGTGATTGTATGAGAATCGGTATTTCAACATGATATGGTTGTAAACCTTGTTTTATTTAGAATAAAAGTTTAAATTTAAAAATCACTGAACATGACAAAATTGTACAAAATTTTAAAAATAAAAGTAGTCACATTACATCTATTATTTTGACAACGTTCCACAGAGAAACAAATTGGAAACGATTATAATTCTAACATGTTTCGTCTTTGTTAAAGCTTCATCAGAGAATGATATGGAGAAGAAAGAAAAAATTCTGGTATTTTAAATTTTTGTTTGTTTTTTATTGGTTAAGCAGACTTCATGTGCATTTTGTTTTGTAAAGCAGTGTTTGTGTGTAAATTTATGTGTGTAAGTCTATCATGATTCTAGTTTGTCTGTGTGGGATTCGGATGATAATGTATATTCATTTGTGTGTGTGTAGCCATTTTTATTTATGCATGGTGGTTGTCTCCATGTTGATTTGGGGACGATTTACATAACACCATTTGTCGTGGTGGTTTTAGTTTAGGTAGACATATTTTAGATTCTTTAAGTATAGATTTTATAAAAGTTGGTGATGTAATATAGTATTTTTATACACACTCCATGCATAAATATAAATGCCTACAAGACACAAAGACAAAATGCATATGTAGTCTGCTTAACCAATGGAAAACAAACACAAGAATTAAAAATACCAGAATTTTTCTCATTTCATTCTTTGATGAATCTTTATTTGTTCCTTATACTATTAGTCTGTCAGATCCCAATTTATTTCCATTTATATATGATCAGCTATGCCCGATTTCAATGTCACTCACCTGGCAGCTTTTCAATGTACCCTCACTGTATATTTTAGTGGGTGAATAGTCTGTTCTTTGTTTTTTGCCACACATACATGGCATTAAATACACACAGATCTTGATCATCTTTTCTTCCAAGGATGTGTGGGACTTGGCTAGTGAGAGATATCTTCAAAGAATTGAAGTGTTTTTGAATAGCATCCAGATATTGTCTGAACATTTGAATATTTTCAGGTGTATTACTTATGTATCGCAGAATTTATGTCAATATTCTTCATTATTCTATTATTCTTTGTTTCAGGTAATAGCAAAAGAAGTGCCTTTAGTAGAAAAACTATATGGAAAAAGAAAGAAATTAAATACTCTAATAGACTTTAAGTTTGGATTTGGGAAACATACAGAGAGGAATATGCATGGATAAAATAAAGAAATAATCTTCAGCATGGCTCCACAAATTTAAATATAATAGCATTAAATTTCTTTCAAATTGAAAGAAATGAATTACAAAGATTCGTTGCACAACTTCTTTATGATACAACCAAATCAACTGCATTAGTATAGAAGAAACCGAATGCATCTACATGTGAAGATGGATCATGTATTTACATTGTTTTATGTATGTGTAATTTCATAGCAGCTGATAGAGGAAAGATTGTATTATTGATACTACTGCTAAAATCTGAGTTGACAAGTAACTTGATTTTGTATGTTTTTCTAGTGTCAAAATTACTAATCATTTTTTGTAATATATTATACTCAAATAAATGTGCAAAAATGTTAGTAATTAAGGTTTGAGAATTTCAGTTTGTACAATGAATGACTGATTGACCCTGGTCAAAGGTAAACTGAAAAACTAATTCTGTGAACAAATATGATCGCTTTTATAACTGAAACATCAGCTCCAGAAAAAAAAACAAAAAATGAGATTTTATGAAACTAATAAGTTTATTGGTTAATAAATATTTTCCAATTTTTTAAATATCTATATTAAAGATGGAAAATAGTATCAATCATTTTCTGAAGTGATACTACAAAATTTCATAGTAGAGTATATAGTCATCTAAAATTTCATAGGTCTTTGCACTTTTACTAATAATGTCGCTGATTGGTTTATATGAATATAGAAATTCAAATTTGGAGCTGACAAAAGGCACAAAAATGAGTCAATTTTTGTGTGAGCTGGGTTTTATATATATATAAAAAAAAAAAACAAGTTTCCAGTGACAGTACTTAAACATACAGCATTTTTCTACAATTCTATAGCAGGGTTTCACATATATTACAGAGTAAATATTCTTAGCAATATTCATAAAGTGATCATTTACTAAATGTAAATTCACACTAGAAAAAAAATCTTACCACAATTCTTTATGTGTAGATTGCTAGGGAGTATCAGATGCAAATAAAAAAAAAAAAAAAAGCAGAGAAACTCCAAACAAAAAAGTTTATTTTCATGTATAAAATGCACTTGATCTTAGACAAAAACCCCCAAAAAACCCAAGACATTTTGTTTACTTTTGTGATTCATAAACATTACAAAAAACACTGGTAATTGGGGATTTGTAAAAATAATTAATTTGAAACAGTCATTAATTGCCTTCCAATAAATTTTTTCATGATTTTTATTTTGAAATTATACATATTTTTTTATTGCAAATAATACTTTTACCTTTGAATGATTTCAAAACTCACATAGGCATTTTGACTCAACAAAATCCAGAAAATGTATGGAACCATATGAAACACTATGAAAGATTTATCTCTCTTTGTTGAAATACATCATTAGGTAGATACTATCTCTGCAATAAACAAATTTGACTTAATTTTGTCCATTTTGAGTCTGGGGAAAAAAATGAGATAGAGGTCTGAAGTATAAAACACAGCAGACATTTGGACATGATTTAGAATGAAAAAACCATTGATTTATACACACAGAATTACAATAATTTAAAAATTGACAACTGTCTTGAAGTCTTTTTCAAAATTTTATTTGACAAGGCTAAAAAAAATAACTATTCAAAATATGATTCTAGTATGTCAATGATATTTTAGCTGACAATACAGGTTGAGTATTCTTTATATGAAATTCCAAAACCCAAAAGTTTTTCAGGTGCTGACACAACTTGCCACAAATGAAAAATTTCAGAAAACAAAATGGCTACCCATAGCGTGATTATTGCATTGCAGTACTACAAATAAAATGCTGACTTTTTTCAGTTTTCATTACATTTAACTGTAATCAGAATCCATGTTTTGTATTATAACATTTTAATCAAACCATGACATCGTTGGTAGAGACTGATAATTTACGAAATTTTCCTTCAAGCACTCAGTGATGTCATTGATGATGTACCTTCTCTCTTCAATTTCTCACACCTGATCTAGAAGTAGAATTTGGTGTTGCATTTATATATCTTTTGTAAGTAATCATAATGTTTTTTGTACACGTACAGAAAGTACAAATCATTTTTACATGAAATCTTATTTTACCACTTAAAATCCATCTGACCATTACATGACTAGTGTCATTACATGTATGTACACAAATTTATTAAATTTTATATAAAACTACCTTCAGGGTATATGTATAAGCTGTGTTATAAAATGTAAAGGGAGATCATGTTTATGCTTGGGTTCCATTCCAACGCTGCCCCATTTTATAGATGCTATATACAAATTAAATAGCCTGTATTCCAAAATTTAAAAAAAAAAATCTAAAATACAAAGCAATTTTGGTCCCTAGAATTTTGGGTAAAGGATACTCAAGTTGTATTAAATACAAAAAATTTGTTAAATAATTTTCTCATTTGGGATTTACTCAGCTGTCACCTTGTACACAGAAAGAAATAAAACTGTCAGTGGTTGAATTTTTCAGTTTTGCGTGCTTTTTCGGTCTTCAGCTCAATCTCAGTTTAACTTTTAGTGTGGGTCATTGATTTATTCAACTGTGAACACTATCGTAAAAATAAAAATCAATTTTCTTTTCATATTTACTAAAGGTTTTGGCACGGATATTTTTCTACTTTCTCCTACATCGCCACATCCATGTTATATAAGAGGTGGTGAGAGAGAGTACAATGTTTATTTGTTCATAAACATATTGAGGTTAATAATATTATTTTAACATGCAAAATTTGCTTTCCATATTCATCTGAATACAGTGAGAAGCTAAAAAGATCCCAGCCCTAAACTTTCCCAAATTTAAATGACACAACATTGGGATGAGAGCTGTCAGTAAATCTGATACACATGTTAAAAAAATATTGCAAAGACCATCAGCATTACCTCCAGAAATGTATTATTGCATACATTAAAAGATCTGACTATATTTCTGAAATGAGGTATTGTAACTATTTACACTATTTAATCGAAACTGAGATATCCAAAAGGAAAGTCATGGCAAATGAAATTAAAACAATCTACTCCCATGGACTAAATGAAGGGTTTAGCTTGAAATTCTAACGTATATCACCTGAAGAAGGTTGGAGCATATAACGTCTGAAATATCATGAATATGGCAATAAAGATGAGGACAACAGCCTAAATGATGTAAATAATGTAAATCATTGTATCTGAATAATTTTTATCTTGTTCTGGGAATTGTGAGTGTTTGCATCATATTTATTCTGTTAAAACAAAAACCTGAAAGTTAAATATGTTGCTATGAACATGAATTCCTATTTCAAAGAATATTTGTTTGCAAGGAAATACTGTTTGTCTTTCTGACCTTACAACATCAAGAATAATTAAATTATTATAAATTATTGGAGGAATGTAGTGCATCATTAACTATATTTACACTATTTATTCAGAATACTGCTCTCATCTTTGTTGCTTTTATCACAACATTTCGGCTGTTGTACCCTCCAGTCTTCTTCAGGTGTATATCAATCAGGGTAACTTACGGGGAATTCTGAACTGAACTATGACATTGGCCTAGTGAATAAAAGCATTGATTTTTGAATTTGGTGACATAGTGGTTGTGAGTTTGATTTCTGAGTCAGGCAGTGTGTACTATCACTCAGTGGAAACAGGCAGGCAATAACTAAACATTACTAAATAAAAATAAGATCTACACGATATCCCTAGACATAAGCAGTGAAATGAAAATAGTCTACTCCCATAAATTAAATAAAGGTTTTAGTTCAGAATTCCTTGTAGGTAACTAAGATCAATATATATCTGAGTAAGACCCAGAGGACATAACAGTCAAAACGTGAAAACAAAAACAAAGATGAAGACAATATTCCAAATATAAATAGTGTAAATAATTCCTCATTCCAGAAATTCTGACAAAAATTATCTTTAATTTTATTACTAACTTTCACAGGTGATTTTCTTCTAAGGATGTATATTGAACATATGTAGAGAGATCCTTCTAGTGTTTGTTGGAGGAATGTAGTACAACTTTGACTTTGTTACTAACTTTCACAGCAGGTCTTCTTTTAAGGATGATACTGTATATTCAATAAATGTACAGAGACCCTTCTAGTGTTTCCATCTTGATTTTAAAACAGGAACTCTGGTACTTGGTAAAACTATTGATTGATCCACAGAGATTAGAAGAAAGGTGCTTTTCAGTTGGTAACTGTATAAAAATGCTGAACCACACACTTAACAAGAAACTGGTTTCTTTTCTGTGTGAATTTGCATGTGATTTTTTAAACTGGATCTCCTTGAAAATGCTGAGTCACATATTTCACATGAAAATGGTTTCTCTCCGGTGTGTGTACGCATATGATTTCTTAATGTAGAACATGCTGAGAATGCAGACCCGCACATCTGACAAGAAAATGGTTTCTCCCCTGTGTGTATTCGCATATGTTTTCTTAAACTGGAACTCAATGAAAATGCTGATCCACACACTTCACAAGAAAATGGTTTTTCACCCGTGTGTATTCGCATATGTTTTTTTAAGTATGACTTTTCTGAAAATGATGATTCACACACTTGACAAGAAAATGGTTTCTCTCCAGTGTGTACTCGGATGTGATTTTTTAATTGAGAGTTGTCTGAAAATGCTGAACCACATACTTGACAAGAAAATGGTTTCTCTCCTGTATGTATCCGCATGTGGATTTTTAAATTAGAACTTGCTGAAAATGCTGATCCACACACCTCACAAGAGAATGGTTTCTCTCCAGTGTGTATACGCATGTGGTTTTTTAAACAAGAATGTACTGAAAATGCTGATCCACACACTTGACAAAGAAATGGCTTCTCTCCAGTATGTATTCGCATGTGTCTTTTTAAAGTGGACCGCAATGAAAATGCGGATCCACACACTTGACAAGAATATGGTTTCTCTCCAGTGTGTATTCGGATATGATCTTTTAAACTGGAGCGGTCCGAAAATGCAGAGTCACACACTTCACAAGAAAATGGTTTCTCTCCAGTGTGCATTCGCAAGTGTTTTTTTAAAGTAGAACCCACGGAAAATGCTGATCCGCACACCTGACAAGAAAATGGTTTCTCTCCAGTGTGTATTCTTATGTGATTTTTTAAGTGGGAATGCACTGAAAATGCTGATCCACATATATGACAAGAAAATGGTTTCTCTTGTGTGTGTATTCGCATATGCCTCTTTAAACTGGACCTTTCTGAAAATGCTGATCCACACACTTGACAAGGAAATGGTTTCTCTCCAGTGTGTATTCTCATGTGATTTTTAAGATTGGAACTTTTGGAAAATGTTGATCCACATACATGGCATGAAAATGGCTTCTCTTCAGTCTGTGGTAGCATGTCTTTTTTATGGGGTGAACTTTCTGAAAATGCTGATCCACATGCTTTGCCAGAATTAGATTTCTCATCTATATTTATTTGCAGGTGCTTTTCTTCCATGGTTTATCTCACATATGTATAATCAAGGTTCTTTTTAAAGTGGAATTATCCAAAAATCCTGATCTACCATATTCACAAAAATGTTTTTGCATGTGTCTTTTTATGTTCAACATATGTGAAAATACTGATTTACAACATTTCAGGAGTTGCTCTCCAGCATGTCTTTGGGGTGGGGGTGCACTTTGAAATGTGAATTTAGTAAAAATGCTGATATAAAAACTGTTCTAGAATGAAGTATTTCTCTTCTGTACACATATATATGGTTATTTAAATATGAACATTGTGAAAATGCATATCTACACACTTTCGAAGAATGTGATTTTTTTTTGGAGGAGTTTGCTTGTGTCTTTTTAAAATGATCCTTGACTGCTCTTGATGTCTGTGAATAAAGAAAAGGTATTATGAAAGAAAATAATAAACTCAAATATTATTTGAAATTATTAAATTACACTAAGTAATATGAAAGATAACTTAAATACACTAATTCTTACTTCTGCTTTATTTTCTTTTCGAAGCTAAAAGACATTTAAACAAACATGAATGTAGTGACACAGACAAAATGGACTTGCCCTATTATGCATAGCATCAAGCAACTACTAATAAGTCAGTCAATCATGGCACAGGGGAAGAACTTTTATGTCACAGACAATATGACATCACTGATAGGATGAACTGGATTTTGTGGAAACATGGATTCATTGTTTTGCTGGACAGGCACAGTCCACAAAGTTAAAAGACCACAAAGTTGCAGATGGGGAGAATATGATAACCAATTTCTTCTTAGCTTTGGCAGGATGTGAGACCATCAGAAAGATCTCTGTCATGGCATATCTCAGAGAATTGGAAGATTTGACCATTTCACAATTTTCATACATTAATAAAGAGAAATTTGTGTCTAAAAAAGAAGTTGGTTATTGCCAAGAGGACAAAGTTTCTTACAAACAAACAAGAGCCAAATAAATCAATAATACACAAGGCATGAGAGGCTTCCAGATTCTGTAAGTTTGAAAAACTTGGCACTGGAGAAATGACCATCAAAATGAAATGTGAAGGAAAGATGAATTGATACAGTTGAAATTAATTGAAGGTATGTGTGATGGTTTGTACAAATACACAATTATGGAATGGTTACAACTGACTAAAATGTCCTTGGATGCATCTATTAGAGTTTCTGTAACAATTAGTGTTAACTGAGAAATTCAATATATCCAAGAGTAATGACAAAGCATACTGCATATCAAATTACCTTCTATGATAAAAAGCATGAACAAGACAAGACAAAATAACCAGCTTTAGGAGAAGTATGCTGGAATTGTGAAAAGAAAAAACATTTCCAGTCTGTGTGCAAGTGTAAAAGGAAAATAGAAAAGGTAGAACATTTAAAGCCCTCAAGAAAATACAGCTGTATTTGTAATACAAAGACAAAGATAAAAAATTAAATTGAATGGTATAACTTTTTCTAGGAGTGAAGTCATACTAATCCAAATAAATGTCTGGGAACAAACGGGGAAAAACCAAATTAAAGAAAATTTGGCTTTAACTAAGACAGTTTGATTCTTATTAAAATGTTAGGTTGTTTTGAAGGAACTTTTAAGACCAACACACACTTTGAAATTATTCTCATCACGGTAGTGAAATGTGAAAGAAGTCATGGACTCATGAGAATAGATGGCTTGAAAGTAGATACAACCAAATTAATTAATAATGTGAATTTGGTACGTAATGGAGATTTAAGGATATGTGGGGATTACAAAATAGGAGTAAACCACAAAATATACTCCAATTTGTTCCCTATTCTTAACATTTAAACTGCTATTCACAAGGTGTTGGAAATTAAATACTTTGCTAACATTGACCTCAAATCTGCCAATAACCAATTAAAAACTGATGAAAAATTTAAAGAGGTCACAACAATTAAGTCTCCAATAGGCTTATTCAGATGGATGTGTATGCCTTATGGTGTAAAAACAGCAAGAGCTATTTTTCAAAGAGCCATTGAAAATGTATTAACTTGTGGTGTTAAGAATATTATCATTTATAAAGAGAAATATATATTGGTGCTATCAGTAGAGAAGTGCTAAAACAAAAAATGGATTATGTTTGAAACAAATCAAAAGCTGCTGGGAAAACCATAAACAAAGGTAAATGTGTGTTAAATTGTGACACAATAACATATCTGGGATACCAGATTTCCAAAGACAAAATTTCACCAGGCACAAATTTGCTAAAGAAAATAGTAGAGGTACCTACACCTACAAATAAAAAAGAATTGAAATCTTTTTTAAGGTTAGTCAGATTTTACAGCAGATATTTGCAAAAGTATAGTGAACTGATAGAAGAGTTACAAAAAAAAAAAAGCAACAAATTTAAATGAACTCAATGGCAGAAATAGACATTTGAAAATTTAAAGAAAGAACTTACAAAAAACCCATTGTAAAAATTTTTTACCCTAAAAAGAAGTGACTTTAACTATGGACACAAGCAAGCATGCCCTATCAGTGATTCTGTCTCAAGAAGGCCATCTATTAATTTAAAACTTGTTAACTATAGTGAAAGTTCTTGGTCATTTATAGGAATCCCAGGATCTGAGTCTGCACCTGAGGAACTACTGTCATGTATCATGTGATCTTCTTCAAGACAATAGATGTCTTATACTGTGTTAGTAGTATGTCTGAAGAGCTACTTTGTAATTGGTAACATGCATTGCAAACATAGATTCATAATGCTTTAGATCAACAATCTAATAGAGTTTATTATTTATTTTTGTCAATTCTCAATAACAAAGAACAAAATTCTCAAGAACAAGAACAAAATTCACTTGCATTAATTTAAGCTTTATTAAAATTCTAATCATCACTTTTTTAAAACAAGAAACATTGCTGAGGAGTGAAGGTAGTTAAAATTATAGTGTCAACCAAAATATCATTTTTGACACAACATTTTTTGTGGGCATGAAGATGAAAGATTGCCATATTGTCTGTAGTAACTTCAAGCCTTAATTCAAAAATATATGGATAAAGACAGTTAATTAGGGAACTGACAACTCATGAAGATCAGCTAACAAATTATCAGAAACCTGCAAGTGATTTCTATTTGAACAGTTTAGCAGGATATTGTAGCATACCGAAAATAATTGTTCAAAAACAGTTATTCAAAAAAAATATTTATTCGAATTGTAAATTGTTTGAATGAAAATTAATTGAAAGGAAAATTATACTAAATGGTAATCAAAAATACCCATGTTTGAAATAAATATGTAGTCTTGCTTTGAGAGTCAATGTTGATTTACCTCAAACTAATAATGCCCTTGAAGGATGGCATAGGGCTTTTTTGCAGCAAGTGTTATCCCATCATCCTTCAATATGGAAATTCTTAGACACTCTTGAAAGAGAAGAGGACTTGCAAGAAATTCATATTGCAAAAAAGCAGGTTGCCAAAATATCAAGAGCACCAAGTAATACCACAACATAGACAGAAAACTTAAAAAAATAGTGGCATTCTTTAATGTGTACTCTTCAGTAACTGATTATTTGCATGCAGTGTCATAAAACATAAGGTTATAAGGACTTTTTCTTACTAAATTATTTTAGTTACAATAATGTTTCTCAAATAATTATCATTTTGGTATTTCCTCTTTTAATTTTTAAATTTTTATTGTAATAAAGAATTTATTATTTAGTATAATTATCCTTTCAGTTAATTTTTATTCAAACAATTTACAATTCAAATAAATGTTTTTCAAACAATGTTCATATAATTATATTGAAGGCACCCAAAGATCATGTCACCATATTTTCTAAAGTATATGTGTAAAATTTAGTATACATAACACTTACTTGTAATATGGTACACAGATATTCAGTATTTGTTTTTTTTTTTGTTTTTTTTTGAATGGTTTGTTTTTTATGGCTTATCAATGCTTTGCAGATTATTTAAAGCCAGAATATATTTTTATATTATGAGAATTGGAGTGGGGGAGATAATAATGGGTTAGGGATACAAGTTTTACTAATTAACTCATAGCTGGTTGGGAGAAAAGGTGGATTCATACTTTTCCCTTGGGTATTTGTATACAAGTGAATATAACAAAACCAATGAGAAATTTAAATCATCTGATTAACAATTCAAAGCCATTATCCATTATATCATCCACAAATCCAAGTATACAGCACCTGGTATTCACAAACAGTCACTCATTTAGTTAGTGACCAGGCTCAATGTTGTTTAACTTCAGTGATCGTACGGAGACTGCTGTTTCAACCTGATATGGCCATAAGCTGATATTTAGCTGTGTCTATAGATTTTTATTGGTGTACTATAAAAAGGATTGTCTGTTACAAGTTGAGAAGTCCAGATTACAAAGTAAAATCATCTAAATGCTCTTGTGTATCAACATAAGTTTTTTTTAAATTGGTATCATCCTATGTAAGGCAGTAAAGCCACTAAGACATAAGGGGTTACAGGGTGTGGAAGAATTAGGAACAGAAACATCAATAATGAGCAGGAAGAGTAATCAGGAGGACAGTAGATAGCAATTGACATTGCATTTAAATTTTTACAGAATAAAGTTGTCATTATAATAATGATGGAAAGATTGGATGCAATGAAATAATTTATGGGTTCATAACTGACCTTAAAAATATTTCCACAAAATTTTCTAATTCATTTTCATGAATAGACTTATGTCACTCATGAGTAAGTGCAAAAATTTCCATTAAATTTTGTGTAAAAAAAAAAAAAAAAAAAAAAAAAAAATCAGGGTTGGTTTTTCATGTTAAAGTGTGCATGATCTTTGGACACATTCCAAAAGTTTTATGACATTAGTAAAAGAAAGGAATAAAAAAGTAAAAGTAAATTAACATTCACATTAATAACTTCAGCTTTTTTCTTTTAAATTTTCATATGAAAATAATTAATAACACCTTGTCAGATGCAGTGAAATATTTGGACATCAGTAGTTAATAAAATTGTCAAATATCTAATTGTTTGAGTAAAATTATCACCTATTTTTTAAACTCTTCTTTTTCATTCCTTTTGATAGTGTAAGTAATTCAAAATTGCTTATTCAAATTTTTGTGAAGTTGAAGCTATTGTGTAAGCTATAACATTTTTTTTTATTTTGCAAATAAAACAGTTTGTTTCCCTAATTATTTCAGAGGAAATTTTCTTTCTTTTATGAAGATTACCCTCACTTGGTCCACTAGGATGAATTTTATTTTTACTTTTAACTAAATATATGGCATTGTTTTATGTATGTATCTAGAGTTATGAGAATGTTTTATTTTCCAATATATATATAAATTGATGATTTATTCTCCAAGCAGTAAAGAGTTTAATTTCTCAAAATTTCATAAAATTAAATTTAGTTGTGTGTAGGGGAGGCGGGGAGTAACAGATGTAAAAAATGTTTTGACCAAGATTTTTTGAAAAAGAAACATTTCTAAAACAATTTCATTCATTTGTGAATAAGTTCTAAAAGTTTCATTAAAATCTGACAACTATTTGATTTTTGCAAGCGTTTCCAAATCAATATGTATTTTTTTCATTTTGAATGTGATAAATAATAAAAAAAAAAAAAAGGATCAAAAAATATAATTTAATTTTAATAATAAAAAAAATCCTTTGGTTTTTTTCTCTCCAACAAAGATTTTGGCGATAAAACTTTTTTAAGTTTGGGGCATTTTTTCATTGTGGTATACTAATTTTCTGCGGATCAGTGGAAGTAACTTACATGTACAAGAAAGTTACTACGTCAATAAAAACTTTATAGTTTATTCAAGCCCTTAATTTGATATATATATATATATATATATATATATATATATATATATTCGTACATACAATCTCCGTGGTTTGTTTACGCTTTGTCGGAAACTTCGTCTTTAAGGTTTTGTTCTTCACATAAAGTCGGGTTTTTATGAAATACTAGGACTCCCTAATTATGAAATATTTCGAATACGTGATCGGAGCGTTGTCAGAAAACATTTTCTTTTTTTTTTTATGTTGGGTTGGTTTCGTTTACATAAAAACATATACTGAATTTCTATAGCAAACAGTACAGGCCCGTGAACTCGTGAAATACCCGACAAAAACAGATCTTTTTTGTACATTAATATTTAATGCCTTATTTTGACATTAAAATTTTAATTAAAAGCTCCTTGAATTTTCAATGTTAATTTTTATGGTACTTTTATTTATGAGACTAGGATTTTGTCCACTTTTTTTTGTGTCAAGAAGCGGTTGGGGTTTTTGTCTTGGATTCATCTTCTCTAGCATGTTGTTTATTTCAATTTCCAAACAAATAAATCAGGATACTTACTTTTTGCTGTCTTCTTTTGTTTGATTCGTGTTCTTTCTGGTGATGGAATAGAAAACAGGGAAAAAATCACAAAATTTAAAATAAACTAACTAATATAAATGCTTTTTGCTTTTTAATTTTTAATTTGTTTGCGAACGCTGCACTGTTTTCTAAAGAGCGGAAGTCAAGGGAGGTAATTCAGAAAAACGAAAAACGTGTTAGTTTTTTTTTCTTTTTAGTTAAAAAAAATAAAAAATAAAATAAAATCCACTCATTCATTGGTATTGTTATTTTTTCAAAATAGTCACTTTTCAGTAATTTATTGAATATGTAAACTTTCTAAAACCGGGAATGCACTTTTGTTGTTCCAACCTCCCTAAGGAAAGGAGACAAGTCGGATATGCCGTGAATGAAGGAAGCAGCATTTGGCATACGAGTCTCACAAAAATTGAAAAAAAAGTAGGATGTATTTTTTCAGTGCTCCCACCGTGTTACCGAATGTGACACAAGGTCAGTTTAAAGTAGGTTTAAAAAAAAATGGCAATACCGTGGAAAAATTGCTTCCAAAGGAGAGGTACTGCTTGGCGTTGGGCAGGGAGGAGGAGGAGATGGCCCCTTGGGGCTTTAGCTACTAATACAGTGTAACCCGGATATAAGAGAGTTGTCGGGACCGGAGAAGTCTCTTATATCTGGGTGTGGTCTATTTTGTTTACATTAACACAGGCTCTAATTTGGGACCAGAGAAAATCTCTCTTATATCCGGGTTTCTTATATCCAGGTTACACTGTAGTGTAATACTATGAAACTTTCCCAGCAAAAGTGCCAGGGAAGTATTGTTATACTGAGTATGTCTAAGATAAGTAAATCCTTATTTGAGAATCAGAAATGA
Organism: Acanthosepion pharaonis; assembly: GCA_903632075.3. Taxonomy (NCBI): domain Eukaryota; kingdom Metazoa; phylum Mollusca; class Cephalopoda; order Sepiida; family Sepiidae; genus Acanthosepion; species Acanthosepion pharaonis. The sequence continues at coordinate 1,420,735 of CAHIKZ030002589.1, forward strand.
TGAAATGTAATATAGACTAACTCGAAAGATGCGAGTTTTGCCTGAGATAGTAGATCTCAGGTAAAACTCGCATCGTAATAATTATTTATATATGTTGTTAATGTTACAAAATGACAGTCTAAGTGTTCTGATAAAATGCAATTAAAAAAATTAATATTAAATTATGTTATAAAATAAAATAAGACATATCTTGGCTGATTTGCAGGCTAATAAACTAACATACTCAAGAGCGAGAGCCGGCTGTGAACAGGACAAGGCCCCGTCACAAAATGACTATTATAAATCGTTTACGCATATGCCCAACGCACGAGTTCCGGTTGAAAAATAAAATAATATTTTAAAGTGTTTCTATTTTTCGACCAATAAAAATGCTTCCCTCCTAATTATACTCGCGTCGTTTTACGAGCTTGTTAAGCCATAAAAAAACACCATAAAAGGGGTCACACGGGGAAGTACAAGGGCACTCAACAGGAGACCAGGGAAGAGACCTGTCACGGTCAGTCTGAGCGGTCAGCAGGAGGATCGCCACGCCAACCAGCGAGAATTACTATGAGAGATGAACCCAGGTCGGCAAGGTAGCTGTCCCAAAACCACACGTTCATATTGAAATAAATCACGTAAATCTATTTCTGCTGTTGTCATATTTCTTTCTTGCAACCATACGCTTGTCTATAACAATTATAATACTTATACTACTACTATTACTAGAAAAACAACAATAATAACATTTCTTCAAATAACTACACTTTTTGTACAACTGCTTCAGACATTTTCAAACATATCTGATCTATATTGATCTTTAACTTTGTCGAAGTTAACTCCTCCTTAATTTCCTAATTTCAGAAATTGATTTTAGGGGACGCTCTTCAGTTCTATAAATACTTGGCAATATCTCTCCTGCCCTCTTCTTTCCTTCTTACTTTTTAATTAACATGTAAATGTCTCATGGAGCTTTACGTTTTTCCCTTTGGGGGAAACGCCATGAACAATACATATTACACATACACACGTACGTACGTACGCACACACACTCATTCACACATAGACCAAAAGTTTACACATTTAATTTGTACACACACACACTATGTCTTTGTAACTTGTAACCTTTGTTTGTTAATACATTGTTATTTGTCTGTACATATATATCGGTCCTTGTTGCTTCATTACATTTCTTTATGGCGTAAATAAAAAAATCTGCCATGTTTGTTGTGGGTCATTTCAGGAGACACATGTGTTCCTCTCACAACACATACACCGGCCCAAAATAACTTTTCCCCTGGCAATGAAAGTAAAAATTCACAACCCTCTGTTATAAAACATTTGTCAAAAATCAGGGAATCATCCAACCGAAATGAAATTTTCAGGGTTTATTCAGGAATGAATTAACATTTTACTGAATAGTTTTTATTATTATTATTATTATTATTAAAATATTTAAATATCTTTTGGGGTACGTTTCTCCACATCCTTTTTGATATCACATGTATACTTTCTAATTTTTTTGGTGGAGGGGTTTTCCAAATTTTTTATAGTGTTCTATTAAAAGAAATCCCTGGAGATATTACTTCAGTAAGAAATTTATGCAGTATAAAGTGTGAACATACAGCCCGCATCTTCATGAAATACAAGTCGATAAAACTCAAAAAATAATATTTTTGAGAACTGCCCTACACACAAGCCACTAGTAGCTTGCTGACAGGGAGGGGGGTTGATGCTAATATCAGTAATTCGCCAGTGGTAACATTGCTGAGATGAACACACCAGCTGTCCAACAGCAGTAAATACTAGTAGCATACCACCAAGTGGAAGATTGTTAGCTTGTGTGTAGGGTGGTGCTTTCATAATTTAAGAAAACATATTATTTTCTTTCAGGATTATAAAAATTTTATGGACAACATAAAAATGTAATCGAGATAAATGATGTCCTGTCATGTTGGGTTGACTCAGATAATACGTGAGCTATGGAAGAAATGTTTATTCTTCCATTTTATTTTCCCCATTATTGGCATTATTATATACATGATATAATAACGCCTTATTTCACAGATGGAATGGAATGGCTGAAAGAAAAGGAATGACAAAACACGCTTTGTTCTTGGAGAGAGTTTTATAATGCTAAGTCAGAGACAAAATTATATATACATATTTACATTTGTCCAACACAGAGAAAATATAACACATATACATACGAAAAGGAGATGAAAAAAGGAGACGCTTACATGTAATAATTCCTAACAAGAATTAGGTCTGCTAGAGATTCTTCTGTGTTTCTGGAGAATCCATATTAAGAATTTGGATTTAAGTGGGTGGTATTCATCTGCTATGTCACTAGCAAAGACATATTCTGCAAATGGAGTGTTCTGGGTTTTTCTCAACATGGGGTGTGCAAGTCGGAGATATATTTCCAGAGGAAAATAGCACCATCTGGCAGCTGGTTTGGGAGGAAAATTTAGCCTCCACCCAAGTGAGGCAAGGGCGTTGTTTGTGCTAAAAAAATAGTTGGTCAGTTTGAGTCCTGGAAGCTGACTAAAGTACTGTCACTTTTGTATCCCCACAAAGGTATCACTTGGATGCCATTGAATAATTAAGAAAAAACTCAAAGCAAATGCAATTAACATACTACTTTTGCCCATTTTTTTTGTTAGTAACACTTCTGTTATTTTAATACAATTTTTAAATTCAGAATAATTTTTAAAAAACACATGGGGGCAGTTAAATATTTTATGGGATGAAACAGTTGCTTACCCTATTTACATTGTTAGGACTGTTGTCCTCATCTTTGTTGCCATATTCACAATGTTTCAGTTTTTGTGTGCGCCGGCCTTCTTCAGGTGATTGAAATTTCAAACTGATCCTTGTATTTCATCCATGGGGTAGACTGTTCTAGTTGCACATGTCATGCCTCTTTCAGATGTCTCAGTTATCTCCTTTTAACTTGAAACGTTGTGAATATGGCAACAAAGATGAGGACAACAGTTCAAACAATGTAAATAGTGTAAATAATTACAATACCTCATCTCAGAAATATAGACAGATACTGAAGGGATGAAACTGGTAAGAAATTAATAAAAATGTAAAAGGAATGAACTCAAAAGTACCATTTAAATAAATAAAAAATAATTACTAATGTAGAAAAACTAAAATTATCAATTATATTAAGTTTCATAAAAGCATATACAATAAAAATGATATTCTTAAATTATTGATTATATAAGCTTAAAGATAATTTTTTTTTTTTATATATAACCAATTTTTTGATTATTGCACTGCTGTAATTCCATATTTCTTTAAATTTTATTTTTAATTTTTCACACACTTTTTAATTCAGTGGTGGAATTATACAATTTCTATTTTTTTTTTTTTTTTTACCTCTGACCTCATGTGCTACTGTCTGGAAATATTAGGTTGGTGCAAAAATAATGACGTAATAATGTCGTTTTTTGACGTATTTTTTAACGTCAAAAACGACATTAGTACGTCATTATTTTTGCACCAACCTAATAAATGTTATTTTCATTATGTTTTATGTAAAAAGTAAGCATTATCTTTTTCAAAATCTAGTTAATTAATCTTTAAATTTACTAAATAACTTCAAAACACATCTCTAGGATTTTCAAGAAAATTTAAAAATTTGCTGCAAATATTTTTCATTTATAATGGCAGTTCAATAAATTGATAATTGACTAGTATGCTAATGTTTTAAAAATGCCTAAAAAGTTTATTTACATTTGGAAATTAATTTTTATTTTGATACCAATTAGCTCTAGGATAGTATCTTTCAAATAAAATCAAAATTTAGATAAGCCTTCATTTATGTGGTGTCAAATAAACTACTCTTCCTTGAACTGCGTAAAATCAATATGGATGTTGTTGTGCCATGTTGCGACTCCAGTAATAGACAGAGCAGATCAGTTGCGTTTTAGTAGCATCTTGCTGTTAGCAAAGAATGAATAATCTCTGACACTTACAGGATTTACAATACCAGTGATAACCATCTGTTGCATCTTGATAGACATTCAGCCCAAAATGGCTAGTTGCAATGTACAGGGTGCGATGGATAAATTGTCGTCTAAATTATGTAAAAATGAAAATAACACTGACTAGCAGTAGAGCCCGGCATTGCCAGGGAATGTAACAGTAAGAGATAGATCAAGTATCGACCATCATAAAGACTGAAAAATAAAATTAACAAAGATTATTGTTTAAGGTTGACGGACACGCATGTCTTAATTAGTTTTTTTTTTTTTTTTTACTTAATTGGTCAAACCCAAACTCAAGCAAAAACATTGTTTTCAATCGTTATGAGTCTATCGATTGAATAGAATTTTATTATAAACAATTGTCTTGTAAATGGAATTTTAAAGCATTCTGAATGTAAAATAAAAAAAAAAAGTGTGCCAGACAATAAGAAACACTACCTGTCAAAAAAAAAAAGTGAAGTTTTGTTGAAATCGGTTGAAAAATGTAGGAAATCCGATCCCATATATAAAGGAACACACACACACAAACAACCTGGGTTTTTATAATAAGTATAACTCGATATGAGTTGTCCCCCTTTCATTCTCGTGACAACGATGCCTCTTATCATGTTTTCAAATTGATTGTTTTTCCAATTTTTGGTGTTGTCAGAACCACCGCAAGGTAATTTTACGCAGTCCTGTGAAGTTTTGTTGAAATCAGTTGAAAAATGTAGGAAATCTGATCCAATATATAAACGTACAGACACACACACACACAATCTGCATTTTATAATAAGTAAGATATCTCATTTTAAGAGATATATTTACCAAAATTAAACAAAAAATACCTAAAGAGTAAATTTATTTATTTAAAATCACCATTAACTTCAACCATGGCTCCCAGATGATTTCGGAATCTCCTACAACTCTTCTGGACAGTCTCCTTGTTTAAGTTGACAAATGCTACCACCCTTGCCTTCAGTTCATCTTTGGTGTTACAAGGAGTTTTGTTGGTCTCTCACTCAACTGTGCTCCACACATAATAATTGAGAGAGTTGCAGTCTGGGGAGTTAAGTGGCCAGATGTAAGGGGTGATACAGTTGCAGAAATTTCTTGAGTCATGACTGGGTTCTCCTGCTTGTGTGGCATGGTGCAGAGTCCTGTTGCTAGACATAGGGTCTTCCAGCAGCCACCCTCTTGATCCAGGGCAGCACTACCTCTTCAAGTCACTTGATGTAGGCCTCCATGTTGAGTCTGAGGCTCTCACCAACTAATTCAGGAGTTCTTTTCTTATCCGAATCATCAGTGAGTTTTCCATGCTGCCATACATTTGTAATTGCCATTAGAATCATCCAACTCTTTCTGAATCCTCTGCACTGTCCTCAGATTGACATCCACACACTCTGAGATGTTTGTATTGGAGTGAATGTGAATGCCAAGCAGTACAGCATTCTATTTCCAAATTTCTTGTGGAGTGAATTGTGTCAGGGTGCTCTTTTTCTCACAGATAGTGCTAAACTGACCCTACTACACTGTGCAGTATACAAAATAAAAAACAAACAACACACACACATGAAATTAAAAATATAAAATGGCAATAATTTACCCATCGCATCCTGTAGACTTTTGAATGAGACGTCATTCTGCAGACCAACACAGAACAGTTATAGGTTCGCTAAGATGATTAAGTCAGTCATGTGCCATGCACGATACATGCTTAGACGATCATGTATCTTTCGATACATGACTGACGAGACAGATTTTTTCCCCGCAGTAGCTTGCTATTTCTTTCTGCAGTAGACCAGCTGCCATCCAAGGCTATAGAACCCAATCTGTCCTGCTATTTACCCATAGCTGGAGGGACAAGAGGATTCATACCTTTCCAAAGGGTAATTAGCATGTAAGTTAATATAATTCGACTGGAATTCAAACTTGGCTCTCAGATTCCTCAATCCGAGCTGCTATCCATTACTCCATTGTGCCTCCTAAAATGATTTCTGTGTTATAATACGCAACCAATCTTGCAAAATATCTTCTCATGATAATAATTCATTCGGATCGATGATTGACTGTGAACTTTGACAAATTATTTTATGCAGCTGTATTGAAGAATTACCAAAATTTAAATTTCAAAGACATTTAAATTATTTAAAATACATTCTTCAGTTTTCTTTTTGGAATTCCACGGCAGTACCTAAGAAAGAATAATAGCACAAGAAGTGTGAAGGATTAACTTAAGGTTACTGGAAGGACTGTATCTGAACAGAACCTAGACATCTCCAGGGACTTATAGGCCCACCCCTAAATCTATTATATAGGTTCCTCATTGTACTACATTTCAATTTTCACAAAGCAGTATTCATACAAACTGCAAAGTTTATTTGAACTTTGCATCATGTACAAACCAATCACTAATTGAGAAAAATTTCTAACAGACAAAATAAAAATGATTGGCAAACTTCGATGTTTGTGTCCATAAAAAAAGGAGTGTGTCGAAAGGCTGGTTTTCCATTGACACAGCTACTATTTTAACTAACTTCACTCTTTGGCAATGTTTATTGTTTTAAAAAGCAATGATTAGAATTTTAATCTTACTTATTATAAAACGCAAATTGTGTGTGTCTGTACGTTTATATATTGGATCGAATTCCCCACATTTTTCAACCGATTTCAACAAAACTTCACAGGACTACATAAAATTACCTTGTGGTGGTTCTAACAGTGCCAAAAATGGGAAAAATACAATTGTTTTTGCACAAAATCAATTTGAAAACACGATTAAGAGACATCGTGAGAATGAAAGGGGGACAACTCACATCGGGTTAAAAGCCAGGTTGTTTGTGTGTGTGTGTGTGTTCTTTTATATATGGGATCGGATTTCCTACATTTTTCAGCCGATAAAACACAAATTCACTTTTTTTTTTGGCAGGTAGTGTTTCTTATTGTCTTGCACACTTTTTCTTTATTTTTACATTCAGAACGCTTTAAAAATTCCATTTACAAGACAATTGTTTATAATGAAATTCTATTCAATTGGTAGACTCATAACAATTGAAAACAATGTTTTTATTTGAGTTTGGGTTTGACCAATTTGTAAAAAAAAAAAAAAAAAACTAATTAAGACATGCGTGTCCGTCAACCTTAAACAATAATCTTTGTCAATTTTATTTTTCAGTCTTTATGATGGTGGATACTTGATCTACCTCTAACTGATATATCCCCAGGCAAGTAAAACCTAAATGTATAATAAATTCATAAGTCACTAAACTCATACAGGTCTGATTAATTAACTCTTTTATTTAACATGAAAGGAAATCAGAAAAGAATTTGAATTTGAATGAAAGGGTTTTCTTTTAAAAAAAAAATGATCAAAGTAGAAAAATAATTTTCAATGATCTTCCTTATAACAAGAGAAACATTTATTTGGAAAATTCATTCTTAATAAACTTATGGAATTTGGAACAAACTAAGAAGCTTGGGTGAAATTGAATTTATTATGTCATTATTTTTGCACCAACCTAAAAATAAACTTATGGAATTTGGAACAAACTAAGAAGCTTGGGTGAAATTCAACTTGCAATCCATACTTGTACATGGCCCAAAATATTCTGATAAAAATCATGAAAAATGAACAAGAAAAAAAAAATTTGCCATGGCAAATTCACATATATTTTTCTTCATATATATGTTTGTTAATTTGCATGGAAATGAATAATACCCTTCCCTTGTCAGATGTTTTTTTTTCTGCATAGCTAAATTTAATTCTGTAATTATGGTTTCACTCGTGTATGGAGTTTTTTTTTGTTGAAATGAAGAATTGAAGCATAGATTTTTTTTTGTTTAAATGAAAAATCGTTTTGATGGATAATCTATTCACTGCTTAAATTGTTGGCTGATTATCTTTTAAATAGGAACCCCTGACAAAATTGAAATGCATTTTATTTGCAGAGTGTGCATATGTTTGAAATTTGAATTCTATGAAAATGACAACAAATTTAGTCCTCTTTGTATTTTGAATTTGAACTCATTGTAAATGCAGATTCATACAGTATGCAAAAATGGGAACAACTAACCACATTTTTACAGAAAAATTTATTCTAAATCAAACAACGTTTTATTAAAACAGATCATTTTATAACTTATAGCTGAATATTATACAATTGAAAAGGATAATATTAGTTTTTATTTAAGACCAAACTCTGGAGTATTGAAATTGCTGCCTAAAGTACATGTTGTTGTCCAAAAATGAATAGATTATTAAAATTACTACTGAAAATCAATATTTGATGTGACTGCCTTCATTTTCCATTACTGCTTGTAATTTTGATGACACTGAACTAAATTTACACAGTTACTGGAATGTTTTTTCCATATGAACAGCATGCATTATTTCAAATGTATTTTGTTGGATAGTCCTGCTAATAATTTTTTTTTACTAACGTTCAACTAATAGGGTTACTGTGTAGACTTATATTAGTATAGGAAAGAACAAATGTTATGAGTATAGAGTTGTGAAACAGATTTTAGAATGAACCAGAAACTCAATCCTAAACAGCCTGGGGAGTAGTGTGAACTGGACGATATGCAAACTTATCCATTCCTATTGGTGGAAGAGAGAAAAAAATAAATAGTGAATAAAATTTCAGAGTTCAGACACAGATGTTAGGGATACAGAGCTGGAGAAAACTTTAGAAGGAACCAGAAACTCAATGCTAAACAGGAAACAAGGGATAAACCTCTACTCCTGTTCAATCAGGATATCACACAAGTTGTCAATTGCTAAATCCAACAATCTGTAGTTTTTTTTAACATAGTGTTTGGAGCTACAGTCATGCTGGAACCAAACTTTTCTCCTCCAAGTGTTTGAACAGACGTTTTCTTTCACTGTATTGCACTGTCAATAAAATACAGTTCACCAGTGACAATGGAACTCATACGACCCCAGGCCATGACATTTTCACCAGCATGCTTAACTGTTGATATAAAACACTTTTTACACACCATGACAACAAGTGTGCCTTAATATGGGGTAATGGTTCTATGAGGCTAGGTTGGTTGACCATTAATAATTACTAAGTTCAATAATTAGTATGCTTCATACATATAAATAACATGGTCAACATATGACACCAAATTCATTGGATGCCACCAGACCCAAACAAATTACAGTGTCCTAAAATGTTCAACCTTTATCATTATTCTCTGGCATAAACTTTAAACAAGACTGTCTTGATATCTACAGTGGTTTCACATGCAGTCATTGGCCAGGTTAGTTGGTCTCATTTATAGTGAATGTTATAAAATCTGGCATCTTGTCTGCAATCGCTCTCTCACAGACATGCCATCGCCTCCCTCTGTTTTTTTTACAAATACTTTCATGGTAACTGCTCAGATGAGCTGCTTTCGCTGGTTCCCAGACTTCATGAATTTAAACGTTCAACCAGGCTGGTATCTCGCTCTCACCCTTTTGCTGTCGAAACTGTTAAATGTAGCTGTCTCTTCTACTCCAATAGCTTCATGTCTCACACGTCTCGCTTGTGGAACTCCCTCCCCTTTTCCTGTTTCTCTGATAGCTATAATCTCCAACTATTCAAATGTAATGTCAATCGATGTCTCCAGATGCCTCTATCCCCTGTGCTTCTCTTCATCTCTTCCTCTATCACTTCTCTTTGCTCTCGCTCCAATTCTCTATAACCCCTTGCATGCTAGTGGCTTCCCACCTTGCTTGGGGTGAAACACTTAGAAAAAAAAAAAAAAACCATCACACAATACATACTTCTTTGACCTTATTACCAACTTCCATAGCTGATTTTCTTTCACCTTCATTAACAGAAGAGGCTTATATATCATCCAATTCACACTCCACTCTGGTCTTTTGAACAGGAGTAGAGATTTATCCCTTGTTTAGAATTGGGTTTTCGGTTCTTTCTAAAGTCTACTACAGCTCTATACTTCTGATGTCGCAAACTAAATCTGAAAGTTTATTTACTATTTTTTCCTCAATAGTAGATAAATTTGGCTATAACCCGGTTCACACTCCTCCCCAGTCTTTTGAACAGGTGTAGAGGTTTATCCCTTGTTTCCTGTTGAGGACTGGGTTTCTGTTTCTATTTAAAATGGGGTGAACTAATTAAAAAAAAATTCCTGATGAAAGGAATAAACCTTAGTGTCAGTTTGCATGGTCAAGCTAGCTACTTCTGACAATTCCAAGCTGTCGATGGTTGTGCAAACACAAAGTCACAAGTCATCCTGACGAAGGGCTTTAGTGTACTGACCTTGTTCAAATTGTGGATCATGCCAGATGATGCACTCTCTCCCAGAAACTCTAACTAAAGCCCACTCAACATAGTTGCAGTGTAAACCACTTGTGGATTCTGTAAGTGCTGAACAAACACAAATGTGCCTGTGCAAGCATTTGCAACAAAGATTGGCTAGCAGTTCCAGGAGTCTGATGTGTCAGAAAATGAAAATCTGGCCATTATTTTTCATATTAAGTATGCTATTTTTTCCAATTCCTGTATTAAAAGTAGATGAACAATGTTTTAAAAATATACTACATAGAATACAATCATCTTTTTTGTAGGAGTGTATACATTTTTGGATGGCAAGAGAAATCAAATGTTGTAAAATGCTTGGTCACAAATAATAGCTGATAATATTGTAAATGGTACAGTCACTCATATCTGAGGATGCCAGTCTACAAGGGCGGCTAGTTAATCTTCATTGCAGACACCTGCTCATGCACATTTGTGTTTGTTTAACACTCACCTGTGGTTTATACTTCAACTATGCTGAGCAGACCTTAGTTAGTTTCTGGGAGAGAGCACATTATCTAGCATGATTAACAGTCTGAATAAGGCCAATACACTCAAGCCCTCAGTCACAATGACTTGTGACTTTGTGCTAGCACAATCACTGATGACTCCCAAGGTTTCTGTCAGCCCAATTTCACTCACATGGCTTAGGTCAACCCGTGGTATGGTTTTCAGGCACTTTCCAAAGGTATCACATGCTAGGATTGCCTCCTCCAGACCGATAACATCACATTCCTGACCAATCGACCAGGATGCGATTCAAACCTGAGTCCCATAGTCAGAAAGTGAATGTTCTAACCACTCAGCCACATGCCCATATAAGCTGATAATATATCTTGTGTAATATTCTACCATGAATAATGAAACCATGCTATGTTTAGTTTAACATTTCTTTCAGAAAAATGGAAGGGTGTACTCATTTGAAAAATGTATGGAGACCCTTCAAATGTTTCTTTATTTTTCAACGGGAACTTGAAGAAAAATGCTTTTTCAAATTGCAATTGCATTAAAATGTTGCGTTCACACTTAACAAGAAATTGGTTTCTTTTCAGTATGTAATCGCATGTGGCTTTTTAAACTGGATCTTCTTGAAAAGGCTGACTCACACATTACACAAGGAAATGGTTTCTCTCCAGTATGTATTCGCATATGATTTTTTAAAGTAGAACATGCTGAAAATGCAGATCCACAAACTTGACAAGAAAATGGTTTCTCTCCTGTATGTACTCGCATGTGTCGTTTTAAAGTTGACTGCACTGAAAATGCAGATCCACACACTTCACAAGTAAATGGTTTCTCTCCAGTGTGTATTCGTATGTGATCTTTTAAACTGGATCGGTCTAGAAATGTTGATTCACACACTTCACAAGAAAATGGTTTCTCTCCTGTGTGTATTCGTACATGGCTCTTTAAACTGGAACTTTCTGAAAATGCTGATCCACATACTTGACAAATGTGGGGTTTATCACCTGTGTGTATTCGCATGTGCCTCTTTAAACGTGAATTCTTGGAAAATGATGATCCACATAGTTGACAAGAAAATGGTCTCTCTTCAGCGTATTTCTGCCTGTCATTTTTTAGTTGTGGACTCTTTGAAAATGCTGATCCACACACTTCAGAGTAACATTTCTTTCCCATGTTTATTTGCATGTTTTTTTCCATTTTTAACTGTGTGAAAACTGATCTGCAAACTTAAGAAAATGCTTTCTCTCCTGCATGTATATTCCTGTGTCTTTTTAAAATGCAATTCTTTGAAAACGCTGTATCCAAATTATTTAGTAAAATATAGTTTCTCTTCGATGTGCTTTTGTATACATCTTTTTAAGACTGAAAGCTGTGGAAATACTGATCTACAACACTTTGCATGAGCTGACAGTATGTCTTTTGGGGTATACTTTGAAATATGTATTTAATAACAAGTTTGGTGTAAAAACTATGAAAGAATGATAAATTCCTCCTTTGTGCACTTGTATATGACTATTTAAACATGAACTCAGTCAAATTGTATATCCACACACTTTCCAAGAATGTGTTTTTCCTTTGACATATGTTTGTATGATTTCTTTCAAATTATCATATTCCCTTGCTGTTGATATCTGTGAATAAAGAAGAGTTATTATGAAAGAAAATAATACATTTCCAATTATTAAATTATAATAATTCAAATGAACAATAACATAAATACACAAATTCTTACTTTTGCCTTTTCTTATTTTTTTGAAGGAAAAAGTCAATCCATTATTGGTGATAATACGAGAAACATTTTATGCTTCATCATTTAACCAATTTAATTTTAAGTATATTATATTTTCACTCAACAAATGGGAATACCAGGTGCTGTAAGCTTGGGTGGTGTAACAGATAATGGCTCAGTATTGTTAATATCCTATTCTGAATTCCTATTCCTGTTAGGTTCATTATATTCACTTATGATCAAATACCATAAGAAAAGGTATGAATCCACCTATTCTCTGCCAGCTATAGGTTACTTAGTAAGACTTATATCATTAAACTATAATTATCTAAAAAAAATTCTTACAATCAAAAAATATTTTCAGGCTTTAAATAATGTGCAAAGAGTTGATAAGTCATAGAAAATGAATGAATCAATTAATGATTAGTTACAAAGGCATATCTTTTAGTTATTTACATTCTCTGGAATATAAATGTATAGAAACTACTGTGGTCACATAGTGAGGGATCAGTTTATATATTGGCTGCAATATAGAATTTATCCCCCTTTATATATTAATGTTATAATTTGTTTATTAAATTCTGATTAGGTATGAATTCACCTCTCCTCACAGTGTAAGACTTGTATCACTAAACCATTATTATGTCAAAAAAAAATGCTTACAATCAAAATATAATTTCTGGCTTTAAATAATCTGCAAAAGTGTTGATAAGCCATAGCTAAATAAAAAAAATAGACGTGTTATATAAAGAGAAAAGTTATACATTTAAAGAGATAGCAAGTTGTTAGTTGATTTTTGTAGATCTACCTTTCCCTATTTTCCATATTTTGTTTGAAATCAGTCTATATTTCTGAGATGAGATATTGTAATTATTTAACCTATTTACATTGTTTGGACTGTTGTCCTCATCTTTGTTGCCATATTCATGTTTTGGTCATTGTACACTCCTGCCTTCTTCAGGTGATTGGAATTTCAAACTGAACCCTTTATTTTGTCCACCGGGGTAATCTGTTCCACGTCATGCCTTTCTGGATGACTTAGTATCAGTTATCTCCCTTTAACTCAAGTTTTTGTTCACCCTAGCCATAGCCAGGTATTGGCACGTGGCCAAGTGGTCAGATCATTTGCATTCTGATGATGAGACATAGGTTCGGATCTCACCATGGTCAATTTGTTTAGAAAGGAGACTTCCTGATGTTATTGAACTGGAGGTGCATGCGGCACCTTTGAAAAGTGCCTGAAAACCATACCACAGGTTGACCCAAGCCTTAGGAGTAAAATTGGGTAGACAGAACCCTTGGGGGCCGTCAATAGCTGTGCTAGCACAAAGTCACAAGTCATTGTGGCCGAGGGTTTGAGCGTGCTCACCTTGTTCAGATTGTTGATCACACTAGATAACATGCTATTTCCCAGAAACTGTAACTAAGGTCTGCTCAGCATAGTTGCAGTGGATGTTGAAGAAACACAAAATGTGCCTGAGCAAGCGTCTGCAATAGGGAATGGCTAGCCGCCCTAGTATCCTCGAATATGAGGAGCGGCCATATATATATATACTAGCCAGGTATTGACCAAAAAAAAAAAAAAAATCTGATAATCTAAAAATATTTTCTGACTTTAAATAACCTGCAAAGTCATTAAAAAAACAAAAACAAATCAATCAACAAAGGAAATACCATGATCTGTATCTGCATCTCTGGAGCTTTTGTGTCATGTATTATCTCACGATTGTGTAATTGCTAAGCTTGCAGATGTCTTAACCTGTGTTGGTAGTCTTCCTAAAGATTTATTTAGCAATTGGCAACAGATGCTGGAAGCACTGTTTCATAGGATTCATATTAGCTTTGAAAATGCTCTGAGCTGAATTTGGCCTCAAAGGTCGCCATATGCAAGTGACCCAAGATATTCCTTTCTATGTGTTTGCATGACTTCATTGGTATAATTAAGGAAATAAATAATATCATACAAGACTGTGTGACATTTATTGTCATCACTGAAAGAAGTTGCAGGTGATTTCAATTTCAATGACGACTGAATAGATCAATAAGTTATTTGAGCTTTTCAGATTTTTAAAAATCCTCTGTGTTTGAATAAAATAAACCAAACCAAGAGCAGGATCTGGTTGGATTCTCTGGGCATCAGAACTAATAGAAATTGTTATCAACAAATTTCTGTTTGAATAAACATGGCTAACCTTGATTTTCTTTTTTAAGTCCCCTGTGATGCAACAGAGTGGTTTCCTGTTCCAAACCTCCCCTAGTTAAGATAGAGTCTCTTTGTTTACTTAGTTAACATGAATAAGTATTGTTCTTGGCCTGTTCTCAGCATTCTGTTTTGTTAGTGAGGGAGCTTCTTGATTCAGCCTATATAACAATACAGTGGCCACTCTTATTTTTGTGGGATGGATGGGTCCTACTAACATGTATTATTTTTAGTTTGAATGTTATATTTTAGTCTTGTTTCTGAGTTTATCCATTCCTCTCTCATTTCAGGACCACATATTTTTATGTATTTTTATAAGGAAAAAGAAAAAAAATGGAAAAGAAAAGAGACATTTTCACAATTTGTATATAAAGAAATTTTTATGTCATGGGGCTTTTTATCAGTCCCTGTGAATATCTAGTATTGTGGTACATGTAGGATTGAATGGCGATGGACGCATTCTTGTAGTGTATGAGCAAATTGTAATGGATGAATGGGTCATGAATGATTAGCTAGGTCTAAAATAGTTAATGTTGACCAGCCCCACCCCACTTCCCATTCGGACTTTGCCAAAATTGTTGCATATAGGGCAATAATCATTTCTAGTCTATATTGGAACCAACAAATGTAATTGGTAAAAAGGCTCAGCAAACAAGATTGACACAGTTTTCAATAGAAAAAGAAAAGGGCAAAATAATACTAAGCAAACAATATATGACAAAAGTAGGCAAAGCAACAGTAATGAGGCAAAATGTTCACAGAGTAAGAATCATATTCATAGGTAAAAAGGATGCAGTCAAGTTATTGTAGTGTTCTGATTTTAAGACAAGAACAAAAATATGATGGATGAGACCAAGAAGTGGTTTATTTTTATTGGTTAGGAAGAAATCCCAGCACATTTAGTTAAAAATTAGTTAAAATCTAATGTACCATAGATACAATTAAAGCAAAATTAAAATGTTCAGTTGCTAAATGTGAACTGCATTTTCTCTCTGAGATTCCTCTGAAATAAAAAAAAAAGTTGTCAGACAATGGCGAGACAAGTAAAAATTGAAGTTTCCCAAATTTGTCTTTCATATTTACTATTACATTGGATTCTGTGGCAATGAAGGAGAAAATAAAATCTTACCTCAAAAAAGAATGTGTTCTATGAGCTATTTGATGGCAAAGAAAGTCCAAAAGGTTAGCATCAGTCATGCTGAGTGAAGGTAAAAAAAAAAAAGTTCTCTAAGATGATTAAAAGAGAGTAACTGCTTTTTGAAGGTGTTAAAATTAACAAGCCATTTCTTGCCCAAATTAACACCACATCAATAAAACATTAGATTACAGAGAATATTTTTCTAAGTCTTTAAGATTACTTGGTAGATAAAAATTATATAAAAAAAGACACGTTATATTCATCAAGTAAATTTTACAGATATATATCCACTGTAAAAAAAAACTTCCATCTGTCATTCAAGCTATCAACACCTAAAATAAACAGTTACTGCCATATTAAAAAAACACACTTTTGTGATATTTTAAACTTAAAGTAATATTTGTTTCAAATCAGATTAATTAAACTTAAATCAGCTAAAGTTTCAGAAATAGAGCAAAGTATTTTGGGGAGTTGCTTATTAAAAATATTAAATTTTAACATTAGTATGAAATTAAAAGTAAAATAAAAAGCTTCAAGAAAGATTTTTCATTAAAAAAAATAATTTTAAAAACCTTAGGTATTGCGAATCTTTAGCAGTACCTATGTTTACAGCCAAATTTATCTATCATTGTTATTGTGTTGTTACTGCCACTATTGTAGATATATACATATGTACGCAATCATCATATTGCATAGGTACTTTCACTTTTCCATGGAAAAAACAGCATAGCATAATGAAAAAAGACCCCAAACTCAATAAAAACAAAGTTTTGTCATCAAAATGTTTATGCTAATGATAATTAAGAGGAAAGACCAAAGTATTTTTTCATTATTTTTTGAAATTTTTAAAATCCTCTCAAGCATGTTTGAAATTTTGGTTAAGAATCTTGTTTTGTTTATGTCAGTGGACAAACCAATGATAAAGGTTAGTTTTTTTGCGCCTTTTCCAGTGAAACACACATTAATTTGAAAATTCTTGCAAAATCAAATAATTGTGGGATTTTAATGAAACTTTCAGGACATATTAAGAAATTATTTTTGAAATAGTTTTTTTTAGAAAATCTTGATAAGAAATTTTTTTTTTACATATGTTAGCAACCACTTACTAATTTCATGAAATTTTGAGAAATTAAATTTTTAGGGTGGGGATTTTTTTATTAGTTAAAAGCAGGACTCCTTGTAGAAAGTAAATCATCAAATTTGTAAAACAGTTGCCCCTTTCACTGAAAATCTGCACTGAATTGTAAAATAAAAAATGAAATAAAACTATGACATTATTTAATTATTAAAGCTTTTAATTGCTTTGATAAATAAGATTTATTAAGGACCCTATTGTCTTAAGAATAAAGTTTTTTTGCTGAATTTTTACAAGAATTATTTTCATTTTTAAAAAATTTTATTTAAACAATTTATAATATTAAAAAATCATTTAAAATTCTTCATTGCTTTCAAGACAGCGGTTTGGTGATATTGTTAAGTGAAAAGTACATTTACAAATCAAAATTTGAAAAGCTCATAATAGCTGCTTGAGCCATATTTTTTAAAAAAAATTTTAAATAATTTATAGTGCATAAAGATTTCTAATTTTTACCTATGCAAAGCTATACATGACATAATCCTTAAAATGGTCATGGGATTTAAGTGTTGTCTGACACACTGCAATTTTTCACTTTCCTTATTCAGTTCTATTTCATCATTAACATTTTTGCAAATCATCTCTTCAAAATTTCAAATTAAGTTTTATTATTTTTTTTTTTAATTACAATTTCAGTAAATATTTTTATTTTATGTATTTATTTTAGTTTGGGTAATACTTCAGTTAAGTAACTTTTGTTTAGGTTAGTAAACTTAAGGACCTAGAGATGAAACACAAGTTTCATAAATCATCTCGAAACCTAGCTAAAAGTCAATAAAATATTAAATAATTGCTGAAAATATGTTAATTTGTAAAAATTACAAGTTAGCTAAAAACTAAAAAAAAAAAAAAATGCGTTCACTTAGATTTCGTAAATTTATGTCAATTCTAGTCATCCATAAGAGCTGTCATCACCTTGGAGGTTATTGATACGTCAATAAAGATCAAAGAAAAACAGGACCCATCGTTAATAAATGCTTGTATATTACTTTTTTTTTATGCTATAAGTAATATTTATTACAAATTAAATTAACTTTAACTTTTCTAATTTTACTCAGTGTGTCAGAAATATATAATTTATTTTTGGAAGATTTTTAAAACCGATAATTTTGTTTTGTTTGCAAATTTCTTAAAATTAAGAAAATAGCCGCTTTTAAGAAAATCTTTTAAAAATCGAGCAAATATTTGATAGTTCAATCTATATAATTTCTATCTGAAATACAGCAGAACATTTTACTTACTGGAAATAATAAATTTAATCATTTAGCTTTCAATTAAAGCTAAAATGAAATCTTCAAGAATGCTTTTTCATTTTCAAAAATTAATTTTAAATCTTAGGTGTCGAAAATTCAGTGGAGGTAAAAAGTCACATACACAAAAAAGAAGGGAACTTTATCAACACACACACACACAGATGCAAATGGAAATCTATTTGGCATATGGATCGCAAATAAATTGATATTTTAAATTTGTAAGTCTTTTCCTTTCGTTTATTAACAATTTTAAATTTTCTTCAAAAACATTTGGTTGGGTTACATGATCCTACAGCGAATCAATCCTCTGCAAATACTTAAAAATTCGTTTTATGATTAATAATATTTATGAAAATACTTTATAATTTTTTATATCTTCAAAAGTCGAAATAAAAGTGACAGTAAAAAAGATTCAATAACAAAATGAAATTCGTCGCGATTCGGAAAATATAAAATAAATCAATTTTTTTTTTAAACTGCAATAAATTTCACGTTGATAAAACAATTAAATCAGTTTTCAAAAAAATCGTTAAATCCAGATAATTATTACATTCAAAAGAAGAGAGAAAATATTTTAGTTAATTTTCAAATATGTATTTTATTTTTCTTCATGAGTAAAAGAAAAAACAAATTCTCTATATTTTCGTAATTTATTTTTAGTTATAATCATATTAAGTGAACGTTATACTTACTTCTTTCTGTCTTGCGTTTAATGTGGATTCTTTATAATGGAACAGAGAAACAAGAAAAGTTGAAACATTTTTAAATAAAGTAAATGTTTTGAAAGAATTTTAATTTGTTTTCGAATGACACAATTGTTTTGTAAAGAGCGGGACTCAAGGGAGATAATAAAGAGAAACTTTTTTTTTTCCTCTTCAGCAAAATATAAATCCGCACAATAGAATTCTTATGTTTTTTTTTTTAAATAAATCTTTTGTTGAGTAATTTATCGGAAATCACAAGTTTTTAAAACTGGAAAGTAACAAGTGCAGCTTCGTTTAAAGAAAGAAAGGAGAAAATTGGATTTGCCGTGAAGCAGGATCTTGTATGCGACTCGCATGCCAAATCCCACATTTTCGATAACGAAAGCGAAAACTTGATGCTTCCGTTTTTTTTTTTCTTTTAAGAAAAAACAAAAGAAAATCAGCGAATTATCAGATTTTAGTGAAATAGTCAGTAATTATTCATGAATGAACCAGTTTTTCATTAAATAGGTCATTATTTTATTTTTAGACAACTTCGTGAAAAAATTTTGGTGGTCAATTTCATCACATTTTCTTTCATTTCTACATTTTTATTTTATTTTTCTGTTTAAAGTCAGTCATACTTAAATTTTTTTTTTTGTTTTTTTTACTAATTTTTAGTTCATTTAGTAACTAAACCAACTAATACTAAAATCTTTAGAGTCTAACGAAACTTTATAATCTAAAGATTTTAGAGAGTAGTTTTAGTACTTTTAAATTTCGGTGATTATCGTGAATTTTTTTTTTTTTTTTTACAGTTCAAAAGAAAAATCAATGAAGTTGTTTTTCCAGTAAAAAAAAAACATAAAAATAATAAATTATGCAATATAAAAAGTGCGAACATGTTGAAAAAAAATTAATTCCGAACCTTATCAAAAATAATTAAAAAAAAATTTTTTCGTTTAGAATTAAATTTAGCGCTTTCATAATTTTAATAAAATTCATTATTAAAACAAATTTATTTATATTTACAATACATATTTTTTTAAAAAAATGTAATTTTCCGGTGCGATTTTGAAATTCATCTTGTTGCTGTTTGTCACAAGGAGAGTTTCTAAGTTTCTTTTAGTTTTATTAAAAAAATCAAAGTAGGTACTGTAGCAGACCCGGTAGCATGCAGCGCTGGCCTACGAAAAGGTGGCCTTGTGCCAGACACTACTCACGACTACCGAATTCACTAGCAAAGTAAAAAAAAAAGAATAAGTGAAAATAATAAATGTGTGATCTTTTAAAACCGTAGAATTATTACAGTCTCCTTAATGAGGAAAAAGGGTCATTCAACACATGCATAAAAAGGTAAAAAAATAGGTAGCCAGGAGGAACGACGAAAACGTGTCTGGTGGAAAACAAATATAAAACTTTATTTAATAAAAGGTATTTTGTCTCAAACAGTGGAGACTATCAGAAAAGTAAAGCTAGTTCTTAGCAAGTAGGCAAGTTGTATAAGGTAGTGACAAGTAGTCAGTAAAAGAATGTTAATGTTCCACGCCAAAACGAAAATCAAAATGGCTAAGGCGAGAAAAGTTCCCTCAGAAGGAAAATTCTGGAACAGAGTCTTCTTATGTAAAAGGTACATGCCTACACAACAAGGAAAATACTCACTGCGAGATTTTTGTCATGTGTGTGTAATGTTATATTTTTTCTCGTTCTTTTTAAACTGGTTCGTAAGGTTAGAGTTCAAAAGGTGTATGTGTAGTTTATCAATCATCCGTGTCGAAAAACTCTACGTTCCCTGGTAGTGAACGGAGGAAAGTTCGAACAAGTTGTTCGCGTCAGGACGAGGAATTAGTCATTGTAAAAGTGTGATGGCGACGGTGTTGTAAACTCTATGTTCTCCGGTAGAAAATGGAGGAAAGTTCAAACAAGTTGTTCGCAGAAAGTTGCAACCACATGAAGAGACTCGGCATGATGAGCCAAGGAGTTTACTAGGAAGTTTTTTGTAGTTAAGATATTTCGGTCAGCGTATAGGTAAGGGGCACAAAATAAATGAGTCAACCTTTTTGCTTGGAGACCAGGCAGCGACTGATTTGAAAAACCCCGTTCGTCAGTGATGTCAGAGAATGCGCGGGAAAAACTTCAAATTCTGTTCTAGCTGGAATCAGCAGCAGCCAGCAACTTCCTCACGTCGACAGCAGACGGATGCTAACTACTATATCTAGCCGAATATGAAAGGAAGGGGTGCAATACGCGTGCGTACGTAAAAGTACGTGGAATCCCTTCGCGGTTCCACAATACCGCCAAAATAAATGAACATAATGTCATAAAACTTAATAAAAACAAAGTTTTATCGTCAACCTTATGTTACGAGGGAAGACCAAATGATTTTTTTTTATTATTAAAATCATATTTTTTTTATCCTTTTTAGAAGCTTTGAAATTTTGGTTAAAAATTTTGTTCTTCTTGCTTCAAATGGTGACCGTATGGGAAATGAGCGGCTTTTAGCAGTGAAAAACACCGTGATTTGGAAATTCTTGCAAAAAGCAAATAGTAGTCAAATTTCAATGTAATTTTCAGATCTTTTTCACAAATAAATTAAAATTAATTTAGAAATGTTTCTTTTTTAGAAAATCTAGGTAAAAATATGCTTTTCTTACATCTGTTACGCCCCCGCCTTCCCAACGTACTGAAATTTTGAAAAATTCATTTTTGTAGAGCTTATTAGTTATAAGTACAAGTCCTTGGAGAATTTAAATCATCTTTTTTTTTTTTTTTTTTTTGTCAAGCAGGACCCCCAATTATAGTAAATCTGCTGTGAATCATAAAATAAAAAAAATGCCATAAGTCTTTAATTGCTTATACGAATAAGAATGGACAATATTGTTTGAAGAATTTTTTTGATGTATAATGGATTTTTACAAAGATTATTTTAATTTATTTTTTTAAAAATTTAATCAGAATAATTTATAAAGTTTTAAATTTTAAAATTCAATATTAATTTGTAACGATTAGCTGATATTGTTATTAAGTAAAACTATTTTATTTTTTAAATTGACTTTTTAAGATATGAAATTATATTACAAGATATTTATATATAGCATCAATAAAATTGGGCAGCTTGTGGATGGATCCCAAACATAAACACGATATCCCTTTACATTTCATAACACAGCTTATACATATACCCTAAAAGTAGTTTTATATAAAATTTAATAAAACTTATGTACATAGAGATACAAGTAAAGATGCTAGTCATCTATATTTACACAGATTTTTAAGTGGTAAAATTAATATTTCATGTAAAAATAATGTTTCGTACTTTCTGTACGTCTACAAAAAAATGATCACTACTTACAAAAACTATAAAAATGCAGGACATTTTGAATAATATATTTACTGAGCACAAAACAATGGGTAAGTAATGAAGACTACATAGCTGAGCTGGTGAATTCACACCCAAGGCAGATATGGTCACTTACATCAGCTGCACATCATCTAAGAAACTTCCCAGTGCTTTCTGAAATTTTCCATTTGTGGAAAGTCATATCAAAACCTGAAAAACTTTCAGATTTTGGATAAAGGATACTTAACCTGTAATAATTTTATTATCCATTGCTTTTATACTTACTTTTTTTTTTTTTTTTTTAAATTATTTGGCATCTATTTTGGATTTTTTTTTTTAATGATTGTAATATCATGTTTTTTTTAAAATTATTTTAAGTTTAGGAATCCTCCATACTTGCCTGTCACCCCTATGGGAAGATGCACTCTTCCCCAAATTAACCTTTAACCAATCATCACTTCACTTTTCCAAACTCAACTTCCCATTGGTTAAAAGGACACAAAAATGTAGCATGTTGAGACAAATCCTTTTTTCCTGTGCAGCTGTCTGGAGCCTATTTGAAAACCCAAAAATCTATAAAAAAAAAGAATCGCTCGACTTAATTCAAGTCAGTCAGACACTGAGTTTTGAGAGATACCAGCAAACTCCACGTGTGCCAACACACTGACTCAATAACACTACCAGACTCTCATCAACTCAACACAACTCGGACTACTATTGCCGCGTGAGGAACTTACAATTTACTAAAAAAGTGACATTATCACTATGAAATAGTAACTGTACATTTAATCAACTTTAGCATATTAGTCAAAGGCACACAACTCTTCATAACTTGAATCAACACTTACAATTGTCACACACATACACACTATTATTTGAACTCACACAATTGACATTTTACCTTGCAGAAATCAAACTGTTTTAATTTCACAAACTTAAACCATCAACATTCATTCACCAAGTCTCTGCATAGACACTCTTTGCAATCTTACCTCACTTGTCACGTTTAACAAGCAACCTATCATCACTTTGTGTATGTCAAATATATATATATATATATATATATATATATATAAATTAATGTTATTGTTGAAATCTATAACTACGTTATTTTTTTCTTTGATTTCTTCAAGTTGTATTGTCTTCATATGTTCATTTAATTTATTTGTTGTGGATAAATGCATCATGTACATGCACATTTTACGCCTTCACACAATTTCACCTTCTGCCACATGTTACTTAGCATAAATTCTGCAACAAGTTTATTTCACAAAAGATAAAAAGATTGGGGAAAACTGATAAAGACTGATCAGTCAAGTGATTACATGATAGAGATTTTGTATGTTTTGATTCATGACTAATGAGGCAGAAGAATCTCCTGCAGTAGTTTGCCGTTTCTTTCTGCAGTAGACCAGTTGTTAACCAAAGTTCAGTCTGTCTTGCTATTCAACTCATAGCTGGTTGGGGAGAGGGGAAATTAGAGATGGATTCATAACTTTCCCAAGAGTATTTCTGCATAAGTGAATGTAATGAACCCAACTGGAATTCAAACTTGGCTCTCCAATTTCTAGTTTTGATCAATTATCCATTCTACCACAATGCACATCCTTTGCTTTCTTTCAGCTCTCAATGTCATAAAATATTATGGAGGCCTCCAGACATCATATATAATTATTCTTAACCTTATATAACCAATAGGGTGCTAATTCAGAACTGGTGAATTATTCATTACTTGATCTTCCATACAAAAATGATCTGTTGTGAAAATAATTAAAATTATTTAAAAATATTTCTGATATGAATATGGTATCAAAGTTTATATTTTTTGAATCTTCAAACATTTTTATTTAATAAAAAAAGGTCTCTTTTGTTATTAGCAAACAAAAGAATTTCAAAATTGCATTAAAAACTTACAAGTCAATTCTTAAAACGTAAATATTCATTTCCCTTATCAAATTTGAAAGAAAATAATGTTTTATTAAATTTTGCATGCATCAACTGTGAAGAAAAATATGTTCTTTGTAATCATTTCATCTCAAGCAAAATGAAAATGCTACTAAGATACAATGGGTTCCTAGAAGTGAAAGACAATGAGAATTGAGTATGGAGAAAGGGCAATAAAAGAATAGGGTTCAAGATATCAAAAGATTGCAATTGATGTTGCTTTTAAACCTTTGAAGATTATATGTGGCAAGGAAGCAAGAAATCAGAAGTGAATTCCACAAGTACAAGAATAGAAGCTACAGTAAGATCTAGCTAATTCCAAAAGTAAAATGATGAGACCTAATTGCCAGTCTAGTTGCTTGGTTGATTTTGTTTAGCAGCATATTAAACACTGGGTTATATAATGCTGAAATCTAAATATTTTGATCACAATTTTATAGCTGCAACTAAATATATTTTGAATGCAAATGTATGTCTTCAACTATAGATAAAATTTATTGTTGGTCATTTTAATTTAACTAGGTAGTATTAGTAATTTCATTATAAATATAATAATGTTGGTTGGTTGATTTTGTTTAGCAGCATATCAACATCTATGGGTTATTTAATACTAAAATCTAAATACTTTGTACATAATTTTATGCTTTCAACTACAGATATTTTGTACATAATTTTATATTTCCAGGGTAAAGGTATGTTTTTTTAGATATATAGTTCGTTGATCATAAAATGTATTATTGGTAATTGTTCTATAAAAATGTATTTTTATATTTTTTAATGTTGCATTGTCATTTTGCTATAAAAATGTATTGTTGCACTTTTTATCATAAAAATGTACTGTTGACTTTTGTTTGAGGGTTCACTATTTGTCTATAGTTGGGACCCTAACAGGTGCTGCCACCATGGATCAGAGTGGACCTAGAAACAACAGTAGTTAAGATGTGGTTTTACACTCTTCAAAACTTCCATACTCAGGAACAGCCAATCTTATCGCATACTTAAATTCATTAGATGATGAACTGTGATTTAGTTGTAAATACTGTTATTGTTTTGAATTTATTGAATCAATTGAAAAAAAAAATCTTTTGTTCTGTCAATGTAAAAACTTTCTTCTGTCATAATTCTTAAAAGATATTGTTTCTTAATTGAACTGTTTTTGTATTGATTTTTTGTAATTATTAAAAAACTGTCAACTAAAAAAAAAACAAAAACACTTTTCCTGTCATAATTCTCAAAATATAATGTTTCTTAGTTGAACTGTGATTAAGTGTAAATACTGTTTTTATTTTAAATTTATTGATGCAATTGAAAATAAATAAACAAACATCTCTTGTTCTGTCATTTACAAACCTTGTTTGGTCAGGATTCTAAAAAGTAGTTCTAAAAACAGAACGAGGATATAAAGGATATGTGCTAATTTATTCTAGAAAAGAAATGAAGAAATAAAGGTGGTCGGAACAGTAGAGTAGTCCGATATTAGTAACCTCCCGTAATAATTACAAAGGTGTACGGGAAAGTTTATGGACGACGTGCAGGCAGCCAGAGGGGACAGAATGCTGAGCGTCGAACAGGGCCAAGAAGCCAGGAGTAGTAGGCGAAGGAGAGAGAGAAAGGAAAGTTTCCAACTATCATCAAGTTGGCAGACAAAAAAAAAAAAGGGAGCGGAACTTAATATGCAGCCCGGTGATCGACATCCTGGCCAACGAAGGCCAGGAGCCTGCGTATCCGACTGTTTCAGTCGCCACCCGTAAATTTAGTGAGAAGTCACTCTCTTGTGGTAAGGGAGACCAGCAAGAGAATTGGGTAAGCTAAACAGTAAAGTCTCTATAAAAAAATAAGTCGAGATTAGCTAAAGGGAACTAAGGCCTAAAAATGTCTAGAAGTATATTACAACTATGTTTGTAATATAACAACTGAAAAGTTAACTTGCTAGTCTCTACCTCGGGTTAACAGCATGTAGAGAGCACAACCGAGAGGTCAAGGTCGAGATGACCTGTTCCTCTGCCGGTTTAAGGATTGAAGAAGGAGGTAACTCCGACAATTTTATTAATTTAATTAAAAACTTTGTTTTGATAATTCTCAAAAAATACTTTTATTTAATTGTGATTAAGTGCAAATATTGTTTTTGTATTCAATTTATTAATTTAAGCAAAAAAAACCAAACAAACCAAAGTTGTTCTGTCAATCTGTCAAGTGAGTTGGTATGATTTAAATTGTTTTTTGGGATAATGGTAAAAAAAAAAAAAAACTTCATCTGTAGCACCTCCAGTTTGACACAACTATTTATTAAGAAACTTTAGTTGCGACCCATTGAATTTCCCAGGGATCTGCTCAAATCACCACCTGTGGGTTCCAGTGAGACACTACATTAAAAACCTATCAGTATTACTACTTTTATTATTAAATATCCTACATCGTGATAACAGAAGATTTAGCAACATCAAATGTCGAACTTGAACGCATATTTACTGTCAAAACAAAGTCTGGAGAAAAAATTTACTATCAAAACAAAGTCTGGGAGAGAAAAAAAATTTTAAATTTTAAATTTCAGCATTCCCACATCTTCAGTGTTTCCTCTCAGTATCCTCACTTTTTTATATCTCTCCCTTACACTCCTATGCATTATATAATTCTATCAACAAAAATATTACTTTAGTTTGATGAAGTCTTTCTAGAGGACAAAATGCATTGCACAAAATTTTTTTCCACTTTGTCAATCATTTGTCTAACATTGTTCTGATATATAGAAATTTATATACCATTTGCCTATAAATGAAAATAGAGATGCAAATGGAAGGTTTTATGTATCTGGTTGGTGAAAAGCAGAAGTGTGTGTGGGGGGGGGCACATTGTATATTCACAATATATCTTCAATAGTACTTCTTAAGACGGTGAAATGTTTTCAAAATGTCTGTTTATTTATTGGATCAAATCTTATTATTTTTTTTTTTTAAGAAAACAGTTGGTTCTGAACCAGTGTCAATTTAAAGTTGAATAAATAAATTTGTCGGTATTAGGTATTAATTGATGGTTATTTTCTTGAGTTTTTTAAAATTCAAGAATTGTATTTTACTGATACAAAAGGAAAATCCCTTTTTACTAAAAATTATTAACAAGATACATTATTATTTACACTGGGACTATTGTCCTCATCTTTGTTGTTGTTATCCCTATGTTACAGCTATTATGTACCCACTGGCTTTCATCATGTATATATTTATCTGGGTAACAATTTGGGTAGCTCAATGATTCAGGGGAGTATTTTCAATGTAAGAAAAATATAAACACTGTACATGTTACATATCACTTAACATCAGAATCTGTACAAACAGAATGTATATATTTATTACTTTGCCTTATCTTAGATCTTGGGTAATGAACTGATAACAGATTGTACTAAATAGAAAGCAAAAGATGATGATGATCATAATAATATGATGATGATTTCATTGATTGCTTGATCTGTTTTCTACAACTTAACCCTTTTGCTGATTGTTTAAAGCCAGAAAGATTAGATTGTAAGAATTTTTGGTGGAAGATAATAATTTAGTGATACAAGTCTTACCAATTAACCCATGGGAGAAGAAGAGGTGAATTCATACCTTTGCATGTAAGTAAATATAATAAACCCAACTGGAATTGGAACTCAGCTCTCCGATTGACATCTCAGAATCATTATCCATTACATCACTCACACATCCCTTCTCATACAATAACCAAAGTTAAGCAATATTGAGCTTGGTCAGTACCTAGATGGGTGATCACTTGGTGTTCTAAGCTTGGATGTTCAGGTGGTGTAATAGATAATGGCTTGTATTTGGTAATCGGAGAAAACCAAATTCCAATTCCAGTAAGGTTTGTTATATCCAATTACATGCAAATAACTTTGAGAAATGTATGAATCCATCTCTTCTCCTCCCATCTATGGATTAATTAGTAGGACTTGTATCACTAAATCATTATTATGTCAAAAAAAAAAATTCTTACAATTTAAAAATATTTTCTGGCTTTAAATAATCTGCAAAGGGTTGATAAACCATAGAAAATGAAGCAAGCAACCAAATTGCACATCCAAGCTTACAGCATTTGGTATTCCCAAGTGGTCACCCATGTAGGTATTGACCAAGCTTGATGTTACTTAACTTTAGTGATTGTATGGGAACCAGTGTTTTCATGTGATATGGCCATAAGCAACATTACATGATGGATAAGATGTAAATAAGAAGCAAAAATGAACACAATCTAATTGGGTAAAAAATTCCTTTAATTTATTGAGGACAAAAATTCTGATATAAAAATTTCTTGTGGTTTTATTAATTTGTGGTTAAGATTGTAGTGGTTCATGAGAAGAAACTGTTCATGTGGAACTTAATTTTAACAGATAGAGTAAAAAGGGAATGTAGTTGGTTTGCTACAATGTAGGTGGCATGGCGAGTCATAGCCATGAAGGTTAGACCAAGAAATGAAATTCGTCCAATCACTGCAATAAAGCAGTGAGAGGCTCACCACATCCCAAAGAGAGTTGGAGAGTGGAAAATAATTCTTTTCCAACAAGGACTTGGAGACGCTTTTGAACACCATCAATACCGGAAAGTGAGGACTGGCCAGCTTCTGCCCAAATATGGCAACAGTACTCCATTTTCAGTTTGATCTGGCTCTTATAAAGGTAGAGGATAGCATAAGTAGTTAGGTACTTGGTGGAGGGCTACAGGGAGACGACCATTTTACTTGTGTCTTTCAATTAAGGGGAGCAAAAAATTAATACTGTTACCAATTTATGCATAGTGTTGTCAGTAATTATTCATAGTCACAATTAATATAATAAGAAAAAATATTCAATACTTGTTAAATTAAACCTCTTTCTGATTCACTCCATACCAAAACCTGTCAGCTGCATGTGATTGGTTTGATTTGGTTTGGTTTGTTTTGAAGCATATCAACCACTGAGGTTGATATGCTGCAAAACATGTTTAATTAATATATTTACTTAATTTATTTATTTAATTAATATATTTAATTAATTTATTTAATGCTGACAAAATTTTTATTAATGGTAATATTTTTTCCTTGAAAAACTCTATTTCTGGTTATATTTTTCCTTCAAATATGTATTGCTGGTAATATTTTTTTTTTCTCAAAAATGTATTGCTGGTATTAAAACCTATTTTTACACTTTCATAGTGTTTTGACCTCAGTTAAGGGTAACTATTTGCCCATAGCTTGGACCCTAACAGGTGCTACCACCCCAGTTTAGGGTGGACCTGGCAACACCAGCAATTAAAACGTGGTTCCATGCTCCTCAAAACCTCCTGATCAAAGGCTTTGCTGTTGGACATAGTTTATTGTCTTACCCAGGATGTGGATGTAGTTTATCGTCATACTCAGGATGACAGCTGGATGTGAATGCTACGAAAACCAAAATAAAAAAAAAGAATTCATTCTCTGTGCAGGGTCTCCATGCATCACATACAACCCACAAAATAAATCCTCCAAAAATATAAAATAAAATTTAAATGTTCAAGTTAATCCCAAATATTACTGCCAAAGCAAAAGCATGACAAAAATTGTTGAGTCATGTATCCACCTTCTCAGCTTAAAATGACCTACTTGGAAACACTCAACACAGTACACAGGCAGTTCACAGACTTCACTGGTAGCTTCTTGGTCAACTAACCTGACACAAGCTTCTACACAACCAAATCTCCCATCTTCCAGGTCACTTTTCTCACCCACAAAAAAGACATTCTATTCTGATCCATTATACTGGAAATACAAATAATTTTAACATATCTTGTCTCATTTCCTTTCTGCTTCACCAGCAATCAGTCAGTTATGTGCCATGCGTGATACACACTTAGGCAATCATGACTGACGAGGCAGATTTTTTTTCCTGCAGTAGGTTGCCATTTCTTTCTGTGGTAAACCAGTTGTCATCCAAGGCTATAGAACCCAGTTTGTCCTGCTATTTACCCATAGATAGGAGGGAGGATTCATACCTCTCCCAAGGGTATTAGCACGTAAGAGAATGTAATGGATTCAACTGAAATTCAAATTCGGCTCTCCAATTTCTCAATCCAAGTTGCTATCCATTACTCCACCATGCCTCCTTCACCAGCAATAATTTGTTGTTTTTAACGTCGCTTTTATAACCATATCTAGTGTATAATACAGTGAAATTCAGAACTGTAATTTATTTACATGTTTATAAGTTTTCTGGGTAAAGATGTGTGAAAGTTGATTTTTGTGGATCTATTTTTCATAGTAAACAATCTTATTATTTAAAACTGTCCTGGGTATGACGATAAACTATATCCAGCATGAAGACCTCTGATTGGGAGATTGGCGGTTTTAAGGAGCCTGGAACAACCTCTTAATTGTGGTTGTTCCCAGGTCCACCCTAACCTAGGGTTGTAGCACCTGTTAGGGTCCCAGCTATGTGCAAGTAGTGAACCCCTGAAATGGGGGTCAAAATACTATGAAAATATAAAAACACATTTTTATATAGTAAAAATTCCAGCAAGATATTTCAATAGTAAAAAAAAATTACCAAAGCTCCCAAGGAAACTAAATTTTGAC
The DNA here is from genome assembly GCA_903632075.3 of Acanthosepion pharaonis. Classification (NCBI taxonomy): domain Eukaryota; kingdom Metazoa; phylum Mollusca; class Cephalopoda; order Sepiida; family Sepiidae; genus Acanthosepion; species Acanthosepion pharaonis. Next base: position 1,451,471 of record CAHIKZ030002589.1, read on the forward strand.
ATTAAATGACCCATAAGGAATTGATAGGCTGTTAAACAAACCAAAACAAACTATTATTTAAAATGTTTATAGAAATGGACATGGCTTATCACATTGAAACACTGGTTCCTGTATGATCACTGAAGTTAAGCAATGCTGAGCCTTGTCAGTACCTAGATGGTGACTGCTTGGAAATATCAGGTGCTGTAAGCTAGAATGTGTGAGTAGTTTAATGGATAATGGCTCAGAATTGTTCATTGGAGAGGCAAATTCCAATTCCCATTGAGTTTGTTATATTCACTTACAAGCAAATACCTTGAGAAAGGTATGAATCCACCTCTTATCCCCCAGCTATGGGTTAATTAGTAAGATTTGTATCACTAAACCATTATCATGTCAAAAAAAATTCTTACAATCGAAAAATATTTTTTGGCTTTAAATAAACTGCAAAAGTATAGATAAATAAAAGAAATAGACATGTGTTATATAAAGAGAAAAGTTATACATTTAAATAGATAGCAAGTTGTCAGTTGATTTTTGTAGATCTACTTTTCCATATTTTCCATATCTTGTTTGAAATCTGTCTATATTTCTGAGATGAGGTATTGTAATTATTTACCCTATTTACATTGTTTGGACTGTTGTCCTCATCTTTGTTGCCATATTCACATTTTGGTCATTGTACACGCCTGCCTTCTTCAGGTGATTGGAATTTCAAACTGAACCCTTTATTTTGTCCACCAGGGTAGATTTTTATAGTTCTATATGCCATGCCTTTCTGGATGTCTTAGTATCAGTTATCTCCCTTTAAATCAAGTTTTATATTTACCTTATCTGTAGCCAGGTATTGAACCCACAACTCTTTGGGTTAAGTCATTGGATTCAACTTTTATCCACTAGGCCATGTCTCCTTGAGGACATCATTGTACCATTTTTTACCAGAGCTATTGTTGCAATTTTGTTGTTATTTTGTTGTTTGTTTTCTCTATCAGTCTACTTTACTGGTTCCCATATTGAATTCATTTCTATGCTTGGCCAACTTAGGAGATTATTGTGGCCTAGCACATACAGAGTTTTTGTATTTTCCAGTGATGTTTGCTATTATTTCAACCTGATCCCACAGGGGGTGGTGATCTCCCTTTTCTCTCCATACATGCTTAGCTACATCTGATGTTTCCATTTCCCCTCGTGTTACAGATTTATGGTATTCCTGCAGTCTTATCTTAAGGGGGATGTCCTGTTTCTCCTTGATATTTCTCATCACAGCTGCATGTGATAGTGTACACACAGTCCTTAATCGTGTTCTCTATGAGAGGTCTTACTCAGATAAGTTATCTGCAAAGTATTGAATCATTTTTGAAGGTTGTCCTGATGGTATATGGAGTTAAAGGGAGACAACTGATACTGAGATATCGGGAAGAGGCATGGCATTGTGGAACTGGAACAATCTACTCCTGTGGATAAAATAAAGGGTTGTTAGAAATTCCAATCACCTGAAGAAGGCTGGAGTGTATAATGCCCAAAATGTTGTGAATATGACAAGAAAGATGAGGACAACAGTCTTAACAATGTAAACAGTGTAAATAATTGCATTACCTCATCTAAGAAACATAGACAGATCTGAGATGAGGTAGTGTAATCATTTAAACTATTTACTTTGCCCAGTGGATAAGACTCAGTTTGTGACTTCTGTTCCGTATACAAATTTAGACAGTGTTCTGAATTTCAACCATCATTTCACTACGATTGATGAATAAAAGAAATAAACTAAAATATTTATTATTAATAATCAATTTATTAAAAAGAATCCATTGCTGTACAAGAAAATGATTCAAATATCTGAATCTAATACAAATGAGACAAAAAATAAAATACTTTTTAAATAAAACAATGATGATTTAGTAAAAACAAATCATTATTGAGCAAAAAATCTTTGAATAGCCAACTCTTGTAAGAATGAGACCAACCAAATATTACATAAAACAAAATATAAATTATGTAAATACAATAATAATAAATTAAAAAATAGTAAAATAATTAATCTTTAATAAAAGATAATATAAATTTACTATTAAAAACTGTCTCCCTGGGCTGGGGGAATTGTCGGTAGATCCAACGTGCTTTAGACCTCTCAGACATCAATTTTGACTTTGTGCCACATCTAAGCTACACTGAGTAAATCGCTATCAAAAACTCTTTATGATGGAAGCACAATGGATTAATGGATTTCTCTCTCTGATTGCTCAAATTGAGCAATCAGAGAGTTGAGTTTGAATTCCATTCGAATTCATAACATTCACTTATGAGCAATGTATGAATTCATCTTTTCTAAAAAGCTATGGATAAATAGCAAGACAAACTGGATCCTATAACCTTGAGTGCTAACCAGTCTAGGTGAAGGAAAAGCTCTGAATTAAAAACCAGCCCAGAGAGGTTGGGCTCTGTTTGGCTATTTTACCCAGGAAACACCACTACAACTGCAGTACATGTGGTACCACTACAACCCTAATGGGTGATGAATCTCATGATAGTGATTAAAAAACACCCATGATCATCAAAAATAGTAATAAAAAAGGATATTTCAATGCAATGATGTATTAAGGAAACTGCCCTTTTGTAATAACGAAATATCTAATAATATGAGAAATTTTAGTGCAATAAGATTGAAATATCCATATTATCTTTTTATCCGTACTGACATATGACAACATGCACTTAAATGAAATACTACTGTTGTAAATTGTGTGGGTCAACATTTTCAGTGAGTCCTAAGTTGAAAGAACACATTTGAATGAAAATAAATCTTACTCCTTTGATGTGCAGTAATCAATATTTCAGTGAATGAATCTTTAATAGATGTGCAAAAGCACTCTGGAGAGAAACTTTGTGAAATGTGTGGATCAGTGTCTACAGACAAGTTCATAGAGGAAAAACACACACACACACACCAGAGAGAAACTATGTAATTGGGAAGTATGTGGATTGAACTTTGAAGAAGTTTTACAAATTCAGAATAAAGAGACATGGATTATAAGTTTGATTCTCTTAATCAATTGATAAAATAAGATTCATTTGAATAATGAAATCAATTTCATTTTTACTACAATTAGGTTTAGCCATAATACATTGTGCCGCAGAAATACCTCCCATATAATGTACAGACATTAATGGCAATGGTGTCTTCATCTAGCTAATGTATTTCTGCTGCACACTGTATTATTGGTTAACAGCAATACCCAGAAGTTATATTATAAAAGAGCTGATTCTTTTTCTGTTACAGTGTGTGTGATATTGCATGCATATATTTGTGTCTATCTGTGTTTTATGTAACTTCTCCTTGTATCATTTAATGCTCACACAAACACTAATAATCTAATAACACCTGAGAAAAGAAAAAAATGTAAAACCAATGAGTAAAAAAATTAAATTCACAATGTTTAAAAGCATCAAAACAAGTCCATAGAGTTCAGCAAGCTCAGGATGAACATTTGTGCATATGAAATTTATGTTAGGTTCAGACATTTTAATGTTTAATGCAGATATTCACTACCTTATTGTGTATTTCCTTTTATTAGGTTTTTTATCTTATTTTCCTAAGAGTATGATGCATAAGTCAGCTGTTTTTATTAAATTAATTATTTTATTTCTGCAAAATGATTATTGATTTATCATTTTATTCAAATATTTTATATTTTTCTTTTACTTACTCAGCAGTTTCATTTTTATTAGGCAGGAATTTAAATCATTTTCTTGGTAAATTCCTGACTTACTTTTTATAAAATTCTTTGTCTATTTGTCTGTGTCATGCTAATTTGGGTTAAGTCATTGGATTCAACTTTCATCCATTAGGCCATGTCTCCTTGAGGACATCACTGTTACATTTTTTTACCAGAGCTCATGCTGCAATTTTGCAGTCTACTTTACAGTGATTGCATTTAGCATCAAATGAACTATTGTCTTTTTTTTTATAAATTGAAGTGCTTTTTTAATTTATTTTTTTTGGTTTAGAACAGTTTTCCTGGCTTCTGATATATATTGAAGTGGAAACTGTCCAATATCTGACAGTGGCAGACTGGCCAGGGTGTCAGCTTGCTTAATAGCAAGTTGGACCCTGATGGAGTGGGCCTCCGATATCAAATAAAAATGCAATAAAGAAACAAACAATAAAAAGGAATAAGAACTTTATAAAGTTATTTGCAGAAGATCATTTACTAAAGTCCAATGTGAGAGGACATTGTCAAAGCTAAAGATCATAAAGACAAGGTCAAGAGATTTGTTGCCTGAGGAGAATTTGGTATCAAACGTGTTGCTATCCACTGAAAAAGAATTGCAACCTGAAATGGGTGCAGAAGCAATTGTTGGTAGATTCAAACAGTCATCTAATGAACACAAATGATTGCTTTTAATATAGTGGACTGCATACAATGCTTTATTGTGCTTTTGAACTATATGTTAATGTGTAAATTGTGCAGGAAACTATTTAAAAATATCTACCAATTACTTAAAATTAAAAACAAAAATAAATAAAAAATTCAATAACATTCTGTATTCACATTTTGTATCTATTAACAGTAATATGTACAGTCCATATACAGTAAGAAATATTACTAAGAAATATACATTTTATTTTCCACAAAACTTAATTGTACCCTTTTTTTCATATGGATTTTTAAAAATTTGTTATGAAAATTAAATGATAGCATTGTAGTTATAGGTAGGCCCCTTTTGTCTCCTTGTAAACAATATTTTTAAACTCAGTCTGCCACTGATGTCTGAGTACTTTCTGTCTTAAATATAAAGATAAAGAGCATGCATCTTAAAAATGGATCTTTTAAAATAAAATAAAATGATTCACACTTTTTGGACAAATAAAGATTTATTCCTGTGTCAGTATGGGTACTTGTAAATTATATGAAAATGCTGAGACATGTGATTCACAAGAACACAGATTCTCCCAGAGTTCTCAAATGCTTTTTTACAGGGCATCTCTCTGAAAATGCAGATTCGTAGGTTTGTTTACATGCATACAGGGTGCACTGTGTAAATGGACACCATTTTATATTTTTAATTTTGTGCATGTGCATTGTTTTTGATTTTGTTGTCTGCACAGAATAGTAGGATCAGTTGAGTATGATCTGTCAGAAAAAGAGCACCATGACACAATTCACTGACAAAAATTTAGAAACAGCACTGGCAAGCCCCAACACAAACATTTCAGAGTGTTTGGGTGTCAATCTGAGAACAGTGCAGAGGATTCAGAAAGAGTTGGAGGAGTCTAATTGTGATTACGAAGGTGTTTGGAATGATCACTAGTGATGGCGACATTATGCCTCCATTCATCTTCCCACAGGACCTCAGACTCAACACAGCCTTGAGGAGGTAAGTGATGCTCTGGCTCAAGAGGGTAGCTGCTGAAAGACCCTACATCTGGCAACAGGACCCTGCACCATACCTCACAAGCATGAGAACCCAGTCATGGCAGCCAGACAATTACTGCAACCACATCACCCTTTACATCTGGCCACCTCTCAGACTGCAACCCCCTTGATTATTATGTGCGGGGTGCAGTTAAGCAAGAGACCAACAAAACTCCTTGTAACACCGAAGATGAACTGAAGGCATGGATTATGGCAGCATTCACTAACTTAAATAAAGAGACTGTCCAGAAGACATGGAAGACATTCTGAAGTTGTCTTGAGGCTGTGGTTGAAGCCAATGGCAATTTTATTGAATAAATTTACTCTTTAGTATTTTAAGTTATTTTTGTGTAATTTTGGTAAATATATCTGCTAAGGTGAGAGTCAGTGTTATTTTCATTCTTTCATAATTTAGATGACAATTTATAAATCACACCCTGTACTTCTGAATTTTAACATATTCAAAAATGTATAGCTATTGCATTTTTCAAGTGAACATACATAGCCATGTTTTTTTTTGTTTTTAATCTCACACAAAGCAAAGGATCCTCTCTCACAAAGTATGTCATAATTATTTGAGGCAAGCTTTTACAAAGCTGAATGCACATCTCAAATACTCATGGTAGTCCAAATACACCAAGTGTTTTTTATAGAGATACCATCTCCTGGAAGGTTGCTATTCAAAGTTTGAAACTCCAACCAAGCCATTATATATAAGTGGACACTGAAGTCGACACCCAGTAGCACAATAAAATTTTCAATTTTGGTGAAATAAATCCCTTTTTTTTAAATAATTAAAATACAACCTTTCTTGTTTGTGTTCATTATTTGGAAAGTCTACTTTATGAATTGTTGTTTGTATGCACATTTAATAGGTTTATTTTAAATTTTTTCACAATACCAATGACCATGTCTGGGGGGTGGGGTCATAAACTTTCAAGCAGCACTTATATATATATATATATATATATATATATATATATATAAAATCATTTACATATTATATGCACGGTACTTATTAGAAAGCGCTCAATATCAGAGATAGAGCTAACATATTTGGTTGGATTGATGTGAGTCTGTGACCCTGGGTTTCACGCTCTTGCGATTGTCAGACAAACTGATTAATTTTTTAAAAATTTTGGGTTTATGTATATTGCGTGTATTGGTGTTGTTTTGGAAGTGGGGGGAAAACGTTATTGTGATGTCATCGTGCTAACGCAAACATCGATGTATGTTCATACGCCCAATGAAGTACACAGACACACATCCATTGGCTACTATAAGAAGTTCATCCCCCTTTTGACAGGTCTTGTTTTTCATCCTGTGGGAGTAACATGTCACCCTTCTCCCCAGCAGAAAAATAAGTGAGGGGGCTGGTTTAGACAGCAACCACCAATTCATGCCGCAGGCTGTACTGGGTTACATTATACCAAGAGTAGATCTGAGCCTGAACTAACTCATTGAATATTTTGAACTAGATATTTGACAAATGTAACAGATCTTATATCGACATGTAATTTAGACTGGAACTCTCTAATTACATTAACATGTTTTGCAATGCTCTTCGCATAAGAATTTTCAACTCACAACTCTTTGAAAATAGAGCACATACTTCGAATGTGTGGAATTTCTCTCCAGAATGTATCTGCAAGTCTACTTTCAAATGCTGCTCCAACCACAATACATAATTTGCATATATGTTTCTAAATAGTGCATCTAGTGTGTGCTCCTATCTTTTTTCAAAATAAACATTTTTGAAAATGTTAAACACAGAAAATTTCTAAGCACAAGAAAATGCTAAACACGAGAAAGTTTCTATCCAGTATGTATTTGCCTATGCCTTTCTAAATATAACCTCTTTGAAAATGCAGATCCACACATTGTGCATAAATAAGGTTTCTCTCCAGTGTGTGTTCGCATATGTACTTTTAGATCTGAATTTTGCGAGAATGCTGATCCACATATATCACAGGAATATGGTTTCTCTCCTGTGTGTATTCTCATGTGCCTATTGAAATTAGAATTTTTTGAAAATGCCGACCCACAAACAGCACATATATAAGGTTTTTCTCCAGTGTGTGTTCGGAGGTGCAATTTCAAACCTGAACTTTCTGAAAATGCCAATCCACATACTTTACAAGAAAATGGTTTCTCTCCAGTGTGGATTTTCAAGTGGCTTTTCAACTTAGAATTTACTGAAAATGCTAATCCACAAACTGTGCACACATAAGGTTTCTCCCCAGTGTGAATATTCATGTGTCTTTTCAACTTAGAATTCACTGAAAATGCTGATCCACAAACTTGACAAGAAAATGGTCTCTCCCCTGTGTGTATCCGCATGTGTACCTTTAAAATTGAATTTTTTGAAAATGCTGATCCACAAACTTTGCATAAATAAGGTTTCTCTTCAGTGTGTACTTTCATGTGAAATTTTAAACTTGAATTCTCTGAAAATGTTGTATCACATACTTGACAAGTAAAAACTTTATTTTTTGTGTGTATTTTCATGTGACTTTTTAAACTGGATTTTTCTGAAAATGCTGATCCACAAACTTCACAACTAAATGGTCTCTCACCAGTATGTATTCTCATGTGTCTTTTTAAATTAGAATTTTTTGTAAATGCTGATCCACATGCATGACAAGAATATGGTTTCTCTCCTGTGTGTATTCGTGTGTGATATTTTAAATTAGACCTATCTGAAAATGCCAATCCACATACTGTACAAGAGAAGGGTTTTTCCCCTGTGTGTACACGTATGTGTATTCTTAAAGTTGAGCTTTCTGAAAATGCTGATCCACACACTTGACAAGAATATGGTTTCTCACCTGTGTGGATTCTCATGTGGCTCTTTAAACTGGATTTCTTAGAAAATGCTGATCCACATATTTGACATGGAAATGGTTTTTCTCCTTTGTGTTGTTGCATGTGATATTTTAAGCGAGAGCTATCAGAAAATGTTGATCCACACATTGTACAAGAAAATGGTTTCTCTCCAGTGTGTATCCTCATATGTCTCTTTAAAGTACACTTCTTTGAAAATGCTGATCCACACACTTGACAAGAAAATGGTTTCTCTCCTGTGTGTATTCGCATGTGTACTTTTAAAATAAACTTCTTTGAAAATGCTGATCCACATATTTCACAGGAAAATGGTTTCTCTCCTGTGTGAATTTGCATGTGATTTTTTAAAGTGCTCCTTTCTGCAAATACTTCTCCACACATTTGACAACAAAATGTTTTCTCTTTCATGTGTGTTTGCATGTGGCTTTTTAAACTGGAATTCTCTAAAAATGCTGATCCACATGCTGTGCAAGAGTAAGTTTTTACCTCATTGTGTGTCTGCATATGTATATTTAAATCTGAGTTCTGTGAAAATGATGACCCGCACACTTGACAATTATGTGTTTTCTCTCCAGTATGTGTTTCCATGTGTCTTCAGGTTTTAACTGTCTGCACACTTCACAAGAGTACAGCTGCTCTCCAGTATGTCATCAAATGTGTACTTTGTAATGGAGATCCTGTAGAAATGTTTATATATAAACTTTGCAAAAATATGATGAATTTTTGTGTGCCTCTGCTTGTGCCTATTTAAATCTCAACTCTATTAAGTTGATCTATACACTTTGAGAGAAGATATTGTTTATTTAACATCTGTTTTTACAGACTTAAACTTCATTGTTATCTGCAACAGTTGATATCTGTGAATAAAGAAGTATTATTATTAGATGAAACTTAAAGTTTGTGCATTATTTAGGTGGGATTTTAATTAAGTGCAACATATTATATAATTTTTGTTTAGTCACAAAGTAAATTTTATACTACTGCTTTGCAGACATAACTATAGATATAACAACTTTTACTTTTGTGAAATTTATTTATCACAAATGAAACACCATTCATGATAAAAAAAGGAGGAAAACAGGTGAAAAAAAAGCGTTAGAAAAAAATTATTCAATGCAGCAAAAGTAAGGAAAAATAGTGTTAAATAAAGATTTTTCATTTAACAGCTTATTTTTATTTAAAAATAGAATTTCCTAAATAATAACATTGTACAGTGACATCTTATATACTTACCTAAAAAAAGAAGATATATTTAAGTTTTAAAATAAATGATTTTAACTGATAAAAATTGACCATACTGACATATCTGTCAACATAATTGTAATAATTAAAAAAAATATTTTAACAATGAAATATACTTTTCTGAAACTTTTTTTGAGGAATATTAGCTAATTTAAAGTATAATTAATCTGATTTGAAACATATTTAACACTTTAAGTTTAAAATATCACAGAAATGGATTTTTAACTCTAGTGTGGTTTTAATCTGACAGTAGCTGTGTTAACAGCATGATGACAGCTAATGGTTTATGGGGATTTTATCTGTAGCAAAACATAATTTAAGAAAATAACGTAAGTGCTTTTTTTAAACTAATTTTCAGGTATGCAGTAATCTTAAAAATTTAGGAAAATATTCTCCGTAATGTAATGTTTTGTTGAATTTTAGAAAATTTGGCTTTAAATTTAATATACCTAAGATTAACTAATTTAATGTGTGATGGATTTGAAAAAAATATTACTTTTAGTTCAATCACAGAAAAGTATTTTGTAACATAGAGGTGTTAAGAATTCTCAATCGACTTATGTCCAAGAATTTTTTTCTAAGGTGGGCATAAATGTTAAAATTATTTGATAAATATAATGTGAAGATCTTTTTTGATATAATTTTTTAACTACTCAGTCATCCGTTAAAATTATTGTAAGCTAATATTTAATTGAATTTTAGGTAGTTTGCTTTTATAGTCTTAATTACAAAGATGTGTGTTGAGGAAATGTTAGAAATTTACCAATAAATTTTAAATTTACTATAGCCACCACTCTTATTTTCCAATAATGTCATGTGTGGACATCCATATTTACAAAAATCAGCACATTTATACATACACAAAAAAAAAAAAAAATCTTTTTAAAATACTGGGGTTAGCTGAAGTGTAGTAATCTTTTCCGTTTACGATTTATAGTTTTTACTTACAATATCAGTTGATTGCTAAAAATTAATACAGAATTTTAAAAGATTTAAAACATTATGAATAATTATAATTAAAATTTTTTAAAATGTAAACAATTTTTGCAAAAATGAATTATTCATAAAAAAAATTTCTTAAGACCATAGTGTTCATAATATATCTTATTCATAAAAGCAATTAAAAGCTTTTCTAATAAAAAAATATCTCAATTTTATTTTTATTTTATGATTCAAAACTGATTTTTGGTAACTGGGAGTGGGGGAGCCATTGGCAAAAAAAAAAAAAAAAAAAAGAAAGAAAGAAACGGTGATTTAAATTCTCCAAGTTCTTCTGCTTATAATTAATATAAATTATACAAAAATTAATTTCTCAAAATTTCATAAACTTAAATGTAAAACATATGCAAACAACATATGTAAAAGAAACTTTTTAGCAAGATTTTCTAAAAAAGAAATGTTTCTAAAATAATCTTGGTGTGTCAAAAGCAAGTTTTTTTTCTCGTTACTGCTATTATGTTGACTAACTTCACTCCTTGGCAATTTTTATTGTTTTAAAATTATAATGCAGTCTGAACAAATGATGAAAGGGAATTTATAGTTTTCGCTCTTGGGAAATTACAAAAATATTAAAATATATTTATTCATTGGAGTGAATATTTACAAGAATAATTTTATATTTTTACAACATTCTAAAAGCTAATAGAATTGTATTAAAACTAATGCAATCCAATATCATTTAGACCAATTTATAAAGAAATAAATATGAAAACAATTTTTATTAATAAATTTATAAACATTTATTAAATTATTAAAATATGTGAACCAATTATACAGGAATGCTTGCTATTTTATAAAGTTTGAACAGATTGGCAAATAGCTAATGTTTTGCCAACCATATCAATAAACAATGCAAATAAACTATCTAATAAATACGTTTATTACTTTTGTAGTAAATTCTCTAAAATAAAGAAAACGTATAAATTCACTTTCATATGTTTAAGTTTTACTAAAATTATAATTATTGCTTTGTAAAACAATAAACATTGCCGAGCAGTGAAGGTAGTTAAAATAATAGCAGTATCAGGGGAAAACCGTCTTTTTGACACAATGTTTTTGAGAATTTTTGTGAACATGAAATTTAAAGATTTCTAGAATTTCATTCACTTGTGATAAGTCTTGAAAGTTTGATTAAAATCTGACAAGTATTTGGTTTTGTAAGAATTTCTGAATCAATGTGTTTTTCGCCACAAATTTAGTGCCTTTTGCAGCAAAAGGCACTAAAATTTCCTATTTATGGTCATCCATTGACGTAAGAAAAAAAAATTAACCAAAACTTTCCACTTTCTGTGGAGAATTTGACTGTTCAGGCCGGAGAAAAGCAATGTACTTACCTGGGTTTTTGTTTCTTAATAACTAAGTGTTTACGTTTTTTTTTGTTTTTTTTTACTAATTTTTTTATAGTTACAGCGGCCACGTGACCTTATTACCACGTGATCCCTGAAGTAAGTAGTTAGGGAAATGTTTTTTCCATTTTAAATAAAATTTTTATTTTTATTATTATTTAATGCAAGTTATTAGAGTAGACGGTCACGTTACGTTGCGGAAAGGAATCTTATTTCACAACTTAAGGCAAGTAATTTTACTACTTTTCCTCGGCCGGAGCCATCTCTAGATTTGGGGTGGGGGTGAGATTTTCTCGACAGTTCTAAAAAGGATTAGAAAAATAAAAAAAAAAAAATCCTTAATTAACAAAATTATGACTATAAAACTTTGTGTTTTATTAAATTTGGGGCATTTTTTCATCATGTATGCTCAATTTTTTGCGAAACTTTGAAGGTATCTAGTTATAAATAATAAACTCAATAAACATTGTTTGTATTCAGTCGAAACAAAGACGTTTTAATTATTAAGGACTATAATTCACTAAACACCGGTTTAAGTAACGCAGTAAATCATTTCTTGACAATAAATGTGCATCAAACTTAATGTTTAAAGGAAAAATACAGAGGAAAATCATCATGACAAGATTTAATTTCATTGTTATTCTTTTAGAAAGTAAGTGATTTTGCAAAGATTATTAAATTAAAAAAAAAATGAATAAATAAAAATTTTCGCAAAATGTAATTCACATGGATTAGAAAATAAAGAAAATGAACCATAAAAAATATAATTACTTCTAAAAATTAATCATATCAATTTTTCAATAACGAAGGATTCTTCTAATTCAAGAGAGGTTCAAATATTTGTAGGTATTTAAAAATAATTTACCTTAATTTTTCTTCGTGAACAATAACTAAAGTTCGTACAAGGATCCTACCTAAACAATTAAATGTAAAAAAAAAAAAATCTGTATACTTACTGCTTTGTGCTTTCTTTCGTCTGATTTCTGATATTGCAAAATCCTTGGAGTGGAAAAACTGTAAAACATTTAAATAAAGTTTAAACTGACGATGTTTAGTTTAGTTTAATTAAATTAAAAAAAAAAACTGACGTCATTTACGTTTGATGCAAAATGTTTCCTAAAGAGTGGAAATCTAAGGGAGACAATAAAAAAAATATGGAGAAAAGTTCGGTTTTTAATTTCGACACATTTTTAAAAAAACATCTCAATGGAATTCTTGAACTTTACACGGACAATTTATTTTAATTAATTGATTAAAAATATTGTGGCAATTTAAGGAAAAAAAAAATGGAGAATCAACCTCATCAGTGAAAAGAGAGTTGGACTCAACTTTTGCGAAAAGCTTCAATACGATCCTGTAAAAAACCACTAAAAAAAAAAACATAAGAGTAGGACTCTTAAATGAATCACGCAGTAAGTAATTCCTTTATTACGACCTTCAAGGGTGCGCCAACCCCTAGACCGAACGAAAAAGGGTAGCGTAGAGAATTACACTCGGTAGAAAAAGGTGAAACAGCGCTCTGGTTACTAATGTATAGTTAAAAAATATAGTCTCTAGTGACTAGAGAGAGTATTTATATACTTAGCAGACTAGAGAGCCCTTCCCCCACGCCAGTCTATTATATTAGTGAAAAGTGAAAACAACAATCCAACTTGGAAGAGCTCCTGCTTCAGGAATGGAAAAATAATATCAAGTCGAACTCGCAAACTTTAAGACTGAAAGAAAACAGTTTTTTTTTTCCTGAATAATAACAATAATACACTTCTTAAATACTGAGTCTTACATCAGGCAAAGGAGTCTAAATTTACCCGTTGTCATTCAAACCTTTTCCCATTCTCTTGATAAGGTAAGTAAGTAACTTTAAGTACTTTTGAATTTTTACAATATAATTTAGGTATCAGGGCCGGTGCGTATCACCCCCGACTGGAGTGGGGTAGCTGTTCGGGGCAGTACTTTGTGACTCTTGTTATCTTATCAACATTTGTTTTGTCTTTTTTCTACCTATATTTATATACGTTTTACAAATTATACTAAGCAGAACTGAGTATTTATTTTTAAAGGATGAAAAACTTCTGTGTTATTTTGATGTCATTCTGTATTTTTATTTTTTTTACAACAGGTCAACCGTAGCATTAGACTTCTGTGCCCCACTAACCGTTTGCCTTGTTCTTCGTCTTAAAAAAGAAAGAAAGAAGGATAGCACCTTGACAACACAAGCTCTACCTACCTACTCCATGAAAATAACATTTACACTGTTATGTCATCATTTTAGAATAGAGGCTGTATCGTTTTCTTTTGTTTTGGACGTTACAAAAATAAAGTTGTTATTGAAAGTTGAAAAACAGACAAAAGCAAAATACATTAAATAAAAAAAAAATTTAATTTTATTGTTATATTTAAATTTTCTATAATTAATTTTTTAATGATAATTTAAAATTATCCGATATTTCTATTAAGTAGATATGATATAAAAATTAATATAGTGATGATTATATCATGAATAAATACAGTATTTTTAAAGTTTACCTTGTAAATATAGTATTTATACTTTGACTTTTGAATTAGGATTGATTAGATAAATATGTCATTTATTTTTGAATTCAGATTAATTACAGAAATGTTTTTGAATCCTAAATATGAAAAATAAAACTGATATTTTCTTTTTATGACAACCAATATACTTTCTTCATTAATCCTAAATAAGTGAAATAACGACATAAAACTAGGTACTCCGACAAAAATCTTTCTTGAAACTTTTACTTTAATTTTATTTCAAGATTAGATTTAATATTTCCAATAAGTAAAATACTTTACTCTGTATTTCAAATTGAATAGAAATTGATTGGCACAATTTTAGTTTATTATCAGTAAAAACACTAAAATCGTTCATATTAACAAATCTGTCAACACAACATAATTCTCTTTATTAAAAAATCTTTCAGAAATAACTATGGTGCCTAGACTTTTTGAATTTAAATGCAGTACGAGATTAGTGATGAAGTTTCATAAGTCTGAAATATCCTTGTTGTTTTGGATTAGATATTTTAAGAAAGTTTTTTTTTTTTTTGTTTTCCCAGTCATTGTTAATGTTTCTGTTCCTAATTCTTCTCAAACCAGTAACTCTTTGTGTCTTAATGACGTCACTGTCTTGCATAGGGTTAAAACCAAGGTGATCCTCATATGGATTGCTTTGGGTCAAACTACTTAAAAAAAATGAAAATTAACTAATAATTTACAGAGAAAGATAAAAATTACATAGCATTTAAAACATCAAATTATTAATCTGCAAAGTTTCAGCTTCTAAGCATGTATAGTTATTAAGTTATACTCGTCATATAACATGCTTTAGAAAAGAACGGAGCATTTTCCAGTTAAATATTTGCTCGATATTACTTTTGTGTATCTTGTATGAATAAACAACATGAATTCTGAGTCAAACTAGTAAGTCAAGTTAATAGAAAATCTTCCTGTATCTCATCTGTTTTCTCTCTTTGTAAGAATCAGGGCTAAGACAAAAAAACTCTTTAATTGACTGATTTGTTTGTTTAATGGCATGTCAACTCCTTATGGGTCATTTAATGTCAGAATTTAATTTTCTTGGGAGCTTTGAAGTAATAAAAATATGATAGATGTTATTCTGCTTTCACAATTGTATACATGGTTGATGATACTCAGATTTTATGCATGTCCATGTTTGTGTGGACATGGTTAGTAGAGGCAGTGATATGTATGTCTTATGTTGTAGTTTTTGTGAAGTTATATTTTGGAATACAGTTTGATTTCTTTAAGAAATTGTAAGATATTATATGGAGTAAGAGTTGTTTGGTTGATTTTGTTTGGTGTCATATCAACTGCTATAGGTTACTTAAAGCCAAAATTTAAATATTTTGTACATAATTTTATGCTTTCAACTACAGATATTTTATACATAATTCTACACTTTCAAAGTAAAAGCATGTTTTTTAGATATATATTTTATAGATCATAAAATGCATTGTTGGTAATTTACTATGAAAATGTACTGTTTTTTTTTGTTTTTTTTTTTTGTTTGGGGGTTCACTATTTGCCTATAGCTGGGACCCTAACAGGTGCTACTACACTAGGTCAGAGTGGACCTGGGAACAATAGCAATTAAAAGGTGGTTACACACTTTTCAAAACCTCAAATCTCCTGATCAGAGGCCTTGTTGCCAAATGTAGTTTATCATCATACCTAAGATGAAAGATCACAAAAAACAAATTCTGAACTGCACAAGATAAAAAGCTTTGTGGATTCAAGTATTGGTTCATGAATTTGGTGACATAGTAATTGTGAGTTCAATTCCTGGGCCTGGCAATGTCTACATGGATTTAGTGGAAACTGTTGAGTAATAAATGAGCAGTACTAAAAATAAGAACTAGATAATGTATCTCTAGGAAGTGTCACAAAACCTCTCTGACTGGGGCTCACTCCCGGTGAGGGTGACAAGTATTAAGTCACAACCCTTATATTTATATCCACTGCCCAGACAATGCTGAGTGAACTTCTGATAAGGGATTGGACAATATTATGGGATGTCACTCTACCACAAGTGAACACAGGGGAAAATATAACACAAGATCTTTCAAATGACCAAAATGAAGATATCACAAAACACATGATCAAAAGTATAAGCTTCTGTTTATGTCAGCATAAACAGGAGCTTATACTTAAAAAAAAAAAACAACTAAGCAAAAATAAAACTGACTGGGCGTAAAAGAACAAAATGTTCATATATCAACAATTTGGGGGTAATTCCCCTAATTTTTTATCTGGAAAGATGTGTGCAATGAAATCTCTTTAAAATGTTTGTGTGTGCATTCTACGGGTTGGGTGAAAAGAGGAATAAAAATTTCTCTCTTCTTTTTTTTTTCTGTTTTTGTCTTTTCAGTTTCTCAGATGATTGTTTTTGTCTCCCTGTTTCTCAGACGATTAATTCTTTTTGGCGCAAAGTTCTTTCTCTCAAAATCCCTTTTTTTTTTCTTTTTTCTTGATATTGCATGCTTATCTTATTCTTTGTTATATAACTTGTATTTCTCATAAGTTATTGAGGTCAGCTTCCTCATTGTTTTTCATGTTCTTGCATTTTCCGTTCATCTATTTCAAGTGTAGCGATGCATGGCTGGGGCGAATTTTTCTTCTTGCTTTCTTTGTATATCTTCTATGCTTATCGTTAAACTCATTTTTGTTCTTTCAGTTTTTCATGAACATTCAATTCTGGTTTAACAAGCCATATTCTTTCTTCCATGTCATCTGATTCAAACTTCACAGGATATCTTCCTTCGGTGCATTTGTTCCATTCAGATTTTGTTTTCACGGTCAGTTAAGAAACAAAAGGGCCAAAATATCTTATAGCTTTTTGACTTTTCATAAGTGCCCCACATGAGTTGGCTCAAGGTGTTAGCTTACATTAATCGCCAAATGACAGGAATGTCTTTTCTTGACTAGAGTTTTCAGCCAACTGAACTTACAATAAATTTCTCCTTGTGATCTTGGATTTCTGCCATTGCGCAACAACCAATCAGCATTCTGCCCTTACAATGGCTGTTTGTTGCCAAGGCTTTGCCGGCTTATTACTATTAATAGCAGGACCGTTTCAGTGGGTGGGGTTGGCAACCACTAATCAACCTGCATGCGACCATGACACACTTTAATTTCCAGACATCTTGTCTATGTCCACTGGTGAGAGAGATTCTACTTTTGAGGAAATATGAATTTGACCAGCCCCAGGATCCAAATTCGTAACAGCAGTAGAACAAGAGCAGTCTATCCCCATAGTTTAAATAAAGGGTTTGGTTTAGAATTTACTTAGACTACTCAGATCAATATACACCTGATGAAGGCAGGCAGGAACAATGGCCAAAACATGATGACAAAATCATGATCAAGCCAATAGTGTAAGTAATGATAATGATAACTCCTCAGCTCAAAAATTCAACCAAAAATAATCTCCAATTTATAAATTAACATGAATTATGTGATATGTTGCAGTTCGTTAAGGCTCAAGTTATATAGATGCAAATGTCTGTACGTTTATATATTGGATCGTATTTCCTACATTTTTCAACCGATTTCAATAAAACTTCACAGGACTATGTAAAATTACCTTGCGGTGGTTCTGACAGTGCCAAAAATTGGAAAAACACAATTGTTTTTGCATGAAATCAATTTGAAAACACAATTACGAGGCATTAATGAAAGGGGGACAACTCACATCGAGTTATACTTATTATAAAACCCAGGTTGGTTGTTTGTGTTTGTGTGTGTGTTCGTTTATATATGGGATTGGAATTCCTACATTTTCAACCGATTTCAACAAAACTTCACTTTTTTTGGCAGGTAGTGTTTCTTATTGTCTTGCACACTTTTTTCTTTATTTTTACATTCAGAATGTTTTAAAAATTCCATTTACAAGACAATTGTTTATAATAAAATTCTATTCAATCGGTAGACTCATAACGATTGAAAACAATGTTTTTGTTTGGGTTTGACCAATTCGTAAAAAAAAAAACAGAAAGAAAAACAAAACAAAAAAAAACTAAATAAGACATGCATGGCCATCAACCTTAAACAATAATCTTTGTCAATTTTATTTTTCAGTCTTTATTACGGTCGATATTTGATCTATCTCTTACTGTTACATTCCCGGACAACACCGGGCTCTACTGCTAGTTTCTAATAATACTATTTTTTTTTATTCACAGATAACAATTTTTGAGGAAAATAATTATCAGTTTAAAAAGGCACAGGCAAATTCATACAGAAGAAGAGAAAAAGCATTACTGCAATATACATGCATCTGCATTTTGACATCATTCATGTTTAAATAAAAAAAAAACGAACACAAAAGAGACTGTATACCAGCATTTCTATTAAATTCAGACTTCAAAGTACACATACAAGCACACAGTGGAGAAAAACACTTGTCATTTATACAGATCAGCATTTTTACTTAGTTGACAACTGAAAAGAGACATGCCACTGTGGAGAAACTATATTTATGTGAAGTGTGTGGTTCAGCATTTAAACAGAATTCAAATTTCAAAGTACACATGCAAATGCACACTGGCAAGAAAGCTTATGCAAATACCGTGATTCAGCATTTTTGTATAAATTACATTTGAAAAGACATATACAAATACATGCCGAACAGAAGCCATTTTCTTGTCAAGTGTGTGAATCTGCATTTTCAGGCAAGTTCAGTTTGAAAAATCATATGAAATGCACTCAGGAGAGAAACAATTTTCCTGTCAAATGTGTGGGTCTACATTTGCAAAGATTTCAAATTTAAAAAAGCACATGCGAAAACACACACAAGAAAGATCATTTTCAAATCAAGTGTGTGAATCGGATTTTTTAAAGAGTTCCAGTTCAGAATCACACATGCAAATACACAGAAGAGAGAAACTTCACAGTTGCCAAGTGTGTGGCTCAGCATTTTCAGAGAAATCCAGTTTAAAAAGACACATGCGTGTACATACAGGAGAGAAACCATTTTCTTGTCAAGTGTGTGGATCAGCATTTTCAGCAAGTTATAATTTAAAAAGTCACATGCGAATACACACAGGCGAGAAACCTTATTCTTGTCAAGTTTGTGGATCAGCATTTTCAGAGAGTTCCACTTTAAAAACGCATATGAGAATACATACAGGTGAAAAACCGTTTTCTTGTCAAGTGTGTGGATCAACATTTTCAAAGAGCACCAGTTTAAAAAACCATATGCGAATACACACAGGTGACAAACCATTTTCTTGTCAAGTTTGTGGATCAACATTTTCAGTGAGTTCTAGTTTAAAGACTCACATGCGAATGCACACAGGAGAGAAACCATTTTCTTGTCAGGTGTGTGGATCAGCATTTTCTCAGTATTCCACTTTAAAAAGACACTTGCGAATACACACTGGAGAGAAACCATTTTCTTGTCAAGTGTGTGGACTAGCATTTTCAAGGAATTCTGTTTTAAAAAAGCATATGCAAATTCACATGAAAGAGAAATATCCAGATTGTCATTTTTAGTGTGTAATTTTTTTCAATATGGATATGCAGTCACACAGTGGAGAAAAACATTGTGAAATATCTGGATTAGCATTTCTTTATTATGATGTAAATCAACAACAGCAAAAAATATTTTATACAAATAAAAAAAAAAGAAAAAAAAAGACAGTACTTTTAAAATATGCAAATTTACGATTGCAATTATTTTGACTAATTTTCTTTAATTTGCTTTATTGCAACGTAACATTTTTCAGACTGGAATTCAGAATAAGGATGTCCATGTTTCAAGTTAAGTTATAACCAAAACTACATTTTTTATTCCAAATTCCATCAGTAATGATAAAAAAAATTGTTTTTCTACAATAAAAGAAACTCAAATTATTTGTACTTGTGAAATTTCATTATTCCAGTTTGTCATGAGTTTAGAATTTTAGAGCAGAAAATTAAAAGTTATAATGTTAATAAAATATTTATTGAATGATGTTTGACAATTTTTTTCTTTTTTATTAAGCTCTAGCATAATCAATATTGTGAAAGCATTCACCTGTTTAACATTTACAGGGCACACTTACGAAAAGTAGTAGTGATTTATCTCCTATCTACTAGATTTTTTTTTATTGGTTTCAACCCATGCAAGGGATTAAAGCCACTAAGACACAAGGGATTATTGGATGTGGAAGAATTAGAAACAGAAATATTAATAATGAGAAAAGAGTAATCAAGACAGTAGATAGCAGTTGACTTTGCATCTAAATTTTTGCACGTTAAAGTTGGCTGGAAAACATGAAGCCAGAAAAGAATTCCACAAGCGAGAAGTGCAAGAAAGAAACTGTTTGCATAGAATTTAGAGTTACATCTAGCCAGCTCAACTGCAAATTGATGAGATATCAACACGAGTACTGCACTTCAATTCAAAAAGTCTAGTGCCATAGCGAAGAACTCATTCGGACAATTACATGAAACAGATTAATTTTCCGAAACAACGAGAAAAATTAATATCATGCTTAACTAAAGGGTATGAAAAAAATAAAATGATGTGTATGAAATTTGTATAAGCAAGTTGGAATTAATTGTGAATGGAAGAAATGTGATAACTATTCAAGTAACATTTTAAACTTAATTACTGATAATTTGTATGTATAAGTGTATATATTCATAAATTCACTTTCATTAGATGTTTTTTTTACAATTCTAATCATCTTCACTTTTTAAAATGATAAAGATTGCCAAGGATATTTCATTTAAATATTTTTACAAAAACCTTAGGAAAATGAACAAGAGCACTTGACATGTATATATGTTTTATAATAGTTTTTTAAAAATATTTTACATGGAATTATCCTTTCTTTTTTTTTTTTTTTTTAAAAACTTTTCACCCCAAGCAAGGCAGAGTGCCACTAGAACGCAAAAGGTTACAGAAAGTGGGAGCAAGAGTAAAGAGGTGTGAAAGAGGAAAGGATGAAGAGAAGGACAGGGAATAGATCAAGGTATCTGGAGATGTTGATTGACATTGCATTTGAATAGATGGAGATTATAGCTATCAGGGAAGCAAGTAAGAGGAAGGGAGTTCTACATATGGGAAGTGTGAGACATGAAGTTATTGGAGTAGAAGAGATGGCTACATTTAACCGTTTTGACAGTGAAAGTGTGGGACTGATATGCCGACCTAGTGGCACGTTTAAATTCATGCAGTTTGGGAACTAGCAAAAATAGCTCGATTTAAAAAACAAAAAAACAAAAAAAAAAACAACTTTTCCTGGCATAGGAAATAACCCCCTATTTTCATAGGAAATAACCCCCTTATTTTCAACACAATTACATACCCACACAGATACCATATTAAAATATGCACTTTATTTTCTACTTTGTAACAGATAATATTTACAAACATGCCTAAAAGATTCCACAATACAACACAGTTTAAATCCAAGTATCTGTTGGTTAGAAATTAACATCGTCATGTGAAATATTTGACCAATCAGAAATAAACTAAAACCCTGTTTTTCTCAAACTTACTAATGGCTGCATAACTTTTATTCTTCTCACACCAACGTGTACTGAAAGAAAACTGTGTTGGCGATTTAAAACAAATCATTTTCATCAACAGTAGAGACAGTCAATGAATCTTTGCTGACAGTCTTTTCTATACTGTAGATTTTTCTGTGGATCAGCTATCCAAAGACTTTAACTCAACTAAATATTTGTACTCCTTTTGCAATCTTTTGGTGGTTTCAATGGATAAACCATTTTTTGTGAGCAAGAAGATCTATGTTTGCTACAAGTATCTTTTTTTTTTGTAATAATTTCGCTCGAAGCATGGCAAGGAAGACCCTAAGATGCAAAGAGTTATTGAGTGTTAAAGAATTTAAGAAAAAAAAACATTATTAAGGAGAGAGATAGGACAATAAAACAACAGGATTCAAGGAGAGAGAAGATGACAATTGACATTGCATTTAAATTTTTGAAGATCAAAGTTAACTGGAAAGCAAGAAATTGGAATAGAGCTTCACAAGTAAGAAGTATGAGAGAAGAAACTGTTAGCATAGAACTTACGGTTACATCTAACAGTTTCAACTGTAAAATAATAGTACAGCCCTTAAATTTATAAAGTCAAAGTACCAAAGAGGAAAGCTTATCAGAATAGTTACCATGACAGTATTTATAGAAAAGGCAGAGGGAAACTACGTAACAGCGATGTGAAGTTAACTGAAGTCAAGATGCCAAGTCAAAACCAATAACATTACAGATTCTTCTTTGGATTTCATCAAGAATTTTGAAATAAATAGTAGAAGCACCAGACAAAATGTGGCAGCAATATTCAGTGCATGGATGAATAGCAAACTTATAAATATGTAAGATAGATTCTGACAAGAAAATTGTCTAGAAGGTGCATCGAGTCACTCGCCTAGAGATTAGCATCAGCTATGCTGATCGAAGGTGAAAACTGTTATCTAAGATGGCTAAAAGTGAGCAGTTTCATTTTGGAGGTGTTAAAATTAACAAGCCATTTCTTGCCCTAGTTAACAAATTGAAGGTCATTTTTTTAGATCACCTGCCAACTTGACCTTCTTGAACTGATCAGAGTTACCATTATTAAGACAAGAGTAAATAATCTCATCAGTATAGATACCAAGTTGAGAACTGAATACAATTAGTAGGTCATTGATGAAAATTAGGAATAATTGAGAGAGCTATGGGTCCCATCTACATTAATGAAGCAAAAAAAAAAAAAAAATACAATAAGATTGGCTATTGAAGACAATTTTCCTTTTGTGATTTGATATGAAAGAGTGATTTGTTCAGTAAAACCATAACCTCTCAACTTGTGAAATAGACTGTGGTGGTACTGAGCAAGCGAAGGACCGGATGTTAACCCTCAGAGGTCTAGATAGCAAATGACCAATACTGGTCTTTGCGCACCAGGCTCGATGCATAAGTTCCGGTGGAAAAATCAAAAAGAAATAAAAAGAATATAATAAGCAATTTCCACCAATTAAACGGCCCCGCGCCATATCCAACAGTTTGTTTCAGCATACTGACTCAGATCCGATGGACACACATAAATAGAACGATGAATTCACTTCTGGTCAGAAAGCCTTGAAGTTACCGTCATAGAATGTCACTACGCTTTTCTCACCCATCAACCCGACGCCTCCAGTTTTCCTTCACCAACGGAGATATCAAATGACACCTACCAAACCCATTGACCTCACCTTTCATCTCCTGGGACCCGCACGCCTAAACTTAAGTATTCACAAAATGACACTTTAATTCCTTTCATAATCTGATTTCTTTTCTTTGAATGAACATTTTAATAACGGACTTTGTGCGTGTTAATTAAGAAACATTATACTTATCATTGATGTGTATTTAAATATAAAGTGTTTCTGATATACCCTTCTCTTTCATATTTTGTTTGTTTATGTTATGGTGACCTCAATTTGATTGCTTGTTGAATCTTTAGGCCAAACTAGCAGCTGTCCATAAGTGACTGCTACTGCTTACCTACCTTCTTATACAAGCAACAATTACCAACGAATATACACTTCCCACAACACCACAAGACCATCCTGCCAAATCCTATCAAATGCCTTTGAGATATCCAAAGCAACAGCTTGAGCTGCCTCATTCTTATCAAACTTGACAGACTCTTTCAGCAATAACTGTTGACACATGAGGTATTGACCTAGAAAAGTAACAGCTATATTACATGGTTATATGCTTAACCAATTTGGAGTCGATTAGAATGTTTTGTAGTTTGCCAAAAAGTGGTAAAAGTCTAATGGGCCAATAGTTAGAAAGATCAAATGTTTTGTCTGTCAAGAATTCAGGGTGACCTATGAAATTTTTTTATTAGTAAATAATATAAAATAATAAAGATTAACAATCAATAAAAGTCTAAATATAATAGCCTTTGTCTTTTAAAGAAGTTTATTTAAAAGAAAGTACTATTTGCATTTATTGTCCAATCAAAACAGTGGCTTCCACCCATGTAGTTGAGACCCAAATGAGCCTCTTTTGGGGATATATAAGAAGATGGATCAATTGATAATTGATAGGAGGCAAGAAAATTTCAAATGAGAAAGGCCTAATCTCTGCTGCTGTAGACTAGGGATTAGGCCTCCCAGCTGACACACTGGTGTAGGGTGACTTGATTTCGATGAGAACATAATGAAATATAAAACCTGAAAGATGTAGACCAACATGGGCTCCAGTGATACGCATGGATTGAAAATATCAAAGTAACCAAAAAACTAGGAGACATGAAAATTTTATCTTGAAGGCATAAAAAATAGGTCCCAGAAAGAAAAATCATTTTTTGCAGTTAGCTGTGGATGAGCTGGACTGTTTCTCACAGAAAAAAGTAACCAGCAAGAGAAATAAATCAAGTAAAATCTGTGAATAGAATTGTATTCTAAAGAAGAAAAAAATTGCTAAAATTCTCAGTGATGCACATGGATTTGCCAAGGTATTCCTCTGTTTTTTATTTTTATCTTTCTATTGCACCTTTTTCCAAAGAGTATTTTCAACCTTATTTAATGTTTTTGTATTGCCACCTCAAGATTTCTTCCATTATTGGAAGTTTGTATTCTATATTTTTTAGAGCTTATAATTCTTATATTGATCTGTTATCTTGCCTTGTTCATAATAAGGTGCACAAAAGGAGATTTTATGTGAGCCTATTTTGTAAAAAATGTATTTGGTCATATTGTTTTAATGTCTATGTAATAAATGTTTTTTAATTGCAAATTTCACATAGTATTTTAGAGTCCTGTTTGTTATTACATGCAACTTCTTTAATATTTTGGATAAGAAAGGTAAGATTCTCTCTTCTCATATTCTCTCCTAGGCAAAAAATCCTTTTAAACTATCTGATTCTTCTAAATGTATAATGGTATAATAAATTAAATAGAAATAAATATTGAGAAAACTGTGCTCATTTTTATTCCAAATCATCATCTAACCTTTTAGGAACACTCAACTACAAGTGAGGTCCAAATCAATATTTACCTATCTTAAGCGCCATAAGAGTGGGATACATAGTTAGCATCAGACTCACAATATTACTTCAGGGTTTTGTATCCTATAGGTACTGCAATAGACTTTCTAAAAAAAAAAAAAAAAAAAATGAAAAACACATTATAAATGATTTAAAATAAATGCATTCTTTGAACTTGAATTTCTGTCCTATTTGAAAGATAATAGCAAGGTGAATCTGAGTTGAAAGAAAAATTAATTTACATGTATAAATTTAAATTTTAGGCATTTTTAAAAAATATTGGCACTCATCATTGACTGATCGAGATGCCATTAAAATGCAAACAACAAATTTTTTATTGTATTCAAGATATGTTTTGATATTGTCACGTAGCAACGATTTCATTAACCATATAGGTGTTAGGCTAAAGTAAAATCTTAAATAAAGAGAAAATTAGTTAGATATAAAAGAAAGATAAATAAATAGATAAAAACAGAAATTTAATCCAATGCTTCCGATTCGCGAGAGCGAATATATTCTATGATCAATACCCCCCCTCTTCTCTTCACAAATTCTTTCTCTCCTTATCCTCTCTTCCACCCCAGCCAAGGCCCGTGAACTTAGACGCGAGGATGACCTGGTTCTAAGATTTCGCGTTTGACCATGAGTAAACCCAGACACCATCAGGGTCTCATGCTGCGATTCACGGATCGGGACGTACCGGAGCATGCGTTGAACTTTTTGGCCATCACACAAACACTGCGTGATTTGCGCCCTATTCTCCTGCGTACCCGGTCAAGGACGAAGGGAACCCACGTGGACTGTCTGTGGGGACAGCGAAAACCAAAGAAGGATTTTTTCAGTTTCCTCTGACCAGCAGCAGTTGAACATCGCTGGGCAAAAACCGTCAGACCGCCCACTGAGATGAGGAAGACCACGAAGTCTATCGACCAGTGATTGAAAAGCTGCTATTGACTGATCAACCCAACCAAATGCTGTATGAAATGCTGGGGACCTACGAACACTTGCGAAAAGAAGAAGAATCCAGGAACATTGTCGGCCGGCCAAGATACTGATTTATCATCAGAACTCGCTTCGGCGAATCAAAACTTTTGTGAAGATACCAGCCCGACTGCAAGATAAGTTGGTTCTTTTTGGCTCGATCTATTTTCATATATGTATATCGCTCGCGCCTTCTATTCTTTACTGATGTCCTCCCCTTTGTTAAATGAATGTTCTTTTTTTTTTCTTTCTTTGTTTCGTTACATATATATTTATAAATAAATGTTTAATTTTGAAATCCATCGTCTTGCGTCTGTTCTTCGTTGATTCCCTTTGTGTCGCTTCCTTTTCTGAGTGAAGACCGAGAAAAGAAACCACGTTTTCCTTTTTTTTTAGAACCCGTGGTTCATCTATATGCTACAAGTTCGTAACATATAAAATTGGGGCTCGTCCGAGAATCTTTTCCTGTTTTTTCACTCAGTAAGAATCGCACAACTCAGGGTGTCCGAACTACAGGCCAAGATGTCGGTTATAGATAGTTTTTTGCATCGCCCTCTATGGAAAAATTATTAAGCTTAAGAAGGATGATAAAGTTGAAATAGGGAAGGAATTAGAACTAGAGGTAACGAAGTCTATGAGAAAAACTCAGCTAGTCAGGATAGTCTTGAGCATATGGTAGATAACGACGTTTTCGACGTAGAAGAATTAAGTAAATTATCACTAGACACGTCGGAACTTTCGCAGGCACAACTCGGAGCTCGAGAAAGTGAAAATTGAGGCCGAGGCTAAGGTCAGAGCCGAAGCTGAAAGAGCAAAGGCTGAAATAGCAAAAGCTAGAATCGAGCAAGAAACCAGATTTCGGGAGTTAGACGAAAAGCGGGAACTTCACGAAGTTAGAAGTAGCGAGTTCGACTTAGCGAAGCAAGTCCGACCTGTACCGCAGTTTAACGAGGCTGACGTCGACAAATATTTTCAGCATTTCGAAAAGGTTGTTTCAAACCTAGCATTTATAGAAATGGCCAATTTTACTGCAGACCGCACTAAAAGGCAAAGCTCAAGAAGCGTATGCCGCGCTCTCAGTAGCAGATTGCGCTGAATATAGCATTGTGAAATCGGCCATTTTTAAAGTCGTATGAGCTTGTACCGGAGGCATACCGGCAAAAATTTAGAGCCCTGCCGAAAGGGAGACAAACAGACTTATGTAGAATTTTCTAGACAAAAAGAAACCTATTTCGATAGATGGAGTTTATCGAAAAACATCGAGGCAGATCACGATAGGCTAAGGCAAATGATACTGATAGAGGAGTTCAAAGAATGTGTCCCTGATAATTTGAAACCTACCTCGATGAAAAAAGGGTAGATACTTTTATATGAGATGGCCACCGCTGACGAATACGCGTTAACACATAAGCGGGGTACGTTCAATCATAACAACCCATCCGAATTTGGAAGCGGTCCACACCCAAGGCGTGGATCTGGTTCTGGTCCGAATTCGAAGTTTGGTCGATCGGTTAGTTCAGGCCAACTACCCAGTCCGAGAGATACCAAATCTCAAAATCCTAGTTCTCCGTCACCGGTTTATCGGCAGACGAATAGAGAGAGAGGAAACCCTGATGTGCCACTACTGCAACAAAGTAGGACACCTCGTGTCGAATTGTTGAATAATGCCGAGTCCAGAGCCCTAAGTCAAGAGAGACCCCAAGGGCTAATTTCTTCCGACAGCGTTACCCTAAATAGGAAACCGAATGAAGATGGAGGAGGAGTATAGGCCATTTGTGTCTAATGGTGCTGTATCCCCCGTTGATAACCCCTAACGAAGAAGAAACTGTGAAGATCTTCTAGGACATCAGTTCAGTCCCTGATTGTGGAGAGCTTCGTGCCGTGTGGATCGGATTCGGCCACTGGCGAATTTGTTATCATACAAAATTGAAGCGGCAACTTTGTTAGCGTTCCCCTTCATCGAATCCACCTCAAGTTTCTGGCCCTGTCGAGGTCGGAGTAGTTCCTAGTTTGCCTATGAAAGCATATCCATGCTGTTAGGAAACGAATTGCGGGTGGTAAAATGATACCACCCTAAAGTAGTTCCAGAACCGGTTGCTTCTGGTAGACACCGAAGATATCGAGGAAGAGAATCTCGATATATTTCCTCGTTGAAAGTGACCAGAGCACAGGCCAGAAGAAGGCCGGTGAAAAGATAAACGAGATAATCGATGGGACAGAGGACGAAGTGATAGACCTATCGCAGACGTTTATAAATCCTGATGTGGGATTAAAATCCTCCCGATAGTAACCCCAACTGGAAATAGCGATGGTATTGTTGAGCCCGCTATGGACATTCCATTATCGAGGAGAGCACTTATAAAGAGCAGGGGAGTGATTCTGAGCTCACCCCACTCTTCCGTCACGTATTGTGCCCGAGGATGAGTTGGAGAAAGTTCCAACTGATACTTTATTAAGAATGAGATACTAATTGAGACCCCGCACATCTCTTCCGCCTCAGAAGACTGGTCGACAGTCCACCAAATAGTTAAACGGTACAGACCGGAGGTCATGAGGACAACTCATGAGATCAAACCTTGGCGTTAACAAAGACGCACGATAAGATCGTCAGATACTTTTACTGGCCGGGTATCCGAAGGACGTGTCTGAGCATTGCCGGACTTGCCACATCTGCCAGGTTGTAGGGAAAACAGAAAATCCCCATACATCCCATTCCTGCCTTCGAGGAGCCATTTTGTCGCATTATCGTAGACTGTGTTGGTCCGTTACCCAAAACTAAGTTAGGGAACCAATACCTGCTAACGATCATGTGCGCCTCGACCAGGTTTCCCGAAGGATACCCATGAGAAATCTATCCGCCAGGAAATAGTAAAGGCCCTTGTTAGCTTTTTTTCACCATGGTCGGCTTACCCAGGGTGATACAGTCAGACCAGGGATCCAACTTCATGTCAGGGTGTTTAGTTACGAGAAGTTTGGGTATAAAATCCATTAAGTCAAGCGCCTATCACCTCAGTCCCAAGGTGCCTTGGAGAGGTTCCTCCACCTTGAAGAGCATGATGAGAACATATTGCCTGGACCACCAACACGATTGGGACGAAGGTATCCCATTCTAATGTTCGTAACTCGCGAATCCGTAAAGGAATCGTTGGGGTTCAGCCCATTTGAATTAATATTTGGGCATTCAGTGTCCTTTAAAGGTACTGAGGGAAGGTTTGTTGCGGGAAGACCCAGTAACAGAAAATTTGCTGGAATATGTT
The DNA here is from genome assembly GCA_903632075.3 of Acanthosepion pharaonis. NCBI lineage: Eukaryota > Metazoa > Mollusca > Cephalopoda > Sepiida > Sepiidae > Acanthosepion > Acanthosepion pharaonis. The sequence continues at coordinate 1,481,049 of CAHIKZ030002589.1, forward strand.
TCACGTTTCGAACCTGACTAGCAGAAGCATGTGAACTGTTGAGAACCTCCGGTCGGTTCAGCATAAAATGAAAGATCGATACGACCGAGACACAGTCGAACGAAATTTCAGTGTCGGGGATAAAGTACTAGTGTTATTACCCTTGCCCGGACATCCTCTCAAAGCTCGATTCCATGGCCCGTATGAAGTGGTCAGGAAGGCCGGTGACCTCAACTACGTCGTAAGAACCCCTGATCGCAGGAAGTCGACGCAGATGTGTCACATTAACATGCTTAAGCCTTACTATGAACGGGGAAAGAATGTTAGTAATCAGTGATTCGAGGAGAAGTTATGGAAAGGTGACCACCCACCAAACTTACAACCTGAGGTACTTTGCGAAGCTGTCGCATTTAGCCCTTGAGGAGAGGAAGGAAGCCTCCCTTATCGAGGATTTAGGGGCCTGTTTGACGTACCCAACCAAACCACCGTTACTTTCATGATGTGGAAGTAGGAGATGCCACCCCCATTAAACAGCATCCCTACCGAGTGAAAGCCGAAATCCTACGTGGAGAAATAACATGCTAGAGAACGGCATTATCGAGCGTAGCCAAAGCAGTTGGTCCTCCCCTGCGTGCTAGTGGACAAACCTGACGGCCCAGTTCGGTTTTGCACCGACTACCGAAAGGTGAACTTCGTCAAAGGATGGACGATTATTATTAATTACTTATATTACGAAGCTCGATTTGTTGAAGGGTTATTGGTGTTTAAGAGATATCTGCTTTTCGCGACTCCGGATGGCCTGTATCAATACCGCGTGATGCCTTTTGGGATGAAAAATTCCCAGGCCACCTTCCAGCGAATGATGAACCATTGCCTGCGAGATCTGGCTGGTGTAGAGACGTACATCGATGACATAGTCGTGTACAATAACAACATGATATCTCTACGAAAAGTCTTCGATCGGTTGAAACGCCAATCTCACCATTAACCTTGCGAAAAGTGATTTTGCCAGGCAGAAGTGACGTATTCGGACACGTTATTTCGGCCATGGGCGGATAACCCGATAGGCAAAATACAAAGTATAGTTTATTTGACCAATGTAAAAGGGCCTGAGAGATTTCTCGGAATGGCGGGTTACTATCCAAGTTCTGTAAGAATTTCTCTGATATAGCCTTACCCAACTGTTGAGGAGGAAATTTGATTTTTGTCAGAGATCCTTTGATCAAATAAAAAGCCCTATTGTGCTCAAACCCTGTTCAAAGCACCTGAATTTACCTGAAAGCTGTAGAATGGCAATTACTACAGACCGATGCAAATGGTATCGAACACTCGGTCAGTTATTTCAAAAAAATTCAACAATCACCAGAAAAATTACTTACAGTAGAAAAGAAACTCTTGCCCTTTTGTTAAGTTTACAACACTTCGAAGTATGTGTCTTCGTCCAGTCAGCTACTTTAGTATATACTTAACCACTAACCTTTCAGGAAAAAATGAAGAATACGAACAGGCGACTACTGTTGGAGTTTAGCGTTACAAGAATACGATCTAACTATTCAGCACATAGGAGGCATCGACAACGTGTGTGCTGACGCCCTGTTATCTGATCGATAAGCTTTTGAGGATCAAACGGGGGAAAACAATCTCTTTTTTTTTTTAGAAAACTGCCGTTAATGGCATTTTTTTTTTTTTTGCAGGGAGGTGTCAAAACGATTTCATTAACCATAGGTGTTAGGCTAAAAGTAAAATCTTAAATAAAGAGAAAATTAGTTAGATATAAAGAAAGATAAATAAATAGATAAAAACAAATTTAATCCAATGCTTCGATTCGCGAGATGAATATATTCTATGATCAGCCATACCCCCCCTCTTCTCTTCACAAATTCTTTCTCTCCTTATCCTCTCTTCCACCCGCCAGCCAAGGGCCCGTGAACTTAGACGCGAGGATGACCTGGTTCTAAGATTTCGTTTGACCATGAGTAAACTCCAGACACCATCAGGGTCTCATGCTGCGATTCACGTGATCGGGACGTACGGAGCATGCGTTGAACTTTTTGGCCATCCACAAACACTGCGTGATTTTGCCCTATTCTCCTGCGGCGTACCCGGTCAAGGACGAAGGGAACCCCACGTGACTGTCTGTGGGGACAGCGAAAAACCAAAGAAGGATTTTTCAGTTTCCTCTGACCAGCAGCAGTTGAACATCGCTGGGCAAAAACCGTCAGACCGCCCACTGAGATGAGGAAGACCACGAAGTCTATCGACCAGTGATTGAAAAGCTGCTATTGACTGATCAACCCAACCAAATGCCTGTATGAAATGCTGGGGACCCACGAACACTTGCGAAAAGAAGAAGAATCCAGGAACATTGTCGGCCGGCCAAGATACTGATTTATCATCAGAACTCTCGCTTCGGCGAATCAAAACTTTGTGAAGATACCAGCCCGACTGCAAGATAAGTTGGTTCTTTTGGCTCGATCTATTTTCATATATGTATATATACTGCTCGCGCCTTCTATTCTTTTTGATGTCCTCCCCTTTTGTTAAATGAATGTTTTTTTTTTTCTTTGTTTTGTTTCGTTACATATATATTTATAAATAAATGTTTAATTTTAAAAATCCATCGTCTTGCGTCTGTTCTTCGTTGATTCCTTGTGTCCTTCCATTTTGAGTGAAGACCGAGAAAAAAGACCGTTTTCGTTTTTTTTTTTTTAGAACCCGTGGTTCATCTATATGCTACAAGTTCGTAACAATATATATATTAGTAAATTTTAGAATAACTGCATTTTCTTTGCTTAAAATAGAATGAAATCACCTTTTATTTATTATGGTAGCCTTTGAAGTCAAATGCTCAATCAACTGTAATACCCTTGTCAGAAGAAGCATGCAAAAAAAGAAAACTTAATAGTACGAAAGACCAGCAGTACACTAATCAATAATTTGTTATTTATGCTTAAAATACATTTTCTTTAACCAATAGTTTAAGAATATTTTTTTTATTTTATTTTATATGCTTTTATTAAACTTAGCATAATGAATAAATCTGGTAGTAAAGTGCTACCAAAGCAAAAATCTAAAAATGTAATTTGCATTTAAGGAAAAATATTTATTCCAAAAATAAATTTTAGAAAAATTATATGAATAAAAATAAAATAGTTTCGTTCTGATTCTGAAAATTTTCTTTGTGGTGAGGGGAACAAATTATGCAGGTAAAAATAAGATAGAGACTTGTTTTTAAAATAACAACTGAGGTTTAATTAGTTAAGTAAGTAAGTACATTGGTTATTCTCTTGTATAATCTGCAAGTTTAGCAAGTAATTGCTGGAAACTAGACATGCACACGAAACCCCCCCGCCAAAGAAACCACCCGTACCGATTAATTGAAAAACAGTGCTTGCAAGATACAAAAATTTACTGAACAGAAGATATGAAATAAGTATTTGAATAATAGTCAATCAAAGCAAGATATCAGAATGATCTCCTTTTTGTACATCCATACTAAAAAAAATCTAACTGTTGAGTGTTGCTAAAACGAAAATAAAATAAAATTCCTTTAAGGTTCACACTCGAAAAAGTTGTTAAACTTTACTTCTTCTTTTTTAATTCTTCAAGCGTTTTTATTTAATAAAAAGAAACTCTTGTGTCTAACAGCAATGGGATGAATTTCAAAATTATACTGATTACAAATAATTTTTTAAAATAAATTATTTTCTTTCTGTCTAAAATCTGAACTGAAATAACGTGTTTTAAAAATTATGCAAGCCCCAATTCTCAAAAAAATTAGTTTTTGAGTTTTATTTAATTATTTTTGGCAAAAGCGGTCTAAATTTCGCGTAGGTTCAAATAAAAAACAATGTGTAGCGATTTTTTGCTTTCATTTCGGGGATAAAAAAAAAAAAAGGTATCATTTTTTTGGTTAGTGGTTGGTATTTTTGATTTGATCATAAAACTAAAACATGCTTCACATGGAATTTAAGTTTCTTTGAATAACTGCAAAATAAATTATGCCATTTTACCACTTCGGTATTATTTTTCTCGAGAAAAAAGAAATTATTCTTGTAAATTTTATTGATTCATGAAGTAGATTTTCATATTGTTAAAAAAAGAAAAATAATTATTTTCTAGATTTCTTTGAATTATCTCCCTTGTTATTCGTTCTTTAGAAAACATTTTCAGAATCGCAAACAATGGCTATTTGTATTAAAGCTTCTTCTTACTTAATCTTACTTAATTCAACCAAAACATTTTTCTCTTCATTTTTTTTAATATTTACTACCCAAGAAAACAGAAGACGGAAGAAAACAAAGTAAGTATTCATTTTTTAAATAAAAATAAGTATTTATTTGCACTATAACTTTTTTTTTCTTACGAATTATATTTTGAAAATGTTTTATCTTCTACCAAGTGTAAAAATTATGCGAAATTAGGTTATTTCGTTTTTTTAGAAACCGATTTTATTAATATATTTATTTTACATTTTGATTTTACGTTCATTTTTTTTTTTTAAATTTCTCGTCGCTCTGAATTTAATTTTTTTTGCATTTGAATTTTGATGTAACTTTCAAAATTAAAGACATTCTGAGAAAATTTAAATTTCCTCGGTTTTTTTTTTTTCTGTAAACATAAAATATTTAAAGCTCAGATATTTTCTAGAAATTATTCACTGTTGTCCTTGAACTGGTGTTACAGTGTAACTCGGATATAAGAGAAACCCGAATAGAAGAGAGATTTTCTCTGGTCCCAAATTAGAGCCTGTGTTAATGTATATAAAATAGACCAAACCCGGATATAAGAGACTTCTTCTTCGGTCCCGACAGCTCTCTTATATCCGGGTTACACTGTATATCGGAATTATCGTCCCTAAAACGTCTTTCTTTTGACTGAATCGCAGCAGGCAATAAAATTTGTTCATTTCACTAATTACCCATTAACTTACGTTATAATTAAGTATCAGAATCACTGTATGCTCTACCCACTCCCGCCAATAGCAACCTATGTTGTTTTAAAATAGCATCCTGTTGTATGAGTGGTCAATGATCCCGGGCATTGAGTGGACATGTCAACTACAACATTCCACTTTGGCAAGGCAGGCAATTGGTACCTGAAGTTTAAAAATGCACTGAAAGAAATGGACAATCCTTCTTGAAGCTTTTTAATTTTAATTCTATGTTAACAGATTAAATTTAATATTTCCAGTAAGCAAGATGCTCTGCTGTATTTCAAAATGAATTGAAATTCAAATAGATTAGAATGATTTTTTATTATCAGTAAAATTGTCCATATTGAAAAATCTGTCAATACAACATAATTCTCTTTATTGAAAAAAAGTTTTCAAAAATAAATTATGCTTTTCTGAATTTGTTAATTAAGAAAAATAGCCAATTTGAGGTTTAATTAATCTGATTTAAAACAAATATGACATTTAATTTAAAATATTGCAGAAAAGCATTTTTTCAACATGGAGGCTGGTATTTTTATGAGGTGTTGACACATCTATTGACAGCCTGGTCTTTGAGAAATTTTACCCCAAGCAAGGCAATAAAGCCACTAAGACAAAAGTTATACATTTTATCTTGATGTGATGCAACAATTAATGTCAGATTATCTGCCTACCCAAACAAATCCTTTTCTCGGAGCTTTCATCTGGCAAGAGACTATGTGGAGATCCAAGTCGTTGATTCAAGGATCCTGTCAAATGGGAGAGGGATGGTGCAGAAAAAGCAGATTGGCGAAGAGCAGTCAATGAAAAAACAACATTCTTTGAAAACACCAGAAGGCAAATAGAAGAGACAAAGAGAGCCGAAAGAAAAGCCAGAGATCTCCATCCCCTCAACCCTCCTACCCTACCATGCAGTGGCTATGGATGTCTCTCCAGATCCAACTTAGGACTCATTTCACACACAAGGAAATATCGATGAGCAACCCAATGTTCAGCAACAAGTTCCGACATCAATGACGATACTACAATTTACTGAGAAGAAAACTCAGAAGTGAATGTTGATCTTCCTTGAAAATTAAACTGGGCAAACTGGAAAGAATGTAACTCCCAATGTAATGAAAAATTAACCCCAAATGACAATATTAAAGACCCCGCAAATCACTTCATTGAAACACTAACTGAAAGCCCATCTCTAAACAAATACCATCAGGTCATGATGAGCAAATTTACACAAATTCAACAATAGTCTTACAAACTCTAAGTTAATCTTCTTCAAACTATATAGAATAAAAGCACTCAAAACAAAGAAGCCAAGAAAGAATGTTGCAAAATATATGTAATCTGGGACATGATCAATATATAAAATTCTCTGACTTTCATTAGTCCATCCATCACACCCTCTAAAATAGCCATACATTGACCAGTGATGAAAACCAAATTTTGGGGAGAAGTGCAAACAGTTAAGGGTGAACAAAGTACAGTTTATTTTACTAGAATGCAATAAATTTTCATTTAATTTTTGGTGGGGAAATATGAAAAGTGTTATTTAACATACTCCCACTATTTTAAAAACGATTTAATTAAAATAATAAATACTTATGTAATAAAAATGCAATATTGTTTTTTTCATATCTTTATGTTTTTATATATACAGGAATCCAGTTTTCAGTTTGCACTTCATTTGCAGGATCTATAAACAAATCACATGGCCAAATGCTTCAAAAAATTGGAATTTGGCTCCAGAAAGAAATATTTATGCATGGCCAGTTGCATGCTCAAGAATAAGAAATCCTAAGAATTTATCCTTTGCTGTTAAAAAGGAAAAAAAAAATTTTCTTAAAAAATATTGTTTACTATGAAGTCCTGTAAAATTAAAGAAATTATTAAACCGTGAAGTAGGGTTTTTGTCAAAGTATTTTTCCAAACAAATCAGCTTATTCAAATTTCATTGATTGCTTTGCAAAATTGAACAAAACCTTGAGTTTGTAAATATCAACAAAAAATGTTAGCAATAAATTCAGCAATACTGTGAGAATTTCAACATGCTTCAACATGTTGAAAAATATTCTAGTAATAAAAATTTCCATCTGAAAACAACTTAAAATATTTCATCCAATACAACAAGGTAGTACTGTGCTTAGACTCAAAGAGTGTAGCCACCACAGCAAAGAGCTCATCCAAAGAATTACCATGAAAGTATATATAGAAAATGGCTATAAAGTTGGCTGGAAAGCAGGGAGCCAGAAGTAGTGTGAGAAAGGAAACTGGAAAGAATTTAGCTCCCAATGTAATGAAAAATTAACCCAAAATAACAATATTAAAGACTCAGCAAATCATTTCATAGAAACACTAACTGAAAGCCTAACTTTAAACAGACTGCTTTCAGGTTGTGATGAGCAGATTTATACAAATTCAACAACCTCTTAATTAATCATCTTCAAACTATATAGAATAAAGGCACACAAAACAAAAACCCAAGAAAGAATGTTGCAAAATATATGTAAGTAATCTGGGACATGATTGATATAGAATTCATGATCAAGTATAGAATTTATGGTTACATCTGGCCAACTCAACTGTAAATTTATGAGACCGTGTCACCAGTCTAGTACTGCACTTTGTGCCTAGACTCTTTGAATCTATTGTGAAAGGGCTCGTCTGAACAATTACCATGAAAATATTTATAGAAAATATAATATGTATATATATATATATATATAATAAAAAACTTAAACACTAATATTCCATGGTCATAATTTATTCCATTGGAATGGTAAATCGATCAATTCATCAGACCTACAAATGCTTTTTTGAATTTTTAGGTCTGATGAATTGACTGTATTTCTTATTCCAATGGAATAAATTAGACCATGGAATATTAGTGTTTAAGTTTTTTTATTATATCCTTACTCTGTCCTGGACATTGAGTTCTACCTGGATTCTTCCTCTTGGAATTTTTATTCTAAAAATATACATGTATAGGTATTTATATATTTTGCATATGTATGTATATTTACCACTAATATTATCTACATCTATATACATACATATATATATATATATATATATATATGTATATAAAATTTATTCTTCCTAAATTTTTCTTTTAATTAATTTAAGACCATAAATAGTTTTACAGAATTTAATTTGTTTTACAGAATTTAATTAATACAGGATGCGATGAGTAAATTGTTGCCATTCTATATTTTTGATTTTGTGCATGTAGTTTGTTTTTGATTTTGTCAACTGCACAGTATAGTAGGGTCATTTGGTCACCGTCTTTGAGAGAAAGAGCAGACATGACACAAATCACTCTGCATGAAATTTGGAAACAGCATGCTGAATTACTTGGTATTCACACTGTATGCTCAGTACAAACATTTCAGTTTGTTTGGATGTCAATCTGCAGACAGTACAGAGGATTCAGAAAATATTGGATGAATCTAATGGTGATTACAAAGGTGCAGCAGCTCAGTGAGAAAAGGACTCTTGAATTTGTTTGTGAGGGCCTCAAACTCAACACAGAGGCCTACATCAAGTGCCTTGAGGAGTTATTGCTGCTTTGGGTCAAGAGGGTAACTGCTGGAAGATCCTATGTTTGGCAACTGGACTCTGCACCATGCCACCCAAGCAGGAGAACTCAGTCATGGCTGTCAAACAATTTCTGCGACCACAACACCCTTTATATCTGGCCACCTAACTCCCCAGACTGCAACTCCCTTGATTATTTTGTGTGGGGTACAGATGACCAACAAAATGCCTTGTAACACCAAAGATGAACTGAAGGCAAGAATTATGGCAGCATTCACAAACAAGGAGACTATCCAGAAGAATTGTAGGAGATTCTGAAATCGTCTGGAGGTTGTGGTTGTAGCCAATGGTGATTTTATTTAATAAATATACTCTTTAGTAGTTCAAGATATTTTTGTGTAATTTTGGTAAATGTGTCTGTTTTTCATTTCTGCATAATTTAGATGACAGTTTATCCATTGCACACTATACAATTTTATATTTTTATCAATAATGAATTGTTCTCTTGTTTCAAATAAATAAGATTTTAGCATAAGTAAAAGTTCCTATTTATTTGATTTATAAATTAATAATTGCAAATAATGCAGTTTATTATTTTCTTTCATAATACCACTTTATTCACAGATATCAACAGCAGAGGATGATAAAAATTTGGAAGGATGCATAGAAACACATGCCAAAGGAAAGCAATTTCTTGGAAAGTGTATGTGCATTTTGACAGAATTCCTGTTTAAATAGACATATACAATTGCACAACAGAAATTCTTCTTCATTTCAAACTCTTTATAGAAGAACTTTTGTAAAATTCTCATGTCAAAATACACCCACCAAAGACATAAGGCAAGCAACTCCTGTGAAATGTTGCAGATCAGTATTTTACAGAATATTATTTTTTTTCATAATACCTCTTTATTCACAAATATCAACAGTTGGTGAGGATAACAGTTTGAAAAATTACCTGAAAACACGTATCAGGAAAAAAACACTTATTTGGAAAGTGTGTGAATCTTCATTTTGACAACATTCATATTTCATCACATGTGCACAAAGTGCAAACTCTTCATTCTTTTAAAGTTATAATATCCACATTTTTCCTAAATTTGTATTTCTAAATACACACCGAAAGACATACTGGGGAGCAACTCTTGTGAAGTGTGCTTACCAATATTTATACAAATTTCAAAATGAAAAAAGGCATATACAAAAACTAACAGGAGAGAAACCATATTTTTGTGAAGTGTGTAGATAAGCATTTTAAGAGAATTTAGTTTTAAAAAGACATTTAAGAATACACAGAAGAGAAACCATTTTCATACAGTTCAAAACTGGAAAAAAAAAACAAGCAAATACTGGGAAACTCTTTCTGGTGAAGTGTGTGGTTCAGTATTTCTAGAGAGTTTACATCTGAAAAGAGACATGCAAACATGCACTGAAGAGAAACCATTTTCTTGTGAAGTCTGTGGATCAACATATTCCCACAGTTCCAGTTTTAAAAAGCATATGAGAATGCACACAAGAGAGAAATCATTTTGTTGTAAAGTATGTGGAGCCTCATTTCCAGAGAGATCCAAATTAAAAGGCCACATGCGAATACACACAGGAGAGAAACCTTATTCTTGTCAAGTGTGTGGATCATCATTTTCAGAGAGGTCCCATTTAAAAAGCCACATGAGAACACACACAGGAGAAAAACCGTTTTCTTGCCAAGTTTGTGGATCAGCATTTTCTCATGGTTCCAGTTTAAAAAACCATGTACGAATACACACTGGAGAAAAACCATTTTCTTGTCAAGTGTGTGGATTGTCATTTTCAGTTAATTCCACTTTAAAAACTCATATGCAAATACACACAGGAGATAAACCATTTTCTTGTCATGTGTGTGGATTGGCATTTGCATTGAGGACTACCCTAAAAAACCACATGCAAATACACACAGGAGAGAAACCATTCTCTTGTGAAGTGTGTGGATCAGTATTTGTGAAAATTTCCAGATTAAAAAGTCACATGCGAATACACACAGGAGAAAAACCATTTTCTTGTAAAGTTTGCCAATTAGCATTCTCAAAAATTTCCAATTTGAAAAGCCATATGCGAATGCACACAAAAGAGAAAACATTTTCTTGTGAAGTGTGTGGATCAATATTTTCAATGCGTTCCAGTTTAAAAAAGCATATGCGCATTCATACAGGTGAGAAACCATTTTCTTGTCAAATCTGTGGATCAGCATATTCAAGGAGGGCTCATTTAAAAATTCACATGCAGACACACACAGGTGAGAAACCATTTACTTGTCAGTTGTGTGGATCTGCATTTTCCTTAAGTTCCAATTTAAAAACCCACATGAGAATCCACACAGGAGAGAAGCCATTTACTTGTCAAGTGTGTGGAGCAGCCTTTTCAAGGAGTTGCAATTTAAAAGTTCACATGCGAATACACACAGGAGAGAAACCATTTTCTTGTCAAGTATGTGGAGCAGCATTTTCACATAGCTGCAATTTAAAAAGCCACATGCAAATACACACAGGCTAGAGACCATTTTCTTGTCAAATATGTGGATCAGTTTTTTCACTGAACTCCAGCTTAAATAGCTGCATATAAATACACAAGGGAATTTTTTTCTCCAATGTCTGGTTCATTATTATTTAAATTTCCATTTGATAAAGTATGTGTCTAAATTGTGTGTTGAGCAGAATCTATATTATAAAAAGTAAAGCTGATTCTCTTTCCATCATACACTGGTACTGAAAAAATTCATTACGCTTCTGCTCACTCTGAACTATGCCTAATCCGGGCTGAGCAATAAAATCAAATTTAGAGCTAAAAAAAAAATTTTTAAGTCTTAAAAATTCAGATAATTATAAAATTTCATTGAACTTTTCAGATATTATTCAGTCACAAAAGAAACTTTTAATTTTGTTTTAAATTTCTGTAGAAATATATTTAGATTTGTCATTGAATTCAAAGATACACAAATAAATACACATTTTTTATGAAACTGAAGTAGACATCTGTATTGCCAGGGTCAATTTCTTTTTCTTTTTGGCAACAATCCCTGGGGAAGAAGAAAAGAGTATAAACCAGAATGTGTGGTCATTTGAAGTCATTTTTCATTTCTACTGTATTTAAACTGAATATATTTTCTAATAAAATGTAGTAAAAACAAATTTAGTTTTAAATTTGATCATCTTGCAATCAACAAAGCAATGAGGACTTGAACGAGATTATGTTTAAGATTCAAAATTCCTATTAAATAACATGGTGGAAAGAAATGAGTTGTGTATGTGGAAGCACAACATTTTCAATGAGTTCCATATTACATAAGAACATCCACTAGAACAACAAACACCACATATTGAGTGTATAGGTCAGCATCAGATACTTGTGTACATGCACTAAATTGAGAAATTATTCACTATATTGTTTCATCTTTTGATACAATTCAAATTTAAAACACTAGTAAACAAACTGTTTTTCAGTTAATTATGTCTAAATATTTTCGGTATGTTTGTTTAAATAATCATCAGCAATCACTTTTCTGCAGCGTATTTTTCTTTACAAAGATTCCTCATTAGAAAAAAGCAAAAAAAAAAATTATCTGTAAGCAAAAGTTATACTTTATTTTGATAATAAAAAAATTGTACTTTATATAAAGAAAAAATGATGCTATTTTTAATGTATGGGAATTTGTAATTGTATTTTGTATTTCATTCATTTTTTTTTGTTTTTTTTTATAAAAAGAGTTTAACCTTCATATCTGTAAAAAAAAAAAAAAAAACAGTGTATCACAAGGATGGTTAGAAGTCACTGCTCAGAACTTTCTTGATGATTGAATTCATATTATGTTCATTTTTTACGAAATTAAAAATTTATGAATTCTCAGTTCATGTAATAAAACATCGACAAAGTTAAACCTTTGCACTCACAAAAGAAAGGTGTGTCAAGTTAGTTTTTTTTTTTTTCCTTCATCTTGTGCTGTTAGGCATCAGCAGCAAGGTGAGCGGCCTGGAGGAGAGATATCTCATGGGCTCTGCCACTGAGTTGCTCCAGTGACTTCTTGGTCTGCCTCTTGCTCTCCAGCCAGATTACCTGAAGGTGTATGCTTGTAGGGCTGGTTGGTTGGTTGATAGGCATATGAGTGAGGTACCCAAACCAATTGATCCTCTGTCATTCGATGTGTAAGCCCCCAAAGTCCAACCCTTACCTCACAGTCGGTGGGGGGGTAAACGGTAGTGTCAGAGCTATGCCGTCGAACTTGTTCCTGGTAGGAGCCACCAAAGGCGGACAGGTCTGACACACACGCCGGCTAACAAGGGCTCTGGTGAAAATCCAAGGAGCGTCTGCATCGGCAACCGGCGGCTTCTGGTCGTTCCTGTCTGTGGGAACCCTGTGGCAAGCAAGAACGTTATCCGAGTAGGCCTGGGTACCCTACTTCTGTAATTTATCCCAAGAATCTTCTTCTCACAACAGGAAGAAGCCGGCTCAATCCACCCAGGGTGAATGCCGCATCAGACAGACAGACAGACAGATTCGATGTGTTGTATGATTGGTATTGCTCCTACCATATCTCTTATTGCCTCATTCCTGATCTTGTCTCATCTGGTCTTCTTCACTGCTTTCCTCAGGCATTTCATCTCACAAGTGATCAGTCTCTCAAGGGTTTTTGTTAGGAGCCATGTCTGGCACTGGTATGTCAGCGTTGGTAGGAAAATGGCATTGATGAGATTTGCCTTGGTGCTTATGGAAATGCTAGGATGTTTTAGAAGAGGAGCAAGTTGGTAACTGACTGCATTGGCTTTCTGACATCTGGTCTTGATTTCTCTGTCTAGTTTGTTGTTTTCAGTAAATATGCTGCCCAGATATTTGAATTCACTGGTTTGCTTTAAGGTGTGTCAAAAGGATGGTTGTTTTCTTAGCATCCGAATTACAAAACTCCTTTCACTCCATCAGCAATGTTTATTGTTTTAAAAAGAGATAATTAGGATTTTGATAAAGCCCAAAACACATGAAAGTGGATTTATACCTTTTCTTTATTTTGAGAATTGATCATGATATTAAACAGTGTATATTAGATTACTTATTTAAGATTATAAAAATATGCGAACAAACTATACTGAAATATTTATTATTTACCATTTTATGAAGAGGTAAATATGAAAAAGTTATTTTTTTCAAACATAAATTTATAAAAATATCCTTGAAATTTAAATAAATGCATAATGATGTATTTTTCTCTCATTTGCGCTTGCCACGTAAATTGACTAAAATGGTAAATAATAATAAATATTGCATTATACTTGGTTTACATATTTTGATCCTAATTTTGGAATAAAAAGATTTATTTCTTTATAAAATGTTAAATCATAAATATTTATAAAGGATAAACAATAAACATCACATTGTACTTGATTCACATAGTCTTATAATTTTGTAAATAAATGCGACCCAGGAAGTCAAAAGTGTTTATAGTAATAGAATTTTCAAGTGAATCACCATCATTTTGACAGACTGTTTTTTGTGCCAGATAATTTTTGCCAGAAATTTGCAATAAACAAGAATACATGGCAAGTTTTTTGTTTATTTCAAATTCCAGATGTTTCATGGAGCAGACAAGAAATGAATTGTCTAAAAATGTTTTCATAAAATGAAAGTATTTGTAATTGAGAAACTTTAGAACACTAAATAAAAGTAACAATATTAATGATAAGATATTTATCAGTGTTTGATAAAATTCTGTTTGCTCATTCAATGTTTGCAGTATGGTAGATCAATATTCAGAAAACCTTTTTGTTTACATGTGAATTTTTAACTTGACTATATTTCTTCAAGTGATTAATGAAACGAAATTGAAACTTTTTACTTCAATCAAATTTTCATTTCCTGATTATCAAGAGAATTTCATTCAAATCCATTTTCAGATATTTTGTGCTTTAACTTTTTGTTAATAGGAGTTTCACGTAATCAGACAAGCTTGGGTTTTGGTGACATATGACATTATATTGGTGACATATGACATTATATTTAAAGGATTACTCTGCTCTCTTATCTCATATATTCAGTAAATGTTCTGTGATATATATTATCATCTTTGGATGATTTCCTTACACTTCTGATCTCTTTTGTCGTATATATTCTGTAAAGGTTCTGCGACATATGACATTATCTTTGGAGGACTCAGTTAGTCTTTTGATCCCTTGATACAGTTGTGTTGGAATGTGTCACGAAAAAATAAATGATTTCATCTCTTTCTCTCCTGCTGTCGTAGCGACGGACACAGTCTCCACTTCTGAGACTGAAAAACACTGCCCTCCTCCTCATTCCAGCCCTTTACATAGAGCTTGGTAACTCACCTATGCAAAACACCAACAAGCCAGCTACCAATCACAGTTCCCACGCCTACCCACCTCCACTCGCTTTGGGGGTGTCAAGTTGACCGAGCAACTCATTACAGTTTCATTGTCTGAAATAAGGAGTTTAATAACAATTATAAACTCTCTGATTTTTGTTTTTATCTTTTAATGATTCATATTGTGTAAGGTAACACATTTCTTGTTCATTAAAGATGAAAGAAACATGTCTGATTTCTTAACAGAACAAATAAATATATTGACTATGCTCAAACTTCATTAAAAAGCTATCATCCCCCAACTCTTACAGATAAAATGTAAGCAATTTTCATTGAGTGATCTCCAGCATAAGAATTTGCAATCCACTTTCATTTTATCAAGGTATTCACATTAACAGTACTCAAACCTTTTTATATGAATACAATTCAAAATAGTGTTAAAGTTGTAGTTTTATATTTGTTAATATAAATATATGCTGGTCAAACTTGGAGCTTTGTGCCCACAAAAACACGTAATGTCAAAAGTACAGTTTTTCCATTGACACTCCTATTATTTTATCTACCTTCACTCTTTGGCAATGTTTATTGTTTTAAAAAGCAATGGATTGCTTCAGCATAAAATTTCTTCCTGCATGCAACCAAAAACTTTCCTGCCTGTGAAACAGATTCTTCATGCTTAAAATGAACAAGTTCCTCTCGTTGCTATCGACCTTCAAAGGTTCAAGACATCTGCTTCCTCACATGGGCACCTTGCTTGTCATAAGATGAAGTAACTTCTTTCCTCTATTACACGCAACCTTACAATACAACTAAAACACACACACACAAATGCGCAAAAATAAATAAAATGATATGATTTTAATTTACAATTTAATGTTTTTAGTGTTGTTTCTTTGTATTGCATATGTATGTGTATATTTACCACTAATATTATTTAGAGACCCCCCACCTTACCCTGACTTGACATCTATGAAAGTAACTCTATACTGATACTTATTATTAACACCCAAAACACACCTACCCAATTTAAACAATTCCTCCTAGCTGTTACCATGGAAATTTTTATTTCAATTATTAAAACATGTAAATTTCAGAAATACGTTATCCCAAAAAAAAAAATTTCACTTGAAGATGGAACAGAGCTTACTTTAACTCAATTTAATTCAAATAATTATATTGAAGTTTTCAGCTCTTGTTTCGAAACATGAGACCTCTTATGTCGCGAGTTGGAATCATATTTTTAAATAAATAATTATATTTATGCTCTACTTTTGTATCGAGCACTATTTTAAAAAAATAATAACTAAAATACTAAGGAACTTTGGATTATTTACCTAACCAGTTCTTTCCTATTTTCTATATATTTTCACATATATGTAATTATTTATTTAAAAATATGATTCAACGCTACATAAGAGTTCTCATGTTTCAAAACAAGAGCCGAAAACTTCAATATAATCATTTGAATTGAATTAAAGTACTAAGCTCTGTTCCATCTTCAAGTGAAATTTTTTTGGGAAACTAACGAGTTCTTTCCTATTTTCTATATATTTTTACACACACACACACACACACATATATATATTTTAATTCCTGTAAACATAAGATTATCACAGTTGGTATGATGTGAGTGAACCCACAACAGTCAGCCACACTGACTAACCATAAAATGGGGGAGAAGATGATGAACAAAATTTTGTAAAACAAATAAGCAAACTTAGATCTCTGGATGGTGCCAGAGTCAGTGCAAGGGTCTCATGTCTCTTCAATTTATGATACAGCCCTCCCCACTTTCTGCCTACAAACAATCAAGCTAGCCACCTTGATCTCTGGGGTGTGGATGGTGGCAGGATTGGTGCCTCCTCAATCTGTGCTACAGTCCGCCACTTAATGAAACAACAGAGAAGCAGGTGACAGAATTAAATTTTGTAAAACAAACAAGCAAGCTAGTCACTTTGATCTCTGAAGTGTGCAAGGGTCTCATGCCCCCTCAGTCTATGATACAGGAACCCCACTCTACTTCATTTCAATTTTCATATGGTTGTATTCATAGAAAATACATATTTTATTGTATCATAATAATATACAATAATGGATCATATGCAATATAGGTGAATGATTCAACTCAGAAAATTAAAATACGCTATATCCAAAATACTAATTAGGGATATATCATAATCGATCATTCCAGCTTAAATAAATCAACAATGTTTTGTGGCAACTTTGAGCATCAACTTAGATTTTTCTTGTTAAAAAATTAAATAATTTTAACATATTCAATATTATGAATAAAAAAAAAATAGTATATTTTATATAGTATTTTTTTAGACTCAGCATGAGCAAAACAAATTCACGGATTTAGATAAAAAAGGCTCCAGAATAACATCAAAATTCGAAAATGTTTCATTCTTTAATAGTCATTATTTACATTATTTATATGTGGACTATTGTCCCCATCTTTGTTGTTTTTGTCACAATATTCCAGCCATTGTGCCTTTCAGCCCTCTGGGTAATGTACAAGGGATTCCAAATTGAGGCCTTTATTTAATCTATGGGGGATAGATTGTTCTCATTCCACTGCTATCTAAGGATATCGTCTAGTTGTTATGTTATTTAGTGTTGTTCAGTTACTGTTCACCCATTTCCATTGATTGAAATCGATTTTTTTCCCCAGTAGAATTGATAAAAATGGCCATTTTTGACACATTTATAAACATGTTAATTCTTGGTTTTAAAAATCTTGCAAAAATAAAATATATATTTCTGAAGTGTTATTTGAGAAAAATTAGCAAATTTAAAGTTAAATTAATCTGATTTGGCACAAATATCACTTACAGCATAAAAAGTTGTATACAAACATTTCTTAAATACAGGGTCTTGTTTTTCTGAGGTGTTAATTGATTTATTGACAACTGATTGACCACCGAACGTTTTTAAGTATGGTGGAGCAGATGATAACGTTCATATGAGGGGATTTTTTTTTCCCTTAAGGAGGACAACCTTTAAAACACTTGACCTTTTAGGCTTGATTATCCATACTTTGAAATTCTGTATGTATCATCGAAATTCTTTTAAAAATATTCAGGGTTGTCAGATTGTAATAAGCTTTACGATTATTAGTAAATATATTTTTTTCTAAGAGCTATCTCATTGAAAAGGAATTTTAAAAGAATTAAAAATTTATAAATTATTTAATTTAAAATTGTAAAAAAAAAATGAAAACAAATCTTGTAAAAATTAATTTTTCATTGAAAATTTTTTTTTCTTCAGATTGTCTTTAATTATATATATTATTTATAAAAGCAATTAAAAGCTCCTTTAATTAAATAATGTCTTAGTTTTATTGTGTTATTTATTTTTCGATTCCGAACGGATTTTCAGTAAGATGGGATGGGGTCTGATTTAAAAAAAAAAATTTGGTGATTTAAATTCTTCAAAGAATTTTTCTTTTAACTAATATATAGTCACTAAAAATTATTATGTTGAATTTCTTAAGTTTTAAGTGTGTGTGTGCGGGGGGGGGGGATGACATAAGTAAAAAATATTTTTACTAAGATTTCCTAAAAAAAAAAAAAATTGAAAAATAATTTCATTAATTTGTAAATACATCCTGATAATTTCATTAAAATCTGACAATTATTCGATTTTTGGAAGAATTTCCAAATTAATGTGTCTGTCACTGTAGTGTAGTAAAAAGAGGCGAAAATTTGCTATGCTAAGAAAAAGTTAGTACAACCACTAACGCAAGAAAAACAGTTTTTTTTAATCAAAATTTTGAATGTTCTAAAAAAAGTAAAAAATTTAATCACGTATTCAAAAAATATCCTGATTCTTCCTCTTAATAATAGCATAAAGGTTTTGACGATAAAACTGTTTTCATTACGTTTCGAGCATGTTTTCCTCATGGTATGCTGTTTTGTTTTTTTTTTTTTGTTTTTTTTTAGCATCTTAGTGGAGGTTCCAACATTAATATAATGGTAAATTTTCATTTTAACACACTGAGCGTCATTCACTCCTGAACTATTTTCTTTCAGAAATTAGTACGCAGCTTCATAAAAGCGATTTTTTTTTTTTTTTTTTTTTTTTTTTTTTTTTTAACTTTCAAATTCTATAAACAACAAAAAAAAAAAAAGAATAACAAAAGAAAAAAAAACACCTAACCCTAATTTGAAAGTTAACTTTCTTCTTAAAAAAAATAAAAAAATAAAAATAATAACCAAAAAAAAAAACACCTAACGCTAATTTGAAAGTTAACTTTCTTCTTAAAAAAAAAAATAAAAAAATATAAAAGCATAACAAACAAAACAAAAAAACCACCTAACCCTAATTTGAAAGTTAACTACAAGGAATTACTGTGAAGGAAGTAGAGATTTTCCAAGCATAGCTTAGATGTGGCACAAGGCCGAAAGTATGGGGCATCCAGTGAGGATCGAACTCACTTTTCAGTAGTAACTGTTCTAGCGTGCTAACCATTACACCACGCCAAGATGCCCCTGTGAATAGGCCCAAATTGTATACATCCACCAACAAATTTCAGCACTGAATTACTTATCAATAAGCTGGTAATGGCTGACGAAAGACCAGGAAAAAAGTCCGATTTTTTTCGGGTCGTTAACATCCAAAAAGGTAAGTTTCTTCAATATCTAGTTGTTGATTTGAGTTCAACATATACTTTTGCACGGAAATAAGACTATTTTGGAAAAATTTGAAGGGATATTAGCGCTCGGGTGTTAAAATGAAAATTTACCAATATAATTTTATGGATTCGTTATTTGTAAATTTTAAATGTCATTTCTTGAAGAAAAAGAAATCAAAAAAATAAATTATTCTTGTAAAAGTTTGTTGATTTTAATTTTTAATATTGCCCCCCATAAATGAAAACAAATATTTCAAGTTTTCTTCTCAATTTCTTTGAATTATCTCCCTTGTTATTATTAGTTCTAACGAAAATATTTTTTGTTGTGCATCAATTGCAAACGACGGCTAATGTCTTAAAGCAAGAAAATCTTTACCTTACACTAGTGTAGAGATTTACTAAGCGTATCTTAGTTGTGGCACAAGGCCAAAAGTATGAGGCACCCAGTGAGGATCGAACTCACTACTCAATCGTAATTGATCTCAAGACAAACTTGCAAGATCATTCATTACTCATTCATTACAAGATGTTGAGGTGCCCAGCGTATCATTTTCTTTAAAACTCAAGAATCAATGCAGACGGAGGAAAGTAGAAAGAAGTAAGTATTAAATTAAATTAATTTTCAAATAAAATTAGTATTTTTACAGTTACTCTTTAAAAAAAAAACTCTTAGTAAAAAAAGTTCATACTTATGAAGAATTACGATAAAAATTCAAAATATGTTTAGTTTACTTTAAATGTTTTATTTTTTTATAGTATATCGAATGTAAAAATAGAACTACACTTACCAAAAAAAAAAAAAAATTACATTTCTTTACAGTTAGTGCGTAGTGATTTTCTGCAAAAAAAAAGTCTGTAAAAGAAGTAAATAGGCCAAATTTTCTGATTACGCCTGCGTAGGTACTACACAGTGAATTAGTAAACATGATGGCAGTAATGGGGGACGAATCACCAAGAGGAACGATTTTTTCTTGTCGATAACTCAAAAAAAAAAAAAAAAAAACGGTAGGTTTCTTCATAATTTAATTGTTAATTCAAGTTCAGCATGTACATTTGCGCGGAATTATAACGATTTTGGAAAAATTTTTAAGAGATATTAGCGCTCGGGAAACAAAACCAACATTTACCAAATAAAATATCTGAAGTTCTTTTTTAAAAAAATGATTCATTTATTTATTTTGATTTTTTTTATTCACTTTATTTCTCGTTGTTGTGAATTTCATTTTGCGACAATGAATCATTTGGCTTTTGAAGTAACTTTGAAAATTATAAAAGGGCAAGGCGTTCTGTTAATTTTTAAATTGTGTTAAACTCCATTGTCCAAGTTGTTTTATTATTTTCCAAAAAATATTCACGATTGTCGTTGAATCGGTGTTACCTAAATTATAGTCCCGAATATTATTTGCTAGAGAAAAAAATGCATACCGTGAAGACCCCCCCCCCCAAAAAAAAAACTTAACAAAAACAAATGTTTATATGTTTATAATTAAGAAGAGGAAAGGCCAAAAAATATGTTTTGATTATTAAATTTTATTTTTGATCCTTTTTAAAGAACATTCGATATTTTGGTTAAAAATCACGTTTTTCTTTCATTCGCGGAGGTGGGGACAAAGAACGAAATTTTAGCGTTTTTTTTTTTTTGTTGTTTTTTTCGGTGAAAAACAGAATTGGAAATTCTTGCAAAAACAAAATAATTGTCAGGTTTTAAAGAAACTTTCAGAAATGAATGAAATTATTTTAGAAGTGTTTCTCTTTTTAGAGAATCATGAACACACACACACATCGGATGAATTAATACAAATAAAATTTGTCACGTACTTGATAGATGTTATATTCAGTACATAAACTCTGGAGTTACATAGACAAAACATTGTGTCCACTCATCAGTTGGCATTATGTTTTCTTTTTATTTATCATTTCACCCCAAGCAAGGCTAGAGTGTCACTAGTATGCAAGGGGTTACAGAGAGTGAAAATGAAAGAAAATACTGGGTGTAAGGGGGGTTGAGGAAAAGATAAAAGATGAATGGTCTTCAAGATAATAGATGGCAATTGACATTGCATTTAAATTTTTGAAGATTGTAGTTATCAGGGAAGCAAGTAAGTGGAAGGGGGTTCCACTGTCAGGAAGTGCAATAAAAGAAACTCTAGGAATATAAGTGGTGGTTACATTTAACTATTTCAACAGTAAAAGGGTGGCAGCTATTGATTCAATGTAGTTGTTCCACTTCAAGTTAGTTGAAAACATGAGGTCAAGAAGGTGCAGTGAGATGCTTTCCTGGAGTCAAGCATCAGCCATGTTGATGGTGGGCAGGGAAGTTTCTCTATGGTGCTTAAATGAGAGTAGTTTAGTTTTGGAGGCATTAAAATTTACAAGCCATTTCCTGCCTGATTGAGTATTTATCGATCCACCCACGAGGACTGAATGTGGCACAAGGCCGGGTTTAATGTGGGTTTCTCCGAGCCTGTAGGCTTGGCCAAAAATATAGCCTTTGAACCCGCCTAGATGGGTTCAGGCCCTGTCTACCTCCCCGGACGAAACCTTGCCCTTCGGCAAAGCCTCGTCCGGGTTCCTCTCTGCTAACGCAGAGAGTTCGATAGAAGGCGCGTGCAGTCAGAGACCGTTCAACACCACTCTGCCTGATTGGAGGTCATTTTCAAGAGCAGTGGCCAGGCTAACTTTGTTAGCTCTGATGGATTTGTTATTGAGACAGGAAGTAAATAGTAGTGTCATCTGCATAAATGCCTACTTGGGAACTGATGACGTCAGGAAGATCATTGATGAAGATCAGAAACAGTGTAGGACTCAGGGTAGAACATTGGGGGGAAACCCGCATTAAGAAGTTTACATTACTTAGCATAACATTATTTTATCATATAAAATTAATTTTGTCATCATATGAAAAATTTTTTTGTTTACATGTAGTTTTAACAATTCTAGACTTATGATAATTCTGTTTGCCAACAGTAATAGCATGAGTGTATGAAAAAGAAATTTCTTTTCCTTCAATGTAAATACCACATCCAGCAGCAAGCACTATGATCATGAGGGTGGAGGTTTTGAGGAGTGTGGAACCACCTCTTAACTGCTGTTATTCCCATGTCCACTCTGACCCATGGTTGTAGCACATCTTAGGGTCTAAGCTATGGGAACCTACCAAACTAAAATCAACAGTACATTTTTATAAAATTACCAGCAATACATTAAAAAAATGACCAACAATACATTTTATCATACAAAGTACATATCTAAAAAACATACGTTTATCCTGAAAATATAAAATGATAGTTGTTGAAGGCATAAAATTGTGTACAAAATATTTAGATTTCAGCATTAAATAACACATAGAGATATTGATATGCCACTAAACAACAAACCAACTAACTGCATGTACTCACTGAGTATCTATCTGTAAGACATAAATATTTCAAGGAGAAAACTAACTGAAAATACTGAAAGTGTCAATATATACCAACACGTATACACCTACAATAGATCATCTACAAACTATATAACTATAAAACACATGTTTACTGTGGAAGTTGCATTGGCGAGATGTAACTGTATGTTCTATGTTAAGTTTCTTTTCTCTCACTTTTCACTTGTAGAACTTCCTTCTGGCTCCATGATTTTCAGACAACTTTAGTCTTCAAAGATTTAAATACAATGTCAATCACTATCTCCTGTCCTGATTACTCTTATTTTGTTCTTCTTCCTTAGTAATGTTTCTGTTATCTAATTCTTCTACAGCCAGTAACCCCTTGTGTTTTAATGGCTTTACTGCCTTGCTTGGACTGAATTCAATTTTTATAAAATTATGTACAAAATATTTAGATGTTGACATTAAATAACTCATAGAGGTTGATATACTGCCAAACAAAATCAACCAACCAAACTCTCTTTAGCAATTCTAAAAACATCTTTTTTCTCTTTCACTTAATCATCATTGTTATTAAATTCTAATTTCTTTGAGAATGTTGTTTCGTTCTTTGTTTTAAGCATGTGAAGGATTGTTTCTTCTTTCTTTCTTTTACCTGCTGTTGAATGAAATGTTGCCTTCCCTCTACTCCTAAAGAGATTAACTGTAAATGCCTTCATTTGACTGTTAAAACAGACCACCAACTATCAGCAAGCATTGAAAGCATAAGATTGCATACAAAATATTTAGATTTCAGCATTAAATGACCCATACAAGTTTATATACAGCTAAACAAAATCAACCAAACAATCAATCTTAAGTATAGATTTCAAATGTAACCATTAGTGAATGATATATCTTATATTTCTACACAAAGTTTACTCTGCATGAAAATTTAAGTTCATTTTGACATCTGTTATATACCATACCTATGAACACTAATGGATATGTCCCAATCCTCATAAATACTTTGGACATCATTATAAGTGAAGGTAATATGCTGAGTAATTCACCACTAGCAGTGGTTTACCTACTTCAAGCCGCTGGTGAGTATTGTATTTTGTTGGTGTTATAAAGATTATTATTTCATTTCCAACCTTTGTTTTGGTTATTCCGTATTCAGTAATCCTTTCTAGGTTACAAATAATATCCTTACTTTGAAGGTGGAAAACGTTAGCATGTTTCTTCTTCCCCTCAAAATCAACATATTTTCCTGATTTATTTCAAAGATAAGTCACTTGTTACCTTCATCTTTCCTCTATATTGATAGTTGAAAGTTCCTTTGTTATGAAAAGGTTTAACTTTACATGATATTTTCTCCAAAAGTAATACTGTTGGATAATTCATTTAAACAGGTGTGTTATTATATTTACTAGAATTGTGGTGACTGGATAGATTGAAAAGAATTTTGAAATTATATTTTTAAAATTTAAACTATAAAAAACATACCTAGTGTGCTTGATGAAATTTGCTTTTAATACTATGTCTGTTCAGAATTTTGTTGATCATGTCTCTCCACAGATTCCTTTTCTTTATTATCTATGGATTGCCATGACTTCTTGGTAAAGATAGTGGTTTCCCGTTGCACTCAACATAATTTTGAATTCAGAGTAGTTCTTCTTCATGACTAGCTTCTATTTAATGTTACAGAACCCAGACTACCTTGCCATTTAACTGAGTGGTGCTATTTAATGGTAGATATGGGTTTATGCTTTTTACTGTGAAATCGAATACAACAGACAAGATGGCACATGAACTCAGCTCATCGGTTCTACTTTCTGCATCTATTACTGTTATTTTACCAACATGTCTCTGATGAATGTACCGGTAAAATATTGAGAGTAGCTTTTAAAGCAGTTCAATTCTGTATACTTTTTATCATTTTGAAATTATGAGATATAGATGTTATTACAGACACAACAATTTGATCAGGTACACTCTGGCCATTATCAAGTGTCCATTGATTTGGCTGATATGGGATATATGTTGATTGTCTTGTTTGTTCCTGTGATGTCAGTTATTTTTTGTTACTGCTGAACCAGTGCTTCACTACCTGATTTAGTGATTGAACTCACACCCGCTAGATGACAGTCACACATGTATTACCTATTCCTGTATCTACTATGCCACCATCCTGAAGGACATTAGTGGTGGGTTTTCTTTTAGCTTTTTATATTCAATGTCAATAATGTCTTCTGCAATGATGGGTTCGATTTTCTGTCAGTAGAAACAATAATATCTGTCTTCTGTTAAAAACTTACAGTAATCTTTATTGTTTACAATAGAAAAATTTCCAGGCAGAAACAACTTTAGATTCAATGGTTTTGTTGGATAACATATGCGCTTTACAAATGGGGGAAACGTTTGCAGAATTAACAGAAAAAATAATAAATATATTCATTTTGAGTTAAAAAAAAAAACTAATTTAGCCATACAAGTCAGCAGTTAAATTTGAAATGTTTCATCTGTTGTCCATGCAAAACAGAAATTCAAAAAGCTTTTTTCTACTTATGTAAAATCAATGTAAAACTTTAGATATAATTGTATTAATTATTGTACAATTTGCATGCCTTTCAAATGGCAAAAACAGTTTCATTGGCTTGTGAGGATTTTCCAGCTTCATTTTTCCAGTTTCATTTGCTTGTGAGGATTTTCCAGCTTCATTTTTCCAGTTTCATTTGCTTGTGAGGATTTTCCAGCTTCATTTTCCAGTTTCATTTGCTTGTGAGGATTTTCCAGCTTCATTTTCCAGTTTCATTTGCTTGTGAGGATTTTTCCAGCTTCATTTTCCAGTTTCATTTTTGCTTGTGAGGATTTTCCAGCTTCATTTTCCAGTTTCATTTGCTTGTGAGGATTTTCCAGCTTCATTTTTCCAGTTTCATTTGCTTGTGAGGATTTTTCCAGCTTCATTTTTCCAGTTTCATTTGCTTGTGAGGATTTTTCCAGCTTCATTTTTCCAGTTTCATTTGCTTGTGAGGATTTTCAGCTTCATTTTTCCAGTTTCATTTTCATTTTTCAGTTTCATTTGCTTGTGAGGATTTTCCAGCTTCATTTTTCCAGTTTCATTTGCTTGTGAGGATTTTCCAGCTTCATTTTTCCAGTTTCATTTGCTTGTGAGGATTTTCCAGCTTCATTTTTCCAGTTTCATTTGCTTGTGAGGATTTTCCAGCTTCATTTTTCCAGTTTCATTTGCTTGTGAGGATTTTCCAGCTTCATTTTCCAGTTTCATTTGCTTGTGAGGATTTTCCAGCTTCATTTTTCCAGTTTCATTTTGCTTGTGAGGATTTTCCAGCTTCATTTTTCCAGTTTCATTTTGCTTGTGAGGATTTTCCAGCTTCATTTTTCCAGTTTCATTTTGCTTGTGAGGATTTTCCAGCTTCATTTTCCAGTTTCATTTGCTTGTGAGGATTTTCCAGCTTCATTTTTCCAGTTTCATTTGCTTGAGGATTTTTGAGCTTCATTTTTCCAGTTTCATTTTCAGTTTCATTTTTCCAGTTTCATTTGCTTGTGAGGATTTTCCAGCTTCATTTTTCCAGTTTCATTTGCTTGTGAGGATTTTCCAGCTTCATTTTTCCAGTTTCATTTGCTTGTGAGGATTTTCCAGCTTCATTTTTCCAGTTTCATTTGTTTTTGTGAGGCTTCATTTTCCAGCTTCATTTGCTTTTTTTCCAGCTTCATTTTTCCAGTTTCATTTGCTTGTGAGGATTTTCCAGCTTCATTTTTCCAGTTTCATTTGCTTGTGAGGATTTTCCAGCTGATCTTTACTGTTTGCTCAATTTCAAATGATGTATGTTGAAAAGAAAATCCCAAAGCAGAATTAAGCTACAGAAAAAGCATTTTTTTTGTTACAAGATTTTCTCTCCAGAATTTATCATACATATCTATAAGTCCACCATTCATGCATGCTTAGAATATTGCTGCCAAATATGGTCCAGTGCCCCTGCTATTTACCTTGAACTTTTTGATAAAATCGAAAGAAGAATCAGCAATATTATCTGGCTTGATCTGGTGTTTCAGCTACAGACACTTTCTCACTGCCACAAAGGTACTTCCCTGTGCCTTTTCTATAAATACTTTCATGGTAACTGTTTCAATGAGCTCTTTATAGTGGTACCTAGATATTTTGAGTTTAAATGCAATACTAGACTGGTATCGAGACCCCATCAATTTACAGTTGAGCTGACTAGATGCAGCCATAAATTCTATGCTAACATTTTCTTTTCTCAAACTTTTTCCTTGTGGAACTCCCTTCTGGCTTCTAGGTTTCCAACCAACTTTAATTTCCAAAGTTTTAAAAGCAATGTCAATTGCTATCTACTGTCCTTCTGATTACTCTTTTCTCTTTCTGCTCATTAGTAATGTTTCTGTTCCTAATTCTTCCAGACCCATTAACACCTTGTGTATTAGTGGCTTTACTGTCTTGCTTGGGGTGAAATGGATTAAAAACAAAAGAGCCACTCATACAGATGAAAATTTTCAAAGAACATTGATTTGAAAAGACATGCAGACATACTTGAGAAAAAACCTTATTGTGTCGAAGTGTGTCATTCTACATTTTCAAAAAGTTCCATTTAAATTTTGGATTTTATCTCCTGTCTGTACTTGTATATGCCTCTTTATTCTTATTATTTTTATTTTCTCCAAGTAGCATTATTATAAACTGAAGGCTTCTCTGAATTGAAAGATTTGTGGTTATTTTTTTATAAATGTCCACAAATTGATAAAATTAGCATTGATTAAATTTTCTTATTTCTCTCCGGTGTTCTCTTTGATAAAGGAATTTAATAACAATGTAAAACAATCAAGAATCAAACACTTGTATAAAAACAACAAGAACAAAGAATAAAGTGATTATTATAAAAAGTGTTTTTGACATTTAAAATAAACTTTATGCATTTCTTGAATTCTTAATCTATTCCCTTTCAGCAAAATGTAAAGTATTCTTCTGTCAGATTAACAGAATATAAGAATCCTTCAGAATATCAGAATATATCAGAGTAAACACCAGCACATCAAAATCCTGACATTTTATCTCAATTTGGAAAAATAAAAACGGAATAAACATTTTTTGTGGAATCTCTTTGATATGAGATGAAAATTTATTTTTCCTACATTTAAGAGCAGAAAATATTCCACTTGTTGTTTAATAGTGTGTATTGAATCAAAATTTAAAATTCCTGTATTTCAATTTTATGATATTTGACATTATAATTAAATACTTACAAACATTGTTTGGATTTATTATTATTTTTCATAATATCCTTCTTTATTCACAGATATATCTGTATCAGATGATGAGAGCAAAGATACAAACACATGACACACAAAAAAAAAACATTTTTGGAAAGTGTGTGAACATGCATTTTCACTGCATTCATATTTAAATAATCATAGAAAAGTTCACAAATTAGAAATTCCTGCTTCTTTACACAGCAATTTAAAAATTCTCTTTACATCAACAATTTAAAAATTAATATTTCAAAGTACATATCAAACTCATATTGTGTTCACAGATTTCAAACTTAAAACTGGAGAGAAACCATATTTCTGTAAAGATTGTAGATTAACATTTCTGGAATATTCCATTTTTTTTAAAGAAGACAAAAATACACATAAAAAGAGATTATTAACTTTTCAAGTATGCAAATTTCAGGGCTATCATAGTTCAAAATTAAGAAACCAGATGTAAATAATGACATATCTTATCTGTGAAAGTTTTAAAAATTTCTAGAGATTTTACATCTGAAAGGGAACATGCAAACACAGACTGGAGAGAAACCATTTACTTGTCAAGTATGTGGATCAGCATTTTCTCAAAAATCTACACTAAAAGCACACATGAGAACACATACAGGTGAGAAACCATTTTCTTGTCAAGTATGTGGATCAGCATTTTCTGAGAGATCCACTTTAACAAAACATATGCGAATACATACTGGAGAGAAACCATTTTCATGTCAAAACTGTAAATCAGCATTTTCTGAGTGTTCCACTTTAAAGAGGCACATGCAAATACACACAGGAGATAAACCCCACATTTGTCAAGTGTGTGGATCAGCATTTTCTGTGAGTGGTAGTTTAAAAAAACACATGCGAATACACACTGGAGAGAAACCATTTTCATGTGAAGTGTGTGGATCAACTTTTTCAGAGAATTCCAGTTTAAAAAACCACATGAGAGTACACACAGGAGAAAAACCATTTTCTTGTCAAGTATGTGAATCAACATTTTCAAGGCATTCCCATTTAAAAAAACATATGCAAACACACACTGGAGAGAAACCATTTTCATGTCAAGTGTGTGGTTCTGCATTTTCACAAAGTTCCACTTTAAAAACACATATGAGAATACATACCGGAGAGAAACCATTTACCTGCCAATTGTGTGGAGTAGCATTCTCACATAGCTCCAGTCTAAAAAATCACATGCGAATACATACAGGAGAAAAACCTTTTTCTTGTCAAGACTGTGGATTGTCCTTTTCAGTGAGATCCACTTTAAGAAATCATATGCAAATTCACACAGGGGAAAAACCATTTTCTTGCCAGGTGTGTGGAACAGCATTTTCACTGAAATCCTATTGGAAAAATCACATGCGAATACACACAGGAGAGAAACCATTTACATGTGAAGTGTGTGGAGCAGCATTTTTAAAAACTACAAGTTTAAAAAGTCATATGCGAATACACACGGGAGAGAAACCATTTTCTTGTGAAGTGTGTGGATCAGCATATTCACTGAGTTCTACTTTAAAAAATCATATGCGAATACACACAGGAGAGAAACCATTTTCTTTTAAAGTGTGTGTATCAGCATTTTCACAATCATCCCATTTAAAAAGCCACATGCAAATTCACACTGGAAAAAAACCATTTACTTGTAAAGTGTGTAGAACAACATTTTCTAAAATTTCAACTTTAAGAAGCCATATGCGAATTCACACAGGAGAAAAACCATTTTCCTGTGAAGTCTGTGGATCAGCATTTTCACTACATTCTACTTTAAAAAATCATATGCGAACACATACAGGAGAGAAACCATTTCTTTGTCAAGTGTGTGGATCAACATTTTCACATCGTTCCACTTTAAAAGAACACATGAGAATACACACAGGAGAGAAACCATTCTGTTGTCAAGTGTGTGGATCAGTGTTTTCACAGAAGTCTCATTTGAAAAGCCACATGAGAAAGCACATGGGAGAAAAACCATTTTCCTGTCAAGTCTGTGGATCAGCATTTTCACAGAGGTCCCATTTGAAAAACCACATGCAATCACACACAGGCTAAAGATCATTTTGATGTAAAACTTTCATATCTTTTTGCAGTGTATATGTTTTTTCTTAAAATTAAAACCACTCTCATGATAGGAATCATAATTCTGTCAGAGTGCACATAAATTTTAACAGTTCACATCCAAAGTGTTTTACCAGCAAATGCTATTCTTTATAACCCCCATGCAAATCAACAAAAACAACAACAGCAAAATACTTTATGTGAAGAAATGATAGTATTTTGAAAATAAGTGCATTTGCCATTGCAGTTATTCTTGTCAGATTTGTGTTCATTTATTTTTGTTACTTTTTGGCCAGAAATTCAGAAAAAAGAATAGGTGACAATTTTGAATTTTATTTTTTCTTTATTCTTAATTCTAGCAATTTAATGTCACACCCAAAGAATGCATTGTTTAATATGTTTTGATGAGATAATTATATTATTCCAATTTAGTTTTCCTTTTTTAATTTAGGACATTGAATAAAAGTAACAATTTTAAATGATGGCATATTTGCAAGTTAGTTTATGACAGAATGTTTGCTAATTCACAGCTAATACTTTTGCAGATATGGTAGATTACAATCAGCAATATTGAGTAAATCATTTTGTCTTTATTTGAATTTCCACCTTGACTAAATTTACATTTCTTTCATTAGATGATAATGAAACAAGAGATAGAAACTTTCTACTATCTTATAACTATGTTGTATATCTCCCTCTCTTATGTTGGGTGGTCAATGTCACCAATTTAATACAATGTTGTATCTTTTGTCTTCTTCGGCCAGGGGTTACAAAATGTTTTGGGGTCTGGAGATGAAAAACATCAACAAAGATAATTTGAACTTATCTAGTTTACTAATGTTGTTGACATTTACATTTCCTATTTATCTAGTGGGGTTGCTCTCCCCAGCTGAGAGCAGTTCCAGTTGCAAAAGTCAGCATGTCCATATTGTTTGACAGTTAAGACTCGACTCCCTGAAAGCCCTTTATCTATCTTTCTCATGATGGCGGAGCCAATCAAAATCGAATTCCTTGTTTTGTTTTCCATCTGACCTCAAAGTTCAACCCCAGATACACTTCCTCTGTAAAATAATAGTCTACTAAAGTATTATTTAACAAATAAAAATAAAGACAATATGCAAGCTACTAATAAAGAAAGAGAAATGGTAGCAAGTCTTCAACTACAGCAGAAACAATCAACACAAGTACAGCAACAGCAGTTGCAACCTTCTCGAAATACAAGTTTTGGTTTAAGGTTCTAAGTTGCTTACAGCAAATTGTCCTTGTGGGGAAAAGCGCTGGTTTGTGAATTTGGTGACATAGGGGTTGTGGGTTCAATCCCTGGGTTGGGCGGTGTGTAATTGCACTCAGTGTAAATGGGCAGATAGTTTTATTTAGACAGTACTAAATAAAACTAAGAACTAGATGATATCCCTAGAGCCGTCGAACAAAAACAGTCTACCTTTGAAAATTAAATAGTATTCAATTAAAAATTCCCTGTAGGTTACCCAGATCAATGTACACAAATATAAATAATGTAAATGATTTTCTATGTTCTTGAGAATTGACAACAAAAATATTAAACATTATTAGATTGTTTATTTATAAGAATGATTTTATATTTACATGATCATAAAAATATGTAAAGCAACTATAATGAAATATTATTTACAAATTTATAAAAAATATATATGAAAACATAGAAATATCTGTGAATAAAAAAATTTAAACACATAATGACGAGTAACTGTAGTTATAAATTTTGGAAAAAAAAACATTTCCTGGGCATATATTTAATTTGATCTCATTACGAAAATTAAAAAAAGAAATAATTAAAGATAAGATACTTAAATAATTTGTGTAGAAAATGTATAATCTTTGGAAAAATTGATTTAAATTTAAATTTTCTTGTAATATACCCTATAGACTCTTCTCATTCCACTGCCTATATTTAAGGATAGCTTGTCTAGTTCTTATTTTTAGTACTGCTCAGTTATTGCTTGTCTAGTTCTTATTTTTAGTACTGCTCAGTTATTGCTTGCCCTCTTTTTCACTGAGTCCAAGTATATGTTGCTCAGCCCAGAGATTGATTGAACTCACATTCACTATGGCAGCTATTCACAAACCAATGTTTTCATCCACTAGTCTGTTGTCCTATAGAATGATCTACTGCCAAAGATTAAATAAAGGGTTCAGTCCAGGATTTCCTATAGGTTACTGTTGGGGCGCACCCACCTACTGACTGATACTTATCCCTCTACGATATAAGTCAGTGCTAAAGAGAATAGTGGTGTGGTGTAGTGTGAAGGATCAGGTTACCATTACATACCGTTGGACTGTAGACTTTTGCTATTGTTACTTACTAACCGGCGTTCCTTATTACTAATCACTCTGTTGTTAATTACCTCTTACAAATATACCAGTATTTATCCCTACAACTGTGTTTGTCTTTATTCGAATACACACGCGGGAACACTCCCAACAACTCAACAGTTACCCAGATCAATATACAATATGAGGAAGGCTGGAAGACACAACGGCTGGAATGTTGTGATAACAAGAAGAAAACAAGACAATAGTCCAAATGTAAATAGTGTAAAATGTGTTGTAGTTGATTTATATATTTTTAAAATTTTCATAAATTTTTGAATAAGAATCTTTGTTTTAACATTTATTTCTTTATAAAATAATAAATTTTGCATTGTACTTGGTTCACCTATTTTTATAATCTTGTAAATAAACAGTTGATGGGGTATATAGTAATAGCAGTATAAACAGAAAAACAGTCTTTTTGATACACCTTTTTTCGAGTACGTAGCTTATTGCCAAAAGGTCTTTAAAATGCCAGATGATAACGATTACATAAACGCTAACGTGGTTTGTTTAATTTTAGATAAATGATGGTGGAAAGGCATTTTTTTCTTATATTTCTTCTTTCCCATTTCTGTAATTGTCAATCAACCCACCTAAAGCACCCTGTAAATATCGGCTCTTGATGTTTAACCTGCCATAACCCGTCCCATACTCTGCCATAATATTATGACATCATCGCAAATCAGGCAGGAAATCACTCAAACAGTCAGACTTTGAGAGCTGATATTTACAGGACGGGTTTGATCATGTTGAATGTTAAAAAGATCAAATAGGAAAGGATGGTTATCTCTGAACTGGAGCCAGATCATATTAATAATAACAGGCAATGCTCCGCCAAGAGATTATAATGTTTCTCTAGTTCAGTGTGGATAGGGGCGGAGTCACTTTTGCATGTATCCAGAGGAGACAGTGGCCAAGAAATAGGAAAATTAAATCTTTTTTTTATCTCTTTTAAAAAAGATTAAAAATGCCCCCAAGAAATAAATTTAAAAAGAGATTAAAATTGATAAAATGACTCCAAGAAAGAAATTTCAAATGTGACTTAAAATTCATAAAAATGCCTCCAAGAAAGAAATTTAAAAAGAGACTAAAATTCATAAAAATGTCCCTGAGCAAGACGTTTAAAAAGAGACTAAAGTTGATAAAAATGCCTCCAGACAAGATGTTTTAAAAGAGACTAAAATTGATAAGAATGCCTTCAGACAAGACATTTCAAAAGAGAGTAAAATTGATAAAAATGCCTCCAGACAAGATATTTCAAAAGAGTAAAATTGATAAAAAATGCCTCCAGACAAGACATTTCAAAAGAGAGTAAAATTGAGAAAAATGCCTCCAGACAAGACATTTCAAAAGAGAGTAAAATTGAGAAAAATGCCTCCGAGCAAGAAATTTAAAACAAGATTAAAAATATTTAAAATGTATTCCAGAAAAGGGAAACTAGAAATCTTTAAAATGCCTCAAATGAAAAAGATAAAGTGGACAACAAGAGCCCCCGAACCAAAAAAAAAGTGATTGCAATAGACTTCTGCTGTAATTCATATTTGGAAATCCACATTTTTGCCAGTATTCAGCAATTGACGGTAATTTGGTAGAAGTCTAACTGTTGCCAAAGGGGTTGGTACGTTCCCAGGCTTAGAGACTTTGTGGGAAATTTGGCCTTGCTTTCTCATCACATGAAAAAGGTTAAAGGTGACAGAATCGTTAAAAGCAACAACAGCCTGAAAGTTTAGAGCGGATGATTCTCTCTTTTAGGTGGAAGAATAAAGACTCAAACTCCTGACCAGGGTGTAACAATAAAAGAAGAAACTGCTTATTTACATACACAATAAAGGTAAAGGTAAGGAGGAAGCAGTCGGAAGATCTGTAGTTCGTAGCTGAGTGAGTTCATAGGCCAATAATAGGAATTTCTAAGTGCAAGGAAGCAGCTATCGATTAGTTTTTAGTAGATGGCCGACATTCTGTCTTTATAACCCAGGATGTAGATTTCTTTTTTTGAAACAGGTTCTGAAGATGACATGGTCTGTCACCGACCTGATGTTATCACAGACGATGTCAAGTACTCACCGCTAAAGAGGCGTATATTCTCCGTATTTATTGAGATTAGATAGCTCAGAAATATTGGGAACATTTCCCCACAAAATTGCTATACACTTTCCCAACCCTGTCGTTCGTCAGAAAATATATTCTTATCTCTGATAAGAATCAATGTTTTGAGAGCTGGTTTTTGGAAGCAAGGGCCAAACAAGTTGTGAGCGTTAGACATTATGGCACCATGGTCAGAGTAAGGGTGGTCAAATTTCTTTTTATATTTTCTAGCTTTCTCGTTCGTCAGAAAATATATTCTTATCTCTAATAAGGATCAAGACTTTGGGAACCGGATTTGAAAGCCGGAGTGAACGTTGGAGCAATGATCAGAAAAGAGGCTCGAACGTGAACTTGTAAAACATTGTAGTAGTAGTAGTAGTTCTCAAATTAAATTCTAATATTTTCCCCTCAAAGAAAGATGCAGTAAACTTCAGTTTGTTGCAGAAACAAAATCCCATTTTCCACCTATAAGTATGCTCATGCAGAGTAATATATCAATGAATTAATCCAATTAAAACCAATTAATTTTGAAATATATTTATTTTAAAAACGTCTTACAGAAGGCGTAATGTTTAATTTTCCATGACTAAATCTAACCAATTCCATTCTGGGAAATATTAATGAAACTAGCAGCATGGTCCAGCGTTGTCCGTGCTTGATTCAAAAATCGTACGACTCATACAGCAATCGCTATCACTTGACTTAAAATATATTTTTGCCCTTCTTTGCCTTTAAAGGAGTGCCCTTTGCTGTGCCATTGCTACATGCCTTACTTCTTGCCTATCTCACACTGCGAATTTTTCTAAGCTCTATACTAAACATTAAGTTGAGCTCAACTGGCGACCGCTACTACTACTACTACTTATTATGTGTGGGAGTGTCTATTAATAATAGAATAGGTACATTCAGGTATGACAATATTCAGGGCCCAAAGTTCTATGGGCCAAGAATAAAGGAAGCAATACCACAACCAGCCTAAAATCCTCTGATTTTGGAGGCCCTGGTGTACAAACCCCCAAAATGATACCTATTATATCAATGCTTATATTATTACCAGAGCAGTTAGAAGTCATACCCAGGTCACTGGTGCAGTTTAGTGTCATGCCCAGGACACCGCTTGCTTGCAGTTTAATGTCATACGACCTTTTCCTTCCAAAACTGCTATACACTTTCCCATCCCTCTCATTCGTTAGAAAATATATTCTTATCTCTGATAAGAATCAAAGGGTGGGGAGCTGGTTTTTGGAAGCAAGGGTCCGATAAGTTGTGAGCCTTACCCCCCGACTTTATGGCACCATGGTCAAATTCCTTTTTATATTTTCCAGCTCTCTCATTCGTCAGAAAATATATTCTTATCTCTGATAAAGATCAAGGCTTTGAGAGCCGGATTTAAAAGCAGAGGTGAAAGTTGGAGCAAAGATCAGAAAAGAGGCTAGAACATGTACTTGTAAAATATTGTATTTTATTCTAATAACTTTACTATTTGCATGGTAGCAGTTGTAATAGGAAAATAATTTTTGATGTTTCATAAAAATATAAACACAGACATTTATCACATATATACATGTCTTTGGGCATGTTGATATGGTGTAATGATTAACAAGCTTTTCTCACTAGATCAATTACAAGTGAATAGTGGGTTCAATCCTCAGTAGGTGCCCCATACTTTGGGCCTTGTTACATCTAAGCTATGTTTAGAAAATCTCCACCATACATGTATGTGCTTAGCTGTAATTTCTGCAAGTCTGCAGCAGACTTGCAACCAAGCGGTGTCCTGGGTATGATGCTAAACTGCAACTAAGTGTTCATCCTGGGCATGACGCTGAACTGCACCAGTGACCTGGGTATGGCTGATAAATTGTAAAATGTTTATATTTTACAATGTAAATTTTCACAAGGTGATTTATTTGCATAATTATTGTCAAAAAATTATTCACTACTGTTCTTACACCGGGACTGCCTGAATTATCATCCCTAATATTAAAACGTCTTTCTTTTCACTAAATGCAAACAATAAAATTTATTCGTTTCATTAATTACCCTTGTGACTATATTGGGAGTATCATTTTCACTGTATTCTTGAAAACAGATTCCTTTCCATCATTATCTATGGATTGATATGACTTCTTTACAAAGATGGTGGAATTGTTTCCTGTTGTTGTCTAAAGAGTTTTAAATTCACAGTAGTAATTCTCCAAGTTGGTATTTGAGGTTAGACAACCCAGTCTACCTTGCTATTTAACTAAGTAGCATAGAAGAAATAGAATTATGCCTTTTACATTATGCATTATTGTGAAATTGAATGCAACAGACTTGACTCAGCCCATCAGTTTCACTTTCTGCATCTATAACGGTTATGCTACCAACATGTCCTTCATGAAATTACCTGCAAAATATGGGCAGTAGCTTGTAAAATGATTTAATTCGGAATACTTTTTATCATTTCAAACTATTTTTCTCATGTTGGTTGAGATATAGATATTATTATAGACGCAGCATTTTGGTCAGGTACACTCTGGCCATCATCAAGTGTCCATTGATTTGGCTATGGGATATATGTTGATATCTTTTTGTTGTTCCTGTGATGTCACTTATTTTTTGTTACTGCTGAACCAGTGCTTCACTACTTGATTTAGTGATTGAATTCACAACCACTAAATGACAGTCACACATTTGTTTTCTTCTGCTTTTTATAATTTAATGTTTTATCTCTGAGTAATTGTCTAATTCTGGTTTGAAATGACAAAAATAATGTCTTCTGCAATTAAGGGTGCCATTTTCTATTTGAAGAAACAATGATATCTGCTTTCTGTTAAAAACTTCCAGTAATTTTATTGTTTGCAATAAAAATACTTTCAAGCATTTTTTTTTATTCATATTTTTTATATTCATATTCATATTCAATGGTATTGTTGGATAACCTATATGCCTTTCAAATGGTGGAAACATTTGGTTGACTTGTTAGGATTTTTCATTTAATCTGCATAGTTTTTTTTTTTTACATTTCTTGTTTAATTTGTGATATTGTTTTTTGGAAAGAAAGTGACAGCATAGAATTAACAGAAAAAATAATAAATATTTTCATTTTGAATTAAAAACTAATTTAGCCATAAAATACAAGTCACCGGTTAAGGTTTAAATATTTCATCTGCTGTCCACGCAAAACAAAAATTTACAAAACTTTTTCTACTTCTGTTAAGTCAATGTAAAACTTTAGATTCAATTGTATTAATTACTGTACAATTTACGTGCCTTTCAAATGGTGAAAACTGTTTGGCTTGTTAGGATTTATCAGTTAAGAAAATTACAAAGTTACAGAAAAAATATATTTTTTTTTTGTTAGAAACTTTCCTCTCCAGAATCTATCATGCATATCTATAAGTCTACCATTTGTCAGTACTTAAAATATTGCTGCAACATATGGGCTGGTGTCCCTGCTATTTACCTTGAACACCTTGATAAAATCCAAAGAAGGATCAGAATATCAGCAATCAGTACTAGACTGCCATCACGATATCATCAACTAGCAGTAGAGCCCGGCGTTGTCCGGGGATGTAGCAGTAAGAGATAGATCAAGTATCAACCATCATAAAGACTGAAAAATAAAATTGACAAAGATTATTGTTTAAGGTTGACGGACACGCATGTCTTAATTAGTTTGTTTTTTTTATAAATTGGTCAAACTCAAACAAAAACATTGTTTTCAATCGTTATGAGTCTACCGATTGAATAGAATTTTATTATAAACAATTAACTTGGAAATGGAATTTTTAAAGCATTCTGAATGTAAAAATAAAGCAAAAAGTGTGCAAGACAATAAGAAACACTACCTACAAAAAAAAGTGAAGTTTTGTTGAAATCGGTTGAAAAATGTAGGAAATCCGATCCCATATATAAACGAACACACACACACACAACCTGGGTTTTATAATAAGTATAACTCGATATGAGTTGTTCCCCTTTCATTCTCGTGACAGCGATGCCTCTTAATCATGTTTTCAAATTGATTCCATGCCAAAACTATTGTGTTTTTCCAATTTTTGGCGCTGTCAGAACCACCGCAAGGTAATTTTACGTAGTTCTGTGAAGTTTTGTTGAAATCGGTTGAAAAATGTAGGAAATCCGATCCAATATATAAACGAACAGACACACACAACCTGGGTTTCATAATAAGTATGATTTACAGTTGAGGTGATTAGATGTAGCCATAAATCGTATGCTAACAGCTTCTTTTATCACACTCCTTTTTTCTCTGTTTTGCAAGAGAATCTCTTTCAACTGTAGTTTCAAGATACTTTGATTTTTGCTTTTGTGCTACATAAGAATTAAATAATCAGACAAGATTCTTTTGGTCCCTAGCTTCTTTTATTGCATTTGTTCAATAAGGGTTTCAATTAAAAGCTGTCAATCAAATATACTTTCAGTTTTTTTATCTTTTAATGATTCATATTGTAAAAGAAAACCGCAACCATCTTGTTCAATAAAGCTAAAGCTGAAGACGAAAACCTGATTTTTCCTCTGAATGAACAGACCAAACAAATATCAAATAATGTCTTCACTGAAATGCTATCAACCCTGACTACTCTGCACAACCAGTGTGAAAATCTGCATGTGATTCTCTTCAGATATATCTCATTATTAAGACCGTCTACTCCATAAAATGTACAAAATCTTTCTTACATTGAAGTCTGTTGTAATCTAGGGAAGGTTACTGAATAGAATAATCACACAAAGGTTGGTAATGAACAATAATACTGAGGACATGAACAGCACATATAAGATTCACCAGTGGCACGTGGAAGAAGTAGTCAACTGCTAGAAGTGAGTCAAGTGAATTCCACATTGAATCTCCAACTGCAGACCAACATACAGTATTTACTATTGTATTTATGTGAATGGAGACATACCCATTATTGTCTGTAGGTATGCTACAACAAAGTCACATTTTGATCTTTGTTAATTAAAGACCTATTGTGAAAATGCTCCTCCTACAGACATTGTGAATATTAGAATTCAAACACAAAATATGCCAATATTGAAAATATTTTTAAATGTGTATGTGGATATAATGGCCGTGACAAAAAATAATCTTGTAACTTAATGTCATCTAATTAAAAAAAAGCAACAGATTTTCTGCCAGACATCATGAAACAAAATGAAAGAAGAAGCAAAAAGATATTCAAAATGCATATTGTCATTATCTTACATTAAATTTTGTATCTATATTTTTCATTCAAGAAACATTATCTGACAACCCTCAACTTGTATAACATTTGTCATAATGTTATTGAAAGTTTGAAAACTTGTTCAATTGTTAATATTTTTTGCTTCTGTTAATGTAACTGTGTTTCATGTCATTTGTG
The DNA here is from genome assembly GCA_903632075.3 of Acanthosepion pharaonis. Lineage (NCBI taxonomy): Eukaryota > Metazoa > Mollusca > Cephalopoda > Sepiida > Sepiidae > Acanthosepion > Acanthosepion pharaonis. Next base: position 1,520,985 of record CAHIKZ030002589.1, read on the forward strand.
GATAAAATCAGGATATTAACTGGCTTTCTGATTGATAATTTCAAAGAAATGGCAACAAGTATTGGGTTGCTATGACTTTAAATGATTTTTTACTTATAAATTTGTAATTTCACTTCAGTCTTATCATAAATTATTTGACATAAAAACTTTATTAGTTCTTAATTTAAACTCATTTTTAATTAATAATTAGTTATGAATAAAAAGAAATTACTGTGCATGTATTCAATCTAATCAGAAGGGGAGATAGAATGATATTCTGACTTATGTTAAGAACCACGGGTCTATTTTATTATTCAGAACAAAATCGATTTAAATACCCTGATCTTTTATTGAACTTTTTCTTTTATTGAATTACAATACACTGACATTCTATTGAACTTTTTCTTTATTTAATAATTTGTTACGAACTAAAACAAATTACTGTGCATGTAATCAAGTTTAAAAATCCAACAGTTTCTGTTTTTACTAAATTTGTAAAACTCCTCTCTAAAAATAATCTGTAATGTAATATGGAAAAGAAGGAAAATTTTCACTGATATATGTATATTATTTGGAATGCATTTTTTGAGTCTTGGAAATTGGGGACAACATTCTGGTTTATGGTGAAAATAATTCTTCGTTTATTCTCACCCTAATTTCTGATGTATTATTTATTCCAAGACTTAATATCCAAGAAAAATGCTTTAAATATTTGACTGGTAAAAATGAGAGTAAAGGTAAAATATTGCATCTTAACATTTATGTAACTGCTGCCATACTGCTTCACAGTATATGCACATGCTTAGATTTGAAAGCCAGATAAAACACCTTACTGTTATAATGCTTGTATCAATTTATAGTTTGGGTTAATAATATTTCAAAGAAAATACGTGAACAGAATATTAGTGAAAAGAACTGTTTAATTATGTGGATTAATATTACAATACTAGTGAATATCATATTATGACACACTTTTTGATTACTGCAATGACTGCTGTGCAACTCGTTGTGTCTTGCTTGCAACTACTTTCATAGTCAACAGAAGAGTCTATGTTCAACACTTTAGTGAAAGTTGGTCATCTTTCTATTCAACACTTCCCCTTTTAAGAAAAGCATTCTCTTTTAAATACATATTTCCTTCTTTTGGGATACACTTCCAACACTTACCTTGAATTTCTTTTTTTTTTTTTTTTTTAATAATAAAGTATTTTTGAGTGGTTATAATTTGTGTTAGTAAGTCAAAAGTATCATACTTCCATAGTTAAGTCTCTTTGTCAAGTTTTTATTTCTTTCGTTTTATTTGGTCCAAATGCCTTTTATGACACCAATTTCAATTTTGTACAATATAGACTGTAGACTCGTCCTTTTCTACCTATCACCCCTAGTAACAGAACAGTCTATACCTTACGCCTACGTACGGAAAACTTCGACCAATAAAAAACCGTACTAGGCGAATCAACAAATCCCATTGGTTAACAACACAATAATCTGAAAGTTTCATGTGCAAAACAAAATTGCGCCAAAACTTCTTTGAGCCGATTTTGGACTTTCAAAAACATATAAAAGAAAATACCGACTGACCAAAAGGGTCAGAGACAAACATCCACAGAGAAATTGCCAACATACTCCACGTCACTCGAAATCACGACTTTACCGCGCAAAAGGACATCAACGTTGACTCACTTGCAATTTAAACTCGACCAACTCTGTGGACATCAATCGCAAACCTAAAACAACTTTGCTTATCCAAAGTGAACTATACTTACTACATTATTAAGTAAAAATCAACATTCGAACGATTCAGAAATAATACAGTCAAAGGTAAACCACTCTATAAGAACTCATTCCTAAAAACACTTAACATCGATATTTTTAATGTTAATTAACACAACTCCAGAAAGACTGTAACTGAACATACAAATACAAAAAGAGACATACTGAAACCTCGAATATCACACACACACTTTGCCATAGTAACATATACCAAAATATCCTGTATATATATTACTTTTAATTGTATATAAATGTTTTATTGGTTTCTAAATTGAATACGTCTTGTTTTTGATTGTATTTAAAATTCGTTTATTTATTTGTTTGTGGATGCAGAAAGCCACGCAACCTACACAAATTCCTTCTGATTCACTCAATTACAATTAATTAATTCTGCACATCCCCAACAAGACCATCCTGCCAATGAGATGTATTATTTCATTATCTTCCCAAATTTCCTGCCTTGTGACACTATGTTTCACTGACAAATGTAAAGAAAAGGGGTTAAATTAAAAACAGAGTTTGGAACGAGACGAGAAGGGTTAAAGAATAGAACGATGGACAGACCGAGAGAAGGAAAAGAGATTTCTTTTTTATTTCCAAAGTCTATTTCTTTTTAGGGCAATGATACTTCGAAGAAAAGTGATTCTGTTACAAGATATTACCACAAAAACCATATGGCAATATTTAGCTGACACCTGGTTAATGAGGTAGCTTAAAGACTACCAGGTAAAAAGAAAAACACACCTGAGAGATAAAATTTGGTGATCTCTGTAACCAACTCAAGGAAATAGAGTTTACTTGTGTAAAGACCCAGGACTTAGGGTACTTAAAGTACAATGGCCCTTGTGGGATTGAGTGAGTGTGGAGGGGTGACTGACCGACTAGTGGAATTTCTGATTTTTGAGCAAAGCCAGGTTGAGAAATTTCGTTAATGTGAAATTAAAATGATAATTTTAATACAGTGTAACCAGGATATAAGAGAGTTGTCGGGACCGGAGACGAAGTCTCTTATATCCGGGTTTGGTCTATTTTATATACATTAACACAGGCTCTAATTTGGGACCAGAGAAAATCTCTCATATCTGGGTTTCTCTTATATCCGGGTTACACTGTATTAATGACCACATCCAAAGGTTATTTACCTTACCTTCCACGTGGCAGAATGTGACCCAAAGCCGTTTTTAATCTGGGGCAAAACCGAACCAATAGGCTCGAGCCAAAATACACCGTAGACCCCGTAAAAAAACGGGCTCAGGTAGCTATCTAACACCCCAGATGAAGCTCTGCCCTTTGGCATAGCCTCGTCTGGGTTCCTCTCTGCCCAAAGGCAGTGATTTCGACGAGCACAGCTGGAGACGAATCTTCAACTAATTGCCGAAGCACATCCAAAGCTATGCCACGATTTCTGGCTGCTGATTTTATGATATAAGGAATGTTAGAACACACACCGCATTTCGTAACAATTTCTAGTCATAATAAAAAATATCAAATTACTCAAGGTTACAAATTGTATTACAACATTAACAAGGACAGAAGTAGTGTTTATAATATGTAACTATAATCAAATATCTTAAAAATGACATAGTGAATTATTAAATTTAAATAACTGTTTAAGGTCGCATAAAAATGTTTTTTACATAGTAGTGGGACACTACAACGAAAAAGAAAAAAAAAAAGAAAAAAATGCAAATAGATCGTCAGCCATGATGAAATCAACGGAGTAGCGAGACACTACAATAGTGTGGAATAACACAGTAATTCCACCTACATTTTACGCGCGCGCGAGTTTTCCTCCCTTCCTACCACACTTGTGCGTGTGTGCGCGCGTGGTTTGCACCTCTTTCTCTCTCGTTCAATTAGACATAGCAGTAGCCATCCTTTTGCTGGCTACTCCTGATAGCTGTCTAGGACGGATTTGAATTTTTCCCGCGCGTTTCTTGACGTCACAGACGTCCAGCGTTTCCAACTCAGTTGCTTCCCGACTTTCAAGCTGAACGGACAACTCATTTATTCCGTGCCCTTAACCCATACGCGGGCCGGAATATCTTATTACTAACTACCAAAATTTCAACATGTCGACCTTACACTTTCCCAAGACTCATTCTCGTCTTGATGTAACAAGCAGGTCGAACCTTCTCCGTTTTCGGTTGGAAAACGTGGAGATCCGCGACACAGTCGTCGGTATATATTTTTCCAGGACAACTTGTCTTGATGCGAACAACTTTCGAACATTCTAACTACTTTGAACCAGTACCTAAAAAAATATTACATACACTCACACTATCAAACTGCACAGTGAGTACTTTTCCTATTTGTATACACATACACCTTTTCGTTTAACAAGTCATTTTTCCAGAACTTTCTTTCTGATGAAACTTTTTCCCGCCTTAACCATCTTGGTTTTGTGTTTTGGCGCGGAACACTTTTACTAATGGTCGCAAACTGTCAAGACAATTACTTGTTTAAATTTAATAAAATTTCATATATGTTTTTCAACCAGACGCCTTTTGTCATTTAATTCCGGCTATCTACTTGTATTATTATTTATGCACTTGTTGATTGACCCCTTTTCCTCACTATGTTCACTCACGCAATATATTTCTACTTTGCTTGTGGATTCGGTAGTTTTGTGTAGTGTCTGGCACAAGGCCACTTTTTAATAAACCAGCACTGCACGCTACCGGATCTGCAACAATTGCTCTTTGTAGGTGAGGTGGTTTAATCTGACTTCCAGTTTGTGGTCGGCTTTATTGTTAGCTAAGGTGGACTTGCCTTAGCAGAGCATTTATTTGCATACCATAAGCTCCCGGGTTATCGTTTGCAACTTCTTGTCGGTGTAGTTTTGGGCAAACCAATATTAGGGTGACGACCAGTGATAATGTAAATATTGGGGGTAGGGGATACGCCCGGTAGCATTTCGAAGACGTCTATGCATTCACAATTTCCTTTTTCGCACAACATGTATAGGGCATTTTTCATTGTGCAATGTTGCTGCTCGCTGTTGCCAGAGTTTTGCAGTCGCCAGGGACAGTGAAATTACTGTGTAATGGAGATTATGTATAATTTTCTATAGACTTCACTGGTAAAATGCATGCCACGATCGGAGGATACGATATAGGGTATTTCTCTGTGGCGGAGAAAAACTGGTAAAGGCCGCGAGCGGTGTCGATAGCATGGTCTCTTGCACAGCAAAGTGTTTGCTGAAGCTGTCTAGGATAGTGAGAATATAGAGTTGGACATCGTAACGAAATCTATAAGACGACCTCGAACGGTCTCCTAGCCGCGCTTACAATGACTGATTTGCCAATGTGGATACTTATCATAGTTTCCCTTACGCTTGGGCTTGGTGCAAGTTGTGCATGAATTAACATAGGCCTTGATACCATGATTCTTGGATTTCCACCAGTAAATGGACAGATTATCATTCGTGCATGTGATGACAGAGTGATTTATGCAGTTACGGGCCTGGTGGAGATATCTGACATAGAGACTGTACGATACAAACAACTTGTCCTCCTTGATCATTAGAACAGAAGTGCCGGGTTCCAGGTAAAATTGATGACTGCGCCTTTTGAAGAGAGCAGTGTGATGCGATGATCATTGAGGTCAATTGCATCGGAGACGCTGAAATTTTTTCCTGAGTCGATGGCTTGGAGGGTGTTGATTTTTGACAGAATATCATCAGCCGCTTGTTCAGCAGTGATGTTAATGTGGTCAATGATTTTTTTAGCTATTAGAATAGTTGAATTGGTATGAAAGGCAAAAAAGGCTTCGGCAGCTTGTTTGTGACACTGAGTATTGAGTAGCAAGTAATATTTAGCCAGCCCCCACGAGGGTTACATATGACACAAGGCCGAGTTTAACGTGGGATTTCCGAGCCCGTAGGCTCGGCCAAAAAATATTTCCTCTTTGAACCTGCATAAACGGGTTCAGGGGCAGTCAACCACCCCGAACGAGACTCTGCCCTTCGGCGGAGCCTCATCCGGGTTCCTCTCCGCCCGAAAGCAGAGAGTTAGACTGTTACTTACCCCGAGACGGCAAGTTGAGTGGCAAGTGTGTGCCAGACAATAGGTATGTGCCTTTAATCTCACCGAGGCACCATGGCGGAACGTAAATGCGCAGGCTGGAAATTGAAGAGTGAATGTTTTGCCTGCAGCAGTTGAGTTGAGTTAGTATAACAATTATAATAAAATTTGCATTTTTTATTAATAGTAACTTATGAAAGTTGAGATGTACTACAATGGGGGTGGTGTCTCATAGATTGGGGGCCATGAGACCCTTACACTGGCCCTGAACGCAAATATAGTATACCGTGTGAGCTTTTCTGACCAGAAATTTTGGGAAATGTGTCCTACTGATTTTTCCTGGGATGAATTTCCTAGTCATGTGTACTCGACAAAGCCGTTGCTAAAAATGGTGATATCGTGAGGTACTGCTGGAGCGTCTTCATAAGTGGTAATTACGCTGGAGCTTGTCGGAGTTAACTCCTCCTTCAGTTCGTAACCCTTTCACCAGGGGTCGCTCTTCGCTGCTATAAATAGCCGCGGAACCTTCGCCTCTATCTTTCTTTTTTTCCTTCAGGCCTGTGCGCCGACACCTTGAGGTAAATCTCTCCTTTTCCTCAGGCTTTCAGCTATCAACCTCGAAATGTAGGCGCTAACAAGGGATAGCGTGGAAACACGCTAAGCACAATACACACACACGCACATACAGAATATTCACACACGCACATACAGAATATCCCCATATACTTCATCCTTTGTACTGTTTCCATGTATTGTAACTTGTTATTAATATATATGTGTATATACATATATTATCGGTCTTGTGTTTTGTTTGCTTTCTTTGCCTTCTTCTTTGGACTTAATCAAAGTCCAACCTTTTTATGTAGTTGGGCCCGGCGAGCAGGAGAATCTGAACCTTACATGCGTTTCTTCTACGTCTGACTTCTATCAACAACATAACAGCCACGGCCCCTCTACAAGCTAAAAAAAAATACTTGAACACAGAATTATTAACTGTTGTTGGAGGTGCCGTAATTGTTGTTCAATTCATTTATATTTATTATTATTTATTTAGTATTTTACGACATGAACAAATTCAAATGTTTATAATGAAATAAATTTTAATTTAACATTTTAAAAATAATGATATAAGAATTGAAAAGAAATGTTTAGAAAATTGAGTTCATTTTCGTTCCAAATCGTCATCCAACCCCGGCTAAAATAACATCGATAGGAACAGACAATTATCTCATCTGCAAGTGAGGCCCAAATCAATACTTACTTTCAACGTAACGACACAAGTGTGGATCGAATGCGCTACACAGTAGGTACCTCCAAAGATTTACTAAAAAATGATCCTACATAATGAAAAAAATGCACCAAATTTAATTTAAAAATATTTAGATAATTGTTTGGTTTTAATGAAAATTTCAGAACTTATTCACAAATGAATGAAATTATTTTAGAAATATTTCTTTATTTTACATAATCTTGGTTAAAATATGTCTGTTTTTTTTACGTCTGTTACTCCACTGTCACTTAGTTAATTTATTTATGAAGTTTCCAGAAATTCATTTTTGTAGCGCGTTTATGAATAAAGTCAAAGATCTATAATGCAATGGACATAGAAACTACTTTCAGAAGAAAAATTACATTCAATGAATTTTTACAAGAATTAATTACATTTATTTTTAATTTTATGATAATTTGTAAAGTTTTAAATCTTTTAAAATTCTGTACTAATTTGTAGCGGTTAGCTGGTATCGTTATTATTTACTAATCATAAATTGTAAATTTTACAAAAATTCAGCGACTTCACTATTTTCAAAAAGAATTTTTTTTTGGTGTGTGTGTGTACTTGCTGATTTTTGTAAATACGAGCTTCCATACACGACTTAAACAGAAAATAAGAGCGATAACTATAGTAAATAACATTTATTACTCATTTTCTAACATTTCCTCGACAATTGTCTTCGTTAGACTATAAAGCCAAAGTACCCAAACTTTATTAGATTACTTAAAATATTTTCCTAAATTTACCTGGGTTGTTAAAATTAAAAAAAAAAAAAAGGTGTTATTTTACACTAAAACTAAAAGTAATATTTGTCTTCATTCAGATTATTAATTAAACTTTAAAAATCTGTTATTCTTCATTCAAATAAAGTTTTTTTTGTTTGTTTTTTTTATAGAAAAACTTATTTTACTTTTTAAATTTTTTTTAAGAGAATTATATTGTGTTGACAGATTTATGAGCATAGTTGCGTTTCTTAGCGATTTCAATAATAATAATAATAATAATAATAATAATAATAATAATTCCAATCAATTTATTTTAACTTTGGTTTAAAATACAGCAAAATTGGACCACGAAAGTTGCGTGCTACCGACGTACGATGTATTGCTAAAAATTTTTCTTTCGATAACTGCAAAGAAGGAAGATTAATAACCTTTTACGAATTAGTTATTTGTAAATTTTAACATGTAAAAAATGTCATTTCTTGGAGGAAAAAAGAAATTAAAAATAAATTATTCTTGTAAAAAGTTAACTGATTTCACTTAATAGATTTTCATTTCTTATATTGCCAAAATAAAATGAAAAGAAAAATTTCATTTTGTTCCCAATTTCTTTGAATTATCTCCCTTGTTATTCGTTCTTTAACAAACGTCTTTTTTGCGTCAAACGTAAACGACGGCTAAAAAGCTTAATTCCTTAATTCAACCGGAAAATCTTTAGCGTATTTAAAATTTTACATTTTTCTTTAATGTTGCACTGTACCCAAGAAAACAAAGCAGACGAAAGAAAACAACGGAGTAAGTATTTTCAAATAAAAATAAGTATCTAATTTACAGCATTAAAAAGTAACTAAAAATACTACTGATTTTCATACCATGATGAAAAAAAATACAGTAACACCAACCAAACTTGAAAAATAAAAAATTTATAGTCAAATTCTTTATAGGAAAGATCGAAGGATTTTTTGATTATTAAATTATATTTTTGATCCTTTTGAGAATGTTCGAAATTTTGGTTAAAATCTAATTTTTCTTCCATCAGTGGGAGGGGGGGGGGAATCAAAGATTACTCTAAGAAATTTTAGCGTCTTTTTGCGGTTAAGAACGCATTGATTTGGAAATTCTTACGAAATCAAATTGTCGGGTTTTAAGGAAACTTTCAGGGCTTATTCGCAATGATTTTTGAAACGTGAAATTATTTTGGAAACGTGTTTTTTTTTTTTTGAAATCATAGTAAAAATAAAAAATGTATATTTTTTTTTACTGTTACCCTAACATTTATTTAATTTATGAAAATTCGAGAAATTCATTGACGTAACTTAAATTAGCTAAAAAAAAAAAAAAGAAAAAAAAAGCAGAACGTCGTGGAGAATTTAAATCAACAATTTATTTTTTTTTTAAAACAGAAACACCAGTTACCAAAAATCTGCTAGGAATTGTAAAATAAAAAAATGCAATAAAACTAAAACATTATTTAATTACAAAAGTTTTTAATTGCTTTTATGAATAAGATATATTAAGGACACTATTGTCTTAAGAAATTTTTTGATGAATAAAGAATTCAATTATATATTTATCAAGAAGTCACTTCCTTCATAAATTAATCTCATAAACTTAACCAAATTGAAAAACATATAAGTAAACATAACTCCTTCTCTGAAACAAAAATTAACATTAACATGATCATCTGTCTATATTTATGAGATGAAGTATTGTAATTATTTACATTAAAAATTTGCTTGTTAGATGAGCTGTTATTTAAGGTTAGAGAACCCAGACTATTTAACTGAGCAGCGAAGAAGAGATAGATTTATACTTTTATAAGAGCATTAGTGTGAAAGTGAATGCAACAGACAAAATCAGTTTGATTTTCTGTCTCTATAACTGTTATGCTACCAACTTATCCTTGATGAAATTACCAGTAAAAAATATATATATATAATAGTTTCATTCTGTATACTTATTATTTCAAGCCATTTAGATATTGTTATAGACACAAAATTTGATCAGGTACATTCTGGCCATCAAGTGTCCATTGATTTGGCTGATACGCTGTTATGGTGACCTATCTACATTAGAATGAACTCTTCCTCCTTCATAAATACTAACCTGCAAGACTTCCTAAGCAAGGCAGTTGGGACGCAATGTAACCTGATAGTTCAGATAGAACACTTCTATCTGTTGACTAATAACACTTATTTCGTATATATGTTCTGTTATTTCAATACACTTGTTCAATATACCTTCTTCTTTCTGTGTCTCTTTCTGGCCCTTAACAGGCCACAACATATGCGATATATGCTTATCGTCTTGTTTATTCTTGTAATGTCAGTTATTTTTTGTTTCTACTGAACCAGTGCTTCACTACCTGATTCAATGATTGAATTCGCAACCACTATATGACAAACACACGTATAACCTACTTCTGTATCTACTATGCCACCATCCCAAAGGACAGCAGTGTTTTTTTTAGCCTTTTATATCCAATGTCAGATTGTTTCAACATCTGGTTATCATGGAGGGTTTGTACCGTTTTTCATAAGTTAGTGTATTTTGTCTGAATAATTGTCTAATTCTGGTTTGAAATGACAAAATGTCTTCAGCAATGCAGGATGCCATTTTCTGTCTGAAGAAACAATGATATCTGCCTTATTTTAAAACATTTCAGGATTTTTTTTTTATGTTTACAGTAGAAATACTTCCAAGCAAATTGTTTTTATATTCAAAGCAGAAAACAACTTTGGGGGAAATTTTGGTTGACTTAGGATTTTTCATTTAATCTGCATAGTTTTCATATTGCTGGTTTAATTTGTGATAATGTTTTTTGAAAAGAAAGTCACAACACAGAATTAACTGAAAAAATAATAAATATCTTTTTGAGTTAAAAAAAAAAAGTTAGCCTCAAAATACAAGCAAGCACTTAAATTTTGAATGTTTCAATTGCTGCCCGGCAAAACGAATTTTCAAAATTTGTTTCTACTGTTAAATCAATGTAAAACTGTTAATGCTGTTAAATCAAGATAAAATTTTAGATTGAATGGTGTTAATTAGTGTTCAATTTATGTGTCTTCCAGATGGTGAAAACAGACAAGTACAAACTATATCTATAAAACATACCTTTAATCTGAAAGTATAAAAGGCTTCTCTGGATTGAAAGATTGATAGTTATTTTTATAAAACAAATGTCTTCAAATTGATAAAATTAGCATTGATTAAATTTTCTTATTTCTCTCCGGTGTTCTCTTTGATAAAGTAATTTAATAACAATTTAGAGCAATCAAGAATCAAGCACTTCTATACAAAAACAAAGAATATGGTGATGATTGATTGTAAGAAAAATTTTAGGCTATTAAAACCAACATTTGCCATTTCTTGAATTCTCTATTTCCTTTCAGCAAAATGTAAAGTATTCTTCTATCAGAATAACAGAATAAACATCAGAATCTTGACATTTTGTCTCAATTTGGAAAAATAAAAACTGAATAAACATTTTTTACTGAATCTCTTTGAGATGAGATGAAAATTTATTTTTCCTAGATTTAAAAGCAGAAAATATTGCACTTGTTTAATAGTAGTGTGTATTCCATCAAAAGTAAAAATTCCTGTATTTTAATTTTATGACATTTGACCTGTTATAATTTAATAATTACAAATATTATTTGAATTTATTATTATTTTTCATAATACTCTTCTTTATTCACAGATATCTGTAGCAGGTGAAGAGAGCAAGGATACAAACACATGACGAAGAAAAAAATTTTTTGAAAAATGTGTGGACATGCATCTTCACGTGCACCTACTGAAAAATCTAATGTGCTGAAATGTGGGTTTAAGTATTTTTAGAAAGGTTACAGTTAAAAGGGCACATTGTCAACTATGTCAATCAGAATTTTTTCAAAAATTCTCAATAAAGCCGACATGAGAACACACAGAGGAGATAAACTATTCCCCTGTCAACTCTGCAAATCAACATTTTCCAACAGTTCTATTTTAAAGAGACACATGCAAGGACACACAGGAGATAAACCCCACATTTGTCAAGTGTGTGGATCAGCATTTTCAGTAAGTGGTAGTTTAAAACAACACATGCGAATACACACTGGAGAAAAACCATTTTCTTGCAAGGTGTGTGGATCAGCATTTTCAGTGAGAGGTAGTTTAAAAACCCATATGACTGTGCACACAGGAGAGAAACCATTTTCTTGTCAAGTGTGTAAATCAACATTTTCAAGGCATTCTCATTTAAAAACACATATGCAAACACATACTGGAGAGAAACCATTTACTTGTCAAGTATGTGGATCAGCATTTTCTCAAAAATCCACACTAAAAGCCCACATGAGAACACACACAGGAGAGAAACCTTTCTCTTGCCAAGTATGTGGATCTGCATTTTCTGGGAAATCAGGTTTAACAAAACATATACGAATACACACTGGAGAGAAACCATTTTCATGTCAAGTATGCAAATCAGCATTTTCAGACAGTTCTACTTTAAAAAGGCACATGCTGATACACACAGGAGATAAACCCCACATTTGCCAAGTGTGTGGATCTGCATTTGCAGAAAGTGGGAGTTTAAAAAAACACATGCGAATACACACAGGAGAGAAACCATTTTCATGTAAAGTGTGTGGATCAGCTTTTTCCGAGAGTTCTAGTTTAAAAGACCACATGAGAGTACACACAGGAGAGAAACCATTTCATTGTCAAGTGTGCGGCGCAGCATTTTCACATAACTGCAGTTTAAAAAACCACATGCGAATACACACAGGAGAAAAACCTTTTTCTTGTCAAGAGTGTGGATTGTCCTTTTCTGTGATGTCCACTTTAAGAAATCATATGCAAATTCACACAAAAGTGAAGCCATTTTCATGTAAAGTGTGTGGAGCAACATTTTCATTGAAGCCCTCTTGGAAAAATCACATGCGAATACACACAGGAGAGAAACCATTTGCTTGTGAAGTGTGTGGATCAGCATTTTTAAAGAGGACACGTTTAAAAAACCATATGAGAACACACACAGGAGAAAAACCATTTTCTTGTGAAGTGTGTGGATCAGCATATTCACTGAGTTCTACTTTAAAAAATCATATGCGAATACACACAGGAGAGAAACCATTTTCTTGTCAAATGTGTAGTTCAACATTTTTGCAGAGCTCTAGTTTAAAAAAACACATACGGATACACACAGGAGAGAAACCATTTTCTTGTCAACTATGTGGATCAGCATTTTCACAGTCATCCCATTTGAAAAGCCACATGCAAATTCATACAGGAGAAAAAACATTTTTGAAAATTTGAAAATAACCATTTTTAAAAGTAAATAGTCCTGATTTAAAAAAAATTCAATGCAAATATAATTGCACCTTTAATCCCAAATCCATCTGTTAAACAAAAATAAAATTACCATAAAATCTTTTAGCCTTTCAGTAGAACTGTTATTGATGAATCAAAATGTTTACTTATATGTATAACACCCTATTAAATAGCCACTCTTGACCTGTTAAACAACCAAAAATAAGTAATGTATAAAAATATGGATTTTTTGAAAGAATTAGATCATGGTAATTGAAAAATTTCTTTAGATACCACATTTTTGTATTAATAAATAAAAATTCATTACTGTAGAAAATTACTTTGTTCATGTGTGGATGCAAAACTGAGCAGATGAAAATTTCAAGGAATTCATGACAAGAATGATTCTGCCAGACAGCACATTCTTTAATAAAATTTCATGAATATTTAGGCCAGTAGATAAAAATATACTGTTTAATAAATGAACAGGGCATCTACTCAAATATGAGTATCCATTAAAAATAATGTTTAAAGTGATAAAAATTCATAAATTTATAAATTATCAAAATATGTAAACCAACTAATCCTTATTTAGTATTTTATAAAGCTTGTAACAGTTGGCAATTAGCCAATGTTTTGCCAACCATTTTAATTAATAAATAGTGATGGTAAACAATCTAATAGTGTTATTTTTGTTGTCAATTGTCAAGAACAAAGAAAATGTATAAATCTACTTTTATATGTTTAGGTTTGATTAGTTGTAATTGTCACTTTTTAAAACAAGCTTTGCTGGGGACTTGTGAGTTATTCAAGTTTATCTACACATTGACAGAATTATAATTCATCTCAGCTGGATGCCTTTTTTCTTTTTTAATGAGGAATCTTTGCAAGGGAAAATCTGCATAAAAAATGTGGTTGCTGAGGATGAATTAAACATAAACACACAAACACTGAAAATATTCAGACATTGAAAAATAATTCCTCTTGTGTTTTAAATTTGAATCCTATGAAAATGCCAATCTTCAAGAAAAATTTGATTTTTACAACATTCTTAAAACTAATGTAATGCAACATTTAATATTTACCAATTCATAAAGAAATAAATTTGAAACCAATTTTTAATTCATAAAATTTATATACATTAAAATATGTAAACTAACTATAAGCAAATCTTTATTATTTACCATTTTATAAGGTTTGAATCAACTGGCAATTAACCGATGTTTTGCCAACCATTCCAATAAACAATCTAACAAAGTGTTATCTTTGTTGTTGATTCTCAAGAACAAAAAATAATGTATAAATTTACTTTCATATGCTTAGGTTTTATTACAGTTCTAATCATTGCTAAGACAATATTCAGGGTGGGTGAAGGTAATTAAAATAATAGTGATGTCAATGTAAAAACTTTTTTTCTTTGTAACGGGGGCGAGTGGGGTTAGTGATAATTCCATCAGATTGAAACCAACATGTTCAGTTAAAGTCTCTCAAGTAAAATTTTTTTTTCCAAATATTAACAAGGTTAAAACAGAGATTAAGCCTTTCCAGTTCCAGCTGTTTGTTTGATGGTGGCTATCAGTAGTTAGACCAAAATCTGTTGTTGTACCTCTGCCAAAAAAAAATCAATGAAATTGATCTCCTGCAGAGCATGGTAATACTTCGCTTCTGATTACTGGTTGGTTGTTGCCTTGAGGGGGAGAAAAGTTCTTTAATAAACAAACCAAATGCGTTCTGTAAACTTTTGAAGGATTCCTCACCTGAAATCTCAAAAATAATGATTATTATAAAAAATTGCAGAAAATTGTTGCAGAATATGGACATCTGGTTTCTTTCTAGTCTTCGGCTTCAAACAAATTTCACATCAATTTTCAAATCTTGTACTAACGATTTTCAAACACTGTGACCACTCAGGTGGAGATCATAAAAAACATCCAAATACCATCTCAATTTTGGCCATTCACACTGATATCTGCACTTAAAAATATATTTATCTTAGTTTATGATCTATCAACATAACTTCTAATTTCCTCTTTCCAATTTCTAGTTCAAGATTCGTACCCTCCTGAGGCCAGAGTTTAATTTCTCAAACCATGTTTTAATTTTCTGTTTCTTTAAATTCTAACTCTCAAAGTGCCATTTTTATATTTCAGGATTGTTACACCTTCCAATAAAGAAATAAATCAATTTTAATGTTTGGTAATTTGGTTGGATTTTGGGAAGTTGATATTTTCAGAACCCCTTCATATAAATGAGGTAATCTTTGACTAAAAAAGTGAAATGTTGCTGAATCAAGTTCATCAAATTTTGTTGAAATCCAGTCTTTAAATTTTCAGATATAAAAAGTAGAGTATTAAAATATTTATGATCACCATTGCAAAATATTTTTAAAAATGCACTCAGAATACCAAATGCAATATTTTTTTTTCACTTTTTTTATTGTTTATGTGTATTCCAATCAAAACTTAAATAATTTAAAAAAATATTATGCTTAAATCATGATTATTGATCAATCAATTGCATTTTAAATAAAACAGCAATTAGGATAATCAGTGAAAAAGGCAAATTTTACTTTGCATTCAGATTTTTTAAGCACAAGGGACCTAAGTGAGGTAATACTGGTGCAAGAACAGTAAATAATAGCTTGAAAATAAATGAGCATTAAATGTTTTCAGTTTACTGAAAAAAAGCTTTTTTTATTATTAATCTGATAAAAAATATCTTTAAAAGAAGTTAAAATTTATTAGAATGTCTTTATAGCATGTACCACCAAAATGGATCCATTTTTACCAAAACTGAAGCAAAATTCACTATTTTTTAAAATTCTCAAAAAATCATGGAATTATCCAATTTAAGTGAAATTGTCAGTATTTATTCTTTAATGAATACAATGTATACTGAATCAGTCATTTTATTAGAAAACTTTGGGTTAATATTGTTTTGGGGTCAGTTTCATCCACCATTTTGATATTTGGATATACTTTTTAATTTGGGGGTGCCCTTGAATATTTTTAGTTATGTAACAAAAAATCTCTGAAAATGCTATTTCAGTATAAAATTTATTCAATATCAAATATGTGGATACTGAAAATTAGTGCCAAAACTTCCCAAAAGTAATTTAATAGGATTCCCCCCAATTATTTTTTGAGTATTGCTGCTTGCATAAATTATTTTTGTTCAGACTGGACAGAAAAAAAAAAGAATTTTAAAAAAATTACTTTTAATTTTTGAATGCATTTTTTAAATTCATACTGTTGATTGTAACTACAATTTAAAAAAAATTAAATAAAGACGTTTGAAAACTTAAAAAATGTAAATTTTAATGCCATTTTCTAGTGTGAACCTTTTCTAAAAGAATTTAAATTTTTTTTCCAATTTTGAAAATGTTAACCTTGTTTTTTGTATTGAAGCTCAACAAGGAAATAATTCTTAATTACCTCCTTTTATTTACTACTTTTCCCTAATTGAAAAGTAATATTGTGACACTGAGGTCATGAAGTGGTTAATATTAAGTATGAGTTGGAGAAGTCATGAAAAGGTTAAGCCTAAGCTGGAAGATACAGAGGGTAGAGAAATTTTCCCTGGTGATATGGAAGTGGGAAAGGGTCCAATCTGGCTTTCCTCTCTCCTATGAAAGGGATGATGTACTGAAAAGTTTATTTTTTCTCTATCAAGAATTGGGTATGTGGGTGAAATGAGAAAATTTTTTCTCTTCCTTGAGAAAATAAATATCATTAACAAGGAGATTGTTAGGTCTGGGTTGTATTTTCATGGGCGAAAATGAATTGGGAAATTCAAATGAAGGTTAAATTAGAACTCTTTTTAAAGGTCACATGTACGATAAGGCGGAACTTATGAAAACAAGTCTGGTTATTGGCAGGCAAGGGAGTGATCTGGTTTATATTTTGGCTGGGCAGAGATAATTCTAGGGAAACAGAAAAGAATTAGAAAATTTAGAATAAAACTCCACCTTTACACCCACACACTTTAAAAATTAGATTTGTCACCAAGAGAGTTATACCTGCTTCAATTACTAAGAGATTTGATCTTTCACTTCTCTCAGATCAAGAACACATCATGGGCAGAGTTGGTGTGGATCAAAGCAGCCAGTGGCCAACAGCCATCTTGGACCAGTGCCAGTATTGACCAACACAGGGTTAGCCCTGTCTTTAAACATCATCCTAAGACCCAGTGGACTGGACCGCTAAATGTGGTTACACCATCAGGTATAGGCAGTGGTAAAGAGGTTATAATATGATCTTATTCAGAATAATTAAAACGGCTTCATTGCGTCCAATTATTTTCTGATATCAATCAGGTAAGAAAATAATGGAAAACTAAAAGCAAGTAATTAAACTCAAAAGTATAATTTTACTAGTTTTTAATTTTTCTTTTTTATCTTTCTAATGAAGTATAAAAAATAAAATTATTCATTTTACTAAGTTTTATAAAAGTATATAAAATAAAAAATTATATTCTTAAACTATTAGTTATATAAAATCAAAGATAATTTACTTTTAAACATGAATACCAATTTCTTGATTACTGCATGACTGGTGTTCCATATTTCTTTATTATTTTCAAGTTTTTCACATGCTTTTTAAGAGTCAAGTATGAAAGTAGAAATCTACTGTTTTTAGCCTATGATATACAAGCTACTGTACATAAACATTATTTTTGTTATGTTTTAAGCAAAAAAGTATGCATTATGATTATAAAATCCAGTTAATTATTCCCTAAATTTACTGACTTTGAAACACATCTCTCAAACAAATATTGGATTTGAAAGTGATTCTTTAAATTATTTGTTTACCCTTTTTATCTATAAAGGTAGTTTGATGTGTCGGTGAATGTATCAAAATTTAAAAATGTCTAAAAACTTGATTTATTTACAGATGGAAATTTATTTTTCTTTTCATACAGATTAGTTTTAGGCTATTATCTTAGAAATAAAACTAAATTTTAACTTCAAAGAAAACATTTTAATTATTTAAAATGCACTTGTTGGTTTTCTGTGGGAAGTCTGTGAAGGTAGTTACTTTAGTTTTAGTTTTGAGTCAGTTCACCACAAGCAAAGTAATAAAGTCACTGACACACAAGGGGTGGCTGAGGATTAAAGTATATAAGAAAAAGAAAACATTATTAAGGAGAGAGAACAATAAAAGAACAGGAATTAAGAAGACAGAAGATAAAAATTTACAGTGCATTTATATTTCTGAAGATCAAAGTTGAATAAAAGCAGGAAGCTGGAAGATAGTCTTTAAACAAGAAACGCAAGAGAAGAAATTGTTAGCATAGAACTTATAGATATATCTAAAATGATGAGATATTACCACCAATCTAGTACTGCACTTAAATTCATAAAGTCTAGATATAAAATAGGAAAGCTCATTAGAACAAGTACCATAAAAATATTTAATGGTGCATTATGTTCCAACAGTAGGAAAGTAACTGAAACTGAGTTGCCAAATCAGGATCTAAAACATTGCAGATTCTTCTCCTCTTTATCAATTATTTCTAAGTAGATACCAAAGGCACCAGACTGAATGTAACTGCAATATTCAATGTGTGGACAAATGACAGACTTATAAATGTGCAAGATATATTCTGGTGAGAAAAATTGTCTAGAAGACACAGTGAACCAATTTATTTTCCTAGCAATTGATTCAATATAATCTTTCCACTTCAAGTCAGTAGAAAATGGCAACCCCAAAAGGGGCAAGTCACTCTCCTGGAGGTTAGCATGAACAATGCTGATGAAAAGCTAAAAAAGCAATTTAAAGAGAGCAATTTCACTTTGGAGGTATTAAAATTAACAAGCCATTTCTTGCTCTAATTAACAACGAATTGTAGATTATTTTTGAGATCAACTGCCAATTTGGCCTTATCAAAACAATCAGACTTAGCATCAAGACATCTCTAGCATGTGCATAATTGAAATTGAACCTCTGTGAAAATGCTGATCCACACACTTGACAAGAATGTTTTCCCTCCTGTGTGTATTCGCATATGTTTGCTTTAACATGGAATGCAGTGTATATGCTGATCCACACACTTCACAAGTAGATGTTTTTTCCTGTGTGTATTTGCATATGGTTTTTTAGAAATATAATTTAAAAAAATACTAATCCACACACTTCACAAGTAAATGATTTCTCTCCTGCATGTATTCGTATATTTTTTTTAAACTGGAGCTATGTGAAAAAGCTGCTCCACACAATTAAGAAGTAAATGGTTTCTCTCCTGTGTGTACTCGCATATGTTGTTGTAGACCAGAGCTCTTTGAAAATGTTGAACTACACACTTGACAAGAAAATGGTTTATTGCCTGTGTGTATTCGCTTGTGTTTTTTTAAACCAGAACTCTCTGAAAATGTTGAACTACACACATCACAAGAAAATGGTTTCTCCCCTGTGTGTATTCGCATATGTCTTTTTAAACTTGAAATTTTTGAAAATGCTGATCCACACACTTCACAAGTAAATGGTTTCTCTCCTGTGTGTATTCGCATGTGATTTTTTAAACTGGAGCTATGCGAAAATGCTGATCCACATACTTGACAGGAAAATGGCTTCTCTCCAGTATGTATTCGCATGTGAGTTTTTAAGGTGGAACTTTGTGAAAATGCTGATCCACACACTTGACATGAGAATGGTTTCTCTCCAGTGTGTGTTTGCATATGTGTCTTTAAATAAGAATGCCTTGAAAATGTTGATTCACACACTTGACAAGAAAATGGTTTCTCTCCTGTATGTACTCTCATGTGGTTTTTTAAACTGGAACTCTCAGAAAATGCTGATTCACACACTGTACATGAAAATGGTTTTTCTCCAGTGTGTATACGCATGTGTTTTTTTAAACTACCACTCACAGAAAATGCTGATCCACACACTTGACAAATATGGGGTTTATCTCCTGTGTGTATTTGTATGTGCGTTTTTAAAGTAGAACTCTCTGAAAATGCTGATTTGCATATGTAACATGAAAATGGTTTCTCTCCGGTGTGCATTCGCATATGTTTTGTTAAAGTGGAACTCTCTGAAAATGCTGATTTGCACACTTGACATGAAAACGGTTTCTCTCCGGTGTGCATTCTTATATGTTTTGTTAAAGTGGATCTCTCAGAAAATGCTGAGTCACATACTTGACAGGAAAATGGTTTCTCTCCTGTGTGAGTTCTCATGTGGCCATTTAGTGTGGATTTTTGGGAAAATGCAGATCCACATATTTGACAGGTAAATGGTTTCTTTCCAGTGTGTGTTTGCATATTCCTTTCTAGATATGACCTCTCTAAAGATCATTAAACCCACACTTCAGCACATAAGGTTTCTCAGTATTTGCATGTGGTTTTTGAAATTTTGACTGTGTTAACACTGCAATCAGCATGCTCTACAATAGTCTCTTTTTTATGTGTATTTTTATGTCTCCTTTGAAAAATGGAACATTCTAAAAATGCTGATCTATAATCTTTACAAATATGTGATATTTCTCTAGTGTGTTTTTGCGTATAACATTTACATGTTTGAAATCTGTGAAATTACTGATCTGCAACACTTCCCACTTGTATTTTACAAGTATGAGTTTGATGTCTACTTTGAAATTTTAATTTTGTTAAATTTCTGATGTCATAACCTTAAAAGAATGAAGAATTTCTCCTTTAAAATATGAACAATGTGAATATAAATGTTCATACACTTTCCAAGAATGCGTTTTCTTTGTCATGTCTCTGCATCTTTGCTGTCCTCACTTGCTACATATATCTGCAAATAAAGAAGAATATTATGAAAAATAATAAAAACTCAAGCAATATTTGTAATTATTCGATTATAATAGATAAAATGGAATAAAATTCACCACAGGTTGGATCGGATGGGAGCAGCCTTAATTATTTCCAAAAGTCGACAGAGTTTCAGACATATGATGGTGATTTTCCTATTAATGGGTTAGTTATATCCACAAGGAAGTGACGCAGGGCCTTGGCAGCTAAAAATTGGCCTGGGAGGAATACTGTCTTTGTAAAATTTGGGGAGACTATATATGTGAGGTAGCTTGCTGTAATGTTGTGACAACTACTTGTAAAACTTAAGTGGGAAGAGGTCCTTGTTCTTGATTAGGATCTGTGATAGTTTTCTCTCTGTTTTTATTGCTGGGTCATTCTTTACTATAGGTACCATTTTTAATGAGGTCTTCTAGCTTTCCTGTATATTCTGTCTTGTCCATCAATAGTTGCCTTGCCTTCGTCAGCTGGTACTTGGATGATGTTCTCATTCCTCTGTAGGGTTTTGATTGTCAACCTCTCTTGTTTTGTGACATTTGATTTGGGAGGTTTGGCTTTCTCTAGTATCTGTCTCACTTTCCATCTGTCAGAGCCTGGAGAATCTTTAAGGCTATTTCCTCGATTGGGGATAAGATGTCAAAGCAGATACCATACTTACACATCATTGATTAATAAATATAGATTTTACTTAATAACAATATCACATACACAGAGGTTTATAAAATTTAGAACTTTATAAATTAGTCCAATTAAATTTTAAAATAAAATGAAAACAGTTTTTCGAAAAATTCATTATTCATAAAAAAAATTGTTTCTTCAGACAACAGTGTCCATAATATATCTTATTCATAAAACAATTAAAAGCTTCTCTAATTAAATAATACCTTAAGGGTCCTCCATAAAAAATGTGATATCTAAGGTCTAGAAAATAAAAAATCTTTCTTGAAGTTTTTATTTTAGTTTTAATTTCAAGCTCATAGATTAAATTTAATATTTCCAATAAGCAAAATACTTCGAAAACTAATATAAAATGAATAGAAAGAATTTTCTTTTTTGTTGTTAAAATAGTCGATTAGTACCCTTTCTTAGTCATCTTTCATCACAATGTAATTCTCTTTATGAAAAAAATCTTTCAAAATGAAATATATTTTCTGAAACTTTATTTGAGGAATATTAGCTTATTTAAAGTATAATTAATCTGATTTGAAACAAATATTATTTACTTCAAGTTTTAAAATATTGTAGAAGTGCATTTTTAATCTGACATCAGATGTGTTTTTAACCTGACAGCAGCTGTACTGACATTTCACAATGTGATAACAGATCTAATGTTGTTCTATGGAGACTATCTGTAGAACATAACTGAAGAAAATGATGTGAGAGCCTTTTTTATATCTTTAAGTACTCTGTAATCTTAAAAATTTAGGAAAATATTCTCTGTAATCTAATGTTTTATTGAATTTTAGAAATTTTGGCTTTAAATTTACTATAGTTATCACTCTTATTTTCTGATAATGTTGAGCATGGTCTCCTGTACTTACAAAAATTGGCACATTTATACACTAATAAAAAAAATTGAAAATTATTTTTAAAATATTAGTGTTTGATGATTTGCATTAAGATTTTCCATTTATGATTAGTAAATATAGTTTTCCCATAATAATATCATCTAAAAGACTGAAATTAATACAGAAAGTTAAAAGATTTAAAACTTGATAAATTTTTCTAATTAAAATTTAAAAAAAAATTAAAACAATTCTTGTAAAAATTGAAAAAATTTTTTGAAGACAATAGTGTCCTTAATATATCTTATTTATAAAAGCAATTAAAAGCGTTTATAATTAAATAATGTCATAGTTTTATTGTATTTTTTATTTTATGATTCACAGCAGATTTTTGACAAATAAAAAAAAAAAATTGATGATTTACATTCTCCAAGAAGTCCTGCTTTTAATTAATATAAATTAGATATGAAAACCCTGGAATTTTAATTTCTCGACATTTCATGAAATTAAGTGAGGGTACAGGTGAAAAAAATTTTTTTTTACCAAGGTTTTGTAAAAAAAAAATATCAAAAATAAAAAATAATTTCATTCATTTTTGAATAAGTCCTGAAAATTTTATTAAAATCCGACAATTATTTGATTTTGAAAGAATTTTCAAAACAATGTGTTTTTCACAAAAAGACGCTAAATTTCCCATACTACTTTGGCTCACCTGCTGACATAAGAAAAGTAAGATTTTCAACTAAAATTTCGAACGTACTAGAAAGTACTAAAAAATTTAATAAAATAATCCAAAAATACTTTGGTCTTTCCTCTTAATAATAATATAAACATTTTGACGATAAAACTTGTTTTTTTTTTGTCAAGTCTGGAGCCTATTTTTTCATGGTGTGCTCTTTTTTAGAAAAAAAAATTCGCGGTACCGAGTTTTATTATTTTTTTTTCTTTCTATGATTAATAGAATATTTTCAGTAACTGGTGCTTCTGTTTTACTTTTTACAAATAGAAATTCATGACTTAAATTCTCCAGGAGTTCTGCTTTTAAGTTAACTAATATAAAAATTAATCCAGACAAAATTTATTTAATTTCTCGAAATTTCATAAGTGGGTAGGAAACAGATGTCGTACTGTAAAAAAATAATGTATTTTTTTAACCAAGATAAAAAATAATATATTTTTTTACCAAGATAAAAAAAAAGTAATATATTTTTTTACCAAGATTTTCTAAAAAAAAAAAAAAAAAATTCCAAATAATTTCATTTATTTACGTCCTGAAAGTTTAATTAAAATCTAACAATTATTTGATTTTTCAAAAATTTCAAAAATCAAAATGAACGTGATTTTCACCGCAAAAAAGACGCTAAAATTTTCTTTACTCCCCGCCACACCACCACCGCGAACGCAGAAAAAGAAAAGAAAAAAAAAGATTTTTAACCAAAATTTCGAACATTCTTAAAAAAGGATAAAAAACTTTTAATAATAAAAAAATTCTTGGTTTTTCTTAACAAACATTTGTAGTTATAAAATTTGTTTTTTTTAAAAAGCATTTTTTGATTATGGTATGCTAATTTTTAAACAATGTCGGCTCCTACCTTTCGATGATGTTGAAAGTTACTCCAAATTTAAAATGATTCATTGAAATTTACGGCGATGAGAAATAAAAAATGAAGAAAAAATAAAGTAAATGTAAAGCAAACAATTCAGTCGGTTTCTTAAAAAAAAAAGAAAAAGAAATCGACTAACTTCAGATTATAGTTTTTTTTTTTTTTACATTCGCTCTAAATTTTAGAGTCTAAAATAAAACATTTACTTTAAAAATATTTTATCGTAATTTTTCAATCACAATTAAAAAAAAAAAAGACTATTTTTATTTTTTTAATTAGTCACATGTAAATTAAACTTTATTTGAAAATGAATACTTACTTACTTTGTTTTCTTCCATCCATTTTGTTTTCTTGTTAAAGAAAATTGAGAAGTTTTTTGTGTTTTAAAAAAAAACTCGGTATCTTTTGCGATTGATGCAAAAATATTTTGTCAAGAACGAATAACAAGGGAGATAAATTCAAAGAAACTGTGAAGAAAATGAAATTTTTGTTTTCATGTTGGCAATATTAAAAATGAAAATCTAAAATAATAAATGGAATCAATAAACTTTACAAGAATAATTTATTTTTTAATTTCTTTTTTCACCAAGGAATTACATTATTTTACATGTTAAAATGTACAAATAATGAATCCATAAAATTAATTTAATAATATTTTTTTCTTTGCAATATTGAAAGGAAATTTTTAGCCGCAAGGTTTCGCGATAGTGTGTGCTTAGGTACAAAAAGTATATTGATATCTAAGGTTTATGCATTTTAAAAATGGAAAATCTTTCTTGAAGCTTTTAATTTAGCTTTAAATTCAAGCTAATTTGATATTTACAACAAGCAGAATATATTTCTTGAAACCGAATTTAAATTGATTGGAATGATTTTTTTGTTTTAAAATGAAATTGCTAAAATCAGCCATATTGACAAATTTGACAACACAACATAATCACTTCATTGAAAATTCTTTCAAAAATAAAATATACTTTTCCGAAACTTTATTTGAGGAAGATTAACTTATTTAAAGGTTAATTAATCTGAATTACGATAAATATTACTTTTAGTTTAGAATATCACAGAAAAGCATTTTTAACAGGTAAATGGGCGTTTTTTATGAGGTGTTGACACTTATCGACAGCATTATTTGGCATGTTCAAGTAAAGAGTACAGTGTGACCCGGATATAAGAGAGATTTTATCTGGTCCCAAATTAGAGCCTGTGTTAATGTATAATAATTAGACCAAACCCGGATATAAGAGAAACCCGGATATAACAGACTTCTCCGGTCCTGACAACTCTCTTATATCCGGGTTACACTGTACATTAACTGTAAAATTACTTGGCAAATACAACGTGAATGCTTATGGATACAGTAACTTGGACCGATTTTAAATGTGAATTAAGTTTAAGCGTCTAATGATTTTTTTCTTTTTCTTTCAGAACAGCTTCAAGTCATTGGCAATTTCAACCATGGAAAGATTAACAATCAAACAACATGCTAAAAAGTTATTGAAGCCTATTGTAAATGCTGGTTGTGTTGAAAAGGAGACTGCATGTTGAAAAGCATTTAACATTTATACATTTTTGTTTCAACGATAAAATATATATTAAAATCAACAAAGACAAAAGTAAAACAATTTTTGTAATGGGTGAATAATAAGGAGAAAAAAGTAGTTTCCCTTTATCTGTTAGTTGAATAAGATAAAATGTAATAAAGCAAGTTTTCTGAATAGAATGTTCAAAGCTCTGTATTGAAATAGAATGTTGTATTCAGAAGAACATACAGTAAATTCAGTTGTGTGTTATTGTATAACTAACAGTGCTGTTGTAACTTGGTGTGTTCACAAAGAACTGATGGTGAATGATATTCAAGTTCTGTGTCTGTGACATGTGCACAGTGAGTATTGTCCTGAAAGAAACAGTTTATTGCATGTTGTTGGCAAAGATGTTTAGGGCTGGCTGGAGCAACAACAAGCTGGAGATGATGATGGCTGGCTAGCTGGAGCTGCTGCTGATGGACAGTGGTCTGTGCTGCTGCTAGAACAGTTACTACAGTTTGATTCTAGTCATCTGGACAAAAAGAAGACATGTTTTGGTTGCTTTTGGGGCTTCTTTATATCCTGAACCAGTCTTACAGCAATGCTGGTTAAGTTTTTTTTTAACTCAAGACTTTTAGCTCAAGTTAGGCTTGTACTTGCCATATATGTTGGCTTCCAAAAATACAGCAGGATACCAGTGGCCCAAAACAGCAAGCTGTTATAGACAAGCGTATGGTTGCAAGAAAGAAATACGACAACAGCAGAAATAGATTTACGTGGTTTATTTCAACAGGAACGTGTGGGTTTGGGACAGCTACCTTGTGGTATAGTTCATAAGCCGGCTTCGGATCTAGGTCGATCTCTCATAGTAGTTCACACGTGTTGACGCTGGCGCTCCCCTACTGACAGCTGCTGACCGCTCGACCTGACCGTGACAGGTCTCTTCCCTGGCCACCTGTTGTACTTCCGTGTGACTCCTTTTATGGCGTTTTTTATGGCTTAACAGGCTCGAAAAACGAAGCGAGTATATTTAGGAGGGAAGCATTTTTATTGGACAAAAAATAGAACACTTTAAATATTATTTTATTTTTCGACCGGAATTCGTGCGTTGGGAACATTTGTAAATGAAGGTAATGGTCATTTTGTGATGGGGCTTTGTCCCGTTCACATCCGGTTCTTGCTCTTGATTATGTTAGTTTATTTGCCTGTAAATCAGCCGAGATATGTCTTATTTTATTTTATAACAAAACTAAAAAGATTTTAAGTTTGAAAACTCAAATCATATGATGCAATTTACAGTAAATAATTAATAAAAGGATGAAGATAAAAAATAAATATGATAGACTAAGTTTGTTTATTATACTTGCTTTTAAGATAAGTGTTTAATTTTAAATAATAACCGATAAATTTGATGTGAAATATTTGTTCTTTAAACTTTCTAAAAATAGAATGGAAGCGGTTGATAGCATTTCAATGAAAACATTATTTGATATTTGTTTGGTCTGTTAATTAAGAAGAGAAATCAGATTTTTATCTTCATCTTCAGCTTTATTAAAAAAGATGGCTGCTGTTTTATTTTACAATATAAATCATTAAAAGATAAAAATTTAAAAGTTCAATCACATTTGATTAACAGCTTTTAATTGAAACCATTGGGAAAAGTAAGAATCCTCTTCTTCTCCACCCAGCTATGGGTAAATAGCAGGACAGACCAGGTTCTAAAGCCTTGGATGGCAACTGGTCTACCACAGAAAGTAATGGCAACCTACTTTGGGAAAAAAACCTGCCTCGTCAGGTGATCATGTATTTTTTGATACATGACTAAGTGTGTATCACGCATGGCACATAACTGACTATGGAGCAGATGCAATAAGAGAAGCTAGGGTCCCCAAAAACTTTATCTGATTACTTAACTTCTTATTTAACACAGAAGTAAAAAAATCAAAGTATCTTGAAATGCAGTTGAAAAAAATTCTCTTGCAAAACAGAGACATCCAGGAAATGATTCAATCATTTAAAATTGTTACTTTTATTCAATGTCCTAAATTCAGACAGGAAAAATAAACTGGAATAATATAATTTATCAATTGCAAATATTTTTATTTTATCAAAACGTATTTAAACAATGCATTCTTTGGGTGTGACTTTAAATTTTGCTAGAATAAAGAAAAAATTCAAATTCAAAATTGTCACCCATTCCTCTTTGTTCTTTCTGGCCAAAAGGCAACAAAAATGAATGAAAGAAAATCTAAGAATAACTGCAGATTCCCTTAGTTTTTAAAATATTGGCCTGTTTTTCATATAATGTACTTTGCTGTTTTTTTTTTGTTGTTGATATGCATGAAAGTTAAGATAAATCAGCAGATATGGACCTTTGTACCCACAAAGAATGGAGTATTAAAAGGATGTTTTTTTCCCCATGACCTTTTCTGTTTGTTTTAAAAAGCAATGATTAGAATTGTAATAAACATAAGAAAAAATCAATTTATACATATTCTTTGTTCTTGAGTATTAACAACAAAAATACCAAACAATTTATTTTTTAAATTGTTTATTTACACTGTTTATTACATTGTTTATTGGAAGGGCTGTCAAAACATCAGTTAATTGCCAATCAATTGAGGATTTACTTATACTTGGTTCACATGCTCATGTTGTACAAGCAATAATAATCTGTGACTTACCCTTATTTTGTAGCTGAGTTTCATTTCACTAAATAAAGCTTAGTATTTTTACTTCTGTTCAATCCAAAAAATCTCCCTTTTTTTCTATGGTGGTAAAAAAGTGTGCACTTCTTGCAGCCTGTGCAGAAATTAAACCTTGTTTCTATCACCCACCAGAAGGCACTCTTATCAAGGAGACCAGACTCATGGAATGAGTAAGTATTGACTTCAAGGGATCTGTGCCTTCTGTCATGTGTAACACATATTTCACTTGTAGTAATTGACAAATACTCACAGTTTCCATTTTTCTTTCCATGTTCAAATCATGCACATGACATTAGTAATTAAATCCCTAGATCTATTTTTCAGCTTAGCTGGGATACCCAGCTATATACACTCAGACGGAGGGGCGTACTTTGTGTCTGAGGAACTGAGAAATTATCTCTCTCAAAAAGGGGATGCAATGTGTAAAACCACTCCATACTACCCAATAGAGAATGTATAGGTTGCCATCTAGGCGGGTTCAAAGGGTATATTTTTGTCCGAGCCTGAAGGCTCGGAGAAATCCACTTTAAACTCAGCCTTGTGCCACATATATTCCTCGTGGGTGGGATATTAAATAACGAAAATATATAGGTTGAATGATTTAAAGGCATTATATGGAAAGTGATTCATCTCGCCATTAGGTCATGTAACATACCTGAAAAGTACTGGAGATTGATGCTTAAGTGTTACACTCCATAAGATTGTTGCTGTGTACCTCAACAAATGCCATCTCCTCATGAACACTTCTTAGTATTCCTGTGCTGCTCATCATACGGTAGTTCACTGCCATCCTGGCTAATGTCACCAGGTCCCATACTATTAAAAATGTTTGTGAGAAACAGTATAACTGATCCTTATGTGTACTGAGTTGAACTCCTGAACAGTAATCTAACATCAGAAGTCAGAATATCATTCTATCTCCCCTTCGACAAATTAACTTGAATACATGTACAGTAATTTCTTTTTCATTCATAACTAATTATTAAGCAAATGAAAGCATTAAAATGTGTTTAAATTAAGAACTAATAAAGTTTTATATGTCAAATAACTTCTGATATTAAATTGCAAATTTATAAGCAAAATGTCATTTGAAGTCATAACAATCCAATACTTGTTGTTAGTTCTTTGAAATTATCAATCAGTAGTTAATATCCTGATTTTATCCACAGATGACATAATACAAAGTTACATTAAAAAAAAACAAAGAATATTAATGACGGAACAAGTTTTCAACCTTTCAATAACCTTATGACAAGTGTTATACAATGATACAAGGTGAGGTTGTCAGATAATTGGTTTCTTGAATGAAACAAAGTTTAATGCAAGATAAAGACAATATGCATTTGAAATATCTTTTTGCTTCTTGTTTCATTTTTGTTTCATGATGTCAGACAGAAAATTTGTTGTTTTTTTTAATTAGATGACATTAGGTTACAAGATTATTTTTTGTTACAGCCATTATATCCACATACACATTTAAAAATATTTTCAATATTGGCATATCTTGTGTATGGATTCTAAAATTAGAGAGAAAAGGAACATTTTCACAATAGGTCTTTATATAAGAAAGGTGAAAATGTGACTTCAATGTAAAAAATGTTTTGTACATTTCATGGCATAGGTAGTCTTAATAATGAGATATATCTGAAGAGAATCATATGCATATTTTTACCATAATTAAAATATTTTTTTTTGTGTATCAAAATGTTATATTTTATTTTTGTATGATATCTCATAAGTGACATTATAGTTAAAAGGTTTTTATCTTCATTTTTAGCTTTATTGAACAAGATATTTGCTGTCTTCTACAATATAAATCATTAAAAGTTAAAATTTGAAAATTCAAATATATTTGATTAACAGCTTTTAATTGAAACCCTTATTGAACAGATGCAATAAAAGCTTGTCTGATTACTTAAATTCTTATTTAACACAAAAGTAAAAAAAAATCAAAGTACCTTGAAAATGCAATTGAAAGAGATTCTCTTGCAAAACAGAGAAAAAAATTCAGGAAATGAAAGTTTCTGTTTCTTGTTTCATTATCATTTGAAGAAAGAAGAAATATAAATTCAGTCAAGGTGTATATTCACTTGAAGACAAGGGCTTTCTTAATACTGATGATTATAATCTACAATGTCTGAATTCACAATTCCTATTTCACAAAATTCACAATCCAAAGCTATGAATCACAAGGACAATTTTCTATAGGAAACTTAGAGCCTTAAACTGAAACATATCTGCTGAGTAGGTTGCAACTGCTGCTGCACTGTTTATATTACTGCTGCAGTTGAAGACTTGCTGTCACTTGCCTTTCTTTTTATTTCTATGTTTGAGAAAGTTTCTATCTCTTTTTCCATTATTATCTGATGAAAGAAATGTAAATTTATTCAAGGTAAAAATTCAAATTAAGACAAAACGGTTTTCTCAATCTGCAAAAGTATTAGCTGAGAATTAACAACCTAAGTTCTACCAAAAACTAATTGGCAAATAGTCTATCATTTAAAACTGTTGCTTTTATTAAATGCCTTAAATTCAAACAGGAAAATAAACTAGAACAATTTCTCAATTACAATTATTTACATTTCATCAAATCATTTTTAATGCATGTTTTCGGTGTGATATTAAATTGCTAGAATTAAGAATAAGGAAAAAACTGAAATTCAAAAGTGTCACCCATTCTTCTTTGACCTGAATGTCTGTGAAACTTTGTGAAAATGCTGATCCACGCACTTAACAGGAAAATCGTTTCTCTCCAGTGTGAGTTTGCATATGTCTTTTTAAAATGAGAATGCCTTGAAAATTTTGATTGACACACTTGACAAGAAAACAGTTTCTCTCCTGTATGTACTCTCATGTGGTTTTTTAAATTGGAACTCTCCAAAAAAACTGATCCACACACTTGACAAGAAAATGGTTTCTCTCCAGTGTGTGTTTGCATATGTCTTTTTAAATGAGAATGCCTTGAAAATGTTGATCCACACACTTGACAAGAAAATGGTTTCTCTCCTGTATGTACTGACATGTGGTTTTTTAAACTGGTACTCTCTGAAAAAGCTGATCCGCACACTTCACATGAAAGTGGTTTCTCTCCAGAGTGTATTCGCATGTGTCTTTTTAAATTACTACTCATGGAAAATGCTGATCCACACACTCAACAAATGTGGGGTTCATCTCCTGTATGTTTTTGCATGTGCCTCTTTAAAGTGGAACACTCGAAAAATGCCGATTTGCAAACTTGACATGCAAATGGTTTCTCTCCAGTGTGCATTCGCATATGCTTTGTTAAAGTGAATCTCTCAGAGAATGATGATCCACAAATTTGACAAGAAAATGGTTTCTCTCCTGTGTGCATTCTAATATGGGCTTTTAGTGTGGATTTTTGAGAAAATGCTGATCCACATACTTGACAGGTAAATGGTTTCACTCCAGGGTTTCTTTGCATATCTCCTTTCAGATATAAACTCTCTAAAAATACTTAAAACTTAATACAGATAAGGTTTGTCAGTATTTGCATGTGGTTTTGGAATTTCAAACTGTGTTAACCCTGTGATTGTCATACTTGACAAGTTAATAATATTTCTGTTTTTTTACATCTCCTTTGAAAAATGAAGATTCTAAAAATGCTGATCTATACTACTTACAAAAATATGGCTTCCATCCAGTGTATTTTAGTATGTGACTTTTAAGTTTGAAGTCTTTGAAATTACTGAACTGCATCACTTCTGAAGTGTTACTTTACAGTATGAGTTTGAAATGTTAATTTAGTTAAATTGCTGATGTAAAAACCTTGAAAGAAGAAAAAAATTTCTAATTTGTGCACTTTTTTATGATTATTTAAATGCTGTGAAAATGAATGGCCACACAATTTCCAAAAATGTTTTTTCTTTGTCATGTGTTTGTATCTTTGCTCTTGTCACCTGATACAGATATATCTGTGAATAAAGAAGGATATTATGAAAAATAATAATAAATCCAAACAATGTTTGTAAGTATTTAATTATAACAGGTCAAATGTCATAAAATTGAAATACAGGAATTTTTACTTTTGATTCCATACACACTGCTATTAAACAACAAATGCAATATTTTTTGCTCTTAAATGTAGGAAAAATAAATTTTCATCTCATCTCAAAGAGATTCAGTAAAAAATGTTTATTCAGTTTTTATTTTTCCAAATTGAGATAAAATGCCAGGATTTTGATGTGCTAATATTTATTCTGATAGATTCTTATATTCTATTATTCTGATAGAAGAATACTTTACATTTTGCTGAAAGGGAATAGATTAAGAATTTATGAAATGCATAAAGTTCATTTTAAATGTCAAAAACACTTTTTATAATAATCACTTTATTCTTTGTTTTTTTTTATACAAGTGTTTGATTCTTGATTGCTCTACATTGTTATTAAATTACTTTCTCAAAGAGAACACTGGAGAGAAATAAGAAAATTTATCAATTTGTGGACATTTATAAAAAATAACCACAAATCTTTCAATTCAGAGAAGCCTTCAGTTCATAATAATGTTACTTGGAGAAAATAAAAATAATAAGAATAAAGAGGAATATACAAGTACAGACAGGAGATAAACCCCCAAAATTTAAATGGGACTTTTTCAAAAAGTAGACTGACACACTGTGACCCAATAAGGTTTTCTCAAATATGTCTAAATGTCTTTGAAAATCAATATTCTCTGAAAATTTTTATTCGTATGAATAGCTCATTTTTTTCTTTTTTTTTTTAATTGATTTCACCCCAAGAAAGGCAGTAGAGCCACTAAGACACAAGGTGTTACTAGGTATGGAAGAAATAGGCATAGAAACCTTACTAATGAGAAGGAAGAGAAAAGAGTAATCAAGAGGACAGCAGATAGTGATTGATATACAGTATTTACATTAGTCGGACTATTGTCCTCATCTTTGTCGCCATATTTGTCACAACGTTTCGGCCGTTGTACGCTCCGGCCTTCTTCAGGTGGTTGGAATTTCGAACTGAACCCTCAAGGACACATGGCACAGTGGATAAAGGTGTTGGTTAGATCCAGTGACAGACCCAAAGAAGGTGAGTTCAATTCCTGGTTAAGGCAGTGGAGAACTTTCAGAGGGAAAATTAGCAGGAGATAACTGATAACTGACATCCATCAAACATGGCACGTGGAATTGGAGCAGTCTACCCCAGCGATCGAAATAGAGGGTTCAGTTCGAAATTCCAACCACCTGAAGAAGGCCGGAGCGTACAACGGCCGAAACGTTGCGACAAATATGGCGACAAAGATGAGGACAATAGTCCAACTAATGTAAATACTCTACATAATACCTCATCTCAGAAATATAGTGATTGATATTGCATTTAAAATTTGGAAATTAAAGATGGCTGGAAAGTATGGAGCCAGAAGGGTGTTCCTCAAGCAAGAAATGGGAGAAAAAAAGCTGTTAGCATAGAAGCCAGCTTAACTGTAAATTGATGAGATCTCCATGCCAGTCTAGTACTGTGCTTAAATTCTAGACGTCTGGGTACCATAGTGAAGTACTAATCTGAACAATTACCATGAAAGTATTTGCAGAAAAGACACGGGAAGGCAACCTTATGGAGATGAAAAAGTGACTGAAGCTGAACTGTCACATCAGGACCAATAATACTGCTGATTTTTCTTTGGATTTTATCAAGCAGCACAAGTAGGGACACTAGATCATATATGGCAGCAATATTACAACCATGGATGAATGGTAGATTTATAGATATGTTTAATAGATTCTGGAGAGAAATGCTTATAACAAAAATAACATTATTTATTCTGTAGGTTAATTCTGCTTTGTGATTTTCTTTTCAACAAACATTATTAGAAATAGAACAAATAACAAAGAAATTGTGTAAATTATCTGAAAAATTCTCAAAAGTCAAACTCTTTTCAGCATTTGAAAGACAATTAAATTGTATAACAATAAAATTGAATCTGAAGTTTTACATTGACTTAACATAAACAGAAAAAAGATTTTAAAATTTCTGTTTTGCATGGACAACAGTTCAAACATTTAAATTTTTTGATGTTTTAACCAGTGGGAGATAAAAAGTTACCCCACCAACAAAGGATTCATTTTTTGATCCTATTGGAGTCACTTGTTTGTTCTATAAGGGAAAATTTTGACTGCAAAGTCAGAAGCGAATAGACCTAAACCAGATGAGAAAACTGTCATCTAGGAAGAAAGTAATAGACCACGCCATCGCTAACTAGTATTATATGCCCCCATATGTTGCATACCAAACTGAATTCTACCAGGCCAATATAATGTAAAAACAAAATAAAATGTGATTGGCGACTGAGAAAATTGCTAATCTAAAAGGAAGATAACTTTAAGAACTGAATTCTCAGAATGTAAATTAACAACAGATTCAAAGGACACAAAAAAAACTAAAAGTTTGCGGAAATCTACTGTTTAGGAGTTATCGACAATATAAGTTTGGCCTTATTTGCATCGAGTCCATCTGCCATTACTGGCATTGTTTACATACGTTTGTCTCAAGTAATCATGCATGTAACCTTACTTAGATAATGGTCTTTTTACTGGTCTTCCTACCTTCTTACTCATCTCAATTACTGCACAACAAAAGAAGTCTTTAGACACTTGTGAAAGTAAAGCTTTTATTGAATTTTTTTTTTAAATTTAAGTTATTTAGAAAAGCAATGACAAGTGTTGTTTTTTATAGTGAAGCTGTAATAATAATGAAATCTTTTTTAAATCATAAAACAAATTTTAATTTACAAGTTTACATGTTCAACATGAAGGAAAAGATATATTTTAAAGTACTTAGCTTTGAAGTTGAATAGAGTTCTTTGAAATTGTCCTGCTCTCATTAGAGGCTGATAATGTATCAGCATGTAACTTGACACTGGCATTATTCAAATGCATGGAATTCTGTTTTTTTTTTTGCCTTCTCTCTCTCTCTGACTTGATTCAACCTTCTCTGCCTATTTATATCAAAAGGCAAATTTGACATCAGCTCATTACTTTTTCTCAGTCTGTAAGCCACTCCATTTTCCATTGGTCAAAATAAATTTTCACATAGGCTCGTTAAACTTTGCCTTGGTCTTTTCTTTTGGTTGAAATAAATTTTCACACAGGCTCATGAATTTGAAAATAGTGAAGAAAAGATTTTTATTTTGTATTCACCACATTCATATGAAAATGTGTATAAAAGTCATAAATTGTGCCCCTCAAGACATGAGACACACAGATGTCAGCAAGGTCCATGCCAATCTATATACTCATCCAAAGACTATTCACATCTACATGCTACCACAGAAATGTCGAATTGCACAAATTGTTCCATCTGTACAAAGCAATTCAACATTTTCAATTGAATGAAGAGGCATCATTGGAATTTTTCTGACTCCATGGAGTATTACCATCTTGCATTGAATGCCCTCAATGACATTCACCTAGATTGTTGCCTGAATGTGTGGCATTGCAGAAATAATGTGGCTTCATCGTTAGTGATAGAAAGAATACATTTTTGGAAAATGTCCACTTGCCTGCATGGAAAGTGCTACTTTTTGTGAACCATTTTCTTGATCAAAGCTGGAGTCACAAAATTATGTTTAAAAACTTTGAAATTGCAGAACACACTTCAGTCAATTGGTGCTCCTTCTGCAGTGTGATGTCCCAATTTTGGCTAGAACATGTGCACAAAAAATTGGGTGGACCAGATGTAAAGGTAGAAATTGATGAGACTGTTATCTCAAAGCGTAAATATAACCAGGGACATAGATTGAAAACGGTCTGGCTTTTTGGTGGAATTGAAAGAATTTCAAAGAAGACATTTTTGGTGCCATTAACAGCAGATTGTGAGGAAGGAGATTCTAGGGATGCAAACACACTTATTGCACTAACAATGTGCCATATCCGAGCAGGATCTATTATTTACAACACCTGCTGGTCAGTGTATGTGTGATTACCAGAACATGGATACATGCACAAACAAATCAACCAGAGTGAACATTTCATTGACCCAGAAGACTGGAATATCTACACCCAAACAATGGAAAGGCTGTAGAGGACTGTGAAGGATATTGTCATCCGACCTGGACTAAAAACTATTAAAGCAATATGTTGCTCATTTCTTGTTGTTGTTAAAGTCTATCCCTCACCATACATAGTGCCTTCACAGGTTCCTGACTGAAGCGACCAAAATGTACCCAGGATCCAAATAAAATTGTGAATACCATCGTAAAAGGTAGCCTTTCCGCAATTGTCATTGCTATTTTGTAAATAATCATGCTTAAATAATATTCCTTAAAACTGCTTGTGTTATTATTAAGTCTTTTCTAGTACTTGTTGTTGTGTAAATAATCATACTTAAATAATATTCCTTAAAACTGCTTATGTTATTATTAAGTCTTTTCTAGTACTTGTTGTTGTGTAAATAATCATGCTTAAATAATATTCCTTAAAACTGCTTATGTTATTATTAAGTCTTTTCTAGTACTTGTTGTTGTGTAAATAATTATGCTTAAATAATATTCCTTAAAACTGCTTATGTTATTATTAAGTCTTTTCTAGTACTTGTTGTTGTGTAAATAATCATACTTAAATAATATTCCTTAAAACTGCTTATGTTATTATTAAGTCTTTTCTAGTACTTGTTGTTGTGTAAATAATCATGCTTAAATAATATTCCTTAAAACTGCTTATGTTATTATTAAGTCTTTTCTAGTACTTGTTGTTGTGTAAATAATCATGCTTAAATAATATTCCTTAAAACTGCTTATGTTATTATTAAGTCTTTTCTAGTACTTGTTGTTGTGTAAATAATTATGCTTAAATAATATTCCTTAAAACTGCTTATGTTATTATTAAGTCTTTTCTAGTACTTGTTGTTGTGTAAATAATTATGCTTAAATAATATTCCTTAAAACTGCTTATGTTATTATTAAGTCTTTTCTAGTACTTGTTGTTGTGTAAATAATTATGCTTAAATAATATTCCTTAAAACTGCTTATGTTATTATTAAGTCTTTTCTAGTACTTGTTGTTGTGTAAATAATTATGCTTAAATAATATTCCTTAAAACTGCTTATGTTATTATTAAGTCTTTTCTAGTACTTGTTGTTGTGTAAATAATCATGCTTAAATAATATTCCTTAAAACTGCTTATGTTATTATTAAGTCTTTTCTAGTACTTGTTGTGTAAATAATTATGCTTAAATAATATTCCTTAAAACTGCTTATGTTATTATTAAGTCTTTTCTAGTACTTGTTGTTGTGTAAATAATTATGCTTAAATAATATTCCTTAAAACTGCTTATGTTATTATTAAGTCTTTTCTAGTACTTGTTGTGTAAATAATTATGCTTAAATAATATTCTTAAAACTGCTTATGTTATTATTAAGTCTTTTCTAGTACTTGTTGTTGTGTAAATAATCATGCTTAAATAATATTCCTTAAAACTGCTTATGTTATTATTAAGTCTTTTCTAGTACTTGTTGTTGTGTAAATAATTATGCTTAAATAATATTCCTTAAAACTGCTTATGTTATTATTAAGTCTTTTCTAGTACTTGTTGTTGTGTAAATAATTATGCTTTTTAAAACTCCAAATTTAATAAAAAAAATTTTGATCCTTAAAATTGTGTGTTATTATTTCCTTTCTAGCATTTTTTTATTTTGTAAATAATCATGCTCTTTTTAAGTTTTGCACAAACTTTGTGCATTGTGTGCACAATAATCAAGACCTGTGAAGCTTCCGTGCATAACTACTCAAGGCAAACGTATGTAAACAATACCAGTAATGGCTGCCATGCTGCGAATAAGGGTGAACTTACATTACTGATAACTCCTAAACAGTAGATTTCCACAAACTTTTACTGTTATTTTCAAAATAAGCATGCAAATTTACACCAAATTGGAAATTTTCATTACAATTGGTTTCAGGGGCTTAATCTGCAAATTTACCAATGGCACATATGGAACAACCTTAATGAAATATACAGTCATCCAGGAAAACCACCACGGTCCTGCCTGTGTATTTCATGCAGATAATCCACATGTAGAATGACTTGTCTATGCAACATGGGACTCGCAATCAGATACAATGTTCATTTTGCAGAATACTTGCAAATTACTAGGACTTGTAAGGGAAGCTATGAAGCATCTACTACACACGTGGAAAACAAAGTCATAGATAGTAAGATATAAGAGAGTTTGGTCTGTGGCTTCAATAGTCAACCGAGAATTAGACTGCTAAGTAGGGCAGGTTGATTTATCACATTTTTTAGAAAATCAACATTTTATCGCATTTTTAGAAAATCAATTATGCTTTGGTGGTGAAATCAACATTGTTTTGGTGTGATAAGAACTGATACCAAAAATTGGTTTCCTATTTAGTTTTAATTAAGATTAGCATTTAATTTTAAAGATCGTCTACAAAAATGTACATGAATATCTAATTTCCGCAAGATTTTGCTGAAAAACGGACTTCAAAATTTCTCCATTTCAATAATAATTCCAGATAAAATTGATTTTTCTAATTAGATACAATGAATGGAAAATATATTCAAACCAGAATTCTAAGTATGAATCACCACGAGCAAAATATGCCATTTTTTACTGTATTTAATAAATGATAACTGTAAAAATTGTAAAAGATTACAAAAAGTCTAATCACTTACTAAGTGTCTTGCATTGCTTTGGTCATAATTAAATTAACAAATATATAGACAAAAAGTGTATTACACAATAACACTACTGGGCATAAATTAAAGGAACAAATGTTTTAAATTTGAATTGTTTATTGAACATTGCATCTAAAATCTGCACTATGTCATAATAAAACTAAATTGTCCAGTGTAATTTCCCTTTGAAATAAATGAAGGTTTTATTTGGTGGCACATTGATTTGATTATAAATTGCTTGTGCCTTGGTTCCTGTCCATACATAATATATGAAGCTTCGGGTGTTAATTTGACAGCTCTTTCCACACTTTGTCAATGTGCAGGTAAATTTGGAGATTCCAATTTTGTTCGATTCATTGAAGATTCTAGGAGTTCATTGTTTGAAAAACTTTTTTCAAGAACAGGTTCACAGATCCCACTTTGTTGAGAGGTCAATCAACGTTGACCCATGTGTGGCTTCAAAATTGATGGCAGTAATTTTCTTCAATCTTTTCCTTGGTGGTTCACTGCTTCTAAAACAAAAAAAAATGTTTTTATTAGAAAATTTCACCTATACTTGGCTATATTTTATATGCATTTTGAATGAAACTTAAAATTATTCTTGCAAATTGACACAACTAATTAAGTATAAATAAATGTTTACTTACCTAAGGGACAAAATCTTTTTTATGGCCTCTTCCTTCACCTCCAATTCATTCAGCTTCAACATTGACAACAGAATGTTTTCCAGAAGCAAAGCAAAATCATTGTACCGTAAATTTTTTAATGCAACATTCTGGATTTTGGTTGACTGTTGCTTTACTCTCTGGATCATATTGAAGATATACGGAATGTATTGTCCCTTTTGATTTCAAAGCAATTAACTGCATACACTTCAATTATAAATTTGATAATGGTAATTTACTTGAGAGTTCTGGTGGATAGACACCTCTGGTCCACAAGCACATTAACCTGGTGGCTAAAGTTAGACATCTTGATTGATCTTCCAGGCAGCAAATATAGGATTCGCTTTCTCTTGAGAAATACCTACAGCATATTCCAATAGTCACTGGTCACCGCTTAGATCATCCATTGCCTCTGCAGTAAGATAAAAATTATCCAGAGGGCCACTAATAATAGGAAATTCTACCTGGAGCAAATCCTGGCAATTACTTCCACAAAGTTTCCCTAGACAACCAGGGAAAGTTGTAGGGTTTCTTGTAGTTCAATCAATTAATGTAAAGATGGCTCTAAATAACAGTTCATTTTGATGAAATGAACGGCCAATGATGTGTCATTTCTTTTTAAGTTTTCTCTCCAGGGCCCTGTAAGCAGCCCTGTTTCACAACCTGTATTTGTACTGGTATTGTCCACCAGAATTGCCTTAACAGTACTCTTCTAGAACAGCAGCAACATCATCTGCTAGAAGAACACCAGTTGCACCAATGTTGGGTATCACTCTGTGGGCAAGATATTTACTTTCAGTTCCCATCTCTCTGGTGATTAAGTGGTGCTCTGCTCCCTTGAATTTCTTAATCTTTTTTCTCCATTTTCCCCTGTAACTTCCTTGTAATGCAAAGTGTCCTTATCAACTCTGCAGTCAACTCCAATGCAAACAAGATTTTCATAGTCCTGGACAGCTTTCTGATGGCTGATTACTTTCACTCTTGCCTTTTCCCTATTTTTGATTTGTCTATAATAATATCTTTTAAATTAATGGTTGGATGAAGAAAGCCTATATGTTGTAGGCCTAATAGAAAGGCATGAGCAAAACAAGCCCCAAGGTTAGAAGATACATCTTAAATAATAAGTTCCATGGAATATCTAGGGACTTTTTAAAGACTGTAAAGTCCCTTAGACTGTCTCTCTGGCTCAAAACTGTCATCTTGTTGTTTCTTTACTGGAAGATTTCTGTGAAAAAATATTGTATGTAGAGAAAGAAACATGGGAAGAATCTTCACTATCTTATTTTTTGGAACGGTTGACAAAACATTGGCTAATTGCCAGTTGATTCAAACTTTATAAAATGGTAAAAATAAGAATTTACTTCGTTCAGATGCTTTAATAATTTAGTGAATGTTTATAAATTTATGAATAAAAAATTGTTTTCATATTTCTTTCTTTATAAATTTGGAAATGATATTTCATTGCATTAGTTTTAATTGTATTAGTTTTTAGAATGTTGTAAATATAAAATTATTCTTGCAAATAAACTAATAGTTTTTAATATTTTTGTTGTAAATTCTCAAGAACAAAAAGAAATGTATCATATTCATTTCATCATATATTTAGGTTTTATTTCAATTCTAATAATAGACATTGCTGAGGAGTGAAGATAGTTAAAATAAGTGTCATGGGAAAAAACTGTCCTTTCGACAGTTTTTTTTTTTTTGCAGGTATGAAGGTCCATGTTTGCCAAATAACCTTTTCTATTAAAATGATTTGGATGTAAATTGCTGAAATTTATCCACAAATTGACACATATGATTCCTATCTCATGAGTGGTTCCAAGATATTTTTTTAATGAGGAATGTTTGCAAAAGTCCTATAGACTGCATAAAAACATGAATCCTATGAAGAAAAAGCCAATCTGCATAGTATGCACACAAGTGTCTAATGCTGACTTAGATACTCAATATGTCAAGGTTATTCTTGCAGATGTTCCTGCATAGATTTTTAAATTGGAACTCTTTGAAAATGTTGATCCATATACTTTACTCTCATTTCTTTGCAGTGTGACAGTTTGTGGGAATTTTGAATGTTAGCTATACTAAAAATTCTGATCAAAACACTTGACTAGTGTAGAATTTTTCTCTTCTATTTTCACAAAGTATTTCAAATTGCTGAATCATACATTTGAGAAAAAATTAACTTTTCTCCTATGTGTTTTCAAATAAAGCTCTTACACTGGAAATTATGAAAATTCTGATAAACATTCTTTACAAGAAAATGGTCTCTCTTCTGTAAGCATTCACAAATGGATTTTCAGATGGGATCTGAATGAAAATGCTTTCTTTCCTGTGTATATTCACATGTTTTTTGTAAACTGGAACACTGAGAAATTGCTGAAAATGCTTTCTTTCTTGTGTGTATTTACATATGGTTTCTTAAACTAGATCACACTTAAATCGCAACGCACATCTTTACAAGAAAATGTTTTTTCCTCGTGCACTCACACATGTTTATTTTTAAACTGGTGCTATGTGAAAATGCTGCTCTGTCCAATGAGAAGTAAATGGTTTCTCTTCTGTATGCATTCTCATATGGACTCTTAAAGTGGAATTTTGGGAAAATGCTGATCCACACACATGACATGAAAATGGTTTCTCTCCAGTATGCTTTTGAAAATGTTTCTTTAAATGAGATTGCTTTGAAAATGATGATTCACAAACTTGACAGGAAAATGGTTTCTCACCTGTGTGTATTCGGATGTGTTCTTTCAAACTTGAACACTGAGAAAATGCTGACCCACACACTTGACAAGGAAATGGTTTCTCTCCTGTGTGTATTCGCATGTGCCTTTTTAAAGTAGAACACTGAGAAAATGCTGATCCACACACTTGACATGAAAATGGTTTCTCTCCTGTGTGTATTCGCATATGGCTTTTTAAAGTAGAACTCAATGAAAATGCTAATCCACACTGGTCACAAGAAAATGGTTTCTCTCCTGTGTGGATTCGCATGTGACTTTTTAAACTGTAAATTTTAAAAAATGCTGATCCACACACTTGACAAGAAAATTGTTTGTCTCCTGTATGCATTTGCATGTGGTTTTGCAAATGGGCTTTCTGTGAAAATGCTGATTCACACACATGACAAGAAAATGGTTTCTCTCCTGTGTGTATTCGCATATGTTTTTTCAAAGGAGACTTCAGTGAGAATGCTGCTCCACATACTTCACAAGAAAATGGCCTCTCCCCTGTGTGTATGTGCATATGGTTTTTTAAACTGGACTGTACTGAGAAAGACAATCCACATTCTTGACATGAAAATGGTTTTTCTCCTGTGTGTATTCGCATGTGGTTTTTTAAACTGGAGCTATGTGAAAATGCTGCTCTGCACAATTGGCAAATAAATGGTTTCTCTCCTGTATGTACTCTCATGTGGTTTTTTAAAGTGGATCTCTCAGAAAATGCTGATCCACACACTTTACATGAAAATGGTTTCTCTCCAGTGTGTATTCGCATATGTTTTCTTAAACTACTACCCACTGAAAATGACATCCCGCACACTTGACAAATGTGGGGTTTATCTTCTGTATGGATTTGCATGTGTCTCTTTAAAGTAAAACTCTATAAAAATGTTGAATTATACAATTGACAAAAAAAATAGTTTCTCTCCAGTGTGCATTAACATGTTTCTTTTAAAAGTGGATCTCTCAGAAAATGCTAATGTGAGCCTTTAAAGTGCATTTTTGAGAAAATGTTCATCCACATCCTTGACAGGTAAATGGTTTCTCTTCCATGTACTCCTTCCAGATGTAAACTATCTAAAAATCATTAATCCCACACTTCACTAGATAAGGTTTCTCAATATTTACATGTAGTTTCTTAATTTTGAACTGTGTTAACACTGTGATCAGTACACTCAACAAATAGTTTTTATGTCTCCTTTGAAAAATGAAACATTCTAAAAATTCTAATCTACACACTTAACAAAAATATGGTTTCTCTCCAGTGTATTTTTGTATATGACTTTCTAAATTTGAAATCTGTGAAACTACTGATCTGCAACACTTCTCATGTGCTACTTTATAGTATGAGTTTGATGTGTACTTTGAGATGTTAATTTAGTAAAAATGCTGATGCAAAAACTTTGAAAGAATAAAGAATCTCTCCTTTAAAATATGAACAGTGTGAAAATGAATGTTCATATACTTTCCAAGAATGTTTTTTCTTTAGCATCTGTTATTGTTGTCCTCACCTGCTACTGATGTCTGTAAATAAAGAAGAGATATTAAAATCAAAATAAGAAGCTCAGGCATTATTTGTAATTATTAAACTATAATAGCACAAATGGAAGAAAATTTAGATATAGAATTTTTTACCTTTTCCTAAATCTTATTTATATGAAAAAAAAAACACTTCATAAAAATATGAGAAAACTATATATACTCTATCATTAACCAACAAGTATAATTAAAGCCACTAAGACACAAGGGGTTAAAGTGTATGGAAGAATTAGGAACAGAAACATTAATAATGAGCAGGAAGAGGAAAGAGTAATCAGGTGGATAGTAGCAAGTGATTGACATCACATTTAAATTTTTGCAGATTAAAGTTGGCTGGAAAGCATGGAGTTCAAAGTGAGTTCCACAAGAGAGAAGTACAAGAAACTGTTAGCATAGAATTTACTGTTACATCTGGTTATCTCAACTGTAAATTGATGAGATCTCAACACCAGTTTAGTACTGTGCTTAAATTCATAAAGTCTAGGTACCATAGTTAAGAGCTCATGCAAACAATTACCATGAAAGAACTTATAGAAAAGACACAGAGGCAAACTTACAGTGGTGGGAAAGTGACTGAAGCCAAGCTGCTAGATCAGGACAAATAATATTGCTGATTCTTCTTTGGATTTTATCAAGGATCTCAATATAGCAGGGGCACCAGATTATATGTGGCAACAATATTCTAAGCATAAATGAATGGTAGCCTTAGAGATATGTAAGATAGATTTTGGAGAGAAAAATTATCTCATATGAAATAGTGAACAAATTTTCATAGCAACTGACTTAGCAATAGATTCAATATAGTCTTTCCACTTTACATCAGTTGAAAATGTTAGCCCATTTAGGCACAGCATATATTTTTCTGTTAATTATTATGAATTAAACAAGCAATAAATTTGTATTTATCAGAAGTTTCTAATATAAGACAGTTCATTTATTTTTCAGATTAAAGTAAATAAAGTTTATTTCTAGCAGGAAATATATTTGAAAATATGTAAAAATGTAGAATTCTGAATTGACTAGTGATTTCATAATAATGTTGAAAATAA
Organism: Acanthosepion pharaonis; assembly: GCA_903632075.3. Taxonomy (NCBI): domain Eukaryota; kingdom Metazoa; phylum Mollusca; class Cephalopoda; order Sepiida; family Sepiidae; genus Acanthosepion; species Acanthosepion pharaonis. The sequence goes on from CAHIKZ030002589.1 coordinate 1,565,815, forward strand.
AATTAGCAGTGAATGGTTCAACAAAAAAAATTTCCTTTCACTTTACAAAATGGTCTGGAAACATTATCAGCAGTAAAGAAATGATTTTTTACTATTTGCAAATTATTCTTTTATTATTTCAGACGATTTTGTATATGCAGCAACAAAATCTATCATTAAATAAAGTGTGCCAGATTGTGTACTCTCCCAGAAGCAATAAGTTTGCTTAGCATAGTTGCAGGTTGGCTCATTGTGCACTGAAGAAACAAAAATACAAAAATGTGCCTGAGCAGGTGCCTGCAACAGAAATTAGCTAGGCCCCTTAGCAGGCAAGCATAACTGTAAATTATTTCTAGCACTAATTATTGTGTGTGTGTGTGTGTGTGTGCGCGTAAGTTTAGTAAGACCAGCCAATTGGTTGGATTTGGCCTCTTTAACTGGCCATCTAGCCCAAGTAAGGGCCAAAGTAGAGTATTGTAGCTTACATGTCCAGGATAATAGACCACTTAGATACCTGGATTCCATCATAAGGCATTGTGACTCATTGCCCATGATCTATAGGAGGGGGTCTTATTCCTCTGCAATCAGCATATTTGTAGGCATGAAAACAGAGGATACAGTAGGTGCTTTCCAACCTCCAATAACAAAACAAAAAAGAAAACAAAACTAATACCTAAGTTTAAAATGCATTTTAAAGAATGAAAAATCTTTCTTGAAGCTTTTATTTTACTTTTAATTCTAAGCTAATAGATTAAATTCAATATTCCCTATAAGTAAAATACTTTGCTGTAGTTAAAAAAAATTTAAATTGATTGAAATCTTTTTTTACCTACTTATCAGTAAAATCAATAATCCATTCATATTGACAGATCTGTGAACACAATGTAATTTTTCTTATTAAAAAATCTTTCAAAATAAAATATACATTTCTGAAACATTGAGAAAAATTAGTTGCTTTAACTTTTAATTGATCTGAATTGAAATAAATATTACTTAAAGTATTACAGAAAAGCATTTAACACAGCGGTAGGTGTTTTTCTGATATGATGTGTGATTTATTGACAGTCTGATGTTTGGAAAAATTTAAATAAGGGGGACAGAACTAAAAAATTACTTGACAAATACAACTTGAATACCTATTTATATCATTTTTTAACCACCCACTAATGTTAAAAATTTAAGAAAATATTTTAGGCAGTCTAATATTTTATTGAATTTTAGGTACTTTGGCTTTATAGCCTTACTTACAAAGATGCTTGTTAAAATGTTTGTAAATTACCAGTAAATTTTAAATTTATTATAGGTAACTCTCTTTTCTAATAATGCTGTGTATAGATGTTTGTATTTACAAAGATTTACACATTTCTATGCACAAAAGAATTCAAAATTCTTTTTAAAATACTCTAGCTTGTTGAATTGTATTGAGCTTTTCCATTTATGTGTATTAATACAGTTTTAATTTAATTTCACTTGACCACTACAAATACATAATTTTAAAAGATTTAAAAGTTTATAAATTATTCTAATAAAAAATTTAAAAAAATGAAAACAATTCTTGTAAAAATTCATTATATATTCCAATTTTTGTTTCTTAATACAATAGTGTCTATAATCTATAATATATTTTATTCATAAAATCAATTAAAAGCTTTTCTAATTAAAATGTCTTGATTTTATTACAGTTTTACTTTACTATTCAGGGAAGAAATTCTGCAACTGGGGGGGTCCTGCTCGTACAAAATATTTTGATGATTCAAATGCCCTGAAGACTTGTCGTTATATGAAAATATAAACTTGAAGTTTAAAAAAGAATTTTTTGAAATTTCATTAAAATTAAATAAGTGTGTGTAAGAGAGTGCAAATTAAAAAAAGATATTTTTACAGAGAGTTTCTAAAAAAGTAACATTTAAAAAAAGAAAGATGTTTTAATATATTGATTTACTAGATGCTTAAATGTGGCACAAGGCCGAGAGTATGGAGCAACTTGTAGGGATTGAACTTACTGCTCAGTCATAATTAATGTATCAGAACAAGCTTTACATGGGTACCTCCATGAAAATGCTAAAAACTCAGCATTACATGATGAAAACAGGCTTCAAACATAATTAAAACAGTTTTATCATCAAAATCATTATGTTATAATTAAGAGGAAGGATCAAAGTATTTTTTGATTATTTAATTAAATTTTTTACTCCTTTTTAGAACATTTGAAATTTTGATTAAAAAACTTGTTTTTCTTGCATCAGTGATTCTAACTCTTAGCATAGCAAATTTTAGCCTCTTTTTTGCAGTGATAGACACATTAATTTGGAAATTCTTGCAAAAATCAAATAATTTTCAAATTTTAATGAGATTTTCAAGACTTATTCACAAATGAATTAAATTATTTTTGAAATTTTTTTATTAGAAAATATTAGTAAAAATATTTTTTTGACATAGGTTTCTGCCCCTAACTTAATTTTATGAAAACTTGAGAAATTCAACGTTATAATTTTTAGTGACTATATTAGTTAAAAGCAGAATTCTTTGAAGAATTTAAATCTCCAATTTTTTTTCAAAATCTGACCTGTCTTACTGAAAATCTGTTCTGAATTGAAAAATAAAATACACAATAAAACTAAGACATTATTTAATTAGAGAAGCTTTTAATTGCTTTTATGAATAATATATATTGAAGACAATATTATCTGAAGAAAAAAAATATTTTCAATGGCAAATGAATTTTTACAAGATTTGTTTTCACTTTTTACAATTTTAAATTGAATAATTTATAAAGTTTTCAAATCTTTTAAAATTCATTTTCAATGTGATAACTCTTAGGAAATATTGTTATTAAGTAAAACTACATTTACTAACCATATATTGTACAGCTTATTGCAATCTGATGACCCCAAATATTTTTAAAAGAATTTTGGTTTATATATGTATGTACATGCAGAATTTCTGAAGTATGGATGACCAAACCTATAACTATCATTAAAAGGTCATGTGTTTCAAGGGTTGTCCCCTCCTTACAGGGAAAAAAAAAAAACCTTCATGTAAATTTTATCGTCTGCTCCACCATACATACTATGAACATGTTTGGCTGTCAATAAATCAACATGTCAGAAAAATCAAGACCCTATAGTTAAGAAATGTTTCTATGCAACATTTTAAGCTCTAAGTAATATTTGTTTCAAATCAGATTAATTTCACTTTAAATTTGCTAATTTTCCTCAAATAACATTTCAGAAATATATATTATTTTTGCAAAATTTTTCAAAGCAAGAATTAACTTTTGTTTACAAATGTGTCAAAAATTTTCAGTGCTTTTACTGAAAAAAAAATCAGTTCCGATCAATATAATTTCTGTTTAAAATACGCCACAGAGTATTTTGCTTACTGGAAATAGTAAATTTTAAATTTTTTTCATTTTTAAAAATTCATTCTAAACCTTAGGTATATTTAATAATTTGCTGAAAACACCATAGTATGATGCAAAAAGCCCCAAACTTAATAAAAACAAAGTTTTATTGCAAAAATGTTTATGTTATTATTAAGAGGAAAGACCAAAGTATTTTTTAATTATTTTAAAAAAATTTTTAATCTATTCTAGCACGTTTGTTTTTGTACATCAAGAAGCATTTCTATCCAAAATTTAGCTCTGAATTGTAAAATACAAAACCCAATAAAACAAAGACATTATTTAACTAGAAATGCTGTTAATGGCTTTTATGAATAATATATGTTAAGGACATTATTGGCTGAAGCCAAAATATTTTTCTGATGAAAAATGAATTTTTACAGGAATTTTTTTTCAATTTTAAATACAAAATGTGATAAAGTTGTTAAATATTTTAAAATTAAGTTTGAAGAGGTGTCTTTTTGGAAATGCTCTTTTTAAAAAGATCTATTTTTACAGATCTTAAATGTGAAGCATTAGTATTTTCATAGTAATTTTTTAATATGCCAAAAAACGTTTCCAGCAAAACTATGGAGACACAATTCAGAAATAATGTCACGTGTTTTAAGAGTTGTTTCTCCTGGTAGTAAGGATCCTGCCTCATAAATTGCATTGCTTTCATTCTGGCTAGCACATCTGAAATCCTCTGACTGACTGACCATCATTGTTGCATTTTCAAAATGTTTAATTTTCTTTTTTTACATATTTCACTAAATATTTTCTTTTCATTTTTTTTTTTTTTTTAAATATAATCAATTTTTTTTTTTCAGTGAGAGACATACTGCAATAATTAATTTTTTTCTTTTTTAGATTCAATTTTAGGGACGGAAACAGTGCAGGCTTTGGACATATCTTTGCTAAAAAATGTAACTAAAAAAATCAATAAAATATTAGACTTTTGAAAGTATTTAATTTTTAAGAATTACTTTATAGTTAAATAAGCTGGTTAACTTAAAACTGGAAAATACTGTCACTTCTGTCCTTCCATCCAGTAAATTGCCTTGACGTTAGTTGTCGATACATTGACATCCATGTCAATTCACACCTCCAAAACCAGTCACCACCGTTAGACTCTTATTTCCAACTACATTTTTTCTGCTAAAAAATTAAGTAATGTTTGTTTCTAATTACATTAAGTAAATTTTCTAATTTTCCTGCAATTACTTTTCCTAAAAGTATAATTGAATTTTACAAGATTTTTAAACAGAGAATTTCACTTTTGTTTACAAAGTTGTCAGAAACGGCTGACATGGTTGCTTTTATGTAATTTTTGCAGACAAGATATCTAACTAAAATTATGGACGTGCTAGGAAGGATTAAAAAAATTTCAAAATAAAAAAATACTTAGGTCTTTCCTCTTAATAATAACATAAACATTTATTAGACGATAAAAAAATTGTTTATCAAGTTTGAGGCTTTTTTTTCATCAGGGTATGCTCTTTTTTCTTTTAGCAAAGTATTGAATATACCTACGTATACCAAATTAGTGGCGGTATCTACCATTACCACGTCAATATGCCCCAAAAGATGTTTTAATATAAGGGACGATAATTTAGATAACACCGCTTTTTAAAAAATACAATGAAAAATTAATTGCTTCACACAATAAATGAGGATTAAATGTTTTATGTTCAAAGAAAAATAGGGATCAAGATCACCCGGAAATAATTTATCAAAATGCCTCTATGATTTTAAAGTTAAATCAAAAATTATTTATTCTCGCAAAATTAAATTCACAACGATTAGAATTTAAAAAAAAAAAATCAAGTTAAATGTCAAAAAAAAAAAAAAAAATTAATCATTTCCTTAATAAGTTTTTTACTCGGTAAAAGATAAAAATCGTAATTCTTCCATCTGTAAAAAAAAAATGGTTTTTCTTTTTTAAATTAATTAATAATAGTAATACTTACTCGTTTTCTGTTTTCTTTCGTCGACCTTGTGTTCTTGAATATAGTGCAACATTGAAAAAAAAAAGGTGAAACTAAAATTTTTAATAAGAAAGATTTTCTGATCGAAGTAATTTTTTTAAAAATATAGCCGTCGTTTGCAAATGATGCAAAGCAAACAAATTGTTTTCTAAAGAGCGAATATCACGGGAGATAATCCAAAGAAACACCGACCTTAAAATCTGCCGAATGGAATCAATAAATTTTACAAGAATTATTTATTTTGCATTTTTTTTTACTCCTAGAAATGATTTTTTTATCTTAAAATTTACATATGTCGAATTCCAAAATGGTATCCAAGGAAACTTAAACTCACCGTGAAGGAGCAGTTAATTATTAATAGTGCTGATCTTGATCAGAACCTGAACAAAATCCGACTCGAGAAGAGTAACAGTTGGAATATGTTAATGAAATTTTAACTTAAAAAATATTAAAGGGTTTGAGGGAAAAAATAAAATAGAACAAAATAAACGGAGGTGATCCCTAATTCAAGCGGGTTTATTTAAACAAAACTAAAAGTAACAAAGAAAAACTGCATACATGTCCACCATCATGCAGGAAATAATTCTTTAATGTAAAAAAAAAGAAAAACATTTATTCTGTAGAGCTTAACCTCTACATGCCAGTGGATCAGAACCAATGATTGAGTTCATTACGTCCTCATTGGACAATAAATATTAAAACATTTCTAATTTACATTTTCATGTGTTAGTTGTAGATTTTTGTCAAGCTAAACACAATCTAGGCTCCAGACGCAAGTTTTACAATAATTGTTTCTGATTGGTCAATATATCTCAAAGTCGTAACAACGCCTACACACACGTGTTTAAACACAAAATACCGCCAAAATCTTGAAACGTGTTCGCGAGCCACACACGTGACTAAGAATGCAAATAAATACAATGCACGAACACAAACTTACCAGTGAGCTTCGTGACGGATAACCAATCGCCAAACTACTCCGCGTCACTTATACTTTTGAAGTTGCAAAGTTAAAATTTATTAACACGAAACTCATCAATCACTGGATTCAATCGCCATAAACAGTGGAAGTTCTCAACCATAAAACTTATTCATCCAGCAAGCATTTCAGTTGATTCTCTAACAAAAAAATTATTACGGTCAAAGAGGGACAACTTCTTTTAAACAAACTTAAAATTCACATCAGAAAAATATTACTACACAAACTGTTTAATATTATTACGTAAGTTTACAAACCTCAATCATACTTTGTATGCCTTGCTTTGTTCCTTTGTATGACTTACTATATATAAAATTCTATTGTTTGTTATTCACGCATGGCACATAACTGACTGACCTTGAAAATTGAGGTGTGTTGGGGGCCCTTATCATATATTCAGGCTATCGTAGATTCGGGGGTATCATAAATTCGGTGGGGAGAGAGTACGATACTATTGTACCGCCCCTGGGTCACGTTTGCTACTACGTCTGCAAGGTGGCAACAACAAGTCTGATTTTTCTGTTTACTTTTTAGACTTGATTAAATTGAGAAGTTGAAAATGTATTCTTATTTATTTATCTTTATGCATTGTGAATTCCCGACGAGTTTGTTTTTACTTTTCCGGTCTTAAAATGTCTAAAATCTTTATTTAAAAACTTAAAATATTAATTTAACTTCAAAGAAGAAGTTTAAATTATTTAAGATGCGTTTTTCAGGGTTTCTTTTAATTTTTTTTTTTTTTTAGAAAATCCACAGAGGTGTCTCGTAAATATCGATTTGGACCTCACTTGCAAATGGGATGAATGTTACCCAACAGTGCCAATCTTCAGCGTTTGAGCTGAGGTTTGACGAAGATTTGGAAGCTTCGAGTTCTAAATATGCAAATGGTTTTATTTATACCATCAATTAATGTCATAACAATTACCGTATTTGACGGCATATAAGACGCACGGGTGTATAAGACGCACCCCAATTCCAGCAAGGCAAATCAGGAAAAAAATTAGTAATTAGTAAAATTATTAGTAAATGGTACAGCCTAGACTATATTTACGAGGTATTATTTTGCTTAAAAAAGCCATGATTACAATTAAACAAAAAATAATAAGAAAAATATCCTTTAGATGTTCTGTACAACCTGAGTCTTGTAAATGTCTTATTGGAATAATTAGGATATAAAAATTATGATTGTATTTATACCAATGCAACCGGAAGCTATCGCAAGAAAAATATTAATGAAACAAATATATTTTTTTAAATATATAATTTGAATTTATTGCATATAATTTTAGTGAAACAAAGTACTAATATTAAGTGTGGTGAAATTAATGAATGTTTTAATCTGCATAATAGCCTTTTAAATAATGACAATAGGTATATGAAAGTTACTATAAAGTCTAGTCTAATAGGTGTTACTATGTAGCTAATTTCGGCCGACTATCGCGAATTTTAAACCTACATATGGCATACAGAATCAGCTTATCTCTCAACAGTGCTCAATTGAAATATATGTTTCAAGAACTTTATATATATATATATGAATATATTTCGAAAAATATATTTTAAAATATATTTAAAAGCGATAAAACTTAACACTTGAATTATAGCCCCAATTCTAGACTTGTACTCAAAATTTCTTCAGTACACTGAGAAAGCTGTGCTCAGTTTTTATTCCAAATCATTATCTGACGGCTCGAACATTGCTGGAAAGCGACCAAATATTTCAGCAAAAAAGTAACGCCTAAATTAATATTTAATTGTCTTAAAATGCCACAAGATTGGGATACACCGTGAGGATCAAACTCTTTAGTATAGGATCCAGAACCTATATTGTTCTCAAAACTTCAAAAATTGAACAAAACATAGGCTCTAAATTAAATTACACAACTAACGTAATTTTATTGGTTCAAAAATATCACATGGCACGTCGTCGACTATATCCGTACGTCTGACCTTAATTTGACGTGATCAAAAGTGAAATTGCGCCCAAATTTTAAAACATATTCTGGAGCCTATCACGTGACTTATATTGCTTATATAAATAACAAACATTTAAGAAACAGAAAATGGGGGAAAATCAGCCGAAAAAGCTACACGCTACGTGACGACACTCATCATAAAATAACTTTCAACTGAAGTCCACACTGTAAGTTAATAATCCTTTTTAACATAACCACAACCTATTTCCTTCATTCAATCCGAACCAAACTCACGTTGGCAAACAACGAAGTGACAGACACTCAAACGTCAAAAACAACGTAAGTCACAGCCAGACACGCTTTTCCCACAAACTTTGACTTGTTTATTTTGAATACAAACAATATTACATTGAACTGAATTTTTCCAAATTCACACAAGTTACCCTTCAACTTGCAGTCTATCAAACTGGAACATTGCCCCACACAAAAATCTCTAAAAAGACAAGTTTACTGTTTATTTCACCATAAACATTCATAAATATTGTTTTGTCCATTTGTTATTAAAAAATCTATTTGTTTGTACAATTTCTTGTCTGAATTTTGTTGTTTCTTCTTTTTGTGGCATTGTGTCTAATATAAATTAGTGAGGGCAATTGACATCCACACTAGTACTGTCAAAATGGTTTAGGTAACTATCGCAGAAGACCTGTTTTATAAGTAAGTCCAACTTTGCTTTCAATACCTGCAAAGAGAAAAGGGTATTTTTCAGTGCGCCCGCGTCGCTACTGCATGTGACACAATGTTGAGGTTTAAAGTGGGTTTGTACAGCAGTACCGTGGAAAAATTGTTCAAGCCCCTTCGGCACTTCCCTTTTAGGGACACCTCAGGCGCTGGGCAATAAATCCAGGCCCCTCCCAAAGGAGAGGTAGTGCCTGGTGGGAATTCCCCCTGGGACTTGGACTTAATATTTTTTAAAACTTCCTCAAATAAAGAAGATCACACTTACACTCTACTTATTACCCTACAAATAAAATACATTTTTTTTTTAATAATTCATTCAGGATCATTTTTAATAAAAATAAAATATTTCACACTTCCACCAGTTCGGTAATTGACAATAAAATTTAAAGAAATGGTAACTTTTTCTAGATTATTGAGGGGAAAAGATTAAAGACTTGTTCTTATTGTAAAGTTTTAATTTTAAAGAAAAAAAATGTCCGAGAATGTTTTCATGTCTTCCATTGATTGTCTCCCTTTGATTTCGATCTTTGCCAACATTTTGCATCTAATGAAAACGAAGGTTGTTATATATATTTTTAAAATTTAACGAGAAAACAGTTTATTTAACATTTTATATTTCTTCATTTTCTCTAATACTTCATTGTACTAAGCAAATAACAGAAGAAATTAAGTATTTTTTGTTGTTTACAAACAAATAATGCATATTTTTATAAATGTTTTTTACTAATTTATTCACGAAGTTTTTCAGTACCAATTGGGGAAAAAATATTTGGTCTTCTGTTGAATGTAAAAAATATCAGAAATTTGTTTGATGAATCCTTAATATTGAAAACTGCTTGAATCTTTCTTAAAAATGTAATGAATTTTTTTAAATTAATCTTTTATTTTCTCCTCGTTTTCTATTCACAATTTTTTAACCCCTACCATTGCCTTTTCTAAAATTTGAAATAAGTTACAAAATCACACGAAAAAAGACATTCTATTATTTTCCATGAATTTTTTAATGCTTCTTATTTATGTTCAAGAAAAATATTTTTTACAAGACAATAATAGCGTCCATATTTTCATAAAATAAAAAAAAGCTAATTAAAAGCTTTTAAATGTCTTGGTTTTATATTTCATTTTTATGTTACGATGCAGGGCAGATTTTCTGTAACTTGGGGTCCTGTTTGACCAAAAAAATAACCCCCAAAGACTGATGATTTCTCTACGGATTTAAAAACGTAACAAAAAAAAAGAATTTCATAAAAATAAGTAAGGGGAGATAACACATATAACAAACATATATTTGCAAAGATTTTCTAAAAAAGAAACGTTTCAAAAATAATTTCACTCATTTGTGAATAATTTCTGAAAGTTTTAAAATCCGAAATTATCTGATTTTTACAGGAATTTCCAAATGAAAATTTCTCATACGAATTTATATGGTTTACTCTTTGACATCAAAAAATAAAATTTTTTAATAAAATTTTGAAGTTTCTAAAAGATTTTAGATATAAGTCATTTATTTTACATCAAGAAATAGCTTGATCCTTAATAAGACAAATATTTTTACAATAAAACTTTGTTTTTATTGGATTTTATTTGGGCATTTTTCCATGATGTATGCTCATTTTTTAGCGAATTTTTTGGAAGTCTAAATAAATGTGTTCTAGTCATTCAAAACGAAAAATACAACACAACAATCAGGTATAAAAAAGTAGTTTGTATACAATTTATAAAACAATGTGCCACCAGAATAGATGTGCTTTTTTCCCGAAATGAAAGCAAAAAATTGCTATACATGTTTTAATAAAAATTGCCAAAAATTAGAGTACAGTAAGTCAAAAATTATCCACACTTTTGCTGGAGGACATCTTTAGGTTTGTTACACTGCCTTCTGCTCATGCATCCATATAGTTGGTACTAATGTGGTCACGGGATTGAAGTTTGAGCTTCATGCCAGTTTTCTTGCTGCGTTTACAGTGTAAACATTACCGCTTTGCTAGCAGTGTGCTCCAAAGAAGAACAAAGAACAGCTATTCCAATTTGTAGTGAGCAAGCTACCTCAGAACATGATAACTTGACAGTTCGCCATTACCTCTCAAGCTTGTTGAATCTTCTCATCAGTGGTGGGGGTTGACAGGCATCTTGCTCCTTCTTTGTGCATCATGCTTGTCTGACAACTTTTAAACTACTCTACACTCATATACACTTCTACATGGTAGTGCACTGTTGTTGTATTGTGTTAAAAGCCTCCAATGTATTTCAGCCCCTGACACACCTTGCAGCCAGAGAAATCTGATCAATTCTGTTTGTTCTTCATTGGTGCACACTGCTAGTGGCGTGGCCATGTTCACACTGTAACAGCGGCAAGAAAATTGTTGCAATCAAATTCAAACTTTGATCACATGGCCACAATAGTACCAACACTAAGGACACATGAGCAGAAGGGAGTGTGACAAACCTAAAGATATGTTTATTACAAAATATTTGACTTACCTCGTACATAAAATGTGAAGATGACCATTCTTTCTTGTTTCATTTGGTTTGTTTTTTCAGATAATAAAATGACGTAATTGCACTTGGTTAAATGTTACAGTATAAACAATTTTTATTATGGACTGGGCAAAAGTCCGGCTATCAGTAGGAATGTATGTACATTTGGTTGCCTGAATGATAGTAAGACTAAACTTGAAAATCTTATTAGCAGTGCAAAATTTTATTACAGCAACAAAAATGGGCATGATTAAAAAAAGAGTCAAGTGCAAAAAAGTCACAACCACTGTAGTTTGTATGAAAATGGAAACACGCAGAAGCCATAACCAATAACCATAAAACCGTTTAGCTAATTCTATTGAATTAACTAACCAGTTTCATGTCTTGTTCATCAGAGTTCAATCAAAGCAAACAGATAAAATTTGTGTACACCGATTAATAAAGAATATGTTGGCAGAAAGAAAATACACCCATCTTTATATATTATTGAAATAAATATAATTTTCATAAGCAGATCACATTAAGTACACATAACAATTACGTCTGTTTACATAGGGATGGTTGATTTGATTTAATAGTTTCCATGACTTTCAGATGATAGCTAAAATGCAATCTGCACAGAACTGAAAACCTGTTCATGTGAATGGATGCAGCTCAAACACAATTTTTTTTTATGTCTCACAACTGCAGGCCCAGATGTGTTGATACATGTATGCAAATCCTCAGTCATCCTACCCATCTGGTCAGTCGTTGACATTTAAATTCATATATAACAGAGCTAATTTTAAAGGCAGGAAAAACATTTTTTTTAATTGATCCCAACATAGATCAGTTGAGATGGGTGTATTTTCTGTCATGTTCACAACATGGATCAGTTGAGACAGATGTTCATGACATAGATCAAAATGGGTGTATTTTCTGTCTTCATGTTCATGACATGGATCAATCGAGACAGGTGTATTTTCTGTCTTCATTCCATCTTTTTCTTGGATTTCTATGTTTTTATTTTTGTACCAAGTTGTTGTTTTCCTGTTCTTGTTTATTTTTTTTTGTAATTATGTCTGTTTTTATTGCTGCAATAAAAGGCTAAATTATTTCTTTAACTTTGCACTGAAAAAACCTCCATGCTTAGTTTGTCATTTTGTTTTTACTGATAGTATAAAGTTGAACTAATGTTAGACTATTACAAAATTGTCTGTATCAACAGCAGATCTGGTAGGCATGTTAGTGCAATTGTCTTAAAATGCAAAACATCTTGTAAAACCGAAAAGCTTCAAGTAGCTTATCTGTCCATTCGATAGACCAACCACTGCTTCTTCCAAGCATGAAACAAAATATATTGTTGAATTTTAAAATTTGTTAATATTATTTTACAATAAAAAAAAAAAATTGATTTGGTAAATAAATATTTTATTCAATGTATAACACTTTTCTTCCTTTATGAAATGACATGAAAACAAATCAATTGTTTTATTTCTAAACTCTTTTGCTTTAAATAAAAAAAATTTGTAAAATTGATTTAAATCAGTGATTTTTTTAAAATCATTTGATTTAAATTATAATTTAAATCAAACAGCCCTGGCCATTACACTGACATATTAGCTTCTTGAGTACAGTCTCAGATCCTGGCCTTCTCATTACTGACCAAGTGCAAAATATTTCACACTTATAAAATATTACACATAATGGTTAAATATTAGAGCATAAAAACTCTCCTATAGAGTAAATAATGGGGTGTCCTTTTACTTTAGATACATGAGATAAAGACAGAGCTAAAAATCTCAAATTTAAAATATTGTCTATTATAATTATGAAAAGATAATGTATGAGTATTATTTTTCATAAAACCTTTTCTTTATTCACAGATAACTGGTGTGGTTAAAGAATTTGAAAAGACATTAAAACACATGTCAAACAAAAAAACATTCTGGGCAAGCTTGTGGATCTGCATTTTGACAAGAGGTCATATTTAAATAATTAGACACAAGTACACAAAGGAGAAATTCCTTATTCCTTCAAAGTCTTTACATCAGCATTTTTAATAAACTTACATTTCAAAGTCCATACCCAAAGATATAATGTAGAGCAGCCCTTGTGAAATGTTGCAGATTGGTATTTCTCCAGATTTCACATTGCAAAAATACACTGGAGAAAAGACATGATTGTGTGAAGAGTGTGAATCGGAATTTTCAAAGAATACACAAAAGAGAGAAATTTTCTTATCAAGTGAGCAGATCTGTTTTCACACAGTTAAAAATGGGGAAAATACATGCAGAAAATTATTACTCTGCAGATAAACAGTTTGAGAGTGTTCACATCTGAAAAGAAACATGCAAACACACACTACGGAGAAACAATTTTTTTGTCAAGTATGTGGCTCAGCATTTTCCAAAAATTCCACATTTAAAATTCACATGAGAACACATACAGGAGAAAAACCATTTTCTTGTCAAGTATGTGGAACAGCATTTTCAGTGAATTCTAGTTTAAAAAGACACATGGGAATACATGCAAGAGAGAAACCATTATCTTGCCAGGTATGTGGATCATTATTTTCTGATAACTCCAGTTTCAAAAAGCATGTCAAAATTCACATGGGAGAGAAACCATTCTCCTGTCAAGTGTGTGAATCTGCATTTTCAAGGAGCTCCCATTTAAAAAATCACATGAGAATACACACAGGTGAGAAACCCTATTTTTGTCAAGTGTGCGGATCAGCATTTTCACTGCAGTGCACTTTAAAAAAACACATGCGAATACACACAGGAGAGAAACCATTTTCTTGTGATATGTGTGGATCAGCATTTTCACTGAATTCCAGTTTAAGAAACCACATGCGAATTCACACTGGAGAGAAACCATTTTCTTGTCAAGTGTGTGGTTCAGTGTTTTCAGCAAGTTCCAGCTTAAAAAGTCACTTGCGAAAACACACAGGAGAGAAACCATTTTCTTGTGAAATATGTGGATCAACATTTTCAGAGACTTCCTATTTAAAAAAACACATGCAGACACATACTGGAGAGAAACCATTTTCTTGTCAAGTGCGTGGATCTGCATTTGCAGAGCGGTCCACATTAAACAAACATATGCGAACACATACAGGAGAGAAACCATTTTCTTGTCAAGTGTGTGGATCAGCATTTTCATGGAGTTCCAATTTAAAAAAGCACATCGAAATACACACAAGAGAGAAACCATCATCTTCTGAAATTGATGAATCAGCATTTTTACCAGTTGATAATTTAAAAAGTATGCACACACACTGACAAAAATAAATTGAGTGTCGATTGATATTTTCCAAGAGTTCCAGTTGGAAAAAATCAACATGGAAGCACAAGAATGATTGCCTGTATTTGTCAAATATACACTGGCTCTCATAATGAGTACACTTTTTTTTTATTTACAGAGTTATTTTTCCAAAATCATGATTGTATTATTTCTATGCATATGGCCCCATCAAGTTGAAACTCCGGTTCTTTTATGATCACCTACGTTAGGTAGCATCAAACCTGATCAGTACCTAGATAGGTGACAGCTTGGGAATATCAGGTATTGTAAGCTTGGATGTGCAGGTGGTGTAATGGATAACAGTTCAAATTGAAAATCAGAGAGTTTAGTTTCAATTCCAACCAGGTTTATTATATTCACTTATTTGTAAATACCATTGAGGAAACTATGAATCCACTTCTCGAAAAATATTCTTACAATCTAAAAATATTTTCTGGCTTTATATAACCTGCAAAACATATAAAAACCAATCAATTTATTATTTATAGTAGAATATTAGACAAAACATTATCTGGTATTATTTATGACTGACCTTCATAGCATTTCAATTTTGTTGCCATCCTATAAATTGATTGTATTCTATTTTATAAATAAATTATTAAAACAATGTTCATCTTTTTTAATATTAGAATCCTATTACAATTGTGTCTACCCCCCCATTCATTAGTTCACACATATTTATGTCCTGCCAATAATACATAAATAATGGATTATCCTGCATTTTGATTGAAGCAAAAAGACATTGTTTGGTTTCAGTGAGAAAATGGAAGAAAGGAAAGTAAAATAGAAGTTTGGTTTGGTTTCTTTTGTTTAACGGCATATCAACCTAAATGGATTATTTAATGCCAACAGTTTTTTATTGCTGGGAATATTTTTTTTTTTTCAAAAATGTATTGCTGGCAATATTTTGGTAATGTATTTCTGGTAATAACTTTTTTACAAAAAAGTATTTCTGATATTAAAACCTATTTTTACACTTTCAGTGTCTTGACCCCAGTTTAGGGGTTAACTACAGCTGGGACCCTAACAGCTGCTCCCACCCTGAGTCAGGGTGGACCTGGGAACACCAGCAATTAAGAGGTGGTGACCATGCTCCTCAAAACATCCTGATCAGAAGCCTGGCTGTCAGATGTCATTTATCATCATACTCAGTACGGGAAAATAGAAATGGAGAGAGAGAATCAGATGAATCTCATAAGAACAGATACTACACATTTATCTCAGCCAAAAGGCTGAGAAGTTATAGTGACCATGATAAATGCACCATTTTTTTTCAGATGCACAGTACCAAGTCAAAAGTGTAATTACAATAAATTAAATAAAATAACATCGTCTGCTGAATTATTTTAAAATTATTATTAAGAGAAATGTTCATAAGATGGGGATTTTGCTAAAAAAGAAGGGAAAATAAAAATATTTATCATCTCCTGGCAATACCTCATAAATAATGGACTGTTACATTTTGATTACATGGAAAGAGGGGAAAAGATACTATATGATTTCAGTGAGAAAATGAATGAAAGAAAGAAGGGAAGATAGAAGCATTTAATGGCTGTTTCAGTGAAATGGAAAAGTTGTCAATTTGACATCTTTTCATTTGTACCCACTTCTTAAAATAATAACCAGCATTCATATTTATGATTGTTATTGCAATATTTTGCTAAAGTTGTTAAGCTCTAATAATTTAATGATGTGATAGGGGAATTTCTACAGATATTTTATTGTCGTAGAACTTGCCATGAGCTTCTTCAATTTAATCAAGTTAAGATTCATCAGAAAATCTAGATTGGAAAACTAATTTTCATAGGTCTTTCTCGTTGAATATAGAGTACTTAATATGAAAAATAATTCTTATAAATTCATAGTTTTCTTTCTGTATACAGAAATTTAGTTCAGTAATGGTTCCAAAAGGGAAAGAGCTCTTTTCTGATTTGAAAGAAAATGTTATTTCTTCTCATAAAATAACTTCAGGTCTGGAGATGAGCAAAAACACTTGTCAAAATTGTGCAAAATTATAAGTGGAAATATCAGAGGTGAACAGGAGCCGCTATATTGACCATCAAAGCTGAGGCCTAAGTTTTTATTTACCAAGTGATTGGTTGATGAAAGCCTGCGAAAATCAACTGCAACATTTGGGAATAAAATAAAAGAATTGAGCCGTGAATTAATTTTTTTGACGATAAAGTTATATGGAACAGGACTATATAACCAAGGACCATATACTCCTGAAATAGAGACATAAAGAATCTGGTTTAACTTTTGAGCAAGAAAATAATGATTACAAAATGAACATTACTCTGGTTAGATAGAAAAGAAATTGACCTGTTTGAATCTGTTGACATCCAAGGAATTTAGTGTCATCATTTGTTGGCTAGGTTAATTTAAGTTTGAATTTTTTATGAGGCACAAAGTGATTCACTACTTGGTAGTAATAGTCAATGAGCGTAGTCTTGTGAACGTTACCCCTATGCTGATGCACACTTGGTGTTATCATGGCAATGTGTACAAAGAAAAGTGTTTCATGTCTATAGTTAAGCACACTGGTGAGAATGTCAAGGTTTGTGGCTTGTATAAGGTCTAGTGGCACTTGTAAACTTTATTTCATTGACGCAATACGATGAAAAAAAATAATGTTCCTTTTGCTCGAACACTTGAGAAAAGTTTTGTTTCTACATTAAAATGATCCAAAACAAATCAATGGATTGCTGGATTTAACAGCTCAGCCCCTATGTAATGCCTTGGAAAAAAAATTCAACAACTATGTTCAACAAAATGGATTAGACAGAACATATACTGTAGAAGTGGAAAAACATTCCATTGTCTAAATTTAGTTTAATGTTGATTGATTCATTTTCTATGGATTAACAATACTTTGTAGGTTATTTAAAGCTAGAAAATATTTTTTGATTCCAAGGAATTTTTTGAGATAATAATGGCTTAGTGTTACAAATTTTAATAATTAACCCATAGTTGGGGGTAGAAGAGGTGGATTTATACCTTTCCCCAGAGTATTTGCATGTAATGAATATAACAAACTCAGCTCTTCGATTAACAATTCTGAGCCATTATCCATTGCACCACCTGAACATTCAAGCTTACAGCACCTGGTATTCCTAAGCAGTCACTCATTTAGGTGCTGACCAAACTCAGTGATCATATGGGAGCTGCTGTTTTAACGTGATGTGGCCATCAACCTTTAGTGTCAAGATTACCTTTATTTTCTATTACTGCTTGTAATCACACCAAATATAGGGTGACCCAAAAAAAACGGGAATTTTTGAAGTGCGTATTGCCAAACATGAGCAATTGGCAAAACTGCGAGACAGTGACCTTGAGCAAGTAAACATTTTGCTATTTAGAATTCAAAATGAAATTCACAGTATCCCAGCTGAGATGTTGCAGCAGTCAATGAGGAATCTCAACAGCAGATTTCAAGAATGCTTTCGTACAGGAGGACGCCATCTACAGGACGTAATTTTAAAAAAATGAAAATTCCATCATTGTTTCTTAAATGGCATGTTTTAAGGTTTCAATTACTATGAATAAAATTTTTTTCTTCCATCACTCTTGGTTTTATTGGATTGTTAAAAAGTTTCCATTTTTTTTGGGTCACCCTGTATTAATGGTAACTTTTTTTAGAGGGTGTACTCATTTTTGGACAGCAATATATATTCTTGGCAGAAGTTTCAATGCCACAATTTGGTCATCTATATTGTAAAAGAAAAGCTGACTGCGACTTTGTATGTATGTATGTAAAGTCTATACCTGTGTTGTGCACTGAGTTTGAAGTAAGACATTAGACTAATATATTCCCTCTCTACTCTGAAATGAGCAATAAAATTATAAAATTTTCACAAGACAAAAAAAAATTAAATTTTTAAACCATAAAAATAAGATAAGATTTTTCAGAGATAGTTTTGGTAACAGAATCATTTTATAAATATTTTAAAGAAATTTTATGAAAACATTTCATGTCTGTCATTGAATTAAAATATACATGTGCAGACACCAACATATGTACACATAATTTTGAAAGAAATTGAAATGGTCATCTGTGTGTTGAGGGCTAATTTCCCTTTCTGCCTGGCAACAACCCCTGGGTAATGGGAAAAAGAGTATAAGCTTGCTGTCAGAAGTAATTTTAATGACTCCTGTATTTCAACTAAATATATTTTCAAATAAATGCAGTATTTTAAATGTACAAACAGTTCAGATTTGAATTTTCATCATTTTGTCATCAGTGATGTGGCAATTAACAAACTAGTGAGTAATAACTGATTGTGTAATGTCCAACAAGAAATAATAAAATGCCGTTTAATTTAGAAAATCAACTTTCTACAAAAAGTGTTTAGTTGTTCCTGTTTGTGAGTAATCAGTTAGCATGGGTTGATAATAAGTTCACATTTGAAAGTTGATTATTTTTCTACTTTGATCGGGATTAATTTTCTCAACATTTTGCTTTCCAAAGAGAAAAATTAAACTGAAAGTTATGTTTTTATGTTAAAAAGTTTTAATTAATCAGACCTGCATGAGTTCTGTGACTTATGAATTAATCTTGAAATGATTTGGATATTTTGTTGACCACTGCAGCTTCATTTCTCCAATGATTTATATTAAATAAAAGAATTTTAAATCAGTCCTTGAGTTCAGTGACTTATGAATTTATCTTGAAATGATTTGGATATTTTGTTGAACACTGCAGCTTCATTTCTCCAATGATTTATATTAAATAAAAGAATTTATAAATCAGTCCTGTATGAGTTCAGTGACTTATGAATTTATCTTGAAATGATTTGGATATTTTGTTGAACACTGCAGCTTCATTTCTCCAATGATTTATATTAAATAAAAGAATTTATCTTGCCTGTATGAATGACTTTGAATTTATCTTGAAATGATTTGGATATGTTGATTAACACTGCAGCTTCATTTCTCCAATGATTTAACAATTTCAATGAGAAATCTCCAGCAAGAGATTTTGCAAACCACTTGATATATTTCGTATTTGGTTTATTAATTTACCTCAGACACACGTGTTAGTACAACTTGTTTATTCTGTCATTTTGGTTTCTACTGATAATACAGTTAAAAGGGCACCACAACTCTCAATAGCTCCTGTTACACCACTGCTGGTGTATTCATTTTTTTATATTACCTTCTCCATATGCTACACAAAACTTTGTCTTTGAGTCACAGCCATATTTTTTCTTAAAATGAATTTTTTTTACATTGTCAATTTTAGAATCAGTCTATAACAAAATACTAAGTTTATATGACATCTGTCACAAAGAAGAGTAATCTTGCAACAAAATGAAACAAGAAACAAAGAAAGATGTTCCAAATACATAAATATTTTACATTATTAAAAATTTATTTTTTTACTTTAATTCAAGAAGCAAATGTTCAATTCTAACTTTGTATCATTGAAATTTTATTCAGAAGATTAATGTGAGAATGATAACTGGTCTTGTCATTAATATATTTACTCTGCCATTTTCAATCAACATTAATGGACAAGTATATCTTTGTATCATTGTGTAGTATTTGGTCTGTGGATAATGTTAGAATTGTAACAAGCATATTGATTGAAGAAGAAGAAGAAATATATATAAAATGTCAGAATTTATTATATAATTCATTGTTTTCACAAAAAAACTAGTAGTACCATATATACATATGTAAGCCTACTTCATGTATACTGTGACCCCTGAATTTTTTCTAGAAGGCCTGATTTTTTTTCATAAGGCTGGTGTATATTGTGACCCCAGCTTCTGAGCAGTTCTAGTAAAGCTACTGTAGTCAAATACTGCACTACTGGGCATTATCTTGAACATATTTTATAGCAAATAAATGGTCTTCATCATTTTTTGTACAAAGCTACCCTAAAATGGTATGAAAAAAAACACTGTAAATATATCTGATATGAACATTTAGATGCCATACTTTTGTTTTCATTCATACCTATGGTAGCTCTTTTACCATAAGCTTGCTTCCTATGTAGCCTAAATTTCTTCCCTTTTGTCACAACACGAAGAACAAAACTTCATTCACTATGTATGCCACTTAAAATCAACAAATACCTTTTATAAACTTGCACTATATTCAGGTATATACAGTAACTGATTAATGTTTCAGGACATATGAGCAAATTTGATCCATAATAAAATACTAAACATGACTTGGAGTGTTAGGTTTCATTATAGAAACAAGCCACATGTACATTTTTATTTATAAATAAATCCAAATGATATAGTCTGCAAAATTATCTTTGATAAACACAATATCCCATACCCATGAACAAATTATTTTACATATTAATATGAACTCCTTGGCATTCAATAACTTGAATCAGTGTTTTATCTACTGCATAAAACCCAATGACAAAAATTCATCACCAGACTTGATCTTATTGATAAATTTCTAAATGGATATCCAAAACAGCGAAAATGAACTTGGACAGAGAATTGTGACTCAGATCTAGTGCCGGGTTCAAGTTCCATAAACCAGATATTAGGTGAGTCAATTTAGGGCTTTTAGGTTTCCAAATTTCCACAGTATAGTTTATTTGGACCATAAGCTTGTCTGGGTTTTAAGAAATGTAGATAAGACTTGGATGGCAGGTTACTGGAAATTTAACAAGTCTTTGTAGAATGTGAAGGATTTTCAGGATCAGCTGCTACTAACCCTAAAGCAGGAGCTGCTGGAGACTGTAATTTGAAATAAGTAAAGCAACCACTTAAAAATATAATTAGATACTATGTCACCACCTGTAGTTGTCAACTCAGACTAGCAGTTCAAAAGGTACTAGAATCTAGTGTAGAGGATGCTGTCAAATCAGGAGTTAGAGCTAACATAGCCATAGCTAAGGCAGATTTGGTCTCTTTGCTTATCAAGAAAGACTAAGCTCTGATAATTATAATGTTATGATGGTCAAGCTTACGTCAGCATTGTGCCAAGTTGGAATGACCAAAAAAGAACTTGTACCTACTTCAGCGGTAGTTTTAATGGTCGAGCTCAAGTCAGACTTGTGCTGAGTTGGAATGACCAAAATAAAACTTGCCTTACTTCATTGGTGGAATTTCTAAAAAACACACGCAAACACTATGCATTGGGCAGTGGAAGAGTGTTACCTTTTCAGAAGTAATTTCATGCAAGTCATGATAAGCATAGTTATAATGGTCAAGCTCAAGTCAGCCTTGCACCGAGTTGGAACAATCAAAGAAAATGTTGATTTACTTCATAAGTGTAGGTTTTGGAAGACATTTGCAAATGCTATGCATTGGAAAGTGAAGAAAAAGAGTTCAGTCATTAGTGAACTGGGGAAATGATCATGTCCCAGTGGGAGACATCTTTTTCCACATCCTGATATATTTTGGAGCAGAAGGAAGAAGAAATGCGTGCATTTTTATAGATATCAATAGCACCGCATAACAGTGTTTGATGAAGCCATAGTTCCAGTTCCTTTACTACTAGCATCATTGGAAAATGTATTTCTTTTTCATTATTTTTTACTTATTGATTTTATTTAAATATTAGATCATTGCAAATGTTTATGACGGATTAGAAAATTAAAACAAAATTTCATATACAGCAAAACATTTCTTAGTCAAATATATAGTATAATACAGGGTTGCTGTGGGTGTGGTCAGCTTTTTGTCGTGGCACTCAATTACAACTGGTTGATTTACTGCACTAGATATAACCAGGTAGATAGGGTAATTTGTCAGTATAAGCCAACTACATCATGCCTGGGAATAAGTGCCAACCAGGCCAGTAGATTTCTCTGTCTCACTTCACTTGAACAGAGATTAAACCTTTCCCAGTTCCACCTGTCTGATGTTGTAAGTAGTTGGACCCAAATTCTGTCATTTTTTGGTAGAAAAATCAATGAAATCAATCTACTGTAGAATGTGGTAACCCTTCACTTCTGGTTGCTGGTTACAGTCGAGGTGTTTATGGTCTACTTGTGGAGGAGGAAGGTTCTTTGATAAATGAACTAAAGATGTTCTGCAAACTTAACAGAATTTAATGCAAAGAGAAAAAGGTAAGTCTAGAGAATTTAACTTCTATGAAATAACACTCAAGTGTCCTCTGTATTTACTATGCCTGTGAATCTGGCTCACTTACTCCCCTCACGGAAAACGACTACTAAGCA
Organism: Acanthosepion pharaonis; assembly: GCA_903632075.3. Classification (NCBI taxonomy): domain Eukaryota; kingdom Metazoa; phylum Mollusca; class Cephalopoda; order Sepiida; family Sepiidae; genus Acanthosepion; species Acanthosepion pharaonis. The sequence continues at coordinate 1,588,721 of CAHIKZ030002589.1, forward strand.
AAATTCGTGCTTGCTTATATGAGGAAATTGTCCACAGGTAACAATGATTAATGACTACGCCTTGCCTAGCCAGGCTCCAGAAAATGAAAATTTGCAATACCCATAACTCACATTTCATTATCTCCATATTCCTGTAAATTAACCAGATGGTTTTCTTATTGATGAAGGATTCCTCAACAAAAATCCAAATAATGATAATTATAAAAATTGTACTTGATTGTTGCAAACAATGGACATCTGTTTTCATGTTTGGAATTGGATTTATTATTGGTGGGAACAACGTTAACGACATAAGATATGCAAATGATACCAAATTTGATGGTAGACACAGAAGGAAAACTGCAAGTACTTCTAGACAAGGTAGTAAATGAAAGCAAGAAGAAAGGACTATCAATTGTAAGAAGGTAGAATGTATGGTTGTCAAAAAAAGGGACAGCCCAATACATGAACTACAAATTGGAGATGTCAAAATAAAGCAACTACAGAAATTTGATGATCTTAGAAAAGTTATAAAACTAAACAAAATATTACGAGGGTCATTCAATAAATAAGGTGAATTTTTCAGTATAAGGACTTCTAATACAGATAGAAGCTTACTTTTTTTATTTGTTTTATTTCTTTTTCACATGGATTTAATTTCTTTTGCAGATTAAAAAAAAAAAACTTTGAGAGTTTTGGCGATTAACAAAGATGGCTGAACAAGAAGAATGCTCCAGGATTGAACAGCGGTCAGTTATCAAGTTTTTGGTTGCTGAAGGATGCAAACCAGTTGAAATTCAACTGTGTATGGTGCCACATATTTCAGCCAAAAAAATGTCTACAAGTGGGCTAAATTGTTTAAAGAAGGATGAGCTGGGCTGGGAACTGCTCCCTCATCCCCCTTACAGCCCAGACCTTGCCCCTTCAGACTTTCACCTGTTTGGTCCCTTGAAAGCGTTCACGAGAGGCACGAAGTTTAAAAGTGACGATGAAGTCAAAAGTGTTGTGAGTGACCGGCTGAGACATCAGTCCAAAGATTTTTACGCTGCGGGAATATGGAAGCTTGTGCACAGATGGGAAAAGCGTGTGACAGTGCTGGGAGACTACGGTGAAAAATTAAAAAAAGTAAGCTTCTATCTGTATTAGAAGTCCTTATACCGAAAAAGTCACCTTATTTATTGAATGACCCTCATACAAAACAGGAAAACAACTGTTATGTAATACCATTCACCTTATATGGTCATGAATGCTGGACAAGTTCTTCACAGATGAAAAGGAGACTTCAGACAGAGATGCAATTCTACAAAAGGATGCTGAGAATGTCACAGATGGAACATGTAAGCAACAAAAATGTTTTAAGGATTGACTGATTCATTTTTTATAGCTTAACTTAAATTTTAGCGTGATTTAAAACCAGAAAATATATTTAGATTGGAAGAATTGGGGATGATTTTAGTGATACAAATCTTACTAATTAACCCATTGCTGGGGTGAATAGGTGACTATATAACGAATATAATGAATCCAACTGGAACTGGAACTCAGCTCTGTGATTCTGAACCATTATACATTAAACAATCAGCACATCCAAGCTGATAGCACCAGGTATTCCCAAACAGTCACTCATCAGGGTTGATATTGCTTAACTTGAGTGATCACATGGGGAACTGATGTTTCACCATGATATAGCTATAAACTAGAAGTTTTATAAAAAAATGGAAAAACATTTTTGCTTAGAATCAGAAAAGAGAATGTTGACATTTCTGGGACATATGATAAAAGAGGGCTTGGAGAATTTGACACTTACAGGACATATTGAAGGCAAGATGAAAAGTGAATTTATACATTTTTTTGTTCTTGAAAATTTACAACAAAAATAATAAACACCATTTAAACTAATGCAATGTTCATAATTTATTAATTTATAAGGAAATATGAAAACAATTTTATTCATGAATTTATAAACATTTACTAAGTTATTAAAATATGTGAACCAACTATAAGGAAATCATTATTTACCATTTTATAAAGTTCAAATTGAGGAGCAATCAGCTGATATCTCGCTAACCATTCCAATAAATAATAAATTCTAATAGTGTAAACAATCTAATAAATAAACAATGTTTATTATTTGTGTTGTCAATTCTCAAGAACAAAGAAAATGTATAAATTCACTTTTATATATTTAGGTATTATTACAATTCTAATCATTACTTTTTAAAGTGAAGGTAGTTAAAATAATAGTAGTGTCAAAGGAAAAACTGACCTTTTGACACTGTCCTTGTGGATATGAAGGTCCAAGTAACATATCCAATGAGTTTGTAAATGGATAGCAGAATGTGGACTGGAAGAGATAGTAATGTAGTAAACATTATTTAGAGCACGCCTGCACAAATAAAAAAATGTGAATGGCCACATTGCTACAGACTGCAAGAGTAAATTACTGAGTGATAAATTGTCACAAATGCACTAATGAATCGCAAAGAAGCATGTCTAATTAGATTGTGCATCATTTTTTGGTAATTGTTAAGCTGGTGTTAACTATATATTTTTTTTGTTTAATTTTTGAGTAAGGAAGGTTTAGATATTTGCTGTCCTCTACAATATAAATCATTAAAAGATACAAACAAAACCAAAAAAGTACATCCAATTAACAGCTTTGTAATTGAAACCCTTATTGAATTTTATAGAGAAATTGGCCATGGTTAAATGCAATTCAGTTTGCAATAAACAATAACAAAAAAAAAGAACAGGGTAAAATAATATTAAGCAACCAGTAGGCAAAAAAATTGACAAACTAAGACTGATGTTAACATACAAAAGAGATACAAATTGATCCCAATGTTCTGACTTCAAGACAAGAAAGAAAAAGAATATAGCAGATGAGACCGAGAAGTGGTCTATCTTATTGGCTGTATCTTCTGTGAGCCACAGACTGCAAAAGTAAATTACTGAGAAGTGGTCCATCTTATTGTATGCATCTACTGTGATTTGTCAAGGGGGGGGGATGTTTCTGCAGTCATTCCAATACAGATTGGAACCAACAAATTTGTCTGTTTTTGTTTAGCAGCATATCAAATCATATGGGTTATTTAATGCTGAAATCTAAAAGTAAATTACTGAGAAGTGGTCCATCTTATTGTAGGCATCTACAGTGATTTGTCCATTGGGGGATGTTTCTGCAGTCATTCCAATACAGATTGGAACCAACAAATTTGTCTGTTTTGTTTAGCAGCATATCAAATCATATGGGTTATTTAATGCTGAAATCTAAAAAGTAAATTACTGAGAAGTGGTCCATCTTATTGTATGCATCTACTGTGATTTGTCGAGGGGGGGGATGTTTCTGCAGTCATTCCAATACAGATTGGAACCAACAAATTTGTCTGTTTTGTTTAGCAGCATATCAAATCATATGGGTTATTTAATGCTGAAATCTAAAAGTAAATTACTGAGAAGTGGTCCATTTTATTGTATGCATCTACAGTGATTTGTCGAGACAGGGGGATGTTTCTGCAGTCATTCCAATACAGATTGGAACCAACAAATTTGTCTGTTTTTGTTTAGCAGCATATCAAATCATATGGGTTATTTAATGCTGAAATCTAAAAGTAAATTACTGAGAAGTGGTCCATCTTATTGTATGCATCTACTGTGATTTGTCGAGGGGGGAGGATGTTTCTGCACTCATTCCAATACAGATTGGAACCAACAAATTTGTCTGTTTTTGTTTAGCAGCATATCAAATGATATGGGTTATTTAATGCTGAAATCTAAAAGTAAATTACTGAGAAGTGGTCCACCTTATTGTATGCATCTACAGTGATTTGTCGAGGGGGGGATGTTTCTGCAGTCATTCCAATACAGATTGGAACCAACAAATTTGTCTGTTTTTGTTTAGCAGCATATCAAATCATATGGGTTATTTAATGCTGAAATCTAAAAGTAAATTACTGAGAAGTGGTCCATCTTATTGTAGGCATCTACAGTGATTTGTCGACGGGGGGGATGTTTCTGCAGTCATTCCAATACAGATTGGAACCAACAAATTTGTCTGTTTTTGTTTAGCAGCATATCAAATCATATGGGTTATTTAATGCTGAAATCTAAATATTTTGTATTAAATTTTAGTTTCAACTATAGATATTTTGTACATAATTTTATACTTTCAGTGTAAGCATATATTTTATAAATACATAATTTATAGATTCTATGTTTTGGTATAATAGACTTAGTTGGTGTTCCTGTCATTCCATTTGCTTTATTTCTTTTGTCGCACATTTGACAACATGTAATTTCAAAAATGCTGACAACATTGAATTCGTACACAAAATATACTAAACATTCACAACAGAGTAAAAAAACAAAAAAACAAAAACAAAAGTGAACATTTTCACAATAGGTTTTTATTTAACAAAAATGAAAACGCACTTCCAATGTAAAAAAAAAAATGATGTACATTTTATGGAGTAGATTGATTAATTTGGTTGTTTTTTTTTACGGCTTTTTTTTTTGCAAGTTATCTAAAGCCAGAAAATGTTTTTATATTGGAAGAATTTTTGGGGGAGATAATAATCATTTACTGATACAAATCCTGTTAACACATAGCTGGAGGCAGAGTAGGTAGATTCATATCTTTGCCAAGGGTATTTGGATGTAAATGAATATAGCAAACCTGACTGGAATCGAAACTCTGCCCTCCGATCTCCAATTCTGAGCTGTTATCCATTATGTCACTTGCAAATCCGAGCTTACAGTACTTGGTATTTCCATGTGGTCACCCATCTATGTACTGACCAGTCTCAATATTGCTTAATTTTGGTGACTGTACAAGAACCGTTGTGTCAACATGATATAGCCATGAGCTGTTTTACGGTGTAAGTAATGTGAATAATTAAATATATCAAAAGAGGTTTGCAAAGTCACATGCAAAAGATTTTCTAATTGATTGTGCAGACCAGTAGGGGTTTATAGCATTTCAATGAAGACAACACTCGAGAATATTTGTTTAGTCGTTTAAGTAAAAGAAATCAGATTGTCTTCATCTTTAGCTTTGTTGAACAAGATATGTGCTGTTCTTCAACAATATAAACCATTAAAAGATAAAAACAAAGGTCAAAGTTCAAACACTATCAATTAACAAACTTGTAATTGAAACCCTTATTGAATATATGCGATAAAAGAAGCTGGGGACCAAAAGAAGCTTGTTTAAAACTCTTATTTGACACAAAAGTAAAGCAGTAAGTTGAAATGGATTTGAAAGAAGTTCTCTTGAAAAAAAGTGACATTCAAGAAATGATAATTTGGTTGCAGTAGAAAGTTTCAACTTATTGTTTCACTATAATCTGATGAAATATAAATTGAACCCGGATGATTTCTCAATATTGAAGCTTCTAATCTACCATATCTGCAAACATAAGAGCTTTAAATGAACCGATAGAAATCTATATTTTAAGATTATTACATTTATTGTCAAAAAATTCTACTTTTGTGAATTGGGACAATGTAATTTATCAAAATAAGCTAATAGTGACAATGGAAAATGAACATATGGCAAACTTGGACCTTTGGATACTTTTAATGTGAAAACCAAATATATCAAAAATGGTTTGTAAAGTCTTATGCTGGAGATCTCTCAATGAAAAGTGCTCAGAGCTTGTTCATAAGAGTTGGGATTGATAGCTTTTTAATGAAGACGTTACTTGAGCATAGACATCTTCTACAATATGAATCATTAAAAGATGAAAACAAAAATCAGAAAGTTGATTAATAGCATAGTAATTAAACTCCTTACTGAATATATAAGACAAAAGTATCAAAGCGTCAGAAGAATAAGGAGATCCTCTAAAGATAATGTCAAAAGGATTTTTCTATTGACACCACTATTATTTTAACTACCTTCACTCCTCAGTAATGCTTATTGTTTTAAAAAGAGATGATTAGAATTGTAAAAAAACCTAAACACACAATGAAAGTAAATTTCTTTTTTGTTTTTGAGAATTTACAACAAAAATAAACACTATTTACAAGATTGATTTACCAGAATAATTTTATATTTACATTCTAAAAACTAATACAATGCAATATTTAACATTTACCAATTTATAAAGATATAAATATGAAAATAAATTTTTGTTCATAAATTTATAAACATTTACTAAATAATTAAAATATATGAACAAACTACCAGGAAATCTTTATTTATCATTTTATAAAGTTTGAACCAATTGGCAATTAGTCAACCATTCCAATAACTAATATGAATAGTGTTAATAAACAATCTAATGGTGTTTAATATTTTTGTTGCAAATTCTCAAGAACATGGAAAATGTATAAATTCACTTTCATATGTTTAAATTTTATTATATTTTTAATCATTGCTTTTTAAAATAATAAAAATTACTGAGGAGTGAAGGTAGTTAAAATAATAGCGGTGTCAATGGAAAAACTGTCCTTTTTACACTCCATATTTTTTCAGGCTCAAAAGTCCAAATTTTCCCAACATATATTAACAAATATTGAACTGAAAATCTAATGCTATTTTGAATTGTAGTTACATGAAAAAGTGTGGATACTTTTAATGTGAAAACCAAATATATCAAAAATGGTTTGTAAAGTGTTATGCTAGAGATCTCTCAATGAAAAGTGCTCAGAGCTTGTTCATAAGAGTTGGGATTGATAGCTTTTTAATGAAGACATTACTTGAGCATAGACATCTTCTACAATATGAATCATTAAAAGATGAAAACAAAAATCAGAAAGTTGATTAATAGCATAGTAATTAAACTCCTTACTGAATATATAAGACAAAAGTATCAAAGCGTCAGAAGAATAAGGAGATCCTCTAAAGATAATGTCATATGTCACAGAATCTTTACTGAATATATGAGACAGAAGTATCAAAGGATCAGAAGAATAAGGAAATCCTCCACAGGTAACATCATAAGTCATGAAAACTCAAACCTTTCTGATTACTTGAAACTCCTACTTAACAAAAAGTTAAAGCACAAAATATCTTAAAATGTTTTTGAAAGAGATTCTCTTGAAAAGTAGAAATATTCAGGCAATGAAAATTTGATTGGTGGAGGTTTCAGTTTCTTGTTTCATTATAATCTGATGAAAGAAATACAAATTTAGCCAAGTGTAAATTCACTTGTAGACAAAAGGCTTTCTCAATATTGATGCTTCTAATCTACCTTATCTGTAAACACAAGAGCTTTGAATTAACAAACCAAAATCTTTATGAATCATTAGCAAATACTTTATCACTTAATGTTGTTACTTTTATTAATTGTCCTAAAATTCTACTTTTATGATAAACTGGAATAATGTCATTTTACAATTACAAATGCTTTCATTTTACCCAAACAATTTTTAGACAATCTATGACTTAACTATTACATTAAAATGTTAAAATTTGCAACAAAGAACTGGAATTTAAATTTGAAAACCTATTCTTCTTTATTCAAAGATTGTGAGAAAAAGCACAAATGAATGAAGGAATATCAAACAAAATACCTAATTCCTATAGCAAATCCACACACACACACATCATCCTTTTCATTTCACATAAAGTACAAATATATTTTTTGTTGTTGATTTGCATGAAAATCAAAAATAAACTTTTCTGGTAAAATTTGAATGTGAGTTGCTAACATTTATTCACACATTAACACAATTATGATTCCTATCTTGTGATTGGTTCCATGTTTTTATTTTGTTTTTTAATGAGGAATTTTGTAAAGGAAAATCTATACACTGCAAAAAATGTTTCTTATAACAAAAATGTAGTTGCTGATAAACACACAAGATATTCAGACATACTTTCTTGAAATCTTATTTTTGAATGCATTAAAGATGCTAATATACATAGTTAACTATTTCTCTTTTTAATTGTGCATGAACAAGTGTCTATAAACTCAATATGCAGAGGTTGTTGTTCTAGTGTGTGTTCCAATGTGAATTTTTAAACTGGAACTCTTTGAAAATGTAGATCAGCATACCTTACATTAGATTCTTTCCCATGTATGATATGATGGGCATTTTGAATCATAACACACTAAAAATAATGATTAACATAACTGACAAGTATAGTTTTTTTTCTTATTTGTATTAGCACACTTTTTTTAAATGGAATTCTCTGAAAATGCTGAACCAAACACATAAGAAAATTGTGTGTTGCATTTGGTTCATTAAGCTAGTATTCTCTGAAAACACTGATCCACAAAACTGACTAGAAGATTGTTTTTTGTCTATGTGCATTTACATGTGACTTTTAAACTGGAGCTATGTAAAAATGTTAATCTGTGTGTATTCACATGACATTTTAAAGAGCTTGTTGAAAATACTGAACCAGACAATTGGCAAGAAAATGGTTTTACTCCTTCTGGCTTTTTAAAATAAAGATTTTTGCAAACACTAATCTACATACTTGACATGAAATTGTTTCTCTCCTGTACTTATTTCTATGCAATATAGCAAGAGACCTCAATGAAAATACTGTTCCACATTCTTGACAATGGTTTCTTTCTTGTGTGTATTTGTAAGTGGTTTTTAGACTGGACTTAACTGAAAATGATAATACACACACTTGACATGAAAGTGTTTTTTATTCTGTGTGCTTTCGCATGTGGTTTTTTAAACTGGAGCGATTTGAAAATGCTGCTTCGCACAACTGACAAGTAAATGGTTTTTCTCCTGTATGTGTTCTAATGTGGGATTTCAAAGAGGAACTTTGAGAAAATGCTGATCCACACACTTGACAAGAAAATGGTTTTTCTCCAGTGTGTATCCGCATATGCTTGTTTAAACTGGAACTCTCTGAAAATGCAGATTCACACACTGGACAAGAAAATGGTTTCTCTCCAGTGTGCTTTCGCATATGTTTTTTTAAATAAGAACTTTCTGAAAATGCTGATTCACACACTTGACAAGTAAATGGTTTTTCACCTGTATGTATTCTCATGTGAGATTTTAAAGATGAACTTTGGGAAAATGCTGAACCACACACTTGACAAGAAAATGGTTTCTCTCCAGTGTGTATTCTCATATGCTTGTTTAAACTGGAACTCTCTGAAAATGCTGATTCACATACTGGACAAGAAAATGGTTTCTCTCCAGTGTGTATTCGCATGTGTTTTTTTAAATAAGAACTTTCTGAAAATGCTGATTCACACACTTCACAAGAAAATGGTTTTTCTCCAGTGTGTTTTCTGATGTGTTTTTTTAAATAAGCACTTTCAGAAAATGCTGTTCCACATACTTGACAAGAAAATGGTTTTTCTCCTGTGTGCATTCTCATGTGTTTTTTGAAAATGGCATTCTGTGAGAATGTTGACCCACATTCTTCACAGAAATAGGGTTTCTCTCCAATGTGTTTTTGCATATGCCTAATCTGAACACTGCACAATAGATACTCTTTAATATGTCTTTGGGTATGTACTTTGAAATGTGAATTTAGTAAAAATACTGATGTTCAGACTTTGAAAGCACGAGGAATCTGTTCTTCATATACTTGTAATTGATTATTTAGTTATGATATCTTTCAAAGTGCATGTCCACACACACTTTCCAGGAATGTTTTTTTCTCTTTGGCATATGCTTGTATCTTTTCAATTTGTAACCCTCAGCTGTTATTGATATCTGTAAATAAAGAAGAGGTGCTATGAAAGAAAATAATAAACTCATACATTATTTTCAATTATTACATTATAAAATTTCTCAAATGGAATAAAATTTAAATATAGAAATTTTCCCTTCTGCCTCAATCTTCTTTATCTGAAGCAAAAGGACATCTCATTACTGATAAAAAAAAAAAAAAAGGAGAAAATTGTATACACTATATCATTAACCAGCTTGAGTTAACCTTCAATTATTAAGTGAATTAATTTTTTACATTTTTTATGTAGAAGTCGATAAGATGCATTCAAAAGGTATTCAATTTTTATTTTTCTGAAATAATATATGAGTAATGTGCGGATTGTTATTCGAACAGACAAATATTTTATATTTTACTGAAAGAAAATGCAGAAAATTAAAGAAATAGAGATAGTTTATTTTAAAAACCAAAACATTTCTCATAATCATTGTCATTATCATGTTCCTTATTTTTGCATGCAAGTGCTTGATTCATTGTTCTACGTGGTTATTAAACTAATTTTTCAAAGACAGCTTTGGACAGAAATAAGAAACTTTTATTAATGCTAATTTTATCAATTTGAAGAAGTTTGTATTAAATTTTGTTGATTCAATCAAGAGAAACAAGGGAAAACAAAAACTCCTATTTAACTAATTATTTCTATTTAAAAGCCTAGTGTTAGTTATTTGTAATTCAGAGCCAAATTATTTTACAAATGATGAAATTATGACACTGCATAGCATTCACTTGAGTACTGTCAAAACATTTTCTACATGGGAATGTGACACTTTTGATAGTTTTTTTTTTTATTGTTTAATGCAGCTTTCATTTTATAAGTATAACTCGATATGAGTTGTCTCCCTTTCATTAATGCCTCTTAATCGTGTTTTCAAATTGATTTTGTGCAAAAACAATTGTGTTTTTCCAATCTTTGGTGCTGTCAGAACCACCGCAAGGTAATTTTATGTAGTCCTGTGAAGTTTTGTTGAATTCGGTTGAAAAATGTAGGAAATCTGATCCAATATATAAACGTACAGACACACACACAATCTGCGTTTTATAATAAGTAAGATTAAATGGACCAAGCAGACATGCATGACATTCCATACATACAAGATAATTTATTTCAATTTACTTTATGAAAATGTAAGATCTGTTCATTAGTTATTGTCATTATTATTAACATTTTTTGTTGAGGTAGAGAAATTTAAGAAATAAATATTTTAGTTTTCTAAGAATTAAGAAATGAATTTTAAGTTTCTGTGAAAATGTTTTTTATACAATAATAATAACAGTGAACTTTTTAAAAACTCAATACACAGTTGAAAAACAGATTTTTCTCACATCTATAAGTTTTTTTTACATCATTGTAATGTATAATCAAGCAAATAAAATCTGAAAGTTTTATTTAGCTGAGTTCCAAATATAAACACTTCACCTTTTCTCTCCATTTATTATTTTACATCTTTATAATTTATAATTAAGCATATATATATATATATATATATATATATATATATATATTATATATATATATATATATAATTAAGTAATTCATTGAATCTAGAAGAAATAATCTAGAAGAATGCTATATATAACAGAAAATATAAACCGGACAGCTGTTTCATCCTATATTTGGGACTCATCAGCAGTGCACATCCACTACTGAGAATTAAAAGCCAGACAATTAAATATATAAGGCAAACGCTATATCAATTGTACCAATGAACCTTGGTGATGAAGATGTAACAAATTAGACTTGATATAGCCCCACTCAATCACATATTCCGTGGTGGAACTCATCCGAGTTTTCCTTACCCATAGGACTGTGCCCCCATGAGCCACAACTACTATCCCCAAGCCGCTCCATCCAGAGCATTAGAAGCTGGTTCAAGCAAGAATATACAAGTGATAGAAATTATTTGTAGGGTTTGAGATAATCATAATTAATTCATAGAGTCTAGAAGAAACCTCAACAGAATGCAGAAATCAATGGACGGACGTTTTGTCCTATATTTGGGACTCATCAGTAGCGTGCATCCACTAGTGAGAACTGAAACACAGACAGTTACGATATGAGGCAAATGTCATAACCAACTGTATCAATGGGCCTCGGTGATGAAGAGGTAATGAATCAGACTTGATATAGTGCCACTCAATCACATATTCTGGGCTGGAACTCATCCAAGTTTCCCTTATCCGTAGGACTGTGCCCTATATAATTAAACAAATGAAATCTGAAAATTGTTTTTAGATGAGCTGAATATAAGACATCTAACCTTTTATTTCCAATTATTAATATCAATAATAATCATTAATAATGTCAAAGTTTATGAATGACATTTTTAAAATATCTAAAAATGTTTTGAATAGTCCTCCAAGTTGATTTTATAAAAGCATCTAAAGATGATGTTCACAATTAATCAAAAAACAGTTTCCCAACATTTTACAAGGAGGCTGCTGAGATGTACTTGACTTAATAAAGGCAACCTTCTCCATATATAATGGCAGAATTTTCAATTAAGTAAAATGAACTGTTACTAAACTTGAACCAGCAAGATTTTTTTTTAATCCAATATGTAAATTTTCACAGAAAAACAGGAACTGACCATTAAATATCCTTGATTATCAATGGAAAATAGTTTAAAAGAAAGTTACATATCTTTTGTATATCAGACATAAATAATTTTTATATCTGATATTTTTGCATTTCTTTTTTTTTGTTGTTTATATTTATTGGTTATTCTAGGCAGGAATTAAATAATTTTTTACAATATCTTATTAATTTCTTAATTTATGATTGATTATTGGATACCCCCACAAACTTTAAAATTGCTAAAAACACATATGAAATAATTTAGATAAATTTTGATTTTATTTGAAAGATAAGTCTAAAGTTAATCCATAAAAAGTTAAATAGTTTTGTCTTTAAATAAAGATATTAGACCTTTTTAAAACAATAAAGTAATTACAAAGCTACTTCTGCTCCATTAGCTAATTGCCAACAAAAGAGTAATGAAAACATTCTAAAAATCTCTTGAAAATCCAATATCTGTCCCAGATATTTGCTTCAAATAGTAAATTTAGGGCTTAATTGAGATCATTTTGTAAAAATATTAATTACATTTTGCTTAAAATATAATGAAAATAGTTTTCTTCAGCAGAGTGAGTATATGGTAAATTGTCAATCAGTTCAAAGGTCAAATAATGTTAATATAACCCTCCCTCCACTTCCAAATTTTTTTCTTAGCATAAATCAAATAAAATACAAGAGTAAATCTACCATAATCAAGAAACTTTTCTTTGAAGAAGAAAAAAAAAGCTTATATTTAAGCTTTATAAAAATTTGAATAAACAATTTTGAATTTCTTTACTTTATCAAAAGAAAAAAAAAGGGAAAAAATATTTTAAAAAATAGATAGTGATATTTTTACTCATTAGAATTTTTTGCAACACACTAACATGTGTTGAAATCCTAACAGAATTTAGTATTGTTGAAGTTATCATTAACATTTTTTGTTGAAATTTCAACACTGTACATTTCACAAACCAATCAATGAAATATTTGAATAAACTGATTTTTTTGGAAAAATACTTTGACAAAAATCCTACTTTGCAGTTTAATAATTTCTTTAATTTTATAGGATTTCATGGTAAACAATACTTTTTAACAGCAAAGAATACATTCTTAGGATTTCATACTCTTAAGCATGCATCATACATTCTTTCTGAAGCCAAATCCCAACTTTTTGAAGCAAGTTCTCTCAAATGCAGAGCAAGAACTAGAAACTGGATTCTTGTATATAAAAACTTAAATAAAATATATAAAAAAAACAATACTGTTTTTTTTATTTAATAAGCATATGTTATTTTAATCATTAAATTGTTTTTAAAATAGTCAGAGTATTTTGTATGTTAAATAATAAAAATTTTAATTTAAAAAATAGTTAATGAAAATTTGTTGTACTAAGCTACACACCCTAATAAAATCAACTGTACTTTGTACTCTCTTACCTGTTTGCACTTCTCTCCAAAATTTGGTTTCAATTGGTCAATATATGTATAGAGGATGTGACGGATGGACAGACAAACTAATGGAAGTCACAGAATTTTATATGTAGATTATAATTATTTATGATGTCAAATATTTCATCACAACAGCAATATATTTTTAATTATTTTCAAATGAACATTTACCATTACTCTTTGATTCTATTGTTCTATTACTGATTCTGTTATTCTATCACTAATGTTGTAAAACATTTGTGACACCACCAAACCCTCAGATTAATATAAGGAGATTTTCAAAAATCACAGGAATTATCTGATTTTAATGAGTTTCAACACGTATTCATTAACAAACTAATTTTTGCCTTATTGAAAAGGTTATTCTATTAGAAAAATCTTTATTAGAAAAAGGTCATTATTTTTAAAATTTTTATGTTAGAAATTTGATTTTTGATTTTTATTCTTGATCTTCCATAAAATAAAAAATGTCAAACAATAGTCAAATGGAAAAAAAACATAAAATAAGTTTTAAAATGTTTATCATTAAAAATGGCATTAAACTTTACATTTTTCAATACTTCAAATATATCTTTATTTTATATCAACTTTATCAGCAATGACCAAGATCTGAAAGAATTTTCAAATTGTATTGTAAAAATAAATGTCAATTTTTCACAAACAAATAATACATCAGAGAATTTTCTTCCTGTGGACAAAATATGTATACAGTATATTTCATTAAAATTAGGTATCACCAAGTATACACAAAATAATTTTTGAGCTTCCTTGAATTTTAAAAATATTAATTTTTTTTTATGAGAAAACACTTTTAAAAATGTAAAAATTAGGAACATTCAAAATTCTCTAGTAGAGACTAGCCATAAATTAAATAAAGGCAGAGGTATAACAAACCTAAAGAGAATAGTTCCACTAAACTTGAAATGATAAAAACAAAAAAAGATTCAATATAAAGTGCATCCATTTATAAATAAATGCTAAAAATTCCCTATGAGAAGATAATTTCCTGAGTTTTGGTAGATATTTAAAACAGGGTGTATAATTTTTTGGTTTTTTTTTATGTATCAGAAGGGTACATGATTTTGGAGGTACCTACTGGTTTTGATAGTTATTAACATAATCCATCAATAATATTGTGGTTAGGATAATCAAATTTTATAGCTTACATTAACTCAAAATAAAAGAACAATAATATTTTAATAATTTCCTATTAAGGAAAATAATATTTTAATAATAATTTCCTATGAAGCATAATTCAGATAATACCAGTTTAAGCAGGTATCTCTAATTTCCATGACAGCAGAAAATTGGAGACCTGAGTAAAAAATGTTTTACTTTCATTCCATGGCAGTATTTATTGTTTTAAAAAGCAATGATTAGAATTGTAATAAAGCCTAAACATATGATGAAAGTGCATTTATACTTCTTTTGTTCTTGAGAATTTACCACAAAAATATTATACACTATTAGATTGTTTATTTACCAGAATAATTTTATATTTACAACATTTTAAAAACTAATATAATTAAAATTAATGCAATGCAATATTTAGCATTTAATATATAAAGAAATAAATATCAAAACATTATTCATAAATTTATAAACATTTCTTAAATTTTTACAATATGTGAACCAACTATAAGGAAATCTTTATTACTTATAAAGTTAAATTAAAATTAATTGGCAATTAACCGATTTTTTGCCAACCATTACAATAAATAAAAAATAGTATAAATAAACAAACTAATAAATAAATAGTGTCTATTATTTTTGTTGTCAATTCTCAAGAACAAAGAAAATGTATAAATTCACTTTCATATGTTTAGGTTTTATTAAAATTCTAGTTATAGCTTTGTAAAACAATAAACATTGCTGAAGAGTTAAAATAATACTGGTGTCAATGGAAAAAAGCATCCTTTGACACTTCATTTTTTTGCGTCACAAAGGTTCAAGATTGTAAAATTTTCTACAGAATTTATAGAATTAACCAATGTATCAAAACTTAATAGTGCATGTAGGGACATATATCATTCATGGAATTTATGTAATTGCAATGTACAGTTTAAGAAACAAATTTTATATTTCCCTAATAGTAATTACTAGCAGCATGGCCCAGCATGGCCCGGCGTTGCCTGTGCTTGATTCAAAAATTATATGACTCATACAGCAATCGCTATCACTTGACTTAAAATATTTTTGCCCTTCCTTGCCTTTAAAGGAGTGCCCTTTGGCATGTTGATGTTGCTACATGCCTTACTTCTTGCCTATCTCACACTGTGAATTTTTTCTAAGCTCTATACTAAACATTAAATCTGTTATGAAAAAAGAACAACACAAAATGATCAGATTTAAAAAAGGACTCATAACTGGAAAAACCGAATGAAAAAAGAATGTTAACAACAAATACTTTTTCACACCTAACCCAGTTCTGCAGAATCAGAATCAACGTTGAGTTTAAGCAAGCAATTGAGCCAATTGGAGTAAAGTGCCATGCAGATTTAAATTTTTCCCACTTGTGACGAATGCAGCTTTTGATTTTTTTTTGCATGCTAGTTAACATTTGTGTCAGTAGGCTGTTGGCTCTCACACTGGCCAATAGAATCTTCCTGCCTATTTGTGGCAGCCAGCTGTAGGCTCTCACACTGGCCAGTAAAAAATGGCTACAAACTACATGAAAACTGCCATAGAAGCATGAAAAAAATCGATTATTTCCACTATCAATGGGAATTGGGAAATGCAAAGTCGGTCTTGACCTTCCCGCTAACTTGGACCATGTGCATGTAAATTTTGGTGCAAATCCGTTGAAAATTGCAGCTGTGCATTCGTTACACACACACACACACACACACACATCCTGCCTTTTATAGATAGAGATAAAATCCTTTATAGTGTTTTGCTTTTGTTTGGGGCTTCATTATTTGCCCATAAGCAGGATCCTATCAGGATTGCTAGAAAGAATATATTGGAGAAACCTCAAGTGGTTTAAATAAAAGATTATATGAACCCAAAAGAGATGTTTTTGAAAGTATAAAAATTAATTTTTACAGTAAAAATATTAGCAATGCATTTTTTGATAAAAAATTATCAACAATACCTATTTATAGTAAACTGACCAACAACAGATGTTATCTGTAGTTGAAGGCATACAATTACATTCAAAATATTTAGATTTCAGCATTAAATAACCCATAGAGGTTCATATGCTGTTAAACAAAATCAACCAACATGAAAGAACTCTTTCGTGACATTACTCCATATATCCTAAAATTTCTTAAATCAAACTGTACTCCAAAATATAATTTCGACAAAATTACAACATAAACCACACCTCACTGCCTCCAGTAATTATGTATCATATACCATGTATTCAATTGTGAAAGCAGAATGACATTTTTATTAATTTAAAACTCTCAAGAAAATTAAATTACGACATTAAATGACTCAGAGTTGATATGCCATTAAACAAGCAAACAAAACATTCTTTATAATCAACATTTCATGCGACAGCATATGTTGTTACCGCCCCCCCAAAAAACTTGTAAAAATACCTGTAAAAAATTTCAGTTTTACAAACCTAAATTTTCTGATGAATCATAATTCTTAAGTTAAAGATTGAAAATTCTACAGCTATAAAATATCTATACAAATTCCCTTATTGCATTATTAGCACCTTTAACAAAATATTGCATTAATAATCAAAAGTATGAAAGAGGTCATTATTTAAAGAATTAAATGGGTACAAATGAAAATATTTGAAATTGGCAATGTTTTTCATTTCACTGAAGCAGACGTTAAACACATAAGAATGTTATTGTGTCCTCTATCTTTTTTTTTTTTTTACTGAAACCAAACAGCACCTTGGATTTGTCTTTTCTATCTTTTCTCATGTACAAAATGTAAGTGTAGCAGACCCGGTAGCATGCAGTGCTGGCCTACGAAAAGGTGGCCTTGTGCCAGACACTACTCACGACTACTGAATTCACTAGCAAAGTAAAAATAATAAATGTGTGATCTTTAGTGAGGAAAAAGGGTCATTCAACACATGCATAAAAGGTAAAATATAGATAGCCAGGAGGAAACGACGAAAACGAGTCTGGTGGAAAACAAATATAAAACTTTATTTTAATAAAAAGTATTTTGTCTCAAACCGTGGAGACTATCAGAAAAGTAAAGCTAGTTCTTGGCAAGTTGTATAAGGTAGTGACAAGTAGTCAATAGAAGAGTGTTAATGTTCCGCGCCAAAACGAAAATAAAAATGGCTAAGGCGGGAAAGGTTCCCTCAGAAGGAAAATTCTGGAACAGAGTCTTTTTATACAAAAGGTACATGCATACACAACAAGGAAAATACTCACTGCGAGATTTTGTCGTGTGTGCAATGTTATATTTTTTTTTTCTTTCTTTTTTAAGACTGGTTCGAAAGGTTAGAGTTCAAAAGGTGTATGTGAAGTTTATCAATCGACCGTGTCGAAAACTCTACGTTCCCTGGTAGCGAAACGAAGGAAAGTTCGAACAAGTTGTTCGCGTCAGGACGAGGAATTAGTCATTTTAAAAGTGTGATGGCGACAGTGTCGTAGACTCTACATTCTCCGGTAGAAAATGGAGGAAAGTTCAAACTAGTAGTTTGCAGAAAGTTACGACCACATGAAGAGATTCAGTATGGTAGCAGAGCGTAGTTACTAGGAAGTTTTGTAGTTAAGATATTTCGGCCTGCATATGGGTAAGGGGCGCAAAATAAATGAGTCAACCTTCTTGCTCGAAGACCAGGCAGCAACTGATTTGAAAGACCCCGTTCATCAGTGATGTCAGAGAATGCGCGGGAAAAACTTCAAATTCCATTCTAGCTGGAATCAGCAGCAGCCAGCAGCTTCCTTACATCGACAGAAGATGGCTGTTTACTACTATATCTAGCTGAATGTGAAAGGAAGGGGTGCAATACACGCACGCACGTAAAAGTAGGTGGAATCCCTGCGCGAGTCCACATAAGTCCCTTATTTATGAGCATGACAGGGTGAAATAAACATATGAACTAATGAACAACCACAATTTAATGTTGAGTATAGAAATATCAAAAAAAGAAAAAAAAATTTCACATTTTTCCTATAATTTAATTTTCTGATAAATATTGTTAATTCTTAAGCTCATAAAGAGTTCCACAGCAATAAAATATCTGTAGAAATTCCCCTATTACATTCTTATATATTTGATCTTAGAAACTTTAACAAAATATTGCAATTGAATAACAATAATAATGCTGGTTTTCATTTAAAGAAGTAAGGGTGTACGAATGAAAAGATTTGAAATTGACAACTACAGTGTAACCCGGATATAAGAGAGTTGTCGGGACCGGAGAAGAAGTCTCTTATATCCGGGTTTGGTCTATATGTATACATTAAGACAGGCTCTAATTTGGGACCAGAGAAAATCTCTCTTATATCCGGGTTACACTGTATTTCCATTTCACTGAAACAGACATTAAACACTTCTATCTTTTATTTTCTCACTGAAACCAAGTAGCCTGTTTTTTTGTTTTTGTCTTTCCACCATGAATAGTCTAACGAACGGAGGGATAAATCAAAATTATATTATGGTGATTGTTCTATTTTTTGTTTTAATTTTGATGATCAACAATAACCAAAAAAAAAAACTTACAGAAAAATAATCAGTCTACAAAAAAATAAAATATTGATTATTTTAAAAATGATTGTTACAGGCCACCATACTGCCAAACGGAAGCGATTCTGTCCGGAAGTGTACACGAACTTGTGTCACTGTCCGTCAGAAATAATCACTTCACCCAGCCAAATTGACATCGATGGTATTTTTAAATGGGTTTTTTCTTTTTAATAAAATTCGGCAATTTTCTTGGTGTATTTAAATCGTGTAAAGATTAAAGTAACTCTTTCCCCAAATTGTCATTTTTTTAATGAATTTTTAATTGTTTACATTTTTACGATATCTGGATTTCTATCTGAGAACGGCCATTGAGCTCTTTGCCGATAAAGGGGAAATTTACTTCGTAGCTGTTTAAAAGTCAAATTTTATTTAATTAAAAGTTTTTTTTTTTGTATTTGCAAGACGGATATAAAATTGTTTTTTTTTAATGTTTGTCATGAAAGTAAAAAAAAAGAATGTGGGAACTAACTTTTAAAATTTTTAATTAACATTTTTTGAGATTGTGATTCACAGTGAAATTTCTTGAAAATAAGTGGACATTAAATATTTCATGTTTTCAGAAGAATAAATAATGAAAAATCACCCTCAAAAAAGTTAAAATTTATGAGAAATGACTTTTGATTTTTTGTGAGTTCCTTCAAAATAAAAATTACGATTTAATTTGTAACAAAATAAAATTCATTGCGATGAGAAAGTAAAATTAAAACATCAATAGAACAATAAGATGAATTATTAAATAAATAAAAAATATATATTATTAAAATTTCTGAATAGGATTTTCATCCAAGTGTAGTTAATTTTCACATTCAAAAGAAGATCAAATATTTTCTAAGTTTTTAAATACTTCATATCGTAATTCTTGCAGTTGTGTAGTTAGTGTACAAACGGTTCGTAAATTTAAATTATTTGTAAATAGAAATTAATACTTACTATTTTCATTTGTCGCATTCATTTTCCTTTGAATAATGCAAGATTTGTGAAAAGGAAAAAGAATTTCAAATCAAATAAATGTCTTCTGGTTAAATTTAATTTTAAAATAACCGTCGTTTGTGATTAACGTCAAACGATTACGGAAAAAAAAGGGGGGAGAATATCAAGGGAGATAATTCATACAAAGCATGAAAAAGAAAGATGACTTTTTTTTTTTTTTACTTGTTTTAATTTTTTATTTTAATTTGGAAAAAAAAATTAAATCAGGTAAAAATAAAACTCACCGTAATAATTCTTAATTTTCTTTTTTCAGTAAATAACATGAAATTACAATTTTCTAAATTATTTGCTGATGACACTAACTAAAGTATATTGCATCAATGATAAAAAAAGAAGACTGCTCATTATTTCAAGATAATTTAATTATTTTAAATTAAATTCACTTTCATTTTTGAGTCCAATGTAGTATCTGAAAGTCATTGCGGAGACAGTGTGTTGTGATGAAGATCAGAAACAAGCTGAAACATCTCAGATGAAGTTCATCTTAATCAATTAAAACGGACAAAGATTTTTGTATTTTAGTTTCACGCAATTTGTCTCTAAGATCACATATTTCTGATATCTAAATACAACTCAAATGGATGAGAGTTTTCCGAAATGAAAGCCAAAAAAAAAAAAAAAACACACACACACACATAGTTTTTTTTAAAATTTACCAAAACTCAATTCAATTTAAATGAAAATTTCAACACTTAAGTTATTAATGAATGATTTCAAATACAAAAGGTTTGTTTTTAGTTTATAGGTTATTTTATTTGAAAACTGTAGAAAAATTTTTGGCAGAGTGTACAATTACCCTAACCCCATTTCGATACATCATGAATATTTTAAAAATTGGTTATGGGTAATGAAATATATATAGGAGACATAGTGGAATCATGGGTAGCGGCCTGGACTGAGGGCTCACAGAGCCAAGTTCAAATTCCAGTTGAATCCATTACATTCACTTATGTGCTAATACCCTTGGGAAAGATATGAATCCTCTTCTTCTCCCTCCAGCTATGGGTAATTTGCAGGACAGACTGAGCTCTATAGCCTTGGATGCCAACTGGTCTAGGAGAAGGACAACTCTGAATTCAAAAAGCCCTTCAAAAATTGTAGTTGGTTCTGCACAAAGCCTTCACCACTATAATCAAATCATATGTGCTGGTGTCTGGCTGTTGGTTCCTGTTGTTGACCCTCATACATCGAGTACGATGGGAGAGTTCACTATATATATATATATATATATATATATATATATATATATATAATTGATAACAGAAGCCATTGGTTTATAGCAATGGCTTCCCATATAATACTTCTCGTTTTCACTCTCACATGGTCATGTGTGATGTCCTGAGCTGCGACGATTTTTTCGCTTTCGTGTCTCATATATACAAGTTAGTTGTTGCTTTGAAATTTTTCATACAACAAAAACAGACTATCATTATTGTTTCGTCCGTGTATTGGTTGATATATTGAAAAGTAATTATCATCTTTGATAATGGCTTTTGTAAGCCGAAAGCTTAGATTGGATTTAAACAGGTATCAATATGGTGATTTCCTTTCGTCTTTCAATGATAATGTTATTAAGCTTATCAGACAATATGAAAGGAACTTACTTAAAATAAATAGACAAAACTTGTCTATATTATTTAATGAAACATGCATCAATATATATATATATATATATATATATATATAATAATAATATTTTTTTGTTTGAAAATATGATTCCTTCGCTACATAAGAGTTCTCATGTTTCAAAAACGAGGCGAAACCATCCAAATAATTATTAAAATTAAGTTGAATTGAGGTGTTTAGTCCCATTTCATCTCGAGGTTCCTAAAATTTCGCTTGAAGATGAAACAGGACTAAACACCTCAATTCAACAATTTTAATAATTATTTGATGGTTTAAACTCATATTTGAAACATGAGAAAAAGTGAATCATATTTTAAACAAAACTCTACTTCTGTATGGAGCACTGTCTTCTTAAAATAAAAACAAAATGCTAAGAAACTCTGGATTATGCACCCAACGTGTTCTTTTCTATTTTCTGCATATCTGCGCACTAATACTTATATATATATATATATATATATATATATATATATATATATATATATATATATATATAAAAAAAGCCCAAAATATATTTAAAAAAATCTTCAAAAATAATTCAATAAACTCAAAAATAATTGGCAATGTTTAACCTTCATGCCGCCCCCCCAAAAAAAACAATAAAAAACTAAATGGATGATGTTTTTCCCATGACACCGCTATTATTTTAACTACCTTCACTCCTCAACAAGGTTTATTGTTTTAAAAAGCAATGATTAGAATTGTAATAAAACCTTCACATATGGAAATTAATTTATTTTTTGTTCTTGAGAATTGACAAAAAATTATTGCTGATGAGTGATGGAAGTTAAAATAATATCAGTATTAATGGAAAAACCATCCTTTTGAAACTCTGATTTTTGTAGGTATGACGGTCAAAGTAACATACTTAATGAATTTGTGTAAATGAATGGCAGAACATAGACTGAAAGGGATATATTACGGATATTATTTTAAGTACCTTCACTCATCAGCAATAATTTTTTGTCAATTCTCAAGAACAAAAAATAAATTATTTCCATATGTTAAGGTTTTATTATAATTCTAATCTTGTGGTAAACATCTTATATATTTTTTGTATACCATATCCATAAACACTAATGGGTGTGTCCCAATCCTCATAAATACATTGGACATTATTGGTGGGTAATATGCTAAGTAGTCCATTACTAGCAGTGGTTTACCTACTTCATGCTGCTGGCGAGTATTGTATTTTGTTGATATTATAAAAATTACCATTTCATTTCCAACCTCTGTTTTGGTTATTCCTCATTCAGTAACCCTTTCTAGGCTACGACAGTATTTTTTTTATTTTAAGAAAATAAACAAGCAACAGTAATTGTTTATGCAGCAAAACAAATTTATTTTTTTACATTTTTTATAAAAATATATTTTATCATCAAAGAACAGATACATTTTTATGTTTCTTTTAAACAGATTTATTATTTAAAATATTTTGTATAAAAGTATCTACTAACATTAAAGAAGACAGATACAATTTTGTTTTTTATTTTAAGAAAATAAGCAACAGTAATTGTTTATTTGGCAAAATATTTATTTTTTTATAAAAAGATCTTTAAAGAAATCAGACGTATATATTTGTTTTTTATTTTACAGATTTATTTTTTCTGCAAAATGATCTTTTATTAAAAAAATCAGATACATTTTTTATGTTTGTTTTATTTTAAGAAAATAAACAAGCAACAGTAATTGTTTATTTGGTAAAACAAATTTATTTTTTTGCATTTTTTATAAATATATATTTTATCATCAAAGAACAGTTACATTTTTATGTTTTTTTTTAAACAGATTTATTATTTAAAATTTTTTGTATAAAAATATCTACTAACATTAAAGAAGACAGATACAATTTTGTTTTTTATTTTAAGAAAATAAGCAAGCAACAGTAATTGTTTATTTGGTAAAACAGACTTGTTTACATATTTTACAAAAAAGAATTTTTATCATTTAAGAACAAGTAGATACATTTTTAATTAAAGAACAAGTCAATATATACATATTAAATGAATATATACATATTTTAAAAAAGCAATTGTTTGTCAAGTGAAACTTTTTGGTACATTTTTTCACAAAAAGATTTTCTTTTAATTAAAGAACAAATATTTACATAAATTAATAAATGCTTTATTTTTCTCAGTATTTGGGCACTTTACATTGTATTTATATTGCGAACATAGCTGTACCCAATCTAAATTAATAAAACAAAAAGGTACCAGGGATGAAAGCTCATTAGAAGAGATGCAGATCCAGAATCTTCTCACTTCTTGGAGGAACCACTTCCTAAATGACCATGTCTTCAGGAGGGTATCCATACTCACCACACTTGGCCAATTGTAGGTTGGTGAGGTTATTTAACCCATAGATGGGGGTCTTTGAATTTAGAGTTATCCTTCTCCTAGACTGGTTGAAAGCCAAGACTATATGACCTAGTCTTTTC
This sequence comes from Acanthosepion pharaonis, assembly GCA_903632075.3. Taxonomy (NCBI): domain Eukaryota; kingdom Metazoa; phylum Mollusca; class Cephalopoda; order Sepiida; family Sepiidae; genus Acanthosepion; species Acanthosepion pharaonis. The sequence continues at coordinate 1,613,089 of CAHIKZ030002589.1, forward strand.
AGCTATTTACCCATAGATAGGGGAAGAAGAGATGTATTTATGCCTTTCCTAAGGGTATTTGCATGTATGTGAATGTAACAACGACTGTAATTTGAATTCAGCTCTCTGATTTCTCAATGTGAGCCACTAGCCATCGCTCGACCATGGAAGCATGGTGGAGCAGTGACTCTAAATCAATAAAATGTCAATATTTTTTTACTCTGACAAATGTTATGACTTGTGGAGTACTAATTTATAAAAAGTTTTTTCCCTATTTTTTTATGAGTGGACCACTCTATTTTAGTAGTACCCAAATTTTAAATGTGTTCTATACTAAAAATGTTATAACATGACAATATTTAAATGTTACCTTTGTTATAAAATAAAATGACATATCTCGGCTGATTTACAGGCAAATACTCAAGAGCGAGAACCGGATGTGAACGGGACAAAGCCCCGTCACAAAATGACCATTATCTTCATTTACAAATGTTCCCAACACGCGCGTTCCGGTCAAAAAATAAAATAATATTTAAAGTGCTCTATTTTTCGTCCAATAAAAATGCTTCCCTCCTAATTATACTCGCTTCGTTTCTCGAGCCTGTTAAGCCATAAAAAAAAACGCTATAAAAGGGGTCACAGGGAAGTTCAGCAGCAGTCAACAGGTGGCCACAAAGGAGACAGGTCACGTTCAGCAGCTGTCAACAGGAGAGCGTCAACCACCGTCAACATGTGTGAACTACTATGAGAGATCGACCTAGATCCGAAAGCCGGCTTATGAACTTTACCACACCAAGGTAGCTGTCCCAAACCCTTACGTTCCTGTTGAAATAAACCATGTAAATCTATTTCTACTGTTGTCGTATTTCTTTCTTGCAACCATACGCTTGTCTATAACACCTTTAACTCTAATCTCCACTTAAACTCTGAAATTTTATTTAATAATTTTTTTTTTTTATTCAATAGGAGTTGATAGATTTGTCTATTGTCTGGTTCACACTCTTCCCCAGTCATTTTTTAATCATTTCACCTCAAGCAAGGAAATAAAGTCACTAGCACACAGTGGGTTACTGAGTGTTAAAGAATATATGAAAAACTACTTTTAAGGTTTGGTTTGGTTTGGTTTGTTTTAAAAAAAAAAAATTCAAAAATTTATTGCTGGTAATAATTTTTACAAAGTATTTCTGGTATTAAAACCTATTTTTAAACTTTCATAGTGTTTTGAACCCACTTTGGTGTGTTAACTATTTATCCATAGCTGGGACCCTAACCGTTGCTACCACCCCCGGGTCAGGGTGGACGTGGGAACACTAGCAATTAAGAGGTGGTTCCATGCTCCTCAAAACCTCCTGATCAGAAGCCTTGCTGTTGGACATAGCACATCCTGGGTAAGACGATAAACTATCTCCCACTATTAAGGAGATAGGACAATAAAAGTACAAGAATTAAGAAGACAGAAGATAACAATTGACATTTCATTTAAATTTTTGAAGATCATACTTGACTGGGAAGCAAGAAGCTGAAAGAGAGTTCTATAAGTGATAAGTACAATAGAAGATGCTGTTAATATAGAATTTATGGTGACATCTAGCAATTTCAACTATAAAATGATGAGACCTTGCTGCCAATCTAGTACAGCACTCATATTCATAAAGTCTAGGTAACACAGTAGAAAGTTCATCAGAACAATTACCATGAAAATACTTATAGAAAAAGCACAGGGAAGCTATGTTACGGCTGTGGGAAAGTGACTGATGCCAAGATGCAAAATCAAGACCATTGCAGATTCTTTTTTTTGTATTTTATCAAGAATCTCTAAATATATAACAGGAGAATCAGACTAGATGTGGCAGCAATATTCAAAGCACAGTGAACCAACTTTCTTAGCTGCAGACTTAGCAATTAATTCAATATACACTTTCCACTTCAGTTCAGCTGAAAATGTTAGACTAAAAAAGGTGCAATGAATCACTCTCCTGGAGGTTAGCATTAGCCATGCTGATGGAAGTTAAAAATGATTCTCTCAGATGATTAAAAGAGAGCTCTTTCGTTTTTGAGGTGTTAAAATTAACAAGCTACTCCTTGCCCTATTTAACAACAGATTTTTTAGATCAGCTGCCAATTTTACCTTATCAAACTGAGCAGAATTATTATTAAGACAGGAGTAAATAGTTGTGCCATTAGCATAGTGATGTGGGGACAAAGTCGATACCACAGAAGGAAAACACGGACAAAATGATTAGATAAAAAGGAAGATATATTAACAACAGGTTACAGAGATAGTTTTTTGTTTGTTTTACTATATGTTAGTGTCAATACTGGTAGTTGTACATGCTCTCTCTGTCTGTCTGGGTCTCTGCCTAGAGTGTTGTTGCATACTTAAAATAGACCTGGAAGAGTCTATTGTGCCTGAAAGTAGTTCGGTCTCAAAATTTTTACATAGATACTTTTTAGCAGAACTAGTTTTATCACTTGTTTCCTAGGAGAAAAGGTTTTCTCAGTTCATTCTAAAGTCTTTTCATTCTCTTTCACTCCTAGTAGCTCCTTATATCTTAGTGGTATTATTGCCTTGCATGGGGTGAATTGGTTTTTTTTTTAAATACCAAAAATGTAAGATTACAAGATTTACGAAAAAGACAAATAAAATAATGAATAAAAGTAAATAAATAATTGGTAATTCTGAATATTTCAATGGTTTAAATGTGTCTAATATTTGGAACTATGTGATCACTGCTAACATTTGCTGGATCTATTTTTCATACAAACTCCTTTTATCCTGATTATCATGGTGAAAATTATAAACAAAAATCAAACTAGTTTAAATGATGTCACCTTATAACATATTTTTAACATTTAAATGTTGTCACATTATATTGTTTTTAGTATAGAATAAGTTTGAAACAAGCCAGCCTAGGGCTGGAGGAACATCAAAAAGTCATACTAAGGTATGAGTCAATGAAATCAGGTATGGCTGATCATGTATAGGGGGAAAAGGATAGTCATCAACCCCTATAGAATGAAGTGAAAATACTGGACAAGTAGAATTAGATGTCTGAAAGAATCAGCATATATCTTACTCTCTGAAAACCTCCTTAGTAGGTCTAGCATATAAATAAATACAATATGGGAGCTGCTAATAAAGAAAGACAAATGACAGCAAGACTTCAACTGCAGCAGTCAAGAATGACAGGTAGCAGTAGCAGCACTAAACAGCAGGTTAGGTTTAAGGCTCCAAGTTCACCACAGAGACTTGTCTTATGGGACAATAGCCTAATGGATTAAAGTGTTGGTTCATGAATTACATAGTAACTGTGAGTTCAATCCCTCTGTACTTGAACTGAGTGGAAACATGCAAGCAATAACTGAGCAGTACTAAAAATAAGAACTAGACAAGATATCCCTGGAACAAGATTAAATTTTCTTTGTCTATTTATTTCAGCGACGAAGCCAATTCAACAAGTCTTGGATGTTTAGGTTAAAGAATCAACCCAGCACTAATAGCCATAACATCCATAGATTAAAAGATTTTAACTTTTTGTATTTGGAATAATTTTAGCCGATTTAATTAAAAAAAAGTATAAAATTTATCTATTCTATTTCTTTTGAACTTGCTATATTATTTTATGTTTTCATTGCAAAAAAAAAAACAAAACAATTTTTTATGAAAAAAATCACTTAAAAAATGTAATTCAGGAATCTTGGCCTTGTTACTTGTTAATTTAACATTTTTCACTTAAACTTAAATTACTCTTTTCTGAAATTTTTATTCATAAAAGCAAATATATGAATTTGAAACATCTCTCTATATTTCTGAAATGAGGTATTGTAACTATTCACACTATTTAAATTGTTTGAACTGTTGTCCTCATCTTTATTATCATATTCACAGCGTTTTAATTGTTGTACGCTTCAGCCTTCTTCAGGTGATATATGTTGAAATTTTGAACCAAACCCTTTATTTACTCCCCAAGGACACATAAGCCAGTGGAGAAAATTGTTGGTTGATTGATCCAGAAAGTGACTTAAGAGCCGTGAGTTCAATACCTGTCGACAGCAGAGGGAACAAAAACTTGGAGAGTTGAATTATCAAGGGGAATTAACTTCAAACTGAGATATCCAAAGACGTGGCACATGGAATTAGAACAATCTATCCTCCTGGATTAAATAAAGGGTTCAGATAAAAAAAAAAAAAAAAAGAGCAAGAAATATTACCTGAAGGAGGTTGGAGCTGACAATGGCTGAAATGTCGTGGATATAGCAATAAAGATGAGAACAACAGTCTGAATAATGTAAATAGTGTAAATATGAAGAATCAACTTTATTTATTTTTACGTAATCTGTATTTCTGTTTCTAACAAATTAAAGAAATTTATGATGATTCTTATACCAAAATGTAACATTTAAATTTTATTTGATTTAAAGAAATAGTTTATTAATCTTATTTTTTCTAATTCCTTCTTATTGCAAATGTCGTAAAGTCTCTCCTAAGAAAGTTAATTTTTATAAGGTTTTGTTATATTTAATTTTTAACAGACTTTTCTCTTGAAGAAATTTTCTTTGATTCTGTTTTTACATTGAAAACTTTATTTAAAAATGCTAATATTGGTTATATAAAGTTCATTTGAGGAGGCATAGTAGAGTAATAGATTGTATAGCTCAAATTGAGGAATCAGAAAACCAAGTTAGAATTCCATTCGAGTTCATTACATTCACTTACATGCTGATACTCTTGGGAAAGCTATCTCCCCACAGCTATGGGTAAATAGTAGGACAGATTGAGTTCTATAGCCTTGGGTGGTAACTAGTCTAGAAGGAAAATTCTGAATTCAAAACTGTATGTAGCCCTGGTGAAGCAGATACTATGCAGCTAAAGAAAGGATCATTCGCATTGACTCAAGGATTCCAACCATGGTTGAGTCGTTTAAAGTTAATTTAATATTTTTCTCTATAACAACAAATATATTGATGATACAATTTAATTTTCTATGAGTACTTTGTGTTTTTCTTTCTAAAAGGTATAAAAAGTATGCAGAAGTTTAATTTGCTGCTAAAATACATAAAATAAAAGCAGATGTGATATGTGTACTTTCTTTTTTAATAATTTAGCCTCAAGCAAGGCAATAAAGTCACTAAGACGCAAAGGGTTACTGAGTGTTAGAGAATATGAGAAAAAAAACACTATTAAAGAGAGAAAACTATAAAAGAAAAAGAATTATGAAGACAGAAGATAACAACTGACATTGCATTTAAATTTTTGAAGATCAACTTGACTCAGAAGCCAGAAGAGAGTTCCACAGTTGAGAAGTGCACTAGAAGAAACTGCTAGCATAGAACTTACAGTTACATGTAGCCATTTCAACTGTAAAATAAAGTGTTTTACTTTATAACTTGGTCAGTGGCATAGCTAAGGGACAGGGGGGCAGGGGGGGCGGACCGAAAATTACGTGCCAACACAGGAGGGGTGACACAGACTGTCACCCCCAACAAAATTTTTCAACCAGGAAAAGGTGCCAAAATAGTCAAACAGTGGTGGAACAATGGGTTGACCAGTTTGGCGGGCAATGAAAACCCCAAATAATTTCTGACCCCCAGTTTTGTCCCCCTGTCAGAAATTTTCTAATAAATTGTTTTGAATTTTGTTGTTCTGAAAGGAAAAATGGCAATGTTTTCAGCTTTTCATTTGAACTGTTGCTACATCTTGGTATTGGATTTTGTCTTGGATCATACATGTAAACAGTAACGTACCGGTCAGTAGAGTAAAGTAGAGGTAGAGTATGTATGAAAATTTAGCTACAGCTAACCATTCAGCATAGGGTGAATCGGGGTCATTGAGGTGACATTTGAGCGAACCGCCCCGGGTGATGTTTACTCTAGCTACGCCACTGACATGGTCGTCCCAACACGATCTGGGGTCTTTTCCACACTGGGCAATACTGGCACTGGTGAAATGATGGTTATTTGTTGACCACTTCGTCTCTTCATCTAATCTGTCCCATGTTGTAACTGATTGATCACAATGTAGTGAAGATCAAACTTTCATTTGCACTTAAGCACTGAATTGAGTTGGCAGAACAGTGCTATAAAAACCAAAGGACAAAGTTACCCTCTGCTGGTGGAATGCAAATTATAATAAATCACAAATAAAGTCACTGAGTTAATTTTCATTTTGGTTTATATTATGGTTGTTACAAAAAATTAATCCTTTTCATGGAATCTAGTGACAAGGGATCTTCTGTTTTACACTTGGAGTGGGCTAGCCATTACAATGGGAAATTATGTCGGTCAGGAATTTCAGTCATTGATTCTCCATGTCAGCAATTCTCTTCTCTGCTCAACATCAGCAATACTCTTCAATAGCAGGACACGTGGCTTCTTCTGGTGTCTCCGACCCATCATCAGGCTTGAGAGGCCTTGGATCGCTCCTCACTCAACTGCAAATGTGACTGCTCCAAATCATCACCTCAACTCTCCCTGCTTCAAGTAGCGTACGGTTTATATGCATCTCTGACCACGCCTCCAGATTCATTAATATTCATTTTCCTCGACCTTAGATTGGCAGCACCTGACCACACCTCCAGATTCATTAATATTCATTTTCCTCGACCTTAGATTGACAGCACCTGACCACGCCTTCAGATTCATTAATATTCATTTTCCTCGACCTTAGATTGACAGCACCTGACACTTGATAATGGGTCAACTATTTAAAACTTTTGTTTTTACATTCCTTTCTTACTCCACAATTATTGTTTACAAATTAATTTTTGTATATAAAAATTTATTACACATCAGCAAATAATTCACTCTGCTTTTAGAAATCCTTACTTTTCTCCGAACAATAATTTCTTAGTCTCGATAAATTCTTTTGTTAATTTTTAAAACAACCACCCAAGCATTGCTTGTGACAACCAGTTGTTCTTATCAAATCAAAAACAATATCAAATCAGTTAAAGGAATTTATCTACATTTAACAAATAACTATGAAATCTTATTTTCCAAAACAACCAATTTCAAGTCCCATTGTTTTATATTTTGGCTTTTAAATAATTTTCTGCACTGTTAGGAAAATCATGCTTCATAATTATTTTCCTGACCTCATATCACAATGTTTTCACTTCAGTAATTTCCACATTGCAGCCCTTCTAATGCTTCAATTCTATCCGGGGTTCTCACATGAACCCTTTTTCTTAATCCTATGTCACACTCTTTCCAACCACTACTTGGGACACTTTAATAGTGTCAAACTTTGCCGCCAATCTAGTCAGTTATGTGCCATCCATGATACATGCTTAGGCAATTATGTATCTTTCAATAAATGACTTATGAGGCAGATTTTTTTCCAGCAACATGTTGCCATTTCTTTCTGCGGTAGACCAGTTGCCTTCCAAGGCTAGAGAACCCAGCCTGTTCTGCTATTTACCCATAGCTGGGGGGGGGGAGAAGAGGATTCATACCTTTCCCAAGGGTATTAGCACGTTAATGAATGTAATGAATTTGACTGGAATTTGAACTTAACTCTCCGATTCCTCAATCCGAGCCACTATTCATTACATCTAGTACTGCTCTTAAATTCATAAAGTCTACATACCATAAAGGAAACTTCATAAGAACAATTACCATAAAATATTTATAGAAAAGGCACAGGAAAGCTACTTTATGATGGTGGGAAAGTGGCTGATGCTGAGATGCCAGGTCAGGACTAATAAAATATAATGATAAAAACTTGCATAACAATAGTTATGTGGTGATCACTTTCATGTGCCACACCTCCGCTTTCTTTAATGTCATTGGTTCATAAATATATGATACTTATTATATGACAATTTTGCCATCGCACATAATTTGAATTTTTCTCTAAAATCACGGATTGGTCCATTTCCTGACCAATCGCGTATTTTAGTATCTTTCTATATTTTTGGCGCCAAGCTCACTGGAGCCTATGCATAACTATATAAACTCTCTCGCTGCTAGCCAACAGCAGTAGCAGTTCAATTTCTTGTGACATTTTAAATTCTTAATTATTACTCAATCGAGTAATCATACTAATTCTTATTGATATCACTCATGAACATTACATCTTTCTACACTGGTAACACACTGTGGAACTATTCTTAATTTAGCTAAGGTCTCAATTGAACTTTATAGTTAAATAACATTCAACATTGTACTCAACATTAATTAGCTAAACTTACCCTTTTTTATTACGGAAAAAGGGAAGCAACTTTCTTTATACTTATTGTTGATATTTGTATATCATTGTTAATACAATATTTTATTAATGTTCACTGAGCTTGATTATTTTTCTCTCGTGTTTGTTGTACATGATTCATGTTGGGTGTTGTTTTACAAGAACACAGCCTTCTTTGATCTTGATTATATTCATGGTGACCCTAGCCAACAATTCTTACAGCACCTCTACATTTGGTAACACTACAGTTACATTATTTCTAACCAATAGAATAAAAAAGTTACTTTCATGATTCATAGTTCCAATATGGTTTTTGTTTCATTAAAACTGTTTATGTTATGTTTAATTTCAGTAGTTACCATTGTCATTTTTATAGAAACTAGAACATCAAATATATATGTGTATAAAACATCAACAAATAATATTGATTAGAAATAATAAAAAATACTTTTCAAAATAGTCATTATTTTTCTACTCATGAAATGTAAAATTATGACAGAAAGTGTCTCCTTACAGCTAATAATAAAAACTTTAAAGGCTAAGTGTTGTAACATATATCTCTGCAAATGCAATGTATGTAAGCAGTTCAATGTAAATATAAGGAATAACATGTAGTGAGTTTAATTCTAACAGATCCCCAAATGGGGGGTCATGGCAGATAATGGGTTAAACACAGAAAAACCTGAAAATGTAAAGACATGCCAGAATAAAAAAGTTACGAGATGACCAAACACCTGAAGGACAGAAAGAAATCACAGATCTTTTTTTGGCTACTGCAGGATGCAAAGCCATTAGGCAGATTTCATTAATGACTTACCTGACTGAAATTGAAAACTTGACATTTAAAGAAGTCAAAGAAATAATATTGAAAAATATTCAACCAAAGAAAAGATTGGTCATAGCTGAATGAACCAAATTCTTAGCATTGAGACAAGAATTTGGGGAGGCTATAAGGAAATATCTAAGAAGGTTAAGAGATACCAGAAGATATGTGAATTTCATGAATTTGGACAACAAGGAATAAGCATAGAGGAAGAATTAATTCAACTCCAATTTGTAGAAGGATTGTATAACACTTCTAATAAAGTAAAAATTTTAGAATTGTTACAGACAAACCAAATGATTTTAGAAGCTTATATTGACTTCACACAAGAGGCATTAACCGAAGATTTAATACAAATGAAAAGCAACCTGAGCTTATGGACACATGTGATAAAAAGAACAATGATAAAATGCAGAAATTCAACTATAAACGTGAATCAAGGAGAGAGAAATGTCCAGCATGAGGACAGACATGTAATAAGTGCAAAAAGAAAAATCACGTTCAAGTCATATGTAGATCGTGTGTTACCAATGTAAAAACTTTTTAAATAATACATGACGATGTAAAAAGTCAAACAAACAATTTTTTTAAATTAAATGATGTAGACTTAAAAATTGCAAGTTGACATTGGAAGTGAAGTGACCCTTATTCTGAAGAATTTTTGGGAACAATTATCAAAACCAAAATTAAATAAAAGCTTAGTAAGATTAGGACAATTTGATGAAACATGTGTAAAAATATTAGGGTCCTTTCAAGGTATTTGTGAAACATTTACATTCACATTTCATTTACTCTCACATTTACATTCACATTTCATTTACTTTCACATTCACATTTCATTTACTTTCACATTCACATTTCATTTACTCTCACTATATAAATTCACAAAAACTGGTTGGGATTATCACTTCCTCTTACATATTTTAGTAATTTTGATAATTTTTTTATAAATTTTTGAATATAAAGATTTCTTTTCAAATTTATAAATAATAAACTTGTTCAGGGAGTCAAAAAATTATACAGTAATAGTAATAGTCAAGAGAAAAACCATCTTTTTGACACTCCATTTTTTATAATATATATATATATATATTTATGTATCTTATATAATATATGTAGTATGTAATATATATATATATATATAACATAATATATATTATATATATAACATAATATATTTATATAATATATATAAATAATGTATATATATATATAACATAATATATATATTATATAATATATACATTAAATAAAATGTTATATAATATTACATTATATAATAAATATCATAAAATATATAATATATTGTATAATATATAGTATGTTAAATTTATATATATATAATAGTATAGCTGGCCACTTGTATTTGAGGATACCTGTCTACTAGAGTGGCTAGCTAATCCCTATTACAGATGCTTGCTCAGGTTCATTTGTGTTTATTCAACACCCACAGAATCCACCTGTGGTTTATACTGCAACTATGCTGAGCAGACCTTAGTTACAGTTTCTTCAAAAAGTGTGAATGGTAGACTGTGATCAATAATTTGAAGAAATCGTGTTTTTTTTTTTCCCAGACATGATGACTTGTGACTTCATCTTAACACAGCTATCAATGGACGAAAAGGCTTCCATCTTTGAAATTTCACTCACAAGGCTTACAGGTCTGCTGTGGTATTTTTTTTCAGGCACTTTCCAAAGCTTCTCATAACGGATCGACCCTTCCTTTTCATCTAATATTGAATTTTCTCCTTCCTGACAAATCAACCATCATATTTGAACCTGGGTCTTATGGACAGAATGAAAACATTCTAATCACTTGGCCCATATAATATAAATACATAATATTTAATTATATATTATTAATATATTATAATTTATATAAATTATAAATTTTAATATATTTTCTATAAATGATTTAATGGTAATTGTTCTGTTATTATAGCTAGACTTTATGAATTTAACAATTACTAGACTGACAACAAAATTTTCATCATTTTAAAGATGCAAAAAAATAGGCTGGAAATAAGTTCTAGACAACAGTTTGCAGATGGCATTTCTCCCCTTGTTCAACTCTCTTCCATCTTCTTGCTTCACAGTCAAATTTGATCTTTAAAAATTTAAATGCATTGTCAATCATTATCTTGTCTCTTTAATTGTTGTTCTTTTATTGTCTTCTCTCCTTAATAGTATATTTTTCTCGTATTCTCTAACATGCAATAATCACTTGTATCTTAGTAGCTTTATTGGCTTTCTTGGAGTGAAATGATTAAAAAAAAAAAAATTAGATACACAGCCTCACCAAATCATAGCCAGTGTTATTATAGGAAATTTTGGATGATCAACTAGAAAGTAAAAAAAAGTGGAGGCTTGAAAAAGGAAACAAACCTCCCATTCCAATTACCGGGTACTCTTAGTTATAATCCCCGACAGGTAGGGTATCCTATCATAATTAACCAAGAAAACTGGGCAATTTTTATTAATCATCTCTTGTATTGGTAGGGTCCACCGACAAAGGTATTGTGTCACATTCTGTTACACTGAGTGTTAAAAAATGACTACCAAACTGACAGCAGCAGTAATGTGAATTGAAGATTGGTGTTTAAGTCCATCATCCACTTGAAGATTAAAAAGAAGTAAAAAAAAAAACTTTCATTTCTTGCAATAAATAAACAAATAAAAACAAATTATTATACTTGTCATATTTTAATGGTGAGTTTTATCTTAATGTTGCTGAATCATCATGAAAAAAGAAAAATCATTCTTAATTATCTCCCTTGAATTTTCACTCTTGAGGAAGCATTTTGCTTCAAATGCAAACGGCGAGAGATTTTAAAATTTGATTAAACCAGAAAACATTAGTTTATTTTAAATTTTACATTCCTTTTTTCTGTTCATGTTGAATTATCCTAAGAAAAACGAATCAGATGAAAGAAAACATAAAGTAAGTTTTCTTGTTATTTTTAATAAATAAAAATACGTGTTTTTGTAATGCTTTTTTTTTTCTTAGCTAAAAAGAATTAATAAACATAACGAAAATATATTTACCTTCTGTTGAACCTAAGTTATCTAAAATTAAAATTTTTTTATTTTGCATCAGTTGCAAATGACGGTTATTATAAAATTTAAATTAACCAGAAAGCATTTAATGTTTTAGTTTTACTATGTTTTTTTGTTTCATTGTCGTAAGGAAAAAAAACAACAAAAAAACAGAAAGTAAATTTTAATATCTTTCTAAAAAAAAAATAACGTTTTTGGGGAAATAATTTTTTTGAATTCACGGATAATTATTAAATATTTATGCAAAAATATCTTCTATTGAGTATTGAACCTCTTTTCTTTTTTAACTAACATAAGCAACCGACTTTATTTTTTCTTCTGTAAACTTATTAAAAAAAAAAAAAAGTAACATTATTCATTGTGTGGATTTTAATTTTGAAATCAACAAAAAAAAGATACAAAATATTTACTACATTTCCCTTTATTTTCATTCTTTCTTGCATCAATCGCAAATGACGGCTGGTTTTAAATTTTAATTCAGCCAAAAATAGTTTATTAAATTTTAAAATGTCTACGCTTTTCAGAAGTCAAACAAAAACAGCAAATTATCGTCTTAATTTCTTTGTTTATAAATAAAATAAATTAATAAAATCCGTAGTTGCAGAAATCCCTTGGGTCATGACCCTTGTGGGCGTGCGAATGATGAGACCTTGTTCTTGGTTTTGTCATCTTTATCTGGGATTATACGTCCTCAACATGTTAAATTAATATTCATGTGCAAGTGCAACATTACATGAAATAAAATATGAACTGTTTGTGGTGTGCATGTAACAAGATAACAATTATAATAAATTAATGATTGATTTTTTTTATTAAACAGAATTGCTTACATAATGATAATTGATTCATATTATTCACAGAACATTGTTTGTATGTAATAATGTAAAGAAAGAAATGGTTTTAGGTTTATCTGTATGAAGTGACATTTTTCTTTTGAGCACGTCTTTCTAGTCCAACAGTTGGTGGTTAGAAAGAAAGAGACTTTGTATTTTGCGCCAAAACTGTATTTCTGGTGCATTATGGGAATTTTACGCCCCTTCGTTTACTATAATGTAACAAAACAGGGGACACAACTCCTGCTTCTTATTTAATATATACATTCTGTTTGCAAAAATTCTGATGTTAAGTGACATACAATGTTTATATTTTTCTTTTTCTTTTACTAATATTCACCTAATACAAGGCCCAAGAGCCACTCAAGATATAGGGTTACTGTGTGGAACTGTATGAGCATAAAAAAGGGCAAGAGGTGAAGTTAACACGGAACACCTTTTCAAAAGACCGGCGAAGAGTATGAACCTGACAATATACAAACCTATCTACTCCTATTGAGAGAAAAAAATAAATAGAGAATAACATTTCAGAATTCAGGCAAAGACATTAGAAATATGGAGTTGAAATAGACTTTAGAAGGAACCAGAAACCCAGTCCTAAACAGAGAACATGGAATAAGTCTCTATTCCTGTTCAAAAGACAAGAAAGGTGTGTGAACCTTTATATTGACAATACTGTTCTAAGGAGATAAAATAGTTGCACACAGTGTAATATTTTTTAATTGCAATGTGTGGAACTATTTTTTTTAAAGGCTTACTCCACTTATTGCATCAAATATATTGCATCAATCTGAGATAATATTTTTATATTTATTTTATGAGCCTACTCTTCCATGATGGCTCAAGACATGTTGGAAAAAAGTGTTTGAAGATTTTCTCACAGTAGGTTGCCAATTCTTTTTGCAGTAGACTGGTTGCCAACCAAGGCTATAGAACTCAGTCTCTCCTGCTATTCAACTCATAGCTGGAAGAAGAAGAGATGGATTCATGCCTTAAGTGAATGTAATAAACTCAACTAGAATTCAAACTTGCTGATTTCTCATTCTGAGCCAATAACCATGACACCACAACACACATCTTATTGTATCTCTTCTAGAGTTTCCAGGGATTTTGTCAGTGTCCTTGTCGGTACCTTTTTTGATAATACACAGCGCTTCAATTGTCAAAGGTGTAGCACTAGTTTTAATATGAGACTTGTTGTAATTTTAATTTTAAGATCCTTGTATTTACTTTGTCATATTTAACAGATATATATTTATTTGATGGCACTGCCATATCCAGGAGAAGACATTTTTTTTATTTTGTTTTTAATTACAATGTTTGATCTGTTAGCCTTTATATGTCTGTTAGTATTGTTGTGGGAATGCAAAGTATTACTGTTTTATACCTCTTGGTGCATTTGTCCTGTAAACAATATTTGGTAGACTCACATGAGTTCAGGTTAAAAAAAGACACAAAACCTGGAATTCAAACAACAGCAAATGTATTACCAGGACATGTTACAGAAGGAAAAAGAAAGAAAGTTGAAGCTATGAACAGTTCAGTACAATCTTCAGCCTGTGTATCTGAAGTACTTACATGCCTCGTGTGTATTAGAGTGAAAAGAAATGTCTCGCTTTTCTGAATGTCAGAGGGAAAAGAGGAAGAGCTTTTCAAATATCGTGCTGCATATGATTACCATCAGGGGTGGTAATCCAATAGTAAGAAGGGTAAAGTCTTAAAGAATTGTGACCTTGTGGTTTTCTATGACTGTTTCCGGATGATGTTCATACCATTTTTTGACATGTAATACTGTAATCCAGTCTCATATCAATCTTTGTATTTCATCAGTGTTGGACAGCCAAATTCTAAGTGGTTAATAGTCTCAGCATTTATTATTATTGGTCTTTTTGCACAGTTTAAGCTTATGGCCACATCATGTTGAAATGGCAGTATCCATACAATCAGCAAAGTAAAGAAACATCAAACCTGGTCAGTAGTTACATGTATGGTCGATTGGGAATACCAGGTGCTATAAGCTTGGATGCATGGATGGTGTAATGCATCAGACTTGTTAATTGGAAGAACCAAGTTCCAATTCCCACTGGGTTCATTATATTCACTTACAAGCATATACCCATGGGAAAGGTATGAATTCACTTCTTCTCTCCTCAGGTATGGGGTAATTAAAGAGTATTTTTCATTGCACCCACATCACTATCAAATGTGACACAAAGTCAGTTTAAAGTGGGTTTAATGATATACCATTAAAAAATTGCGCAAACCCCCTCAGTACTTCCGCATTTGGTATGCCTCAGGCACTGAGCAATAAACCCAGCCTCCTCCTGAAGGAGAGATACTGCCTGGTGGGGGAGAAGGCCCCCCGGGGCTTGTGTTTAGTATTTTTTGAAACCTACCTGCATAGGCTTTTGCCTACAGCAGGTAAATAGTAAGACTTGTATCATTAAACCATTATTTTATTATCTCCTAAAAATAGAAAAATTCTTACAATCTAAAAATATTTCCTGGCTTTAAATAACCTGCAAAAGTATTGATAAGCAGTAGAAAATAAATCAGTCAAATTTTGCACAGATTATTGGCTGTTATTAACCAGTTTTGCACCTATGTAGCATGATATTGAATGGTATCAAGCTGCGTCTGGCAGCTTTAGGTGTTTAGTACTTTTCCAATTGTTCATGGTGTGTCAAGGAAAACAGGCCTTCTACAACACATAAAAACTCACTGGTGAGTTTAATGCTTTAAAACAATAGGCCAAATTCTATGACACTGTTCCTCATGCTCTGAATACAACAAGGCATAATCTATATCAATGGTTCTCAACTGGGGTTCATATAGATCCTGGGGGTACATGTAACATTACTGAGGTCCACAGGGTTCATTTTAAAATGGGTGTCCTGGGTATGACAATTAACTACATCCAGCAGCAAGGCCTCTGATCTGGAGGTTTTGAGGAGCATGGAACCACCTCTTAATTGCTGTTGTTCGCAAGTCCAACCTGACAGGGTCCCAACCATGGGAAAATAGTTAACCCTCATACTAGGGTCAAAACAGTATGAAGGTATAAAATACAATTTTATAGTAAAAATACCAGCAATACATTTTCATAGTAAAAAATTTACCAGCAGTTTATTTTTGTAGAAAAAAAAAAAATATGGACAATACATTTTTGTAAAAAAAAAAAAAAAAAATAATAATAATAATAATTATGGGCAATACATTTTTGTAAAAGAAATTACTAATGCTCCCAAGAAAATTTAATTTTGGCATTAAATGACCCATAAAGAGTTGATATGCCAATAAACAAACAAATTTTAAAATGGTTTATTATAGGTTATTTTACTAGTGTACATAAATGTCCCATAGAATTTTGTTGTTTAGTATTTACAAGTTTATTTTCATTAAATTACTTTTACTTCAAAATAAGGCATATACTATTATTATTTCTATGATACAATTCCTAAAATTATCTATTAGTAAAGAATAAAAATAGCTTCTTTTTTTTTTTTCCATTGAACAGTTATGGGAGTCCACCAAAAAAAAATTATGAGTAAAAGTTGTCCATGGGTAAAAAAAGGTTGAGAACCACTGATCTCTACCTTTTGGCAATTCCATATTCTCTTGATTTTCTCCTTATAATTCTCAGTTTTCTGTCCTTCTTTCTCGACTATTCCGCTATCAAATGAACAAACAGTGCCAGGGAACAAATTCCATTTCCTCTGCAGACAAGATCTATATTCACTAAAAGAAGCACATACTTAAGTCATAAAGGGAAGGGGACAGCACAGAAATTGTTATGATTGTTGTACATGTCTAAAGAAATAAGTCAAATATGATTAACATTTGAATCTGTTGGGTGCCAATACAAACGGAGATGACTGACCCATAGTAAATCTTTATTGTGATTCTGATTAGTTAATAAAGGAGATAATGAGGTTTGTATTTACTCAGTATATCACATCTCTCCACTTGAATAAATTAGTATTACTAATTAACTTTAAGGGATTTACTGTTTCTGAACTACTCTCATGACTGTTTGACATTATTCTGGCCATATGTTTATGTGAGTCTGTAACATGCTAGTTTATTGATTATAAAATTCATTTTTCAAATTTGAAAATAAATTTCAGCAAACTTGGACCTTCGTGCCCACAACAAAATGGAGTGTCAAAAGGACACTTTTTCCTTTGACATTGTTATTATTTTAACTACCTTCACTCCCGTGGCAATGTTTTTTTTTTTTTTAAAAGCAATGATTAGAATTTTAATACAACCTAAACATATGAAAGTGAGTTTATACATATTCTTTGTTCTTGAGAATTGACAACAAAAATAATAAATACTATTTATATTTATTTATTAAAGTGTTTATTTACTCTATTTATTATATTATTTATTGGGATGGTTGGCAAAACATCAGCTAATTGCCAATCAACTTGAACTTTATAAAATGATAAATATTAAGGATTTACTTATAGTTGGTTCACATGTTTTAATAACTCAGTAAATGTTTATAAAGTTATGGATAAAAATTGTCTCTGTATTTATTTCTTTATAAATTGGTAAATGATAAATATTGCATTGCATTAGTTTTAATTGTATTATTTTTTAGAATGTTTTAAATATAAAATTTATTCTTGTAAATAAACAATCTAATAAAAAATGTTTAAGGTTTTTGTTGTAAATTCTCAAGAGCAAAAAAAATGAATAAATTCATTTTCATAACTTTTTTAAAACAATAAACATTAACGAGGTGTAAAGGTAGCTAAGATAATAGCAGTGTCAACAGAAAAACTGCCCTTTTGACACTTTTTTGTGGTCACAAAGGTCTATGTTTACCTAAATTCCCTTTTGTATTTTTAATGGGACGTTTGAAGTAACTTTTAAAATCATATGCAAAGTCTTTCTGATATATTTTAAATTAATCTAGGGAGATTTTTGTATGTATTTTCTATTTACATAAAATTTCTAATGTTCATTGATTATCAAAATATTATTCACTGCTATACTTGAACTGGTGTTACCTTAATTATAGTTTGCAATATTAAAGCAGATTTGCTTTGACTGAATACAAACTATTTAGTTAGCTGAAGTGCCAAAAAATTAGAACCAGCAGTATATTAGATTCTTTCACTCTCTCCCACTTCAGATGATGTTTGTGTGATAAAGAAGTACTGTAAAATGTCACAGAAATTAAATAACACTAATGTTTGACAGCACTAGAAAAATGAGGCTTCCATGTCGCAACTGTGCTTGATTTTCTCATACAACAATAATTGAAGGTATACCAGGAATATATAAATTTTGAAAAGACATCAGCAGCAAGGTGTCCACAGGTGATGCAAGAACAGTAACCACCAACCAAAGAGGTCATTGCATCAGATCATATCTCAATTCAAGGCTAGTGCTGCTCAAGTCATTAATCAACACATTATAGAGCATACTGTAGAGTGGTATCAGATGTCCATAGATTAAAACTACACTCTGCTAAGAGCCCAAAAAGTCTTATGCTATTTTAAAAGTACAGAAACACACTGTTTAGTGTTTAATAAATCTAGTAAGCCCTTAATTTTAAAAGGCTTTTATGATGCTGACTGGGGGAATTCAAAAGGCCATCACAGTATTACAGGGTGCAGTTTTCAATTATCATCAAACAGTTCAATGTTTTCTGGAAAACGAGAAAGCAGCTTATAGTAGCATTGTCAACATGCATAGCTGGCTACAATACAAGAAGCAAAATTCCTTATTCAATTATTAAACACCATGATTAATTCAACTAAAAATTATTGCACTAATTCATTAGATTGGTGGTGAGGTGTTGGTTTCAATCTACAGTGGCAATGATTGTAAAACACTTTCCCCTCCCCAATTTATAAGCAGAAGCATACAAATTCATGCTGGGATTTCTTCCTAGCCAATAAAATAGGACAGTTCTAGGTTTCAGCTGACTCAGTCTCAGAATGTCTTGTCTTGAGGTCAGAACACTGTGTTCACTTATTTGATTTTGTGTGTCAATGCCAATTCTTAGTTTGTGAACTTTTTGTCTTATTTCAGTTAATTTGCCTGGCATATATTTGCTTGCTTTTATTCTATTTTTGTCCTTTTCTTTTTTGTTATTGCTTATTACAAACTTTGTCAATTCTGTTTATTAGGCAGTTCTACTATTTGTTTACATTTAACCATGGCTACTCAGTGGTATTATTTTTGCCCTGTTATTTTCTCTTGGTATTGTTTATTACAAACTTTTTCAATTCTGTTTCTTGATCATTTCTGTCAATTACATTTAACCATAGCCAATTACTGTACAAATTTCATTCAAATGTTTGCATGTGCATATGTATATTTTAATTCTATGACAGACCTAATAATATTTTAACACTGTAAAAAATGACATTTTTTTGTTTTTTTTCCATAAAGTTCAATAAAATCTTATAATTATCTGTGTTTTTTTTTTAGGGTTTAAAAAAATTAATTTTTTGTCTCTAACTTTATTGGTCGGTCTAAGGGACTGTCCAGACCGAGTGGGAAAGAAATGTATTGTTCTAATATCTTATTTCAAAATAAGTCAAATTATGTGCATGTGTGTGCTTGCATACACATTAAGTGGCACAAAGACATGTCAGTCACTATACGTCCACGTATACATTACATATACAAAATCACGCACAGTGTGTGATGGACAGAGAATCAGCTCTTCTTTTGTAATATAGATTCCTGGTAAAAAGAAGTCATTTAACATGTGTTTTTTTCCTGAGAAAAAGGACTTTATTACATTTAAATGCTCTTTTCACAATACAAAATTTATGATAGTTCTGTTTTCCAAGACTAATGGCACAAACTCATGAAAGTTGTCATCAAATATTTGTAAAAAATTTACAAGTGTTGAACATAAGCAAGTGATATATCAAATTGTGAGGATGCTCCAAAAGTAATATCTCCAATTTATCACCATGGAAACCCCAACAGATACAGAAAGCACAATAAAACCATTTGATAGAACCAGTTCTTAAGATAGAAAAAGATTATTTTTCCACATAGTCACCAAAGTTGGCTGTGTATTTGCTCCACAATGAAAAAAGACTGTTTCACTCGTAAGATTCTATAACAGTGGAGGCAACCCACTTCTTCACTGAAGTATATTACTCATCACCTGTGTTCTCATCCACTGTTTGGTTTCTGCAAACATTCAGCAAGCATCTAGGAACATCATGGGGTACAATTTATTGTACTTGGAGGAATTCAATAATGTACTTCTGCTTCATGCACACTTTCATGTCAGACGCTATTTTGCCAAACTGACTTTGAGCTGCTATCCGTAACTCGGAAAAAGAAGATTCTGTGTTATTGACAGGAAGGTTATACCACCACCATTGATTTGTGATGTCATTGGCTCACAGTATGATGATTTACTTTTTTTTTTAGTAAACCTCATAAGGATATTGTACTGGGAAAAAAGCAATTATGTCCATTTTGACATACCTTACTGTGAAGTAGGGAAATGTCATGTTTTATGCAGATTACAATCACATGAAGCTCAATAGAAATAACTGAAGCAGTTACTTCTGCTTCCATTTTATTACTGAAAATACAACAGTAAGAATATATTATGTACACTGTTTATATTCAGACTATTGTCCTCAACTTTTATTATTTTTGTTATGTTTCGTCTGTTGTACCCTCTGATCTTCCTCAGGTGTATATATTGATCTGGGTAGCCTAGAGTGAATTAAACTTTTCTTGTTCCACTGCTCATATTTATGGATATCATCTAGTTCTTATTTTCATTTAGTACTGTTCGGTTATTACTCACTCCTTTCCACTGAGTACAAGTACACACTGCCTGACCCAGGGACCACAACCCCTATGTCACCAAATTCACAAATCTGAGTCAGGCTGTGTGCGTTTGCACTTAGTGGAAACAGGTGAGCAATAATAACTGAAATAAAAATAAAAACTAGATGATACCCTAGACATGAGCAGTGGAATGAGAACAATCTACCACCAGAGATTAAATAAAGGGTTCAGTTTGAAATTCCCTGTAGATCAATATACACCTGAGAAATGCTGGAGGACACAATGGCCAAAACATTGTGATAAAAGCAACAAAGATGAAGACAATGGTCTGAATATAAATAGTGTAAATAAGGATAACTCCTTATCTGAGAAATTCTGATGAAAAGTAAGACTATAACTTTTATTTTTAATATCATAAAAAGTTTAAAACAATTACACTTATTAAATTTTAAAGTGTAAACAGTTTTTCTCATTTTTATTAGTGATGGAGTATTTTTTTTTTTCTGATAAATAAAACTTAGACAAATTAAACATTTCTGAATTTAAATTATATGAGGATGTGCTGAACAGATCTTGGCCCAACCGACTTTCCCATGAGAAGTTATTTTGGATGAGGTGTCATTAAAAAAATTTCAGAGTGTTCCAAATGTGTTGAACTGCAAAGTGAATATTTCAGAAACTTGGACCTTTGTACCCACAAAAAAAAAATGGAGTGTCAAAATTACAGTTTTCACCTTGACATTGCTATTATTTTAACTACCTTCACTCCATGGCAATGTTTATTGCTTTAAAAAGCAATGATTAGAATTGTAATAAAACCTAAACATATGAAAGTGAATTTATACATTTTTTTTCTTGAGAATTGACAACAAAAATATTAAACACTATTAGGTTGTTTATTTTCAAGAATAATTTTATATTTACAGCATTCTAAAAACAAATATAATCTGGATAAATGGTATAATCATTCATATGTTGGAGAAAGAATCATTGATGATGAAACTGTAAAGATGGCAAAACTGGACAAACATGCCTGCAACAAGACAGTGTAAAAAGGATTATTTTTCCCGTGATACTGCTTTTTTAACTAACGTTACTCCTTGGCAATATTTATTGTTTTAAAAAACTATGATTAGAATTTTAATAAAACCGAAACATATAATGAAAGTGAATTTATACATTTTATTTGGTTCTTGAGAATTTACAACAAAATTATTAGATTGTTTATTTACGCTATTTTTTATTGGAATGATTGGCAAACTTTATAAAATGGTAAATAATAAGGATTTCCTTACAGTTGGTTCCCATATTTTAATAATTTAACAAATGTTTATAAGTTTATGAATAAAAAATTGTTTTCATATTTATTTCTTTATAGATTGGTAAAGGTTAAATATTGCATTTCATTAATTTTAATAGTATTTGTTTTTAGAATTTTCTAAATATTTATTTTTCTATGTAAACAATCCAGTAAACAAAAATTGTTTAATAAATCTATAAATTCACTTTCATCATATATTTAGGTTTTATTCCAATTCTAATCATAGCTTTTTAAATCAATAAGCATTGTCAAAGATTGAAGATAGTTAAAATGAGAAAAACTGTCCTTTTGACATTGTCTTATCATGGACATGTTTGTCCAAGTTGTCATCTTTTTCATCAATGATTCTCTCTCAAGCATATGAATGATTATACCATTTATCCAAATTGTATTAGTTTTTAGGATGCTGTAAATATAAAATTATTCTTGAAAATAAACAATCTTATTGTGTTTAATATTTTTGTTGTAAATTCTCTAGAAAAAATGTATAATTTCAATTTCATCAGATGTTTTGGTTTTATTACAATTCTAATGATTGCTCTTCTAAAACAACAAACATTACTGAGGAGTGAAGGAAGTTAAAGGCTGTGTCAAAGTGAAAATCATCCTTTAGACACTGTTATTTTGCAGGCATGAATGTTCAAGTGTGCTGAATATTTTTTATAGTTAAATTTGGTTAGGTCAAGAACTTTTCAGCACTCCTTTCATATCCTATAAGTTGTACATTTGAAAATTATATATAAGATTCCTATGTTCTTTAATAAAAATTTTCCTTTATTAACAGATATCAACTGTCATGGAGAACAAGAATTTTCAAATTTGAAAACCCACATTCTGAAGAGAACATTCTTGTAAAATATCTAACCTGTATTTTAACAGAATTCACATTGAAATCAACACATACAAGTGCACAACAAAGAGACACATGTTTTTGAAGAGTAAACCAGAGAGTAAGCATATGCTCATCTACTGTTCAGATCAGTATTTTCACATAGGTAAAAACTAAAAAAAAAAAAAAGATACATGTTAACTTATACCAAATATAAACCATTTTCTTGTAAAGTGTGTGGATCAGCATTTTCAGAAAGGTCCCTTTCCAAAAGACACATGTGAGTACACAGGAGAGAAATAATTTTTCTCCTCAAGAATTTGAATCAACATTTTTAGAGAGTTTAAAATTAAAAAATCACATGCAATCACACACAGGAGAGAAACCATTTTCTTGTCAAGTCTGTGGATCAACATTTTCACACAGTTCTCATTTGAAAAGACACCTGCAAATACACACTGGTGATAAACCATTTCCATGTAAAGTGTGTGGATCAACATTTGCAGAGAATTGTGGTTTAAAAAAACACATGAGAATACATACAGGAGAGAAACCATTTACTTGTGAATTGTGTAGATCAGCATTTTCACAGAGTTCCAATTTAAAACAACACATGAGAATACATACAGGAGAAAAACCATTTTCTTGTGAAGTCTGTGGAACAGCATTTTCACAGAAGTCCACTTTAAAAATCCACATGCGAATACATACAGGAGAAAAACCATTTTCTTGTCAAGTGTGTACATCAGCATTTTCAGAGAAGTCCAGTTTACAAAGCCACATGCGAATACACACTGGAGAGAAACCATTTTCTTGTCAAGTTTGTGGATCAGCATTTTCACAGAGATCCAGTTTAAGATTTCATATGCAAAAACACACAGGAGAGAAACCCTTTTCTTGTCAAGTATGTGAATCAAAATTTTCAGATAGTTCCAGCTTAAAACAGCACATGCGAAAACACACTGGAGAGAAACCATTTTCTTGTCAAGTATGTGGATCAGCATTTTCTAAGAGTTCAAATCTGAAAAATCACATGCAGACACACACTGGAGTAAAACCATTTCCTTGCCAACTATGTCCATCGGCATTTTCAGCAAGATCCACTTTAAGAAGACATATACAAATGCATATGGGAGAGAAACCTTTTGCTTGTCAAGTTTGTGGATCAGGGTTTTCTGAGAATTCCAGTTTAAAACAACACATGAGAATACACACAGGTGAGAAACCATTTTCTTGTCAAGTGTGTGGATCAGCATTTGCAACAAGCTCCAATTTAAAAACCCACATGCGAGTACACACAGGAGAGAAACCATTTTCTTGTCAAGTGTGTACATCAGCATTTTCAGAGATGTCAACTTTACAAAACCACATGCGAATACACACAGGCGAAAAACCATTTTCTTGTCATGTATGTGGATCAGCATTTTCACATAGCTCCAGTTTAAAAATCCACATGCAAATACACACAGGAGGGAAACCATTTTCTTGTCAAGTTTGTGGATCAAAATTTTCAGACAAGTCTAAATTAAAAATACATATGCGAATACACACAGGAGAGAAACCATATTCTTGTCAAATATGTAGATCAGCATTTTCACAGAATTCAATTTTAAAAGTACACATGCGAACACACACTGGAGAGAAACCTTATTCATGCACAATATGTGGCTCAGCATTTACACAGAGGTCCCATTTAGAAAGACATAAGCAAAAACATACTGGAGAGAAATTACTTTCTTTTTAATTATGTTGATTTGCATTTTCACAAAATCTTTACTTGAAAAAAACATACATTAAAGAAAATTGTGCCAATTTTCAAGTTCATGTTTAAGGTTTTGATTGATTTTAAAAATGGATATTAGTAGTATATAGGACAGCATTTTCATAGTTCATAATTAATATTTTCAGATTCATATTTAACATTTTCAAGTTTATATTTATAAATACACAAACTCACATGGGGAAGAAACCACACTTTTGAAAAGTTAGCATTTTCAAAGAATTTTAGTTTGAAAATGCTAACTAATGTAATGCGTTCCTCTTTGCCACTGACTATTTGACTGTGGCTACCTGGAGATTGCGTTTTTGGCAATAGTTGTCATGGTCACTGGCCCTTACTTGGGTTACTAGTAGTGGAAGTGTTCTTTTTACTGCTAGACTCAAATGGAAATTGAAACAAAATTGCCCCACACCCTGTTCTGATTTATTAAACAATGAAGTCTCTCAACTCCAGTTAAAATATCTAGTGGGATTCTAGTCAAGAGATGATTACACACAAAACAAGTTTCTTTGAATTTCCTTTAAAATGACAAAACTGCTGTTTGTAACCATTAAATTTCCAACCACACTTTTATGTGTGGAATCTCTTGGGGATTGCAAATCCGCTGAAAATACAGGGTGTTCACAAAAAAAGTATACATATTTCGAAACTTTCTCAAAAAATAATTCAAGCAATCACAACCAACTATGTCTCATTTAAATAATGCATAGGACGACAGTATTTATTATAGATGCACTCTCTTGAGATTTTGTCATTGCATGTATCAGATTGATGGCCATTATGATCCAGACATTGCTGACAATGTGACACAATCGAATCACAAGCAGCAATCAATACTTTGATAGGACTTGGACTTCTGTGAAAACTTTTCATCACCCTTTCTTGCTTCATGAGGCTTGCTGATATCAGTTGTCTTCCAGAACCGTTCTTGTCCACATTGTAAACTGTACCATCAGCTTCAAACATATCTCTAATTTGTGAGATTGTAAACCATGTAGGTGCGTCTGAATGAAACACTTTTCAATACCGGTTTTGAATTTCAACTGCATTTCCATACCTCCAATAGCATTTCAGGATGAACTTTCTTTGTTCAAAGCTAAGCCTAGATGACATTAGTAATATTAACATGTAAATCTGAAAAGAAAATATGTTGTCTTCAGCTATCCACTGTAAAATGTGTATAGATTTTTTGAGACACTCTATTATTATGTAAGCTTAATATATCATTAAAATAAGTTAGAGGCAGCCATTATATATTGAACTCACTACATGACAGTAATAATGGTGGGTGACATAGGTTGTTGAATGTTTTTCTGTTACAGTAGCTAAGTAGATATTTATGAAGCTTAACTTTGAAAGATTGGAAGAACAAGAGCTCTCCTATTGTTTTTGGTGTATGATGGTCCAACAGTATGCTCTGCCTTTCATGGCCAGCTTGAGGCTCACACGTCATTCCACCATAGTGCAAGTAATATCACCTCTTGTGAAAACTTATAACATTGAAGCCATGTGATCAAATATTTATTAGTGCATGTAATGGCTGAATGGGGATTTGAGGCAGGATCTTGTTGAGAATAAGAGACAGAAAAATTTGGGGAAAAGGAGGGAGTGACATTTGATATATGGAGAACAAGAACGAGGTAAAAATATGGATTTATGGAGAACAAGAACGAGGTAAAAATATGGATTTATGGAGAACAAGAACGAGGTAAAAATATGGATTTATGGAGAACAAGGACGAGGTAAAAATATGGATTTATGGAGAACAAGAATGAGGTAAAAATATGGATTTATACCTATAAAATCAGATGAATGAGGGCCCTGAGAGAATTGGACCCTCGGACAACTTAAACAAAATAGCAATAAAACTTAGAGATTCTCAGGCTTACACACCTGCAAAGAGACAAATTGATGACAGGTATAAACCTCTACAGTTGACTTTAGCTGTACATTGTAAAAGTGTGTATACATTTTTTTTTAGACACCCTGTATTAGTGAGACAACCAAATGTATTTCTTGCATTTCCTTGGAAATTTGATTTGTAAAAAAAATATAAGATACATGCATGTGTTTGTTACAGTTTTGTTTGTAATCATTTCACTCCAACTAAGCTGCCAAGATTTACTGAGTGTTAGAGAATATGAGAAAAAATAACATTATTAAGGAGAGAGAACAGGAATTAAAATAACAGAAGATAACAATTGACATTGCAATTTTTTCAAAGTTGACTGGAAACCAGGAAGTCAGTAGAATTCCACAAGTGAGATGTGCAATAAAAGAAAGTGTGGGCATAAAACTTGTGATTTCAACTGTAAAATGATGTGACCTTGCTGCCAATTTAGTACTGCAATTAAATTTATAGAATCTAGTTAGCATAAAGGAAATTTCATCAGAAAAATTACTATGAAAATATAGAAAATTCACAGAGAAGCTATGGTATGGCTGTGGGAAAGTGACTGCAAATCCCTGTGTTCAGGAATTGATCACTACAGGCAGTGGTTTCAATCTACCTATGACAGCACTCAACCCAAAGTTTCTTCCTCGGTCACCATCTTGCGTACATTGAGAATCACCTGGTTCTTAACAAGACGTGTTATTTACATTCAGACTAATGTCCTTTTTCTTTCTTATCACAATGTTTTGGTCATTGTGCCCTCTGGCCTTTTTCAAGATCCAGGTAACCTTCAGGGAATTTGAATTATGAGGCATGCATTGGTCTTGTGAGACTGTAGATCTGAGATATGCCTCAGCTGCTGATGGTGCAGCATCTGTTATGGCTGTACAGGCCCACACAGATATGACAGTCTTGATTGCAATGAATGTTTGTAAGGATGCTTTCCCCTGATGTTGCTGTGCTGTTTTCTTTTCTTCGAGCACACTTCTCCCCAGTGGTAAATATCTTCTATCCTTGCTCCACCCCACGGTGTAGTGTTTCCAGCATGAGCAATGATTGGTGATATCTCCCCATCTCTCAATGTCCATGTCCATCACCCTCATGTTCCTTTTGCAGATGTCCTTGAAGCAAAGATGAAGTTGTCTTTGTGCCCTATTGCCAGTGGCCCAGTTCCCTGTACAGTAGGACCTTCAGAATCCATAGACTATTGCTTCCTGTGTTTTGTTGTCATGGTGAGGTGAAGCAGGTCTCTCCTATCCACATCACCAATGATGTACAAGGGAACAGTAGAGATCAATACAGTTTGGCACCAGCATCATCATAAGATTTGCTAGGACAAAGTTGAACATAGCATTGACTGTCTTAAGGACACTGGCTCAGGATTTACTTCCAAAGCCATGATTGGGCATGACCGCAAGGCAACGGAGGCTTAAAAATCAGTGTTTTCCTTCTCTTTTGTTTAGAAACTTTTATTAAATCTATGGGAGTAAAATATTTTCATTCTGCTGTCTATGTCTAGGGACAGCAAAGCTTCAACAGCAGCAGCAAGAAAGGAGGAGTGGCAAAAGTGGTCAAGCACAACAGCACTGGGCTAGACAGTACAGAGTTTGACTAAGTGGAAACAGGTCACGCAATAACTAAGCAATACAAAAAAAAATTAGATGAGATACAGACAGCATAACCATAACAGTCTACTCCCATAGATTAAATAAAGGTTTTGATTTGAAATTCCCGACAGATACCTCAAGAACACTAGAGAGCAGAACACCCAAAATACTGGGATAATAACAAAAACGAAGGCCTTAATCTGAATATAAATAATGTTAACTCATCATTCCAAAAATTCAGACAGAAAGGTGATGCATTTGTGAAAATACTCATAAATACATTAGCTATGAATATGTTCATTACTCTAAACCCAAATGCCCACCTGTTGACAGCCAAGAATTTTATTCATAAAATGTTCTGACCCACTAATTCCATGGGTAATGATTTTGGGTGAATAGTATGCTTTTGGCCTTTGGATAAATTCTAGTGACAACTTTGAAGCAATCCAGGCCAATTTTCCCTGCCAACCCACTGAGGCCAGTGAATGAGTTTAGAGATCCAGTTAAGAGCTGTTTAAGTAATCATTATGATGAACACAGCAGAACTACATTAGATTAAATAAGTTGGGACTTTTATTAAATCGATCATCTATTAATATTCAACACTTTCATTGCTGCATTTTTATAGCATTGTTGCCTGGCTGGGCTGGCCTATTTGGGGGAAAATAGAAAAAATACTTTTTTTTTTTGTTGTTTCACCCCAAGCAAGGCAATAATGCCACTAAGACACAAAGGGCTACTGAGAGTGAAAGAGAATGAAAAGACTTAGAAGGAACCGTAAACAGGAACAAGACATAAACCTCTACTCCTGGTCAAAAGATCAGAGAGGAGTGCGAACCAGGCAATAGGCAAACCTATCTACTCCTGTTGAGAAAAAAAAGTAAATATGAAGAGTTAAAGAAAAACATTGCAAGTAAATATTTACACTAAAGTTTATGTTGAAATAACCAATTCTATGATGAGATTAATTATACAAGGAAAAGAAGATTTAGATTGTCCTTGTTCTACAGAACATGCTTTTTCTGGATATCTCAGTTTCTATTATTTCCCTCTTAGTAACTAAATTCTCCAAGTCTTTGTTCATATCTGTTGTAGCTCTTTGGGTCAAGTTACTGGATTACTTCAACCAACACATTTATCCACTAGGCCAAATTCCAGTGTATATCACCTGAAGAGGGTCAGAGCATACACTGGCTGAAATGTTGGGAATATGGCAATAAAGTTCAGGCCAACAGTCCAAACAATGTAAATAGTGTAAATAGCTACAATACCTCATCTCAGAAATATAGACAGATATAAATTTCTATATATCAGAACACTGTTAAGCCAATGAATAACACTGGAAAAAATTCTGTGTAACGCCTTTCGGCCATCTTGACAATGAAGTCCTTCTAGAAGATGAAACAGGTTATGCAGAATTTTTTCCACTTTGTCATTCATGTGCCTAACTTTTTGATATAAAAATTGTTTAGAATATCCTCAACCTAAATATCTACACAAGAATGCCAATGAATTTGCTGAGGCTGACTGTTAGTCCTGCTTTCTCAAGAGCTGTAATGACTAGCTCTAGCGTTTGGTAGTATGTTTCATTGTCAGCTGTTGCTCTGACAATGTCATCTTGGATCACTGCAGTATTTGGAATGTTGGCCATGATGTTGGCAGAGCCAGGAGTTGAGCTCACCTAATGCTGGTAAAGTTCCCAAGGTGAGTCTTTTATATCGCATTAAGCGGTCTCCTGTGCGGAATATAGTCAGAGGTCTGGAATCTTCTGATAACTTAATCTGGTGGAAGAGTGTTTTCAGGTCTAATTTACTGAATACAGATTTTCCAGTAAGCAAGTGTCATCAACCCTGGGAATGTGGAGGTGGGTGTTCTGTAATGCTTTGTTATGGTTCCTTAGGTCTACTGTAATTTGCATCGAGCCATCTGCTTTTGGTACAAGCACTGGGTTGGATAGCCATGTTACTGGCCCAAGGTGTGGTTCAATGACATCGTCTGACTCCATTTTGTGGATCAGTTCATCAAATGTGTCTTTTAGGTGGTATGGGATGGATCTTGAAGGTTGTATGACAGGTGATGCATTAGGCTTTATTTTATTAGGCTTCATCTTTCCCAAACTGATGGGTGTTGTGTGATGATGTGGGCAATGGAAGGTCTAACAGATTTTTTTAGTTCCATAACATTATCAGTTGATGCCGTTTTGGCTCTCATAGATTTGATGGGGCTTTTCTTTTTATCTCCATACTGGGTGTATTGAAGGTGGATTATACTCAGTGATCCTGCAAGGTTGCTTGACACCAAATTAATAGATTTTCCCGGCAGGTCATCATCATCATCAACAACAATCCAACTTGATTCATTTTTTCTGTCTTTCCAGTGAACATATGCTGTGAATTCAACTTTAGGGGTGATCAATCTACTGCCGTACGGTTGAAGTTGGATGCATATTTTAGTCTGATCTTTTCAGGATTACATTAAACTTCCGCACATGTATTAATCATGGCTTGGATTT
Source organism: Acanthosepion pharaonis (assembly GCA_903632075.3). NCBI lineage: Eukaryota > Metazoa > Mollusca > Cephalopoda > Sepiida > Sepiidae > Acanthosepion > Acanthosepion pharaonis. The sequence continues at coordinate 1,643,703 of CAHIKZ030002589.1, forward strand.
GACATCCTTCAAGTGTGATGTCAATGATGTTTAATTTTTTAATTTTGTGTTTGTCTTTAACCATGGCAGCTCTGATGGTTGTTAATGTGGAGACATCCTTGTGATGTGTCAGGCATACTGAGCAGAAGTGATCTTTTATGCTACAGATATTTCAGAACCTGCCCTGTGCTCGACATCTTGGGCCATAATCATATTTTAGGTCGCCACAGCCTATGCATCGCAGTTTAGATGTTGCCTTGGGATGTCAAAATTGTTTTTTCCATTGGTTGTGTGAGGAGTATTTTTCTCCTTGTTTGCCAATTTTATTAATTGTAACTTCTTGGTTGTCGGAGTCTGATTCAGAGTCATAGACATGGATTTTGTTAAGGCCAGCTGTGAGTGCAGTGGCTTCTTTATTGGTGTCTAGTTTTCTTACAGCTTCTTCAGTGGCCTTGATTTTTCAGGCTTGGGTAATGAGGGCATTGAGCTCATTTTCCTTTTTCAGGACCTCTTCTCTGATACTTCTGATAGAGGTACCAATTATAATTTGGTCCTGTATCCGTGTTTTGTGTATCTTTTCTTTTTCTGTACAGTTGGGGTTAGTACGTTTAAAAGAGCATTTGCCGGCATGTCACCTTATCTTATTAATAAAGGAGTCAATCTTTTCTCTGTGCTTTTGGCAGAGGCCATGAATCTGGTAATGGAGTAACACTTGGTTCTGTGTGGGCCTGTACCAGTTGTCGAGTCTTTGCACCATAGTGTCAAAATCTGCTTAAGTTGGGCAAAATCCTAATTCACTTTTTAGATCTGTTTTTAACTGCTCACCTTGAAAAGCACACATTCTGAAGACTTTAGCTTTGTGTTGCTGTTGAACATGTTTGGAAGCGTCTTCCTTGAGTTCTCTGATACAGGCAACATCGTAGGACATTTCCCAGCCCTCAAAGTAATTGTTAAAAGCCCAGTAGGTGTTCCCCTCATGTAAACTTGGGTCAAAAACATCCAGAAAAGTAGATTTCGAGTTCTTGCCTCATTGTTGCCAGTTGAAAGAAATAGTGATTATGGAATATGATTTTACATAGTTTTATTACTGAGTCAAGCTGCCAGTACAAAATGGCTACCCTTCTTTCCCTCCTTCTTTATGTAAGTCCTCCTCTGTCTTCGTAACTTACTCAGGGAAAATTCTTGGTGTAGGGGAGACAACTCCGAAGGTCTTTTTGCTACGCAACAGAAGAGAAAATAGTGACGATTACCTATCAATAATGATATAAGCTCATAAAAAGTATGATCAACGTTCATTTCCAAATGCAGACAAAAACAAATTCCTTTTTGCACTAACTACAACTGTATCACTGCCAAAGACTAAAATCCCCAAACCCAATTGTAATATTCTAAATACCAAAAAAATATACAAAACAAGTTAATAAAATAATAAAGTAAAATCTTGGAAGGTCATAACGATAAATAAGCCTTGCCTATTTACATAGACACACTTTCTCCAAGCATCCAATCAGCATAAATAAGCAATCTAATAGTCATCACTGTAAATGACACTCAACATTAGCTGTAAACAAAAGAAACCAGGAAGAGCTGGTTTCCTCTTTCCATTAATCCTCTAGTGACCTACATATGCAGCCTGAAAAGGAATAGTTGCACTTTATCAAATTACATTGAGGCTTAAAACTGATGGTCACTATGCAGGGTTGAATCCCCTGTCCACAGTCTCTCTCTCTCTCTCTCTCTCTCTCTACACACACACACACACACACACATATATATGAAGTTTTATCTTTAAGCTGACATTATTTCTTATTCTTTTTGTGGATGCACTTGTTTGAGTAGATGCACTGCTTTGTTATTTTTATATTAAACAGTGGGAATTATGCTTACCATTTTGTGCATTTGAAAGACTTAATAAAGAAAATTTGCTCTCCAGCAGGATCTGAACCTGCGCCCATTTAATATGCTTCTTGACAGGATTTGAACCTACATTCCCTTATATCGACTGCACAGGGTGGTAAACATAATGCACACTGTATAAAATTTTTAAAGTACAGGGCATGAACACAAATGTGTATCCAAACAAATAATGTTTAGAGTAATATATTTCAACCTTTTTCGTCTAATGGCACACTTGAACATATAGTTAAATTTCCATGGTGCACAGATGATGATCAAAAACAGAGTAAAAAAAATATACATTTTATGATTTATTTATTAACATAAAACAGTTTATTATACTTTGTAATAAAAAGATAATAATTAAAATTCTTATAAAATCTTATATTTATTTTTCTGTTTTTATTTTGACATTTAATGAGATATCAGAACTTGATGTCTTTTTAGAATATTGTTGCAAGGTTGAATTTTGTACAGGCATACTCTGAAATCTTTTTCAAATGATTCTAGCCACAATCGATTTCTGTTTTGAATATTGTTTATTGCAGAAAAATTTGCTTTTTATATATTGCATATATGTTTATTTATAATGATGACATACTCATATAATCAATTTATAATGATGACATATTCATATAATCAATTTAAAGGAGTTTTAATTTTGATATATACACTTACTGTGCTTTGAATTTCTTTCTAAAATAATTTAATGAACTTTAAAAAATCTCTGTGACACACCTACGATCTTCTCACAGCACACCAAGGAGACACGGCACACCAGTTGAAAATCAAGGGTAATGTGATATATTTATATATGTAATGTCAGTTTAATATCTAAAGTGACCATCTGATTGTCAAGATAATAGTAATATGCAAAATGACTGATGTAACTCTTCCAATATTTTTCAACATTTTTCATTGGTTTTGTTGGGTTGATTACCAGTACAACCTTGTTTCTCAAGAAAAGCGACGTAAAAGTGGGCGTTGAGATCAATACCCAATGACAACAGTCTGTTTCATGTTTAAATGCCAGACATGTCCTGGAGATTGCATTTAAACACGAAACAGTTGCCGCTGCGTGTTGATCCCAATGTCCACTTTTATATTTACATATTCTCCATCCCTGATAATGAGCGCTTTAACTTCATGAATATCAGTCAGTTATGAGTCATATGTGATACATGCTTAGGTGATCAAGTATCTTTCGATACATGACTGATGAGGCAGTTTTTTTTCCCGCAGTAGGTTGCCATTTCTTTCTGTGGTAGACTAGTTGCCATCCAAGGTTATAAAACCCAGTCTGTCCTGCTATTTACCTATAGCTGGGGGGAGAAGAAGAGAATTCATACTTTTCCCAAGGGTATTAGCACGTAAGTGAATGTAATGGATTCGACTGCAATTTGAACTTGGCTCTATGATTCCTCAGTCTGAGCTGCTATCCATTTCTCTACTGTGCCATAAATATAGCATACTATAAAACTATTTTTACTGTTTGGTACGTACTCATCCAGGTTCATACAAATTTAGTGTGTTTTCGTTAGTGTCTACACAGACATAATGTCATATCTTTTGTTCAAAAGCTCATCTTTGTTCATGTAAGATACAATAGCAAGCTTCTCCTATTGGCACAGCCTACAAACACCACTGTTGAAGCTACAGGGCTTAACTTTTCTCAAGGTACTCCATTTAATATCCAGGCTCCTGTATCACTTATCTTTAAATTTCTATGCATGGTTTGATAGCTTGGTGCAGTGTCTATGTTTCTCCAGCTTGAACAAAGATCTGTGATTGTACCACCTTTTCTTAAATTCACCTTCTGTGCAACCCATATAGATCTTCTTTCCGTTGAAATCCTCCACCTCTGCTTTATAAATTAGACCCATGGAATTACTATATTTAGTCACCCCCCCACGTGGGCATCGTGTGGCACAAGGCCGGTTTAACGTGGGATCACCGAGCCCATGGGATCACCGAGCCCGTGGGCTCAGCCAAAAATATGCCCATTGTCGGTTCACCTCCCCGAAAGAGAATCCGCCCTTTGGCGTAGCCTTCTTCGGGTTCCTCCCCGCCCAAAGGCAGAGAGTTCAACTGAACGGTCGGCTCAGAAGTGAACGACTGACTCCATGGAATTACAAGCGCCATCTTATGGACACCTGTTTCTATCTTTGAAGTTACAGGGGTTGATGTTGGTGTTGTTACTACAATCATTTCTTTTGGAAGTCCTCAAATTACATTTCTTAATAATTTTGTCTAAATTATCAGTACAGCAATAACTCAATTTGACTGTGTCTTTCATGATATCTTATGTAGTTCTGAAGCATTTAAGAAACGTTTAGTGGGTAATTTATAAAGTATTTTCTTAATATTTGTTCTTACATTTTAATTAAATGGTGGCTTGAACTAGATAATCTCCCTTTTTCTATTTTTGCTTTTATTCTTCAATTGATGATTCAACTTAGAGTTGAAATTCAATTTTGTTTTGTGTCCTTTCTCTGTCAATGCTGCTTCATATTCTTTTTTATTCAATTCAAAAATCTTGAATGAGTAATTTCTTGATAATCTTCCATCAATTGCAAAGTTTATTATTCAACATTCCACCTGATGAGGGCATAAGTTTGAAACATGGGTTAAGCTGGTGAATATTACTGTTTTTTACCATTATTTGCTCTGAATATTCAATTTTCTGAGCTGTGCACTGAGCACTTTATTTTAAAATATCCACTTACTTTTGGTTTAACTCTTGTTAACCATATGTTTTTATCTTTGTGTGTGTGTGTATATATATATATATATATATATATTGTATAGTTATAGTTAAATTCCCAGATGAATTCTGTGGACAAGACAGATTGGTATCAAATGACAATTGGAAAAAAATCATACATTTTGCCGAAATCGAAATGTTTTTGTTGTTATAGTTACATTAAAATTCAAAATTAAAAAAAGAAAAGAAAAAAGGCTTAGACACAAGCGCCTATCTTTTTAATTTTGAATTTTAATGTAACTATAACAACAAAAACATTTCGATTTCATTTTCATTTTGAAAAAAGTCGGAAGACGAAACGCGCGTCGGCAAAATGTATGATTTTTTTTCCAATTGTCATTTGATATATATATATATATATATATATATATATATATATGTAGTAATCTGTTGGTATAATCCAAGCAAGTCCTATTAACACAATATAGAATTTGAAATATGTAAAACTGACTCACAAAGAGAGGTCAACTTTTATTTTCATTAAACAGAGCAAAATTTTCTTTACAATTGAATTTAAGATACCTTTAGTTAATGACTATTTTCTCCCCAACTAGCTAGTATCCCACTGATACCATAAACAGGTTGAAAAATCCTGTGAATTTTAAAATTAAAATTCATAGGTGAAAATGGTCAGTATCTTAATTTCAGTTGTAAAGAGTATATTAAACATTAAATTAAGATACTGACCATTTTTACCTATATATATATATATATATATGATGGGATGGATAAAGTGATATCACATTTTAACATATATTTACCAAAATTACACAAAAATATCTTGAAATACTATAGAGTAAATTTATTCAATAAAATTTCCATCAGCTTCAACCACAGCCTCCAGACAACTTCAAGATCTCCTGCATCTCTTCTGGATGGTCTCCCTGTTTAAGTTGGTGAATGCTGCCATACTCCTTGCCTTCAGTTCATCTTTGGTGTTAAAAGGAGTTTAGTTGGTCTCTTACTCAACTGCACCCCACACATAATAATCAAGGGGCTTGCAATCTGGGGAGTTAGGTGGCCAGATGTAAGAGGTGATGTGGCCACAAAAATTGTTTGACAGCCATGATTGGGGTCTCCTGCTTTTGTGGCATGGTGCAGAGTCCTGTTGCCAAACATAGTGTCTACCAGCAGCCACCCTCTTGACCCAGGGCAGCACTACCTCCTCAAGGCACTTGATGTAGGCCTCTGTGCCGAGTCTGAAGCTCTCACAACAAATTCAGAAGTTCTTTTCTTATCAGAACAATCAGAGTCAGTTTTCCAAGTACCTTCATAATCACCATTAGACTCATCCAACTCTTTCTGAATCCTCTGGACTGTCCTCAGATTGACACCCAAACACACTGAAAGGTTCATATTGGAGCTTCTGGCATGAATGCCAAACAGTACAGCATGCCATTTCCGAATTTCAGGTGGAGTGAATTGCATCATGATGCATTTTTCTCACAGACATTGGCCAACTGACCCTACTATGCTGTGCAGTCAACAAAATCAAGAAAAAAAACAGTGTGCATGTGCAAAATTAAAAATATAAAATAGTGACAATTTATCCATTGCACCCTGTATGTGTATATAAAGTGCATATTGAGGTCACCACCCAGCAGCAATACCATTTAATTGTTATGGCCTGACAATTGCATGTAAGCATGAAACAGACTATCGCTGCTCGATGTTGACCTCTGTGTCCACTTTTCCATATAAAGATGCTCACCCGCTGATATTGAGTACTTTATAAACTATATTTTTCTAATATGTAATTATACATATATATATAATATATTATAATATTTTTTTGTTTAAAAATATGATTCCTTCGCTACATAAGAGTTCTCATGTTTCAAAAACGAGAGCCGAAACCATCCAAATAATTATTAAAATTAGGTTGAATTGAGGTGTTTAGTCCTGTTTCATCTTCAAGCGAAATTTTAGGAATAAGCTATCTCTAGGTTTACGTGTGTTTTTAGGCATGGTCCGTTATAACATTCGCTATTGTAGGAGTGGCTAGGCTATATATATATATATATATATATATATATATATATATATATATACACACGCACACACACACACATGCAGTCCGATCAAAAGTCTCGGAGCTGGTACTATAAAAGAAAACTATAGCACATATCAATTCGGTATTTAATCTCCTTTGAAGTAGCTTATTTCTGAATGTACACACACACACACACACATATATATATATATATATATATATATATATATATATATATATATATATGTGTGTGTGTGTATGTTCTGACATTTGTGTTTGACCATGGAACGGACTGGCACCACTGGGTGTTGACTTCAATGTCCACTTTTCTATATTTTTTATGATATATACGTTCTCACACATACGTGTACTCTGATCAAAAATTATCGGAGCTGGTGCTATAAAAACAAAACTATAACACATACCAATTCGGCATTTAATCTCCTTTGAAGTAGTTCACTTCTGAATATACACATATATATATATATATATATATATATATATATATATATATATATATATATATATATATATATTTGTATGTGTATGGTCTGACATTTGTGTTTGACCATGAAACAGACTGGCACCACTGAGTGTTGACTTAACTTCAATGTCATTTATATATATATATATATATATGGGTGTGTGTGTTTGTGTGTGTGATAAAGTATAGTTTTAAGATAAGCTATATTTATGGGTTAAAGTGCTCAATATCAGGGATAGAGCGTATATAAATATAAAAGTGGACATAGACTGTCGCCTTTGAGTGTTGACATCAGTTTCATGATTAAACACAATTGTTTAGCTTGACCATTGCATCACTGCAATACTGCTTCCCAGCTAAGTGTTTTTTTCATGTTGGTGGACAGATGATAATCAAATCAGGAGAATAGACAGGGTGACCAAACAGTTCAAAGCTGCAGTCATGCACAACAACAATTAAAATCAAGAACTTGTGTGATGGAACATCATACTGATGAAACAAGACCCCTTTTGTCTGTTTTCCAGAGTGTTTGTTCTTGATAGCCTTTTGTAACTGCCTCATCAAGTTTGTATAGTACTCTCCATTGATGGCATAGTCCTTTTGAAGATGGTCAATAAACACAATGCATTTTGCATGTCAAAAAACTGAGGCCATCACCTTCCCTGCCGATGAAATGACTTTGGCCTATTTTGGAGCAGATGTGGAGAGGTTTCTCTTTATCTCTGGTTCAAAGTGATGAATCTAATGCTCATTATGGATTAGGAAACGTTCAAAGAAACTAGCTGGGTCTACCTTAATCAATGTCAGATTTTCCTGTGATGTGACCAGTGTAGTGTCCTTTTGATCAGGTGTCAGAAGACATGAAAACCACTGAACTGAAACCTTTGTCAAGTTCATTGTGCAACTCTCATGGGATATGCTAATATAATTGGTTATTTGATTTATAGTCAATCGTCTGTCAACCATCACCATGTGGTGAACATAACGTTTTCCCCATTTTTGTCAGTCACAGGATGTCCAGACCTTGAGTCATCTCCCTTCTCCTAAATTTAACTACTGACTTTTGCACTTTTGATAAAGCTATCTCCAAATATAGCAACCATATCAGCATGAATGTTCTGAACCCTTTTTCTGCAGGTACTTGATAACATTTCAATGCCAAATTTTGTCCATTTTCAAGAGAAATTTCTATTTGTTACTTTTGAAATCTTTGAACAGTCAGATGCCAATTTACGTTGAAAGAAACCATTTTTTAATAAGAAGAGTTGAAATTAATGCATGCAAGATTTCACAGCTCTAGCATCACCGCTTTCATAGTCATCCTATGAACTTTTCATTCCACCCTCATAATGGTGACCCCCATCTTCTTAGTAATACTAGTAGGCACACAGTGGTCAAATATTACAGTATCAAGCATCATCCTGGAATATTTCATAGCAAATAAATAGTCTTCGTTCTTTTTTATATAAAGCTATCCCAAAATGGTGACAAAAACCACTTACTGTAAAATATCTGATACAAAGATTTAGATATCATACATTTGTTTTTATTTATATCTGACTCAAGTAGCTCCTTTACCCGAGTCTTGCTTCACTATATGAAGTGCAAAAGCTCATCCATTATGTATGCCATTTAAAATCAGCAAAATACCTTATATAAATGAAGAATAAATAGATTTTTTCCAATTTTTGTTAGAATTACCAGTACATAATGCAAGGTGCCCCACGAGCTGAGGTATAATGTAAATGGTCATCAAAAATGCATGATTTTTAACCTTCGAAAGAATTACCTGATTATTGTGTGAGCCCCTATTTTTGCATAAAAACTGACACTATACTTGAATCATTAAACACCATATCTCTGCCGTAATTCCTGAAAAAATATGTAAAATTCATAATCAAAAAAACCTTATCAAATATAAAATAGCAATGACCAATGTAATGTATCACTTTCACTGCCCTATACAAGACTGTGTTTCTTGTCAAAAATCAACAATTACATATATTGGACATACTACTACCTCCTTGAGTAGACACCTCATGTGTCACATATTAGATCAAAGTGCTATAAAAAAAAAAAAACATCTATCTACCTACAATTAGCCCTCAAGAAAAATTCTGGTTGAAAGCACTAAAATTCTATATAAAGCAAATTACCAAAAACATCTTGCTATAAACACGTCTCTCTCCCACTATCAACCTCACCTTATTTAACAGCGGGAATGGAACGTTGAAAGTATTTAAAAACAATAGAAAAATTCTTCCTCGAATTCTAGCTGTGCTCAACACACAAAAGCTTGGAATAAATGCTCCTACTTGTATTCAAAACAACACAAAAATAAAATACGTCTTATACAGTCAAAACATGAAGAAAAATTAACAACACAAAATAAACCCTCTTGAAAATGGTTGAAAAAGTGTCTGAAAACATTTGGGACAATGGACTATTTTTCACTCTCTTATTCTCATCAAAGAGAAAAATGTAAAATTGCTAGAAAAACTAAATAAAGAATTAATTAAATTTTCCTTGTCTATCATATTTAATGAAAGATTTTTAAAAGAAAGGTTGCTACCCAAATATATAACAGGTTGAGTATGCTTTATTTGAAATTCCAAAATCTGAACATTTTTAGGTGCTGACATGACTTGCCACAAATGGAAAATTTCAGAAAGCAACATGGCTACTCATATAGCATGAGTATTGCATTGCAGCATTACAGACAAAATGCTGACTTTTTGTCAGTTTCCATTACATTTAACTGTAATCAGAATCCATGTTTTGTTTTTATACAAATACTGTACCAGTATGTATTACTAAATTTTCCTTCTCTCACTCACAGTGATGTCATCGATGATGTACCCTCTCCCTCCAGTTTCTTACATCTGATATAGAGGTAGGGTTTGGTATTGCATATTTTTTCTAAATAGTGATCAGGTTTTTATATGAAATCTTAATTTCACCACTTAAAATTCAATGTGAACATTACATGACTAGTATCATTACCTGTATTTGTATATACACGAATTTATTAAATTCTATGTAAAACTACTTTCAGGGTATATATTATTTATATAAAACTACTTTCAGGGTATATTTATAAACTGTGTTATGAAATGTAAAGGGATATCATGTTTATGCTTGTGTTCCATTCCAATGCTGCCCCATTTTATAGATGCTACATGCAAATAGACTGTATTTCAAAATCTGAAAACCAAAGCTCTTCCAGTTCCAAGAATTTCAGATAAAGGATTCTGTATATATATGTATGTGAAGCCCCCGTTTCAAAATTGTAAAAAAATGCTAATAGATGTAAGTATTGTCACTGAAAATTCATTTTTCTACATTGAGTGGCAGTATATATTTGAATTTTTGTATTCATATATATCTTAACAAACCAGTGATGATGTATGAGACATGTGGTATTCTTTGAATTGGCAGATGATGAAATATCTCTTAAAAATGAAATTTTAGGGGCTCACTTCAGAATATGATCAACAATATTTTCCATCATTAAAAGGAATATTTAAAAATTGGGAAAATATATATTAACCAATAAACATGAAATTAATAAATCTACATTATAGAGCCCTTAGGGTGTTTGTTCTTCAAATTTCAGTTTCATTTGTGTAACAAACGAAAGGTGTAATTGTGAGATTTTACACAAATGAAACTGAAATTCTCACAATTAATTACTCACACCTTTTGCATATTTATTCGAGTATACAACATTAAAAAAAATTGTTTAGCAATAGTGACAACATTCCGCTACCTTTTGTTTACATGCAGCAATAGTTGTGACAAGGTTTCTCTTGCCTTTCTTTCAATGAGGTTGACAACTACAATTTATACACACAGTGAAAACAATGTAGACCTGTGTCACATACATCTGCACATATGTAGATGTTTCCTATCTACACTTTACTAATGCAATTTATTTGGTTGTACTGTAAAAAAAATACACAAAATATTTTGTATGAAGTTGTTTACAAAAATTCTTTTTGATTCATTTCTTTCAATTTGAAAGTACAATAATACTCAAATAATTAAAAATTAATGAAATTTGATTCTCAATTCTTTGTTTCTCCTAAAATATTGTAACCCTGGTTAAATACCTTTCAGCTTAATTTACTTTAGAACACTCACTGATTATATTCTTTTAACCCCACAACGTCCAGTATATGAAACAATGAACTGCATCTCATGCTCAAATTTTGAATTAAAATTTTTTTTTTCTTTTCCAATGATTCCTAACTACATCTCATTTTCTGCATCTGAAATCCAATATTGGCTTTGTACTACTTTCACACCAAATTAATTTTGAACTATGTCGCAGCATCCCTACCATGATACCCTGCATATTTTTAAAACACAACAATAAGCTATATCTTGTGCCCGACGAGTTGGGTAACCAACGAAACTTAAGTTGCACACCAAATGTAGGTATATATATATATTATTAATATTTCCTGGTTCTGTCTAATTACTTCAAACACTATTATGGCAAAATTTGGTAATTATTGTTTACCTGTATATACAACCAGCACACACATATATGGTTGCTTATTTATTTCCTAAACACACACACACACACACACATATATATATATATGTATGTATGTATATGTGTGTGTGTAAGATCAGATACAGATCAAATATGGATCAAAATCTGACAGGATAATAAAACGATCTAATCAACTTCTATTCCCACCATAACCAAAATATAAAATCTGGACTAATCATAGGATTCTACATCAGCACCCTTTGGATATGTAGCCTGTAATACCTAAATGAAGAAGAGAATATATTTAGAAAACTTTCAAACTTCTCCACTACCCACATCATTTTATCCTCAACACTAAAAAATGAGCTTACAGAATCCTCAAAGCCAAAACAACAGATACCATCAATAACCCTTCTAACAAAAATTACACAAAATTCATAATCCTGCCCTCTAACATTCTTTCTACTAAACTCGCAAACAAATTAGTCATCCCTAATACTAAACTCGTTATCACCATCCCCAAGACAATTGGAGATATAATTATGAAGAAAAATAAACCCAACACATGCCAGGATTTATCAAATAATTTGTTTGAAATGCAAAAATGTTTATGTGAGAAGACATCATGTGATCTGAAAGCCCACATCTATGAACATAAGAGAGACTTGCGTTTGGACAAACAATCTAACTCTCATTTTGCATCAAAATGATGCTGGATATAACTTTGATTTATTTAATGCTACGCTAATTAAAAAAGAACATAATTCTTTAAGGATGAATTAAATTGAAAACTTAATAACATTATTACTGACTATAAACACATGCCTAAAGCATATTACATCAGCAACTTTCTTTGAATCTATTCTTAAAGAATCTAACATATCTATCTAATACAAAGAATACATGTTTAAAGAGGTCAGCCATAAATTAGAACCATATGACACTCCATGTGCAAACTCACCACACAAAGGTGAAGACATCAGAACTAACTCCCACTAGACAGACACACATACACAATTATGAATACACCTTACTATCCTATGCCCATTTAGACATACAGGAATATTCGCAAACTTATATGCTCATACATTAGAATTATCTACATGACACGTGTCTGACCTATGAGAACTGACCCAAATATAATTGAAAATACCAGTGTTTCTGTCTCTTTGTGTGTTTTCTCTCAATCTCTTTAAAGCTTTAATAAAAATGAAACATGTTAGATTGATATGTTTCCTATTCATTCTTTATTTTATCATACACACACACACACACACACACACACACATATATATATATATATATATATATGTACATACATTTATTTATATTTATTTACCTGATTATATTTAAATTGCATATATTTTAGCAACATGTTTTCATTAAGACATGTTTCATTGAATAATTTAGACAATTGTCTACTTATTTTCCATTTGACCCTTTCATATTCATGGACAAGCGTTTTGGTGTCATTATTAAAGGAAGAAAGAAAAATCTCTGTGTTGATAGATATTATTTTATTCTGAGTACTTTCAACATAGCACAAGGTCATCATCAGGGTGTTGTTTATTTTGAGACAAATATTGTAGTCTTCATCATTTTCAAAGACAAAATTACTGTGTTCATCTAAAAGTTTAAATTTATAATATACATATATATATATGTGTGTGTGTGTGTGTGTGTGTGTATTGTCATCCACAGACAGGCTGTTTCGCTGTATCACAGCTTGTCAGTGTGGCTAGATGTCCGGTTGTCTCTAGCTAGGATTGAAACCTGGCTGAATTGGCATCACACACACACACACACACACACACACATATATATATATATATATATATATATATATATATATATATATATATATATGACACCAATATATATATCTTTGAATTTGTAGGTCTGATGAATTGGATTGTGATTATGATTCCAATGTAATAAATTATAACCATGGAATATTAGTGTCTTAACTTTTTATATATATATATATATATATATATATATATATATATATATATATATATATATATATATATATATATATATATATATACTCGACTCTCCCATCAAATTCGACGTATGAGGGTCAAGCAGATCAGTTCTAGGAAACCGACTGCCTGACAACAGCACATGAGATTTGATTATAGTGGTGAAGGTTTTGTGCAGGACCATCCACACTTTTTGAAGGGCCAAATACAGACCTGGTGCACTATGTGCCACAGGGTCTCCAAACGATCCTCCGCAGGTTTTGAATTTAGAGTTGTCCTTCTCCTAGACCAGTTGTCATCCAAGGCTATAGAACCCAGTCTGTCCTGCTATTTACCCATAGCTGGAGGGAAAAGAAGAGGATTCACACCTTTCCCAAGAGTATTAGCATGTAAGTGAATGTAATGGATTTGACTGGAATTCGAACTCGGCTCTCCGATTCCTCAATCCAAGCCGTTATCCATTACTCCACCGCACATCCTCCTCTCTCTCTCTCTCTCTCTCTCTCTCTCTCTCTCTCACACACACACACACACACACACACACACACACACACACACACACACACACACAATCGGAAGAGAATAATTGCAATAAATGCCAGTTAGAATTTTACATCAAAAATCTAATGATGCAGCATTGCTTAGTATTAAATTTTTGATGTCTTCTTCTATGAACCATGTCTCTTCAGATTGGCAATCATGGCTAGCCACAATTTTCTGTCCTTTGTAACTTAATGAATTTTATTTTTTGTTATCTCTCTTAAATCATGTTCCAGCATCCTTTTACTGATACTTGCTGGGTAAGTTATGCATTATTTTCCTCTGTATCCCTTGCCCTCAATCTGGCCTGTGAGGTATCAAACTTTCCAATCCCTCTTTCCTCATTATGTACCCTAACCCTATGCATTCCATGTGGCAATAAATAATAATAACAAAAATAATAATATGATAATATAAATAAATGTATGAAATCCTCCTCATGCTGAATTCATTTCTTTTGAAAGACAGCAACCTTATCCATTAGGAATTGGAATTCATCCTGCTACAAACCCAAAAACTGTTTCACACCTTTCCCAAGGGTGCTAGTGTGCTTTCAGGGCTAATTTGAAATCAATCTGCCAATTCCTCTTTTTGAGCCCATAACTGCTACAGTACCCATATATCCAAATAATACCCATTTTACTCATCTTAAGAAAGCCACTGTATTAATGGCTTGCATGACTGCTAATGTATTAACTCCTGTTCAATTTCACAGTCAGATCAACTTTTGCGGGGTATTTTGCAAGGAAAAAAGTTTAGATAATTTTATTTGTAAAAATAAAAAAAAAAATCGTTTGTCTTGAATTTATTGAACAACAGTAATAAAAAAAAATTATTGTAAGTTTTAAGGATAACATTTTAATTTTATTGCATTTTTAAAGCTCTGAGTTTTTTTCTATTCGTTTTTTTAAAAACGAATAGAAAAATATTGACATCTTTTCGCCATTGTTTCTATTAATTATCTCCCTTTGATTTTCGTTCTTCAGAAAAGTATTTTTCATCGATTGCAAATGTCGGCTGTTTTTTTGATTTAATCCGAACAGAAAAAAAGAGTTTCTGTTTATGTAATATTTTTTTTTTTTTTTTTTTCCTTACAGCTTCTTGTTTTTCTCTAATTTTTTGTTGTTCGGAGGAAAATAATTCAGACGAGGAACGACAGAAATTAGTAAGTATATCGTTCTGTCGTATTTTATTTACGTTCGTGAAAATACGTTTTCTTTTCTAAACTTTGGAGATACCCTGTTTTTTGTTTTTTTTTTTTACTTAAGTAACTTAAATCACGTAAAAAGAAGTAAAATAATTTATCGTCTCTTTTCTAAAAATCGTCTGAGTTAAATCGTTTTTTGTTTTTTTTCTCTCAAAACATTTAAAATTGTTTTTAGTGATAATCACCGTCGGTTTCATTTTGGTAGGAGTTAAAAAAAAAAATGGGTGCTACTTTGGCTTGTTATCTACGTTTCATGAATCTACTTTGGTATGCGATCTACACGTCATGAATCTATGTTGGTACGCGATCTACACTTTATATTGTGATCTACAACAAGCAAAGTTATACTTATCTACTTTGTTACCTAGATTTCAAAGATAGGCCAGTCCTTTACTTTTCTTAATTCCTCCTAATCTCCGTAAATCCTCATTTATATTTCAGTCGTTGACACAACCCTTAAGATGCTCGCAAAAGAATTCTACTCCGAAATCAGTGATGAAACTAAGGCACTGGCATTTTTAAGAAGACATGGTCTTTTGGATGAAGAACAAAATGTTTCACCGTGTCATCGATGTGGCGGAGAGATGAAAGACTCTCGAAAAAGAAGACGAAATGGCGAATTTATGCCCGTTCTTCGCTGCAGAAACCGTGGATGCCAAACTTTTCGTTCTGTTCGCAGAGGCAATGTATTCTTTCACTTCACACATTTAAATAACAAACTAAATTGCAAGCTATCTCTTTGCCAAATTTTAGAATTGATCTTTTATTTTATACAAGACCTCTCTTATGATTTGGTTCAAAGTTTAACTGGAAGAGGTACTGAAGCAATATGCGATTGGTTCAACATGTGCAGAAAAGTTTGTACAGCTATTGTTTCAGTCCAGAATCGTGGTCAAATGGTAGGCACTGAAGAAGAACCTATACAAATTGATGAAGCACGCTTTGCAGGACGGCGAAAATACAATAAATGCCGAATGTTGCAAGGAGACCGGGCTCTAAATTCACCAGACAACAAAACTGAAGTAGACAATAACCATAACCATGAAAGATGTATTGATGGTCCTTGGGTGTTCGGTTTGAAGAAAGGCTCAGATTGTCGATATTTTTACATTCAAAGAAGAGACCGTGAGACACTTCAACCAATTATTCAGAGAGAAGTCGCTGAGGGCTCAGTAATCCATTCAGACGAATGGCCAGCTTACTCTTATTTAAGCCAACTCAGTTTTCGGCATTTTTCCGTAAATCATCAGCAATATTATGTCAATCCTAACACCGGAGCACATACACAAGGAATTAAAAGATCCTGGCTTGATGCGAAGATTCGTATATTGAAAAAAATGAGAGGCTGCAATCAAAGAACATTTCAATCGCACTTAGACTACTTTTGTTGGCGGATGATGAGAAAAGAAGCTCCTGACTTCTATTTAGCATTCTTAGCTGATGTACGTGCTGTTTATCGCTAGATTATTAATAATAGAAAAATTTTTTCATATTTTAATTACATTTTCTCTATGTTACATATATGTTATTATGTTTTACTATGTAGATATCATTCCAAAATAAAATTTGTACAGTGTAGATATTTTTTCCTTGTCGATAACAAGCCAATTTTAATTACATTTTCTCTGTTATATATATGTTATTATGTTTTACTATGTAGATATTATTCCAAATGAAAATTAGTACAGTATGTAGACATTTTCATCGATGTACATGTTAGAATATAAATAAAAGGAAAATTTATAATATGTTAATTACATTTTCTTTATATATATATATATATATATATATATATATATATAATATGTTTTACTATCTGTCTATATTTCTGAGATGAGGTATTATGTACATTATTTACATTATTCGGACTATTATCCTCATCTTTGTCACCATATTTATCACAATTTTTCGGCTGTTGTACGCTCTTGCCTTCTTCAGTTTGTTGGAATTTCAAACTGAACCCTTTATTTCGCTCACTGGGGTAGACTGTTCTAGTTCCACATGCCATGTTTGATGGATGTCAGTTATCAGTTATCTCCTGCTAATTTCCCTCTGAAAGTTCTCCACTGCCTTAACCGGGTATTGAACTCACACTCTTTGGGCCCTGTCACTGGATCTAACCAACGCCTTTATCCACTGTGCCATGTGTCCTTGAGAACTGATAACTGACATCCATCAAACATGGCACCTGAAACTAGAATAGTCTACCCCAGTGAGCGAAATAAAGGGCTCAGTTTGAAATTCCAACCACCTGAAGACGGCCAGAGCGTAGAACGGCCAAAACGTTGTGATAAACATGGCGACAAAGATGAGGACAATAGTCCGAATAATGTAAATAATGTTTTACTATGTAGATAACATTCCAAAATAAAATTTGTATGGTGTAGATATTTCTTTCTTGTAGATAACAAGCCAAAATAGAATAAAAAAATGTTGGGACCTCCAATGACTCGCTAAAACAATCAGCATACATGATGAAAAAAATGACATAAAACTTAATAAAAACAAAGTTTTCTTATCAAAATCTTTGTTAGAAAAGACCAAATTATTTTTTATGCAGGAATTTTTATTTTTAATCCTTTTTAGAACCTGCAAAATGTTGGTTAAAAATCTTGTTTCACTGGCGTCAACAGGTGACCGACCATAAATTTGTATGGGGAAATTTGAATGTCTTTCTGCAGTGAAAAACACATTGATTTGGAAATTCTTGCAAAACTCAGATAATTGTTGAACTTTAATGAAATGTTGAGGACTTATTCACAAATGAATTAAATTATTATTTAAGTCTTTCCTTTTTCAGAAAATCTTCATAAAAACATTTATTTTATCTGTTAAGCTCCCGCTTATTTAATTTTGTGAAGTTCTTTTTTGCAGCGTTTAATGTTTATATTAAAGACAAATCTGGAAGAATTTAAATCATCAAATTTTTTTTTTTTTTGGTTCATGCTTATTTTCTCCATGTAATGGGCATTGTAAACCCACTTGGCTAGCTCCTGATGCTACATTGGGAGCTGGTAAATACATAATATGTACACACACACTAAACTCACTGTGGGTGGAAAATGTCCATAGGGACAGCTGAAAAATTACCATTATGTTTTAAAAAGACAAGAATAAATTAATTCTGGTGTTTCTCAGTGAGTTTACTGAGTGTATATTACATATTTGCCAGCTGCTCTCATTGGAACATCTTCAGCTAACTGACGGGATATAAAAATGCCTGTTTCACCGAAAAAATAAGTACTGGCTACCTAATGATTGCATGTTTTAATGCATAAGAAACTAATGTTTGTGGTTGATCAGGTGTGTGCTAATTTATGATAATTAAATCATATAATAATAATCAATGTGTATTTATATAGTTCCTGTCTCATTTGTAGCAGGAATGGAGGTAAGTCAAGTAAGTAAATTTATGAGTGATTACCTCCCTTAGTTATTTATAATCTATAGAAATAAAATGTTTATCTGCTTTTTTTTTTTTTTTTTTTTACAGTAAGGTTCATCCTTTACAATCCCAGGAGCTACTCAAAGTGGAGGGTTACATTAAGTGACAGTTTATATTGATAGGTAGGGAAGGTAACAGTCAAACTTAGATTGTAGTGGTTGGGAAAGCATCCTTTTAGGAGATGGTTCTACAGAGCAGTGGTTTGCTGGCAGAAGCTCTTCCAGAGGAACTTCTCACTGATGTAGGTGGTTTGGTTTGCTACAAAATAGGTGTTATGTTGAGTCTTAGGGAAGTTTAGAACTGGTGGAGCCAAGGAATGTAATTTGTCCAAGCACTTTCCATGGAAGTAGCAAAAGAACAGTGCTTGCCACATCCCGCCTAGAGAAGAGAGGTTAATTAGTTTCCAAGCAAAAAGAACCGTTTAATTTATCAGTTGCTTTACTCCTATGTTTCTTAGATTGCAGTCTTATTTGTTCAAGCCTTTCGTGGGAGGCACTCAGATACTTTTGCCTTCCTTAAACTTGATTTTGAAATAAGCTGTGCTGTCTTTGTCGTTAAACTTTTTCTACTGAGAGATATTTCCATTTCACTGTTATATTAAGCATAAAATTTGTAGCACTAAAAGATATTGAGCAAAAAGCAATTTATATAATACCAAAAGTAATCAATGAATCAGATACCATTGAACATCTAAAAAATATAAAGGGAGCTGTTTAATTAAATGGTTCATTGGCCTCTATTTTAGTTGCGACTTCTTTATCTCCACTTTATTGAATATCGACACATTGTTACAAGACTTGTTTTATTGTATCTCACTATTAAATCTTTCAAACAATTACCCTCATTTTTTATATACAAATATAAATACTCTGCAATTGTGGCATTGAGCTCTTTCCCCCCTTAGTATACTCCCTTGTACTTATTTTGTGTGTTCATATATATATATATATATATATATATATATATATAATTTAAATAAAACAGACCACTTTAAGGTTCCATGGAACCTTAAAGTGGTCTGTTTTTTATCTAAATTATTTACTCTGGATTTACATTCAGCTCTCTAGGTTTTATCCTCCTTAGGTTTACCCATACGGATTACCTAGTTTTTCATTAACTAACTATATATATATATATATATATATATATATAATAGCTGGCCACTCATATTTGAGGATACCCCTCTATTAGGGCAGCTAGCCAATCCCTATTGCAGACGCTCGCTCAGGCACATTTGTGTTCGTTCAACACCTAAAAGAGCCTACCTGTGGTTTATACTGCAACTATGCTGAGCAAACCTTTTGTTACAGTTTCTGGGAGAGAGCGTGTTATCTAGTGTGATCAACAATCTGAACAAAGCCAGCATGCTCAAACCCTCGGTCACGATGACTTGTGACTTCATGCTAGCACAGCTATCGACAGCCCCCAAGGATTCTGTCTGCTCAATTTCACTCACAAAGTTTGGGTTAACTTGTGGTATGGTTTTCAGGCACTTTCCAAAGGTGCCGCATGCTGTGATCACCCCCTCCATCAGGAAGTCTATTTCCTGACAAATCAACCATGTTGAGGTTTGAACCTGAGTCTCATGGTCAGAAAGTGAATGTACACACACACACACACACACACACACACACACAAAATAGCATTAAATTTTTCAAGCTAATTTTAATGCATGTATTTTTCTTTAGAAGACAATTTTAATGCTCATTTATTGACAAGAATTAATTCATAGTAATGCTTGAAATAGTGTTACCTCTATAGTCCTCAAAATTTTAAAGCATTCTGATTGAATATTTTCTAAATTCTGTAAATTGGGATTCATGAAATTGCCAATAAAAAATATAAACAGTTTCTTTTAAAACAGTTTAATTCTGTTTAAAAATAAAAATAGTCAGCCAGTGTCTTTCCCCAAATAATATGAAATAAGTTTTGAAGAAATTCAACTCTATCCTAGACAGTTTTTTTGCTTATGCACAACTTACAACTGATACTGTTCCTTTTGTGGTTGAGGTATTGATTGGAAACTTCATGTTATTAAAAATAGACAGACATACAAAAAGATTTGTTGAGTTATTCTAAAATTAATTGTGAATACAGCAAATACTCCTTTTGTTTCATAATTAATGAACTTAGCATATTTTACTGACATGAAGATTTTTGTAATTTTAGAAAATTACATGTAGTCTTTAGCCTTCCAAATTATAGCCTTACTTTAGCTGTATGACTTCAGTATACACATATTCCAAAATACATTCAGCATGAATTCTTCGTATTGTATATGAAGCCATTGCTTTAAAGCACTTGATTTATTTACTTTTCAAACTCTCATGATGTCTTTAACTCCAGAGCCAATGAAAATTTAAAACTAAAGGTAAGAGAAGAATTATGAAACATTTCAAACAATTTAAATCCTTATCTGGAGCTCTATGGCATTTTAAAGTTGGCACGCCAAAAAGCTTCTCTACTTTCACAGCTCAAAAATAACCCGCCTGGGGTAGGACTGAGTTATTGAAGAAAGATTTTCATTTGAATCTAGAATAGTTATGGTATCTGCCATATGTTATGGGTGTGTGGGTGTTGTAATGGATAGTCGCTTGGAAGGAGAAATCGAAGAGCTGAAATTGAATTCCAGTCGAGTTCATTATAGTTATTTTCCAAGCATAGCTTAGATGTGGCACAAGGCAGAAAGTATGGGGCATCTAGTGAGGATCGTACTCACTTTTCAGTTGTAACTGATCTAGCAAGACAAGCTTGCTAACCATTACACCACGCTGAGGTGCCCGTTGAGTTCATTATATTTACTTAGGTGCAAATAGCCTTGGGAAAGCTATGGATTAATCTTTTCCCTCCCCAGCTTTGGGTAAATTAGTAGGAATTGTATCTAGAAAACCTGTTGATATCTCCCAAAAATTGTTAATGCAATGTTTGTTTAAAAAAAAAAAAAATTACAATCCAAAAATATGTTTTGGTTTTAAATAGCCCACAAATGTTTGCTAAAAGTCTGTTGTAGCATACCTATGAATGATAATGGGTATGTCTCCATTCCCATAAATATAGTAGTGAATATCTTATGTGTTGATCTGCAGTTGGAGATTCGTTGTGGAATTCATTTGACTATTTCTATGTGCTGCGAATCTTATATGTGTTGTTCTTGTCCTAAGTATTATCGTGCATTACCAACCTTTGTGTGATTATTCAGTAACCTTCCTTAGGTTACAACAAAAATGATACCTTATGTTACACAATATCAATATTTCAGTTTTTTGTTTATATTTTTACAAAATACTTTGGTGGAATAATTGGCCATGGTTAACTGTAATTGGAAAAATTCTCAACAGAATTGACAGAGGTTTTCAATAAACAATAAAAAAAAGAAAAAGGCAAAATAATACTAAGCAAACAATGTATATGCAAGTCAAAACAAGGTAAAGCAACAGTAATAAAGCAAAAAGTTCACAAAGTAATTGTGTTCACATACAAATGGGATGCAGTCAAGTGATTGTAATATTCTGACTTCAAGACTTTCAGTTTGGAACTAATATATTTCTTTTGAGATAAAAAAAAACTTAAGATTTAATGGTATAAATCCTTCTGCAATTTAGATGTCTTTAGAGTGCTGTTTCTTTTGGTCACATTTTAGGGATTTTCTATCAATTTTTGTTTGGTATGGTCAATTCATGATAGTGTTGATTTCTGAGAAGAAAGACTAAAAGAAAACCGTATTAAGCAACAGAAAAACATTATGAAAAGATGGCATTATCATATGGAAAATATTTGGCAAAGTTTAACTTCAAATCAGGCAAACAAATACTGTGTCAAGAAGATGTTTTCTGTTGACACTATTACCGAATACTCCCTTGGTAATTTTTGTTGTTTTAAAAAGATATTGTTAGAATTGTAATAAAACCATGACATATAAAATTGAATTTATATATTTTTTCTTGAGACTTGACAACAAAAATGTTAAACACTATTTTATTTATAACATTATAAAAGAAAGATGTGAGAACAATATTTTTCATAAGAGTATAGAAATTAATTTGCAAACTATAACAATAAATTATTTATTTACAAGTTCATGAAAATATTCTTATTTTTCACAATGAAATAATTTCATATTTACATAAAATTTATATATGAACAAAGTATAATAAAATAGTTATTTCTTCATAATATGGTAAATAATATGAAAATAAATCTTTTATTCATAAAATTATAACAATGTCTGAATTATAAATCAAGAAATTTAGAATAAAAACATAAGATAACTGTAATATATACATTTTCAAAAAATGCATTTTCTGGACATTTTTTCATTTGATCTTGCCATAAAAATTCACTAAAATTGAGAAAAATGTATAAATTTGGTTTCATAAAAATTTGAAAATTTCTTTTTAAAACAATAAAAATTACAGATCGAGTATACAGTAAGAATAATGTCAAGAGAAAAACATATAATTCAACTTTTCAAAAAGTTGCAGTGCTCAGATGAATTGTTAAACGATTTTTTTTAAATGTTAATTCAGCAAACTTGGATGTCTGTTCCCACAAAATGAAAAAAAAAAAAAAAACAGTGTCAAAAGGAGTTTTTTTTTCCATTGACATTGCTATTATTTTACCTACCTTGACAATTGTTTTGTCTTTGTTGTTTTAAATAGTAGTGATGAGAATTATAATAAAACCTAAACATATGAAAATGAATTTATATTTTTTCTTTGTTCTTGAGAATTCACAACAAAAATACTAAACACTATTATATATTTATTGGAATGGTTGGTAAAACATTGGCTAATTGCCAATCGATTCAAACTTTATGAAATGATAAATAATAAGGATTTCTTTATGGTTTGTTCACATATTTTAATTTAGTAAGTGTTTATAAATTTATGAATAAAAAATTGTTCTCGTATTCATTTCTTTATAAATTAGTAAATGAAAAATATTGTGTTAATTGTATTAGTTTTTAGAATATTGTAAATATAAAATTATTCTTAAAAATAAACAGTAATAAATAGTGTTTAATATTTTAGTTATAAAAGAATAAAAAATGTATAAATTTGAATTTCATTAGATGTTTAGGTTTTATTACAATTCATATATTTTACTGGTTTAGTAAATGTTTATAAATTTATGAATAAAAATTTTCATATTTATTTATAAATTGGTAAATATTGCATTGCCTTAGTTTTAATTGTATTAGTTATTAGAAAGTTGTAAATATAAAATTATTCTTATAAATAAACAATCTAATAAGTAGTGTTTAAGAACAAAAATATGTATAAATTTTTGTTGTCAATTCTATAGAACAAGGAAAATGTATAAATTCACTTTCATATGTCTAGGTTTTATTAATTCTAAATATTGCTGAGGAGTGAAGGTAGTTAAAATAATAGGGTCAATGGAAAAGACAGTTTTTTTTTGTGGGCACAAATGTCCAAGTTTGCCAAAATTTTATGACTAAACAAGAATTACGTCAAATATTGTAGTTGATTGAAACACAATCTGTTAATATAATTTCCAATTTGTGAATGATAATGAGTTTCCTGTTTAATAATGCTTCTTCTTTATTTACAGATTCATCAGTTGTGGAAAAGAAAAACTTTCAAATTTGAGTAGACACATACAAACTCAGTAAAGAAGAGATTACATATTTTTGTAAAGTGTGTGGATCTGCATTTAAACATTATTCTCATAAGTTCACATGTGAACACATACTGGAGGGAAACTCTATGTGCCAGGTGTGGGTCAACATTTTTACAGAGTTGGAATTTTAAAACACACATGGAAATACACAAAGAAGAGAAATCATTTTCTTGCCAAGTGTGTGAGTCTGCATTTTCACTGAGATCACATTTAAAAACCCACATGCGAATACACAGAAAAGAGAAACCCCATATTTGTCAAGTGTGTGGTTCATCATTTTCAGATGGTTCCAGTTTAAAAAGGCACATGAGAATACACACAGGTGAGAAACCATTTTCTTGTGAAGTGTGTGGATCAGCATTCTCAGTGAGTTCACATTTGAAAAACCACATGCGAATACACAGTGGAGAAAAACTCCATACCTGTGAAGTATGTGGATCAGCCTTTTCTGATAGTTCCAATTTAAAAAGACATATACGAATACACACAGGAGAGAAACCATTCACATGTCAAATGTGTGGATCAGCATTTTCAGTGAGTTCACATTTAAAAAATCACATGCGAATACATACTGGTGAAAAACCATTTACCTGTCAAGTGTGTGGGTCAGCATTTTCAGAGAGTTCCAGTTTAAAAAAGCACAAGCGAATACACACAGCAGAAAAACCATTTTCTTGCCAAATGTGTGGATCGGCATTTTCAGATTGTTCTAATTTAAAAAGACACATACGAATACACACAGGTGAGAAACCATTTTCTTGTCATCTGTGTGGATCAGCATTTTCAGTGAGTTCACATTTAAAAAATCATCTGCGAATACACACAGGAGAGAAACCCTTTTCTTGTGACCTGTGTGGAACAGCATTTTCAGAGAGATCCAGTTTAAAAAAGCACAGGCGAATACATACAGGTGAAAGGCCATTTTCTTGTCAAGTGTGTAGTTCAGCATTTACAGAGAGTTCCAGTTTAAAGAAACACATGCAAACACATTCTGGAGATAAATCATTGTAACAGAGATGAATTAACATTATTCCAAGATTTCCTGTTTCAAAAATTCAATTGAAATAGACACTAGAATGCTACTTGTCTACATGTCATATATGGAGCAGCATTATCTGTGAATTAAAATTTAAAACACACTTGTGGACACATGCTATTGCTGAAGGCAAAATTTAATAATTTAATGAGATTCAAATGCAAATCTATGAGAAATTATACATTTTTTTTAAAAAATAATTTAAATTTTTTTTTCAAATAGTTCCTCTTTAAAAGATCAGTCATATTTTTTGTGCTGAATTCTTCATTTAAAATAGTGAGTCCCAATGTGGGTGGTTATGACCTCAGGGTGGTGTGGAAAGATGGATGGGGGTGAGGAAAAAAATATAGGCAACCAGAGAGTGACAGTGGCATGTCTGAACCATAACATACACCACACACACATTGTACCTGAAGTACTCATGTTCAAACACCCATTCTCATATAATCACCGGAAGTTAAGCAATGTCAAGCCTAGTCAGTACATGGATGGGTGACTGCTTGAAAAAACCAAGTACTGTAAGCTTGGATGTGTGGTTGTTGCAATGGATAATGGCTCGGAATTGTTAATCAGAGTGCCAAATTCCAGTTCCATTTGGGTTCATTGTATTCATTCATATGCTAATACTCTTACGAGATGTATTAATTCACTTCTCCCCCATCTATGGGTTAATAAGTAAGACTTGTATTACTGAACCATTATTATCTCCCCACCACACAAAAAAAATACTCTTGGTATCTTAAAATATTTTAAATAACCTGTAAAGGTTTTTATAAGGCAAGGAAATATACATTGGGGTGGGGGTTTATCTATACATTTGGTGAAACGTTAGGGTTGTGTTTTAGTCCACAGTGGGTGGCAACCCTCAAAAGTTTGGGAGTCACTGATTTAAAGAATACAATCGGATACAGAAATGGATATGGGATTATATACCTGTTTATTTCTTTATAAATTAGTAAATGATAAACATTGCATTGTATTAGTTGGTTCGCATTTTTAGAATCTTGTAAATAATCTAATAAATAAATAGTATTTAATACTTTTGTCATAAATTCTCAAAGAAAATGTATAAGTTCACATTTTTAAGTGTGGGTTTATCAAAATTCTAATCATCGCCTTTTAAAACAATAGACATTGCTGTAGGAGTAAAGGAAGTACATAATAATACCAATGTTGAGGGAAAAACAACTCTTTTGATACACTGTTTGATAGCAAGCACAAAGGTTAAATTTTCCCAAAATATGAGTTCATTCCAAATTCCAGCATTTGAATTTAACAATGACAGAATGAACTAGTCAAAATCGTTTTCATAAAATGAAAATTTTTGTGATTTTTCTAGATTATCTAAAATGTAGAATTTCATGACTAAATTAAAATTAACAGTGTTAAATAATAAATTAATTATCTGCAAATGTTTTATAGATTCTTTTTGATTTTTTTTTTGCTATTTCTAAGTTAGTTTTGTAGCAGATATGGTGCTCCTGAATATCAATATTGTGAAATTATATTGTTCTAATTTATCATAAATGTAGACTCTTATGAAAATAAATGTAATAATGTTAAATGATAAAATATTTGCCAGTGTTTAATCAATTTTTCTTTTGTCCATTTGTAGATATGGTCAATTAGAAGTATCAATATCGAGAAAAATTTTTTGTCTCCATGTGAATTTCCACCTTTACTAAATTTATGTTTCTTCCTTTAGATAATAATGAAACTGCAACTTTCTCCTTCAATTAAATTATCCTTTCCTGAATATTTCTGTTTTTCAGTTCCATTTCATGTTAAGTAAGAGTTTCAAGGAATCAAGTAAAGAGTTTTGATCTGTCTATATTTCTAAGATGAGGTATTTTAACCATTTATGCAATTCATGATGTTTCGGCTATTGTATACTTCAATATATGTTGAAATTTCAAACCGAACACTTTATTTAGCCCACAGGGGTAGTTTGTTCTAATTTCACGTACCATGCCTTTGGATATCTCAGTTTCAGTTAATTAACCTTATGTTGTAACCTAGAAGGTTACTGAATGAGGAATAACCAAAACGGAGGTTGGAAATGAAATGGTAATCTTTATAACATCAACAAAATACAATACTCGCCAGTGGCATGAAGTAGGTAAACCACTGCTAGTGGTGGACTACTTAGACATCATATTGCCCTCACTTACAATAGTGTCCAACATATTTATGAAGATTGGGACATACCCATTAGTTTTCATAGGTACAGTATATAACACCTTAGTAACTCAACACTGCAAGTTCCCTTTTAAAAGGTAGTTACGGCCAACATTGTCATGCCATCTTCTTAAAAAATTAAAACAAATAACAACAAATCACAGTGTGGCCAGGCATTGAACTCACAACTCTTGGGGTTAAGTCACTTTTTGGATCATTCAATCAACGCTTTTATCCCCTGGCCATGTGATTTTGAATGAATTTTGGGGACTTATAAACTTAATGTCTCTAATCATCGTATTACAATTTTTTTTTTTATTCTTTTTCACTCAATCTCTATTACTGGCTCCCATATTGTATTCATGTCTATGCTTGGCCATCTTGGAAGATTTTTGTAGCCTAGATGCACTGATTCTTTAAGTTTTTGTATTTTCTTTTATACCATATGTGCAATAAAAGTTTTAATTAAAAAGCTAGTAATCAAATGTGCTTGTGTGACTACACTCAGGGGCCACAACAGATCCGCCAAACAAGCCATCAACTCCTCATCCAGAGGTTTTGATTGTTTTTTTTTTTAGACGGCTTGTTGGTGTTGGACAAAACTGTCAACATTGACGTTGATATACCCTAAAACAAAATAAACCAAACCCAAAACTGTCAATGGTTAGGCTATGCTCACAAAGGGAAAATCTGGGGAAATAATTCACTTGGACACCTCAAAGATAACAATAGTCACTTGTTGATAAAAGAAGCTACCTTTTATTTGTTCGACAACACTTCCAAGAGACAGAGTCTGTCTATATTTCTGAGATGAGGTATTATGTACATTATTTACATTATTTGGACTATTGTCCTCATCTTTGTCGCCATATTTATCACAATGTTTTGGCCGTTGTATGCTCCGGCCTTCTTCAGGTGGTTGGAATTTCGAACTGAACCCTTTATTTTGCTCACTGGGGTAGACTGTTCTAGTTCCACGTGCCATGTTTGATGGATATCAGTTATCAGTTATCTCCTGCTAATTTCCCTCTGAAAGTTCTTCACTGCCATAACCGGGTATTGAATTCACACTCTTTGGGTCTGTCACTGGATCTAACCAACGCCTTTATCCACTGTGCCATGTGTCCTTGTGTTAGGGCAGTGAAGAACTTTCAGAGGGAAATTAGCAGGAGATAACTGATAACTGACATCCATCAAACATGGCACATGGAACTAGAACAGTCTACCCCAGTGAGCAAAATAAAGGATTCAGTTCGAAATTCCAACCACCTGAAGAAGGCCGGAGTGTACAACGGCCGAAACGTTGTGATAAATATGGTGACAAAGATGAGAACAATAGCCTGAATAATGTAAATAATGTTCCAAGAGACATTGATGTATTTGACACTGGAGTTCAACGTGGTGACCGCTGAACGCTCTGGTGATTGTCCCTTTTTCTTTCTGAGAAGTTTTCTTTATATAAGTGGTCACACTGCCTAAACAATAGTGCATCTTAAGTCAGTGGCTTAATTACTAAGGAATAAGTTTAATGATTTATGCGGTAGAAGAAAATATCTTGCATATGTGCATGAAAACAGCTGGTTTGAGAGTAGCTAAATATTGGCTACAAAACAATGTGCCTGGTCATACACCCAAGATATATTCTCAATACTGTGGAAGGCTAATTCAGAATAATCTGAAAGTATTAGAATCTGTATATATTAAGTCCTACCAGCCATCTGTAAGGAAAAGGAGTAATTGGTGAGTATAAAGGTAATTATCCTGTAAGTGCTATATTCTTATATAACATTTGGTCTTTGGTGTTCACTCCATGTTCTGCCATCCATTCACACAAATTTGTCAGGTATGTGACCTGATGTCTCCCCTTTTCCATTTTTTTTTTTCAATATGCCTTGTTAAACCATGCCCACCCTTCAAGAAATTTCATTTGTCCTTTTCTGATTCTCAAATTATTATACAGAAAAAAATGAAGGAAATGACAGAAATTGGAAGATAACTCTGTAATTCCTTAGCAACTCTCAAAAATCAAATGGCTGTAATTAGCATCAACAATAATAACAAAGAAAAAAATTCACAGTTCTTACAGTCACATGAGATAGGCTTAAAGTCATAATTTAATTTGAAAGTATTGGAATCTGTTTACATTAAGTCCTACCAGCCATCTCTCTGCAAGCAGGAGGAGTGGTTAGTAGGTCTATAAGTAATTAGCCTGTAAGTGCTATATTTTTATACAGTATCTGGTGTTCATTTTTAGCTGCTGTGCATATTTTTCATTCTTGATTTAGCTCTGAAGAAAGAGGTCCAATAAACTGATTTAGCTGCCTTTTTTGTTAATCATGTTTTATTTTGATATTACAACTTCACAGTAATATTATTTTTTCCTACCCCTCTTTTTTTGCTATAAATTTTTCTTGTTTTAACATGTTCATTTGTATCACTTTAATCAATAAATGAATTTTAAAATCAAGAGGATATTTTCCAAGCTAAAGTGATAAGCTAAAAAGCAGTGTGTGACTCTAGAGTCACTGATTCTTGACCCTCTGTATTATAATGTCACAGCACGATATTTATATAAAGAATAAAACATTCTTATATGTCGACTACTGTAATTCTTTTTTGTTTGCTGTTAGTGTTAAGAAACATTAATGTTCTATTCTATAACCATTTAATTTTATGTGAAAAATTTGAAGAGAAGTACAGGGTGTTTCAAAAAATTTGATATCCTTTGAGATGTAAATATCACAGAAAGTACATGATTAAGGCAAATGAAATTAAAAAGTATTAATGTTGAAGATCATAAGATTTATTCTTCCAAATCTGAATGAGAAATTCAAAAGCATGTGGATTATGTGAACGATTTCACAAATGTGAAGTTTGTGGTTGTCCGGGTCCTTTTGCTCTGCACAGACAGCCTTCCTCTTTGAACTTTTATGCCATCTCAAA
This sequence comes from Acanthosepion pharaonis, assembly GCA_903632075.3. NCBI lineage: Eukaryota > Metazoa > Mollusca > Cephalopoda > Sepiida > Sepiidae > Acanthosepion > Acanthosepion pharaonis. The sequence goes on from CAHIKZ030002589.1 coordinate 1,674,297, forward strand.
TCTGCATTCCTGTTGGTGACTTTCTAGAGAACTCTCTCATAAATGCACGCTGCACAGTCTTGTTTGACTGTGTTCTAGCAAACTCAACACACAAAACGCCTTTTCTCTTCTAGTAAATAGCATTTTTTATACCTGTAAAGAAAAAAGATTAAAGATTAAAGAACATAAAAATACAAATAAGAAAAACACAAAAACATAAAAACATAAAACAAACATTAAACATAAAGATGCTATTAAAATTTGAAATCATTTGAAGGAGATCTAACAAAGTTATTAGATTTCAAAATGATATAAAATTTTTTGAAACACCCTGTATTTGCTAACATTGCAAAATATTGTCAATAAAATTTGTTTGAATCTCAGTACATACATGTTAAAATATCTTTGAACTGTAAAAATATTTTAGTTTGTCATTGTGTTGATAACATGTTTGATTTTAGTTCAGAATGTTTAAATTGTAGAAATTTTTATAAAGCAGTCGTTTTAATTTTCTGGATGTTATAACTTCTAAATAGTTTTGTAAACTGAAATGATATCAATATGACAAACTCATATTTATTTTGATTGTTTTATTGTTATAATGCTGGTTATAAAAATGTTTTTAATACTATGGTCGTGTTTAAATACATGCTAATTATATTTGCAATAAATATTAAAACAGTGGTATTTATTAAAGAATATTTTTATTGATAAACAAAAGATATTCTAGTTTATTTAGAGAATTTGCAATAAGTTTACTTCAAGCTATGTAAATGTTGCTAAAATATATCATGAGTAAAAAATATTCTAGACGGGTGTGGGCAAGTTAAACAGTGGCTCCAGCTTAGGGAGCCCCATAATTTCATTAGCCTAGGGACCCCAAAAGGTCGTAATCCAGTATTGCTTACCATATACCTCAATTTATGATGATAGTGCAATTATTCCCTGGTGGCCACAGGTCAATGCACCTTATCACAAATCAAAAATAGTAGTAGATTGATTCATGAAATACAACATTGAGATTCTTGTACTACACAGTGGCTTCCAAAGTCACCAGAACTCAATCCTATTAAGAACTTTTATGGTGTGGTGGAAAGGAAAATTCAAATTTGTCATGTACAACCAACTAATCTAGAACTGTAGGATGCCATAATATAATAACAGCATAATTTTCCTCTATGGTACCTAGACTTTATGAATTTAAGTGCAGTACTAGATTGGAGGTATGGTGGAGTAATGGATAGAGGCTTGGATTGAGGAATTGGAGAGCTGAGTTCAAATTCCAGTTGAATCCATTATATTCGCTTACTTGCTAATGTCCTTGAAAAAGGTATGAATTCACTTCTTCTCCACCCCCAGCTATGGGTAGTTAGCAGGGAAGACCGGGTTCTATAGCCTTGGATGGCAACTGGTCTACTGCAGGTAAAAAAATCTGCCTCATCAGTCATGTATCAAAAGATACATGATTGCCTAAGCATGTATCATGCATAACACATAACTGACTAGATTGGTGGATGCATTTCATCATTTTACAGTTGAAACAGATGTAACCATGTCAGTGGTGTAGCTTGAGTGTGTATGCCACTAGGGACAGCCCTTGTGTCTGCTGCTCTTCCTCTCCCCACCCATTCTGAATATGATAATAAACTCTATTTGGTAACAAGGCCTCTGGTTGAGAGGTTTTGAGGAGTATAGAACCACCTCTTAATTTCTGTTGTTCCCAGATCCACTCTGATTTGTGTTAGTGCCCCTGCTATGGGTAAATAGTGAACCTCAAAACTATGAAAAGTATAGTAATGCATTTTTATAGTAAAAATACCAGCAATAGATTTTAATAGTAAAAGAATTTCTAGCAATAAATTTTAATAGTAAAACAAATTGTAGCAATAGATTTTAATAGTAAAAAAAATACCAAAACTCCCAAGAATTTCAGCATTAAATGACCCATAGGGAGTTGATAAACGATTAAACAAACCAAACCAAACTATCCTCCCCAGCATCCTGCAAAAAATAAAACATATTGCAGTAACTCCCTCTTTATATATATATATATATATATATATGTCACTCAAAATAACATTTAAGTGATAAAATCAATCAGATTAATAGATAATAAATCCATTACTTCTTTATATTAGGTTGTCACACATGAAATGATGCACTTCATAGGAAACGAATAAAATACTTCAGAAATATTAAATAACTAATTTATTTAGTTGAAATAGGCACCATGTTGATGAATGATTGTCCTCCAAATTCTAAATTCTTGATCCCATCTTTAAAAAAAAATTTTATCCTTTGATGTGATAAACAATTCAAATGCTTTTATTATCTCTTCTTTATTGAAGAATATTTTATTGCATATGAAAAGTTCAAAATGCTTAAATAAGTGATAATCAGTAGGAGAGATATCAGGTGAATATGGAGAACGAGGCAAAATTTCATAATTCTGGCGATGCAGCTTTTGGACAGTTGATTGAGAAATGTGCAGTCATGCAGCAAAATTGGGCCATCCTTATTCACAAGTCTAGGATGTTTCTTTTTCATTTTTTACAAGGTTGCTGTTATAGTTTTTCCTTGAGGCAAGAATGAATAATAAATAACCCCCTTGAAAGACCACCATACAGTAACCATGAAGGTTTTGGGTATTGTTTTGGTGATTCATCTGCATCTAACCACTGGCCGACTCTCTTACAGTTATCAAAGAGCATCCATTTCTCATCACTTGTAATGATTTGATGCAAAAATGGTTCTTTTGCTTAGTTTATACTTATACAGTAAAATTACTTAACATTGTTTCATTGTAATCATTTTCATTAGACTTATGAGTAACAATATAAGGAAAGAAAAAGAGTCAGGAATAAGTCAAGATATTTTTTATATATACTAAGGAGGTTACTTCATTAGATGACTGGATCAACAGCCAATCAAAAAAGTGTCATTTCATGTGTGATAAGCTTACATATGTATATGTATATAAACAAATTATATATTGTTATGGTAATTTACACACACACACACACATGGACTCTCCCAGCTATAAATAAGAGCAGGTACTGCATTTTAGAGAAGGAAGTTTCCAGCAGTCAGCTCTGACAGGCGGACCGAACATTCTTGCCGTAACACTCTCATTTGTATGTTTGTATTACTGTTTCTGATAATATAATTGTTTAACTCAATTCCTCTCATGTCTTTATTTCTAGCCCTAGCAAGGCCACAACACACACGAATATATATATATATACATATATATATATATGTTGAGATGTTGTGAGTTTCCCGTGTCGGTGTATGAATCAAGACAAACACAGTTGTAGAGGAAAATACTGGTATATTCATAAAAGCAATTAACAATAGAGTGATTAGTAGAACGAAGGTTGGTTAGTACGAACAATATCCAAAGTCTATAGTCCAACGGTATGTACCAGGTAAGCTTATCTGAACTGCTAACACTGACGCTCTCTCTGATGCTCTGTCACTCTCTCTCCAGAGCTGACTTATATAAGAGGGACCAGTCCATTACTAGTTAGAAGGTGGGTGCCCCAACAATATATATACACACATTTTATATATATATATATATATATATATATATATACATACACATTTTTTTTATATATATATAGACACACATTTTATATGTGTATATATATATATATATATATATATATATATAAACATGAACTTGTTTGTGTACCATTATAATATTACTTTTACATACTCAAATATAATAGTATGCTTTAAATACACACCAAACAGACTTAAACTTTAAAAGTAACATTTAAACAAAAACCAAAATCAACTGATAGAGAAAAAAAGTGTAAAAAATTATGACCATCTTTATTTCTAAACTGAAAACTACAACTTTCTACAAAGTAACTTTTCTTGCTTTTTTTTTAATACAGGCTTATAAAGAAGAGCCAAAGTGCAGCTGCCATAAAAGTATTGCTCAATGTCAATAGTTTCTTTCTTTCACACCTCTCGTTTTTGGAACTCTCTTCTGGCTTTTTGTTCCAGTCAACTTTGATCTTCAAAAATTTAAATGCAACATCAATCATTATTATCTGTCTTCTCAATCCATGTTCATTTATTGTTCTCTTTCTTTAATAATGTTTTTTTTTTTTGAGCATGAAAATCCAAGATTGCCAAAATTTCTTTGTCCATAGCTCAGCCAGAGTGATATTAGTAATACTAACATATAAATCTGAAAAGAAAGCAAGTTGACTTGAGTTATACACTGTAAACGTGTGTATATATATTTTGAGACTACCTGTATATAATTATTATCTAAGCTTATATATCATTAAAACAAGTTAAGAGGCAGTCATTATATATTGAGCTCATTACATTACAGTAACAATGGTGGGTGACATAGCTTATTGAATGTTAGGGCAGGATGACTTTTCCCTTTTATAGAAAATCAACATTGCACTTGATGTGAAAGATGGGGCTTCATGGGATAAATACTGACACCAAAAGTTAGATTCATAACTTTTACCAATTTTTGAGCATTTAGCTTTAAAGATTATCTGAAAAAATGTACAGAAATACCTAATTTCTGCAGGTTTTTGCTTACAAACTGACTTCAAAACTTTTATTTGGATCTATTCTTGAGACGGTAAAGTTGATATTTTTGTATTAGATACATTGAATGGAAAATATATTCAAACCTGAATTCTAATTATGATATACCACAAGCAAAATATGCAATATTTTTACTCTATTCAATAAGTAAAAACTAATTTCATCATTGATGGCTTACATTTCAGTCTGCTCTGGGCTTAGTCATTGAGTGGATAATTCTTGTTGACTAGGGGTCAGTGACCCCTGATAATGGAAACAGCTTGATTTTTAATAAAACTAGGCAGCCAAAACACTTGATTCAGTTTTGTTCCTGTTCTTTGACTGATCAGATGGTCAAACTATTTTTAGAAATGGAGAAATTTTTGTCTCCTTGTTATTTGTTTATTTCTTTTCTTACATCCTGGTAGTGAAAACTTTTTGGATGGTTGGTTGAATTATTGCTTTGTTTGCCTTGCGATATTTATTATCCATCTATTTTTAGAGATGGGGAAATTTTCATGGTTTTGTTATTTCTCTATCACCACAGTATACACTACATGAATGTTGGATTGACCAATTTGATTTTTTACAGCTTATCAACCATTTGTGGGTTATTTAAAGCAAAACATATTTCAAATTATGGAAGGTCACTTACAGTACTCAGTGTTCCCAAGCATTCTCATCAGTGCTGATGGGGTTCGAGAGTGCTTAACTTTGATGATTGAACAAGAACTGATGTTGCAAAAATGTTACAGTGGTGCTTAGTAATATGGAGATGTTCAATGTGTGACCTGTCAAAAATTATTATGCCTTTTATGCAAATACCCCTCCACTTGCAAAATATATTTTCAAAAACCTAAAAATATGTTTTACATTAAAATAAACCACAAAAGGTTTAGTAAGTCATAAAAAACTTAATCAAACCTCCACTTGGCACGATTATAAACCACTGCCTTAAAGGACAACAGAGGGAGGCTGATATAATTTAAATTTAGTTAAGTTTATCCCTATGCTTCAACAGGGGTGTTCCTATCTCCTAAGAACTGTCATACAATTGGTTATATGTAAGAATCTTTTGGTATCCTTTTAATACTCATACACACAACATGAGAAGCCCATTGAAGCTGTGATTGCATTAGAAATGTTTACGTCTTTGATTTCATACTGTGAACAAATTAATATGAAATATTTCATCTTCCATATAGCCACAGACTGTACGAAGGCACCATTTATGGAAGATATGATGTTGCTGAATATGGTTCTGGTAGAGGGTCAAAGAATCGGAGCCATAGAGGATAGTTATAATTACAGCTTGGTATACATTAATCATGATTTTGGGGGGAAATTCCTCTGATACTTCATAGCTGAGGGCAGAGCTTTCAAAAGCAATCTGTGGTATTGAAGAGGGGATAAATGATTCCACTCTCAAGATACATACACACACATATAGTTGGACACCTCGAGGTGGTGTAATGGTTCACAAGCTTGTCTTGCTAGAACAATTATGACTGAGAAGTGAGTTCAATCCTCACTGAGTGCCCCTTACTTTCAGCCTTGTGCCACATCCAAGCTACGCTTGGAAAATCACTACACACACATATAGTTTTAAGGTATGCTATATTTATGAGTTAAAGTGGTCAGTATCAGGAATAATGTATGTAAATATAAAAGTGGACATTGAAGTCAATACCCACAGGCGACAGTCTGTTTCAAGGTAAACACAATTGTCAAACCATGGCCTGATAATTGTGTTTAACATGAAACAGACTGTCATCTATGGGTGTTGACTTCAATGTCCACTTTATATATATATATATATATATTAGCAGTAGAGCTCAGCGTTGCCCGGGGATATAACAGTAAGAGATAGATCAAGTATCCACCATCATAAAGACTGAAAAATAAAATTGACAAAGATTATTGTTTAAGGTTGACGGACACGCATGTCTTAATTAGTTTTTTTTTTTTTACGAATTGGTCAAACCCAAACTCAAACAAAAACATTGTTTTCAATCGTTATGAGTCTCCCGATTGAATTTTATTATAAATAATTGTCTTGTAAATGGAATTTTTAAAGCATTCTGAATGTAAAAATAAAGAAAAAAGTGTGCAAGACAATAAGAAACACTACCTGCCAAAAAAAAAAAAGAAAAAAAAAAGTGAAGTTTTGTTTTATCGGCTGAAAAATATACGAAATCCGATGTGAGTTGTCCCCCTTCCATTTTCATGATGTCTCTTAATCGTGTTTTCAAATTGATTTTGTGCAAAAACAATTATATTTTTCCCATTTTTGGCGCTGTTAGAACCACCACAAGGTAATTTTATGTAGTCCGGAGAAGTTTTGTTGAAATCGGTTGAAAAATGTAGGAAATCCGATCCAATATATAAACATTACAGACACACACACACAATCTGCGTTTTATAATAAGTAAGATATATATATATATATATATATATATATCCTTACCACAATTTAAATAATCATTTATTTAAAAAAATAAAATTTATTTTTGCCTTACCAAACATTGAATTATGGCACTTTGACTGACCTTTCAACCACCTGATGAATCTTCATGAACATTCTCAAATTTAAAATCCTTGATAAACCAATAACATCCTTGCTTTTCTATTTAAATATGAGCTAAAAAATAAATCCTACATTTGCCTTGAAAAAATCCCTCAAAGGAAAAAAAAAAATTGGCTAAGAATAGGTTTCCTTGTATTTTTATTCATTTGTTTTCTTTGCAGATACACTCTATCTGAAAATAATTTACATACATACATATATATATGTGTGTATATATATATATATATATATATATATATATATATATATATATGTGTGTGTGTGTGTGTGTGTATGCATATATATATATATATATATATATATATATATATATATATATATATATATGAGTCTACCCCAAAATGTATACACACTTCAGGAAAGGAAAAACTTGTCTTTTGTAGTCTTATAAAATTGCAATGTCATACTTTACTGTAGTACATTATTTTCTCAACAGAAACATTGGTGTTCCTCAGACAAGAAATGGAAAATGCATATGCAGCAATCCCACTCAACATTTTGGCTAATGTTGCCCAAGCAGTAGTTCACTACTAATAAATGTCTGGAAGCTAAAGACCACCATTTTGAGCATCTCTTGTGATTGTTGAATCCAAAGATGACTTATATTAATCTTGCAATGTCTGGATAAAAATAGTATTACAATATCTATACAAGTTTTTCCTTTCCTGAAGTGTGTATACATACATCTTTTTGGCAGACTCTGTATATTTAAAAGTGAACATTGAGGTCAATACAGCAAATATCTAAAAAAATAAACCACTAAACTAATTGAATTTCTATTTTCCAGGTTTTCAGATAAGACATTTAGCCATCTTGACACCATTTGTCATAAGAATCACTGAAAAACCCTTCGAGTTATTCAGCTAGAAAGAGAACAGGTTAAAATTGTTTTGTGTCAGCCACACTGTCTTCCCAAATGAGCAATGGTGGAAGAAAAAGCTTCCATCTTCAAAGTGCATTCAGGAACCATCAAGAGAACAGTGAATAAGTTTAAAAAAGAGGGAACAATAGAGAGAAAAAGTGGATCTGGAGGTCATAACAGGAAGAGGGATCATAATTTTAACTTAGAGCTAAAGAAATCAATTAGAAAAGATCCAACTCAATCTATAAGATGTTTGGCACATAGAGAGAGAAGTTTCAGCTATGAAAATGAAATTGTGCGTGAAACCTGTGAGGCATCTTGTTTGTCCGGGACAGAAAGTTAGGTTAGAGAGGGTGAAGATCATCTTGAATAAGTTGGAAAATGATCTTGAAATAATATATATATTTGAACTTTTTTCAATCCTTCAGGAGTTTCCAATCCTTAGCTATTATTAATTAATGATGAACATGTTATTTTCATCACTATTCTTTTGGTAAGCTTTGAGAATAATTATACATTCTTATTGCTCAAACTAGAGTCCAAGAGGGTTATAAAATCCTTGGAGAATTCCAGTAAGATATTTAATCATTTCTAAGATACAATGATTCAGAACTTAATCTAACAAATGGACAATTTTGCTGTTACACCTGGTACATGTAATGTTACATGTGCAACAAAAACAAAAAATAAGATAAAGGGAATGACAGAAGACCAACTACATTTTATAGAAAACAAAAAAGGTTTTATTTTAATTTTAGTGATTTGGTCAGTGCCTAAAAAGAAAAAAAAATAAAGACTTACTGGCAAGAAGTTAAAAACTACTTCAAAGTAACTTCAGTTGGGAGCTGCTGGTCCCTGTAAAACAGTCAATGGTAGTAAACGAACCTCTCTGAAAAAAGATTTTTTACAATAACTAACTTTGCCAGCCAATTCACTTAATTCTGGCTGCCAACCACTGAATACAAATACCCAGATGAAGAGCTTCACTTTGTATGGTCATCTAACCACATCAATGAGTTCTTTGAAGTCTTTAATCTAAATGACCCAGAACTCATTTTCATAAAAATAGATTCTCTTAACAATATATATATATATATATATATATATATATATATATAAAAACAAGTTTTGTTAATTTACACTATCTATATTTGGACTATTGTCCTCGTATTTGTTGTTGTTGTTATCACATTGTTTTGGTTGTTGTTCCCCAGGTGTATATTGATTCAGGTAACCTACAGTGAACACCAAATGGAACTCTTTATTTAATCTATGGGGTAGACTGTTCTCATTTCACTGCTCATGTCTAGTGTGAGCCGAGCAGTGTGCACTTGTGCCAATTCACTTAATTCTTGCTGCCAACCACTGAATACAAATACCTAGATGAAGGTCATCCGTGTTCTTTGAAGTTTTTAATCTAAATGACCCAGAACTCATTTTCGTAAAAATAGATTCTCTTAACAATATATATATATATATATATATTAAAGACATTTTTATGTTTAACGTTCTTTTTATAGATACAAGTATTTAAGTAAATGCTCTGTTTATAATAAACAGTATTAAATAACATTTACTGGCCTGAATGTCCGAGAAATTTTCATAGAAAAACAGGATTCGAACCTGCATCCTATACGGAACCGTCATATATATAGATGCAGGTTCGAATCCTGTCAAAGGATGAATATTTTCTATGAAAATTTCTTGGACATTCAGGCCGGTAAATGTTATTTAATACTGTTTATTATAAACAGAGCATTTACTTAAATACTTGTATCTATAAAAAGAATGTTAAACATAAAAATGTCTTTAATAAATAAATTGTCGGACTTTGTCCATTTCTTAATATATATATATATATTATTCAAACAAGTTTTGTTAATTTACACTATTTATATTCGGACTATTGTCCTCATCTTTGTTGTTGTTATCACATAACCTATAGTGAACTCTGAACAGAACTCTTTATTTAATCTATGGGGTAGACTGTTCTCATTTCACTGCTCATGTCTAGTGTGAGCCGAGCAGTGTGCACTTGGATTCAGTGGAAACAGTGCGTGCAATAATTGAGCAGTACTAAAAAATAACAACTAGACGACATATTCGTAAACATTGCTCAAAACTCATCAGAAACTTATATATCGATAATTAGATTTACATTCAAGCTTCCATCTTTACACAGACCCGGGTATATAGACCTGATTAAGGCCGCAACAGTGGAAATGTGATGACAAAAAAGATGGGGACAATAGTCTGAATGTAAATAATTTTCCTTGTCATCTGTAAATGTAGATGCTGATTTTAAAGTCATAGTTTCAATCTATAACAGTTTTGCCTCAATGTCAGAAAAAGTAACTTTTAACCTTTATCATTCTGTACGTAACTTCATTTGCTATACAAAAAGTTTATTCTGCTACTGAAGGTGACTATGATCTTTGAATTTCATACTTGTGCTGTCATATCCTGCTATGGCAACAGAAAACAACTTTGTGTGAAAACTTAACAATGAGGATACTGCAATTGAGAGGAATGGAAGGTGAAGTAATAATGCAAAGTGCTAAAGGTTAACTCACTGCTATATTTGGTCAAAATGCTCTAAGTGCTCAAGGAATTTACCATAAGAGGAGATTCCTTGCTTTCCATGTCCAGACAGTTTTCTTGTATCACTAAATCATTATTATCAGAAAAAAAAAAATCCTACAATCTTAAATTATTTTCTGGCTTTAAATAACCTGCAAAAAACAAATCAATCAATAATATAATTTAAAATGGTTTGTGATGAACTCATCATGATTAGTAAGGATTTCAGGCTGTGAATATTTTTTTAGATCAACTGCCCCCCCCCCCCCCATAATTTGTAAATATTTTTGCATATGAAAATATATGGGTAATGGAAAAAAAATTCTATGTATCATTTTCAAACTTAGGTGATGATTGTATAGTCAGATTTCAAATCTATAAAAGTTTCACTTTGGCGTCAGAAAAGTAACACATTTACCTCATTGCTTCAGTCAGACATTGAAGCATATTCAAAAAAATGACATCAATAATTGTCATCTCATTTTTATAGCAAACTTATCAAAATTGTTTAGGTTGAAATTAATGTTGCATATAAATTATAAATGACATAATGTCCAAAAATAAGTTTCCTGATGAACTTTCACACATAAAACTTTTGAAAATATTGAGGTATACTTTATTTAATATCAGTTTTTCCAGTGTATGTTTTCAGTTTTGATCCTATGATAATGCCAATCTAAATATTTACCATGATAAAGTTCTTGCTTTAATATATTTTCATAGTTTTTTCTTTTTTTATAAAATTGGAACTCATTACAAGAAACTGGTTTCTCTAAGTGTGTGTTTACATTCACACTCTTAAATGTAAATTGCTTAAAAAAAAAAAAAAAAAAAGAAAAAAAAAAGCTGATCTGTACACTTACAAGAAAATGTTTTCTCTCAATGTATGTTTGCATGTGTCTTGTTTTATGAAAATTTTGTAAAAATTCAGACCCACATACAGCATTATCTCCAGTCAGTTCACAGAAAATGGTTTTTGTCCTGTGTAAATTTTTGGAAGTTCTTGCAAATCAGTTCTGTGTGAAAAGCTAAACCTATATGCCATGTGGGAATAAGTACATATTTGCATATATACCTCTAAATGAAGATCTATATATTCAAAAAGAATATGGTTAAACACCAGTGTGTTTTCGCATGTGTCTTTGTAAATGGCAACTATGTGAAAATGCAGACCCACACACTGTGCATTTATAAGGTTTCTCTCCAGTGTGTATCCGTATGTGTGCTTTTAAAGTTGAATTTTGTGAAAATGCTGATCCACACATTTCACAAGAATATGGTTTCTCTCCTGTGTGTTTTAGCATGTGGTCTTTCACACTAGACCTTTGTGAAAATGCTAACCCACACAATTTACAAGAAAATGGTTTCTCTCCCGTGTGTACTCGCATATGGGTTTTCAAAGCTGAACTCCGTGAAAATGCTGATCCACACACATTACAAGAATATGGTTTCTCTCCAGTGTGTGTTCGTATGTGGGTTTTCAAAGAAGAATTAAATGAAAATGTTGAGCCACACACCTTGCACATATAAGGCTTCTCACCTGTGTGTATTCGCATGTGAATTTTCAAGTACGATCTGCATAAAAATGCTGATCCACACACTTTACAAGAAAATGGTTTCTCACCTGTATGTACCTGCATGTGCATCTTCAAAGTGGAACTACGAGAAAAAGCTGAACCACACATTTGACAGGGAAATGGTTTCTCTCCTGTATGTATACGCATGTGTCTTTTCAAATGTGACCTGTCTGAAAATGCTGATCCACATTCTTGACAAGAAAAAGGTTTCTCCCCTGTATGTATTCGCATGTGTATTTTCAAAGCTGAATCATACGAAAATGCTAATCCACAAACTTGACAAGAAAATGGTTTCTCTCCTGTGTGTTTTCGCATGTGTCTTTGCAAATGTGCATTCTGTGAAAATACTGCTTCACACACTTGACAGGAAAATGGTTTCTCTCCTGTGTGTATTCGCATGTGTCTTTTCAAATTTGAACTCTCAGAAAATGCTGATCCACACACTTCACAGAAATGTGTCTTCCCTCTAGTGTGTAGTTCCATGTCCATTTTAAAATTCAAATTATGTAAAAAAGCTCATCTGCATCATTGATAAGTGTTCATCAGTGTATATATATATGTAATTTGAAAAGTGAATTTAGTAAAGATTTGTCTTGCTAAGAGTATGGCCTCCTCCGTTGTGTACATACATGTGACTGGGAAGGAACACTGTCAAAATTTAGATATACACGGTGCAAAAATTCTTTCTCTTCTTCAATTGTATTTTGATGACTTGTCAAATTTGGAATTAACTGTTCTCTATGACACAAGATACCTGTGAATAAAGAATGTATATTAATAAAAGGTATCATCAAAGGATTTACTAAAAATAGCTAAAAAAAAAAAAAAAAAATAGTTTAAATAATTGAAATGTGTTTTTGTAATTATTTTTTATTTATATTTGAAATATAATAGTCTAAATTTAATCCATTAAAAAAATGATTTAACATCTATAAAGAAAGATTTTATAAAATTTCGAAAACAAAAAAAAAAGTAGAAACTAACACACCTTCACTCAGAATTCGATTTGCTAGTTTGTGGGATATAATCAAAAGAGAAAACTTTTAAAAAATCTCTTAAAAATCCAATATCTGACAAAGTTTGTTTCAAAGAAAAATAGTAAATTTAAGAGTTGGACAAGTTTTCAAATTTGGAAATTGCCGTTCTCCATAACTGATATCTGTGAATAAAGAAACAATAATATTAGTGCAAACATTATTACCAATTATAAAATTATATTGATTGTCAGGAAGTTCAGTTTATCACAAAATTCATATTCACTCAGAAAAGAATATTTTATTATAATTTTTAAATTTATTTTTAAGTTTTAATTTTCAGAACTAAAAAGATACAGTTTCGACTATTGTTCTCATCTTTATTGTCATATTCATGATGTTTCAGTTGTTGTACACTCCAGCCATCTTCAGGTGATATATACTGAAATTTTAAACTGAACACTATGTGGGTAGATTGTTCTAGTTCCATGTCTTTTTTTTTTTTTTTATATCTCAGTTTTCAGTTAATTCCCTTTAGTAACTCAACTCTCCAAGTTCTTTTTTTGTTCAACTCTGCTGTGGCCAGGTATTGAACTTGCAACTCTTTGGATCAAGTCACTTTTTGATTACTTCAACCAATGCTTTTATCCACTGGGTCATGTGTCTGTGGACCAAATAAAGGGTTTAGTTTGAAATTCCAATGTATATCACCTAAAGAAGGCCCGAGTGTACAACGGTCAAAATGTTGTGAATATGACAATCAAGATGAGGACAACAGTCTGAACAATGTAAATAGTGAAAATAGTTACCTCATCTCAGAAATATAGACAAGAGATACTGTTATTGATAAAAATGTGCGAAAACTGTTTTCACTAAAAATGACGAGTAACTCAAAGGTGATACATATTAAATATTGATTGGCAGATTTAAATAGCTTTTGTGTGAAATGAGTTGGTTGTTACAATGAAAAGGCATTTAATTAGGTACCTCCAAATATTTACTAAACACCGATCATACTTGATGTAAAAATGTCCCAAACTTAGTAAAAACAAAGTTTTATCATCAAGATCTTTATGCTATTATTAAAAGAAAAGATCAATGGATTATTAAATTATATTCTTTAATTTTTGATTTATATGTTTTGCTTTTCTTGCATCAATGGGTGACCATGAACAAATGTGAGAAATATGGGCATCTTTTTGTTGGGAAAAAAAACCCTGATTTGGAAATTCTTGCAAAAATCAGATAATTGTAGGATTTTAATGAAACTTTCAGGACTTATTCACAAATGAATGAAATTATTTTAGAAATGTTTCTTTTTTAGAATATCTTGGTCATTTTTTTTTTATATCTGTTAAAAACCTAATTTTATGAAACTGAGAAATTCATTTTGGTAGTTCTTAATGTTTATATTAGTTAAAAGCAGAACTCCTTGGAGAATTTAAATCATCAGTTGTTTTTTTGTAAAGAGGACTCCCAGTTACCAAAAATCTGCTCTGAATTATAAAATAAAAAAAGCAATAAAATTAAGATATCATTTAATTAGAAAAGCTTTTAATTTCTTTTATAAAATATATTATGACCACTATTGTCTTAAGAAATGAAATTTTTTTGATGAATCATGAATATTTACAAGAATTATTTTCATTTTTAAAAAATTTTATTTAAGTAATAATTTATAAAGATTTAAAGCTTTTATATTCTGTATTAATTTGTAGTTGTTCACTGATATTGTTATTAAGTAAAAACTATATTTACTAATCATAAATGCAAAGCTTACTATAATTCCGTGACTCCCAGTATTTTAAAAAGAATTTAGAATTTTTTTTGTGTCTGTGGAGGAGGCACGGTGGAGTAATGGATAGTGGCTCAGATTGAGGAATCAGAGAGCTGAGTTCGAATTCCAGTTGAATCCATTACATTCACTTACGTGCTAATACCCTTGGAATACTCTTCCCCCCAGCTATGAGTAAATAGCAGAATGGACCAGGTTGCCTTGGATGGCAACTGGTCTACTGCAGAAAGAAATGGCAAACTACTGCAGGAAAAAATCTGTCTTGTCAGTCATGTATTGAAAGATGCATGATCGCCTAAGCATTTATCACGCATGGCAGATAACTGACAGACTGAATGACTTTGTGTCTGTATAAATGTGTGGATTTTTGTAAATATGGATGTCTGTACACAACATTATCAGAAAATAAGAGTGGTAACTATAATAAATTCAATGGTAATTTTCTAACTACAATTAAATATTAAAATGTTTAAAATATTTTAAATTTCTAAATTGGGTAGTTAAAAAATTATTTCTCCCTAACCTAAATATAATTGTCAGGTTACAGATAAATCTGTTAACATCTCATAAAAACATCCATTTCTGTGTTAGTAAAATGCTTTTCTGCGATATTTTAAATTGAAATTAATATTTGTTTTAATTCAGATTAATTAAATCAGTTAATCTTCCTCAGATAAAGTTTTAGAAAAGTATATTTTATTTTTGAAAGATCTTTATGAAAAGAATTATGCCGTGTTGACAGATTTGTCAGTATGGCAAATTTTAGTAGTATAAAAAAAAAAAAAAAAAAAAAAAAATAGTAAACAGTTACCATTACCATTGATCATGAAGAAAATAAACAGACATCATGTCTATCTAACCATGATGACAGGCTGTGACATATGGTCACCTCTTAACATAGATAATAACTTTCCTGTTTCATGGCGGGTCAACCAATTTAGTAGTGGTTGTTAACAATGTTGTCAAAAATGAATGACATGATTGATTTTATGTAAATTTTGTTGCCTCAAAACAAAAAAAAAAAAAATTTAAGCAAAATTTCGGACGTACTAGAAAGGATTAAAAAAATTTAAAAAATATTCAAAAATACCTTGGTCTTTCCTCTTAATAATAACAAAGATTTAGACGATAAAAAATTGTTTAATCACGTTTGGGACCATTTTTTCATCAGAGTATGCTCTTTTTTAGCAAAATATTGAACATTGCTATACCTACATAAATGTTTACAATGTGATTAAACAATTTTTTATCGTCTAAATCTTTATGTTATTGAACATAGCTATACCTACATAAATGTTTACATTTATGTAGGTATAGCTATGTTCAATATTCAATGTCACTCAAGAAAAGAAAGGTTCAGACTAAAAGGCAATACATAAGAATCCAGGTAGATAAAAAAGGTCACAGGAAAATAAATAAATAAACATGAGATCGCTAAAAAAAGAGCATAGCATGAAGAAAAAGACACCAAACTTGACAAAAACAAAATTTTATCATCTAAATATGTTATTATTAAGAGGAAAGATCAAAGTATTTTTATATTTTTTAATCATTCCTAGCACATCCGAAATATCGTTAAATTGACCATTTTTTTTCCATTTTATAAAAAAACTGGAAATCTCCCTTTAAAATTCTTT
Organism: Acanthosepion pharaonis; assembly: GCA_903632075.3. Classification (NCBI taxonomy): domain Eukaryota; kingdom Metazoa; phylum Mollusca; class Cephalopoda; order Sepiida; family Sepiidae; genus Acanthosepion; species Acanthosepion pharaonis. The sequence goes on from CAHIKZ030002589.1 coordinate 1,690,851, forward strand.
TAAATATCAATTATCATTTTTTCAAAACTTATTTTAAGAAAATCAGAAATTATAATGTTTATTTAAAATATTTTGAACCAAACTTAACTTTGCTTCTGCGCCGAAAAGATGTAATTTGAAAATAAAACAAAGCAGGTCATAAACTTTCACATCACTTGACAGGTGATGAATGACATATTGACGGATTCTGTGAGGATAATTTGTTCTACGGAAGGAGAAAAGTGAAATTATTTACATTTAAGTGAACAAATTATTTACCTCATTATTTTTAAGAAAAACTTTCAGTGCTCTAATTTTTTTTTGTTTTTTGTACTTAGCTTTCACCTTTATGTTTACGATGCTTTATGGAAAATATATTATAAAGAAATTAAAATAAGTCTGTTAAGAGTCAGATTAAATTTCATATTTCATAAGAAAGGTATCTAATTAATTTATAGGAACCTTTCTTATGAAATTTTTTCAGAAGTGTACATAAAATACTATAATTTTATGTACATTTATTACATTTTACTGTGTTATTTGTATTTCCATTCATTTTGTTATTAATTTTGATATTTCATTTATGGAAAAATGTCGAACTGAGATTAATATAAAAAGAAGATAATATAAATTTAAATGCGATGATACTGATACTTGTAGGTACCCTTCTCAGTTGAAATTGAAAAATCAAATTAACTTCTCCCACATGTTTAAAAAAAAGAAAGGCCTTAACAGCAGAGAATAATGCTTAACTCAAATAATGCAACTTAATTGTATTCTGGTTAGTCTTCCGTACTTTATAATTACAGCCTTATTATAAACACAAAATTACATTTCTTAATTAAATGGTCTTCTGATTAGTCAAAATGATACAATTTACAAGCGCTAAAAAAGATCTATCTCATAAGGACACTTAGGAAACCCGATTTTTTTTTTTTTAATTAATTTTATAATATTTTAACAACTTAAATGTAAAAATCTATTATAATTAAAAAATAACAAATAATTGTATTAAAAATTCATTTCTCATCGAAAAAATTTTTTACATTTAGAAAATATTGTCCATATTCATAAAAACAACTAAAAGCAAATAAAAGCTGCTTTTATTTGCTTTTAGTTGTTTTTATGAATAAAAAGCATTTAAGCTTTTAAAAAGCATTTGAAATTAATTAATATCTTTGAGTTTTGTATGTTACAATTCAGAGCTGGTTTTCAGGTAGGGGTTTCCAATTAAAAATTAAAAAAAAAACAAAAAATAAAACATGTGCAATTTGTAATTTATTGTACCTCTATGAGATCGCTAAAAAAGAGCATAGCATGATGAAAAAGACGCCAAATTTGACGAAAACAAAATGTTATCGTCTGAAAATGTTTAAGAAGAGGAAAGATCAAAGCAAAGTTTATTTTAATTATTTTTAAAAAATTTTCCTTCTTTTTAGAACATTATCTAAATTTTGATTAAAAAAAAAGCCTTGTTTCTCTTTGTATCACCGGAACTAGTAAATAACATTTTTTTTAGATTGTTTTTTTTTTGTATGACACACATTAATTTGGAAAATCATGCAAAAATAAAAATAATTGTCGGATGTTAATGAAACTTTCAGAAACTATTCACAGATGATCGAAATTATTATAAATATGTTTGTTTCTTTTATTAAAGTCATGGCAGAAATATTTTTTTTATATTTATTACTCACCTCCACAAATAATTTTATGAAAAAACGCTAGAAATTCGATCGCGCCAGGTTTAGGGATAAACAGCACAAAGCTAAGCACACGGGGACAAAATAAACAGCTTCTTACAAACCAAAAGCGGACAAAATCACAGTCTTATAAATAAATTGAAAATTCAATGAACTTTTCATTCAAATTTTAATGTCAAATTGAAACTTTCTTCACATAAGGTTGGGTTTCGCTAATGAATACGTAACCGTAGCATTATTTTATTTTTACAGCGTATATTTGTATCATACGGTCTAATTGGTTTGTTTACATTTTGGCACAAACTTCAAAACATCCTTCTTGAAAGGGAAAGGCTTTCTTCAAATAAAGTCGAGTCTTATGGTATGTTAGGATGTTAGGATTCCATAATTATGAAAAAAAAAAAAAAAAAAAAAAATACCCATCGAAAATGTGACCATAGCAGTGAAAACGTCTTTTTAGGGGTTGGAACGAATTTTTTTAAATGAATCTTTGTTGCAAACAGAACCTATAAACTCGTAAAATACTCGACACAAATAGGTGATTTTATTATCGGCCACCAAAAATTAATTGTAACATTTTTTTCATGTGACTTTAATACCGGCCACGATTCAATACAATATGTTCCAATAAGCTAAATTTCGCCAAGATAGGTTTCAAATTAGTTTTATGAGTAGAGAGCGAATCTTTTTAGTGTCTGAACATATTTTATGATTTTTTTTTTTTTTTAGGGGAGGCAGTATAAAAGACATATTTAATTTACTCACGTTTAATTCTTCTTGAATTCGTGCAGGTAAAAAATATACATATTTGATTGTTAGGTTCCGGTGTGTTTTTTTTTTTCTAGCGGAGAGAGATCTCATAAAGGGGAGATAATCGATGGTGATCTCGAGTTAATAATCAATCATGCTCTTATCTTTTTAGTGTGACGTTATTGATGGCATTTTTTATGATCCAGATCAAACATTCGTTTTGCATACAGGCAAATTCTGATTTTTAATATAAACAACACTATTTAATCACAAGTTACCACCATAGAATTCCTAAAACAAAGCAAAATGCACTCTATGTAATTCAAATTAAACGTATCTTCTTTGAAGTATACTCAATTTTAAAGCTAATTGGTAAAAAAAAAATTCCATATATAATTAAAGTTTTTAGTAATTTACTAAGTGTAGCTTAGATTTGGTACAAGGTCACAAGTATGACATATCCAGTGAGGATCAAACTAACTACTCAATTGCACCTTCAGGGCCCCTAATCGCAGAGGGGTCACTGAAGTAACTTTTTAATCAGTGAATTTAAAAAAAAAAAAATCAATATTTTTTTTTATTCTAAGTGTTTATTATTAAAATAAGGTCATTTTAGTGATAGAATCATAAGCCAATGGGTTGGAGTAGTGTTATAAAATAAAATAAGACATATCTCGGCTGATTTACAGGCAAATACTCAAAAGCGAGAACCGGATGTGAACGGGACAAAGCCCCGTCACAAAATGACCATTTTATTCACAAATGTTTCCGACACACGTGTTCCGGTCGAAAAATAAAATAATATTTAAAGTGCTCTATTTTTCGTCCAATAAAAATGCTTCCCTCCTAATTATACTCGCTTCGTTTCTTGAGCCTGTTAAGCCATAAAAAAAACGCTATAAAAGGGGTCACAGGGAAGTTCAACAGGCAGTCCACAGGTGGCCACAAAGGAGACCGGTCACGTTTAGCAGCTGTCAGCAGGAGAGCGTCAACCACCGTCAACATGTGTGAACTACTATGAGAGATCGACCTAGATCCGAAAGCCGGCTTATGAACTTTACCACACCAAGGTAGCTGTCCTAAACCCTTACGTTCCTGTTGAAATAAACCACGTAAATCTATTTCTACTGTTGTCGTATTTCTTTCTTGCAACCATACGCTTGTCTATAACAGTAGCTAATGTTGGCCTTAGAATATGCTTTAATACCCATTTCATATAGCCTCAAAATTCCCTTATAATTGGACAAATTTCAAAATTCTCTTGGGGGTTGGCACCATCCAAACCACCGGTTGCATGGGCTCATTGAGCTTACCAGAATCTATTCTATCAGCAAACAAAGATTGAGCCTCTCTGAGGAAATATTTACAATTATTGACATGCACTCTATCTCTGAAATTGAGCACTTTTACCCATAACTATAGCATACCTGAAAAGGATATATATATATATATATATATATATATATATAATATTATAATTATTTTTTTTAAATATGTTGCCATTGTGACACAGAAATTACTGTTTCAAAACCAAAACTGAAATCTTAAATTAAACTTAAAAATTTTAAATCTTACCTTAAACTTTAAAATTTGAACTTTTGTTCCATTTTCAAGCGATCAGCATCACTTGAAAATGGAATGAAAATTCAAATTTTAAGTTTAATTTAAGATTTAAGTTTTTGCTTCGAAACAGAGTAATTTCTGTGTTGCGATGGAAATATATTTTTTTTAAAAAAATAATTATAATATTATGCTCTACTGTATATCGAGCACTGTTTTTAAAAATAAATACTAAAGAACTCTGGATTATAAATCTGTTCGTTCTTTTATATATATATATATATATATATATATATATATATATATACATCACATGTATTTTATGATATTTTCCAGGGGCTTCATTTCCGCTATATATTGTTGTCTTTGAATTGCAAAACAAGCAATCCAGTTAGAGGGTCTCTAATAATAATAATTTTTATATATATATATATATATATATATATATATATATATATATATATATATATATATTATACACTGTTACATTAGAACATGTAAGTTACTACTACAAAATTGTACATTTTGTTTTGATGTTTAATAAATAATGTCTCATCAGGTAGTTAACAATGATGGTAATAAATGATTTTATTTAAAATTACAATTTATGAAACATAAAATTGTTTATTACCATCATTGTTAACTGCTTGATGAGACATTGTATATTAAACGTTGAAATAAAATGTGCAATTTCGTAGTAATAACTTAAATGGGACTTAATATTTTTAAAAAAAAAAAAAAAAATACCAGTAATACATTTAAAAATAATAATTACTAGCAATACATTTGACTCTCAACAAAAACCCTCTTTCCAAAATTTTCAATGAAACTTGATCTACAAACTGATTTCTTACAAAGAATACATATTCTATCCTATCCTAAAAATCTTGTCAGCATTAAATAACCCATTGAGGTTGATATGCCAACAAAACAAAATAAACCAAACCAAACCAGACTTCAGTCTGATTTTGAAGGTTGAATATAAGAAAATTTATATCTAGTGGACAATAGAAAAACTGATTCTAACCAAGGAAAATGGAAGGTTGTGTTCAATTCAGATGTTCCTGATAGAATGTTGCATTACTGTTATGATCATTAAAAGTTGGCAGGCTTGGTGATTACTATCCTAGACCACCAACTGTGGGGGTAGCTTGATTGAGCACTCTGGACAATGCTTTGTGACCCTCGCTATCTTATCAACACTTGCTTTTATATATGTTACAAATTAAACTAAACACAAGTATTAAAGGATGAAAACTTTTTGTGGATTCAGACCTCATGCCATGTTCTTTTTTGTCCAAATCTGTGAATTTGTTTTGCTCATGCTAAGTCTAAAAAAAAGTACTATATAATGTTTAATGTATTAAAGTGTTCAACTTTGTAACAAGAAAAATTTCAAGTTTGTGCTAAAAATTGCCACAAAAGATGGAATGATCTATTATGACATGTCTCTAATTTGTATTTAGATGCATTGTATTTATTTTCAATTTTTCTAGTTGAATTGTTTACCTGCATTGCATATGATTCATTATTGTTTAATATTTTTTGTTGTAAATGCTCAAGAACAAAAAAAAAAAAATATAAATTCACTTTCATAATGTGTTTAGATGTTATTCCAATTCTAATCCTCACTTTTTAAGACAATAAACATTGCTGAGGAGTGAAGGTAGTTAAAAAAATGGTGTCATGGGAAAGACCATCCCTTTGACACTATGTCTCATTGAGGGCATATTTGCCAGAATGAAATATTCATGAAATGAAAAATATGTTTCAACTTTAAATAAGCCACAAAAGTTTGATAATATATTCAAACCAAATCAATCAATTACATATGAAATCTTTAAAAATATATTGAAATATAATTTATTTAAAAATGACTTTATTCCACTGTATGCTTGTAGAATGTTTTCAATTTAAAAGATAAAATAATGCCAATCTAAATACTCACCAGGATTAAGTTCACATCTTTTGAAACTGTAACTCATGAAAAATGCTAATCCATATGCTTTACAAGAAACTGGTTTCTCTGCACAGTCAGCACATGTATTTCTAAATAAATTAAAAAATGTAAAATCTTCAAATGTCCGTAAAATAAATAAACTGTATATATATGAATGTCTAATTTTTTCCTGGAGATGTTTAACCTATTTTAGTATTTTATATCACTTTTACTTTTTCACTATGAGAATAAAATGCAATGTATATTCAGTTAAATATAAACCGCCTCTTCTACTCCAACAGCTTCTTCTCTTGCACTTCCAGACAGTAGAACTCCCTTCCTCTTACTTGCTTCTCTGATAACTATAATCTTCAAAAATTTAAATGTAATGTCAATTGGCATCTTCTGTTGCCTTGATTCTTGTTGTTCTTTTTATCCTTTCCTCAACCTACCCACCCTGCTATACCCAGTCTTTTCCCTTAATTACACTCTTTGTAGTCCCTTGTGTACTAGTGGCACTCTTGCTTTACTTGGAGTGAATTACTTTAAAAAAAAGAAAATCAGCTTACTTTTAATAATTCTTCTCTTGAATCTGGATTTTGTGAAGGTAACAAATGTCTCATTTACTGTATTTCAGTATATATTTCCTAGCGGAGAAAGGTATAATAATGGGTGTGGGGGTAACAGTGATTGCCATGAATTAATCATTAATCGTCTTGAGTGTCAGGTTTATTAATGGATTTTATGATGCAGATCAAACCCTCATTTTATATACAGACAGGTCTTAGCATTAACATTTAATGATATTATGTTTGTTATTTTCTAAACTGAATATCGAGCTCCTTAAAATTATGGTGAACTCTGACAACTGCCAAGTGAAGTATATTCTGCAATTAGTATATGGTCCAGTATCATACGTTCTGTTATACTCCATTGCTGTCGGCAAAAGCATATGCAGGGAAGTTTAAAAAATAATTATGTCTAAGCACCAAAGACGGGGCTGGATTTATTACCCAGCACCTGAGGCATCCCTAAAAGGAGAAGTACCAAGTGGACTTGGACAATTTTTCCACAGTATTACTGTTTTTGAATGTTTTGTTGTATTTTATTTTCATTATTGGGTTCATTCCCCACCCCCCAACTTTTCATGATGTATATTTTTGTAAGAAAAATGAAAACATAATCTGTATAATATCAAATTTTTATGTCATGGGGGTTTCGTGTAGATCCCTGTGAATATGTGGTATTTTGGTAAATGTTGGATTCGGTGTGGAAGGATGTGTTCTTATGGTGAATGAGTAACTGTTCTGGCACATATTTTCTGGCTTCGGCTGGGGTTATTTAAAGATAATATTAAGCTCAAACCCCAGAGTTCCTCCCTTCCAAGCAGTACCTTCCCTTTGGTAGGAGCTGCAGTCATTACCCGGCACCCAAGCCATCCCCACAAATTGGAAATGTCGAGGAGGCTTGAGCAATTTTTCCATGGCATTGCTGGCAAACCCACTTTTGACTGACCTTATGTCACATTTGGTAGCAACTTGGGCACACTGAAAAATATACATACTAGTTTGAAATTAATATTAGTTGAAGCCCTAGGTGTTATCTACCAGGCAGTACCTCTCCTGAGGTGTCTGCAAATAGGGGAAGTGCCGAATAGGTTGAGCAATTTTTCGACTGTATTACCAGTAAACACACTTTAAAATTTGTTCTTGTGTCACATTCGGTTGCGATGTTGGTACACTGAATATTCCCAAATAACTGTTCTGGTATTCGAGTTCACTTTTGATCAGAACTTATCTCCTCATTTTAGATGGGATAAGGTGAATGGTCCCAGGAATTCCAATCCTGAGGCAGCACCTTCCTCATTTGCATTAAAAGAGGTAGAGTCAGTGTGACAGTGGTTGTGGAACCATGCACTTTTTGCCCTTGGTTCGTATCTTACTTATTATAAAACACAGATTGTGTGTGTGTGTGTGTGTCTGTACGTTTATATATTGGATTGGATTTCCTACATTTTTCAACCGATTTCAACGAAACTTCACAGGACTACGTAAAATTACCTTGCGGTGGTTCTGACAGCACCAAAAAATTGGAAAAACACAATTGTTTTTGCACGAAATCAATTTGAAAACACGATTATAATAAGAAGTAAATAGGCCAAATTTTCTGATTACTCCTGCGTAGGTACTACGCAGTGAATGAATAATCACGATGGCAGTAATGGGGGACGAATGACCAACAAGAAGTTTGATTTTTTTTCTTGTCGATAACTCCAAAACGGTAAGGTTTACATAATTTAATTGTTAATTCGACTTCAGCATGTACATTTGCACAGAATTATGACAATTTGGGAAAGATTTTAAGGGATATTAGCGCTCGAGGAAACAAAACCAAAATTTACCTTTTTTTATTATTGCAGTGGTTAAATAAAAAAAACTCTAAAATTAAATGAGATATGTAACATTTTTAAAATACATTAGTTTATTAAATTCGATATCATCGTACGTAAACGTATTTCTGAAGAGAGGGAAATGAGGGAAACATGTAGAGACTATTTCCCTCTCTTCAGAAACACGTTTACGTACGATGATATCGAATTTAAATAAAGCATACCTTATGATATTTTTCGAAGTTTTAAAAAAATGTAAGCTATGTATAATTTCCTTCCGAAGAAGTCTTCCCTTGAAACTGGAATTCGTGAAGGTAAAGAAATATTCAATTCATGTATGATTGCAGGGTTCCCGTGTATTTACCTCGCGTATAAGAAGTTCGTCCTTTTTAAAGGGGGGATAACCGAGAGTGATCACAAATTTGGACACTGCTAAGGGAAAACTTTTTTTTTAATTATCAGACGCTAATAAAAATATAAGGAAAACATTTTTTTTGCTCCTAATTTTTTAGCATTCATTAGATCTTCCTCTACCCACGACCATTGTCAGAATCAGATAATATTTTTTTAAAAAGAAAAATTGTAAAATAATTCAATTTATTTGTGAATAAGTGTTGAAAGATTCATTAAAATCTGACAATTATCTGATTTTCCAAATCAATGTTTTTACCAGACAAAAAGTGCTAAATTATTAACTAATCTTTGCTACCCCAGGTGTTCAAAAAGGAAATAATTTGAATTACCACCTTTGATTGATTACTTTTCCCAGTTGGAAGATTAATATATATCCACAAAAAAGAAGTTGACTGTAGTCAGAATCATCCAGTCAATGCTGCATAGTATGTGTTTTGACATACAGTTTTGAATTCAGAGTTTTTCCTTCTCCTAGACCAGTTGCCACCCAAGGCTAAAGAACTGTAGTATAAAAGATCACAAAGTCCAAATCCCAAGTACATACATGCAGCATTCTCGCAAAAATCCCTCTGGTAGGAAAAGTCGGTTGCTTTTATAGCAGTTTGGCGTAACCTTATCAGGTTTTCACTTTGTGGAGCATAGAAATGGATTCGCATGTTTCTCAATGCAATCCATTCCACTCAGTAAAACTTAAACCATGATTGGTTAGTAGAAGTCAATTTACATGAGCTTGCTCACTCCTCATTCAATAGTGAGGCATTTTCCCTTTTTGATTTTATTCTGCAAAAACAGTATGTGACATGAAATTTTGGGGTGTGACAACATGTTCTTCTGTACGAGAACCCAGTCTGCCCTGTTATTTACCCATATCAAACTCGGCTCTCGGATTCCTCAATCCAAGCCACAATGTATTATTTCACTGTATAATTCAATAACTCTTAAATTCTTTAAGAGACTGTTGTTATGGGACCTTACCCATAATAACATAATGGACTATTCCATACGTAATAAATATTGCACCTCAAGAGGAAGCAAAGAGTTCAGTCCGAAGTCGGATGACTGGCTGACCGGCTGATCGGTTAAACTCTCTGCCTTCAGGCAGGGAGGAACCCGAATGAGGCTACGCCGAAGGGCAGAGTTTCTTTTGGGGAGGTAAAATGACCCTGAACCCGTTCAAAGGGCATATTTTTAGCCGAGCCCATGGGCTCAGAGATCCCATGTTAAACCGGCCTTGTGCCACATGATGCCCTCGTGGGGGGGGTGACTAAATACTGTTCAGTCTGAAGTGAGGTCCATCAGAAGTCCGTCTGGAGTCAGTCAGTCGAGTCAGAGGCAGTCCAAAACAGAGTCGCGTTCAGACAATTACTACAAGACATTGGAATAGTGATACTGGTCGAGACTACATTGTTCTCCCTACTAAACCTGATTGTTCGTACTAACACTTTCTACTTCTCTGTATATATTCCTGTTTGTAATATATCTGTGTTATTCCATATCCGTGTTCGAGTTCTTCTTTATTGGTTCTACCTTGGACTATCACTGTGGTACAAGGACCTGGACCATAACAGAAACCATATTGGATACAAAAAAATTAAGATATCAAACAGGTAAGAGACTAATAAAAAAAATAAAAGCATTGTAATATCATTTACCTAAAAAAATATTTAACTAAAAATGGACTTCTAATGTAGTATAAAAATGATATTTTTAAACAAGTGATTATATATGGTTGACTTAAAGGTAATCTATTTTTAAACAAATACTAATTTATTGATTATTGCACTATTGATGTTCTGTATTTCTTTACTTTTTTTTAAAAGCAGAATTACAATCGATATTTATAGTTGTTGACTCTAACCTCAAAGACTACTGGACTTAAATAAACAATATTTTCGCTATGTTTTAAGCAAAAGGTAAACCTTATGTGTACAAAATCCAGTTGGTTAATCCCCGGGAAGCATCAAGCTGTGTGACCTCATTTACCTGAAGCCCCAACATGAACACAGGCAGTCCCAGCCAAAAGAGTAAGGGCATGAAAGAGGAGGTGAACAATGACATCAAGATGTTGCACCCACTGGCAATCTATCTATATATAAAATTCTGTGACTTTTGTTAGTCTATCTATCACACCCTCTAAAGCATCCATACATTGACCGATCAAAACCAAATTTTGAGAAGTGCAAACAGGGAAGAAAGTACAGTTGGTTTTACTACAATTTTCATTAATTTCTTTTAGAAAATTTAAAAGTTTTACTATTTAACATATCAAATACCCTATTTTAAAAACAATTTAATGATTAAAATAACAAATACTTATGTAATAAAAATGCAATATTGTTTTATGCATATCTTTTCTTTAAGTTTTTATATACAAGAATCCAGTTCCAGTTCACCCTGTTTGTGGGAACTTGTTATGGAGTAGTTTCACAGTGGAATCTTGTATTTTTACTAAGTCGGTCCTAAAATAGGTTCGACGTACAAAACGTTAGGAACTTCATATAATAGGTATGACGCAGAGAAATCTAGTCGTGGTCACTGATACTTTAGTATCCGACTAACAGTCGTCCGGCATCAACTGACTGAACAACTCCCTGAGAGACTCCTACTACTCCTACTTATTATAGGTGGGAGAGTCTATTAACTATAGAATAGGTGTGTTCCACTATAACAGAACTATAAACAAATCACATTGCCAGATGCTTTAAAACATTGGAATTTGGCTCCAGAAAGAAATATTTATGGGTAACAAGTTGTATGTTGCATGCTCAAGAGTAAGAAATCCTAAGAATTTATTCTTTGCTGCTAAAAAGAAAGAAATTTTCTAAAAAAATGTTGTTTACCAAGAAGTCCCATAAAATTAAATTAAAGAACTTATTAAACCATGAAGTAGGGTTTTTATCAAATTATTTTTCCAAACAAATCAGTTTATTCAAATTTCATCGATTGGTTTGCAAAATTGAAAAAAATGACTTCAACAATAGTAAATACCCATCAGTATGTTGCAAAAAATTTTAGTAATTAAGAAAACGCCAAATAAACTCCCCCACCCAAAAAAAATATGCTGGAAGAGTCTGAAATTTTCTTCCTGTATAGGGCTTTAAAATTGATATTTCATTGAGTGGCCTCTCCCAAAATGGCACCATTAAGATTTGGGTCATGCTTCAATGAGACAGGCCGTTGATGTCCTTGCCCATAACATTAATACGGAAGAGCAACCCTGACTGACAATGGCTCTGGTTAGCTAGCGAAAATGTCCGAGTCTCACAGGGTTAGGCTCATTCCTGATCTCCACACCATCAACATGAATATATGTTGTGTACAGATGAGACCCGGTTTTCACTTGGGACCATGACATTCTGGCTAAGAGGTTTTATCTTTTCTCAGCATATTTCAATGGTCACTCGAGAGATGCCTCTTAGCTGATGAGCAAGTCGTTGACAGTGACGTGTGCGCTTTCTTGTTTTGCAGATTCATTGGACAGACTTTGCATGCTGGATGCTACCTAAATTACTCTTTGCTTTTAGTTAAGGTTGCAAAAGTTGCTTGAGACATTTTTGATGTATACAGAGATGACTTCATTACTGAGAGAATAACACAGAAATAGAGTTTCTGTCTCAAGTAAGGGAAGTTTGAACTTAGAGATCCCCCACATTCTGGCCAACCCATCCAGTTTGATGAGAACCAATTGTACTTGCTGATTAAAGAAGGTGGGTAAGGTGGAGAAACATGGCACATGGATGCCACATGCATTGATTGAGAGAAACAAACATGCACAAAACTCCACTGCTGCCACTTTACTCACATGCAACTGGTTCTCATCAACCAGAACAGGTCAACAAGGACAGAGAGACTAATTGTCTAGATTAACTGAATCTTGTTAAATTAAATAACTTGCTAGATCAACTCTCATTAAAGCAAATAATTTGCTCGATCAACTGACTCTCATTAAAGCAAATTTTGTATCAATTGACTTTCTCTAACAAGTAGTAATTACAGGATGTCTTACTATTTTGATACTATTTTGTTACTGTGTAACAAGTAGTAATTACAGGATGTCTTACTATTTTGATACTATTTTGTTACTGTGTAACAAGTAGTAATTACAGGATGTCTTACTATTTTGATACTATTTTGTTACTGTGTAACAAGTAGTAATTACAGGATGTCTTACTATTTTGATACTGTGTAACAAGTAGTAATTACAGGATGTCTTACTACTTTGATACTATTTTGTTACTGTGTAACAAGTAGTAATTACAGGATGTCTTACTATTTTTTATTTTGATACTATTTTGTTACTGTGTAACAGGATGTCTTACTAAGTACAGGATGTCTTACTAATTACAGGATGTCTTACTATTTTTTGTTAACAAGTGTATTACAGGATGTCTTACTATTTTGATACTATTAGTAGGATGTCTATTTTTACTAACTTTGATACTATTTTGTTACTGTGTAACAAGTAGTAATTACAGGATGTCTTACTATTTTGTTACTGTGTAACAAGTAGTAATTACAGGATGTCTTACTATTTTGATACTGTGTAACAAGTAGTAATTACAGGATGTCTTACTATTTTGATACTGTCTTACTATTTTGTTAACAAGTAGTAATTACAGGATGTCTTACTATTTTGATACTATTTTGTTACTATTTTGTTACTGTGTAACAAGTAGTAATTACAGGATGTCTTACTATTTTGATACTATTTTGTTACTGTGTAACAAGTAGTAATTACAGGATGTCTTACTATTTTGATACTGTGTAACAAGTAGTAATTACAGGATGTCTTACTATTTCAGTGAAATCTGATGTCTCTCAGAAATATTTTTGTTTTCACAAAATGGTAATTGGTTTATGTTTATTTTTTTGTGTATATTTGGTGGCTACTTGTAGGAGAATTTGTGATGCTTATTACTCCAGAAAGTGTGTTCCAGGAAGCATCTTATTGCTTTGAGCATTGTAGAAACATTGATGGTTGCCATGTGAGGCACTAATTCTTTGCCATATAGGCACTTTGATGTGGTGCAATGGTCAGCAATTTTATATTGCTAAATCAAGTATGACTGAGTAGTGAGTTCAATCCTCACTGGGTGCCCCATACTTTCTGCCTTGTGTCACATCTACGCTATGCTTAGAAAACCACCCCAATTCTTTGCCATATATACCTTGAAATAAGTATATTTTTCATAATTTCATTTACTCCTTGAAATAACAACTTTTAAGATATCCTGTACTTTTGCATATGAAAATATGAGTAATAAATGATAAAATGGAAAGAAGTCTATGTATCACCATATTTTCCTTCAACAGGACTTCATCAGACTAAAATAGTGATTTTATTGATAATATAAGTGAACATAGAAGTCAACACTTAGAGACGACAGTCTGTTTCATGCTAGATGCAATCGTCAGGCCACAACAATTGCATCTAGCATGAAAGAGACTGTTGCTTCTAAGTGTTGACTTCTATGTTCACTTTTATATTTACACATGCTCTATCTCTGATATTTAGCACTTTATCCCATAAATATAGCACATCTTAAGACTATATTTTTATATATATATATATATATATATATATAAAATAAAATAGATGTATAATATTGCACATTGAGTGCTGGTGTTCATAAAATAGTGATTAGTGTAGAATAACAGAGCTATAAATTATATATGAATAAATGTACATTTTTTTTCCTAACTGGTAGCACAACTTCATGCATAACATAATCTTCAGGTGCTGACTAAAAATGACTGTTACATAATTTGTTTTATATATATTTAATATTTTATATATATATATATATATATATATATATATATATATATATATATATACCAGACTGTAGGTAATTGTGGGACAGTCCATATTATTTATGGGAGTTTTTTAAAAAATATTAACACAGGTGTGAAAAAAAAATAAAATTAAAAATAAGTATAATTAGAAAAAAATGTTGAACCAGATTCATTTCAAGTCTATACCTTCTCTGCATTTTAATTAATTTAGTTACTTTAAGTTCAGTTTGTTTTTTTAAAAGTTTTTTAAAATGTATGATTGTATAGACACTAGCTCAAATTGGTAATTTTCTATTTATTTGTATGCATATCTAGGTTTTTTAATTAATATTTTATCATAGTAAAAATATATATTAGATACATATTTGTCACGATATGTATTTCATGTATTGTGTCATTTTTTTTATGTAAATAGGATGTTTATATCTACAAGATGTGATGGATAAATTGTCATCTAAATTACGCCAAAATTAAGCTAACAGTCATCACATTTTAACAGATATATTTACCAAAATTACACAAAAATATCTTGAAATACTAAATTTATTCAATAAAATCGCCATTGGCGTCAGCCAGATGACTTCAGAATCTCCTGCAACTCTTCTTGATGGTTTCCTTGTTTAAATTGTGGAATGCTGCCATAATCCTTGCCTTCAGTTCGTCTTTGGTGTTACAAAGAGTTTTGTTGGTCTGCGCCCCAAACATAATAATCAAAGGTGTTGCAGTCTGGGAGTTAGGTGGCAGAGATGTAAAGAGTGATGTGGTCGAAAAAATTCTGACAGCCATGACTGGCTTCTCTTGCATGTGTGGCATGGTGCAGAGTCCTATTACCAGACATAAGGTCTTCTAGTAGCTACCTCTTGATTCAGGACAGAACTACCTCCTCATGGAAGTTTGTTTTGAGTTTGAAACCCTCACCAGCAAATTTAAGAGTCCTTTTCTTATCAGGATGATCAGAGTTTTCTGAGCTGCCATACCTTCATAATCACCAGTAGACTCATCCAACTCTTTCTGAATCCTCTGCATTGTGCTCAGATTGACACCCAAACACTCTGAAATGTTCATTTTGGAGCTTCTGGTGTGAATGCCAAGCAGTAGAGCATGCCATTTTCAAATTTCTGAAAGAGTGAATTGTACAAGGTGCTCTTTTTCTCACAGACAACGTCCAAATGATCCTACTATACTATGCATCTGACAAAAACAACAACACCCATGCGTGAAATTAAAAATATAAAATGGCAACAATTTACCCATCACACACTGTATATGTATGGCTTTATAATTGACATAAGTGTGTGTGTATATAAGCATATATGTGATGTCATGTTTCTTAGATGTACCTACAGTTTATATATATTCTTTAGATATATGGGAGGCTATATAATCACAAGCATATTATATATATATATATGCTTGTGATTATATAGTCTCCCATAAAATAGAGAAACGATCTACACTAAAATCAGTAATACAAATCCTGCTATTAATAATGTGTGTGTGTGCTATTAATAATATATATATATATATATATATATATATATATATCTCCCATAAAATATTAATAATGTAATACAAATATAATATATATATATATATATATATATATATATATATATATATATCTCCTGCTATTAATAATGTATATATATATATATATATATATATATATATTAATAATGCTATTAATAATGTATATGTGTATATATATATATATATATGCTTGTGATTATATATTCTCCCATAAAATAGAGAAACGATCTACACTAAAATCAGTAATACAAATCCTGCTATTAATAATGTGTGTGTGTGTATATATATATATATATATATATATATATCTCCTGCTATTAATAATATATATATATATATATATATATATATATATCTCCTGCTATTAATAATGTGTGTATATATATATATATATGCTTGTGATTATATATTCTCCCATAAAATAGAGAAACGATCTACACTAAAATCAGTAATACAAATCCTGCTATTAATAATGTATGTGTGTGTGTGTGTGTATGTGTATATATATATATATATATATATATTATTAATAGCAGGATTTGTATTAGTGATTTTAGATCGTTTCTCTATTTTATCTAGGTCCCACTCTTTATATCATCTCAAGGTCCTGGAGTCCTTATATATCAAATCCTGCAAACCTTCCCTCTGTAAACAGACTGTTTGCTGGGTCTAAATATTGTTGGTCTCTAGTTTTCCTTGAAAAAAAAAAAAAAAAAAAAAAAAAATTAATTACACATTTATTTTTTTTTATTGTCCAGAATAAAACATGATAAGACTGGGACAAAACCAGTTGCTATTAGTTACTTAATTTACGTGGATATGCCTTTTAAATTACGCTTATTCTATGCTATATATATATATAATTTTTTTTTTTTTTTTTATATGAAAATGATTGATTAGCTGGAAGATCTCCAAGAATTAATTTTTAACCATAATGTCTCATAAAAATGTGCTTTTACCACTGAAAGAAACAAGATCTGGATGAAGAATCTCATAAGATTTCAAGAATTGCATAAAAGAACTGTTCCACTAGAAGAACAATCAGTGGCAAACAAAAGCAGGATACGACTCAAAATCCAAATCGTTGTTCACTATCCGTTTCTTGGAGAATCCATCAAAAGAAGGAAAGAGTGTATAAAGGAAATTGCTAAAGAAGTAACAAGTTTATAGGAAAAGAAATTAAATTTCCAAAATTTTTCAACTCATGTCATACGAGCGAAACTGGAACACCTATGATGAATGTGTGAAATGAGGAAAATGCAATTTTTGACATCACAAAAGAAAATGTTCAATACATCATCTTCAGATCAAAAGGAAAGGACGTGTTGTATATAGAACTGGAAGGAAGCTTATATACGCTGAAATAAAAAAAAAATTTGATCACAAACACAACACTCTTTTGCTATTTGCCTTATCTAAATGACCACCCAACTAGTGCTCACACTTCTATAGTCCCACAAAATGCACATCATAAACTTCCAGAAAGTTCTAGAAAGGGGCCAGAACTTTCTAGAAAACTACAAAATGTAATAGTACTACTATACTTATATATGATTTTATAAATTTTGTTAGGGTGAAATCTTTTAGAAAATAAACCAAATTAAAGCCTTCATTATTTTTTAACAAAAATATTATACATTTATTAGATTGTTCATTTAAAAAATAATTTTATAATTACAATCTAAAAACTAATACAATTAGACTAGCAATGCAATATTTATCATTAACTAATTTATAAAGAATATAAAATTTTTTATTCATAAGTTTATAAACATTTACTAAATTGAAATATGTGAACAACTATAAGGAAATCCTTACTATTTACCATTTTATAAAGTTTGAATCAATTCACAATTAGCATAGATTTTGTCAAGCATTCCAATAAACAATAGTGTAAATAAACAAGCTAATAAATAGTTTATTATTTTTGTTGTCAATTCTCAAGAGCAAAGAAAATGTATAAATTTACTTTCATACGTTTAGGTTTTATTACAATTCTAATTATTGCTTTTTAAAAAAATAAACATTGCTGAATATCAAAGGTAGTTAAAATAATAGCAGTGTCAATGGAAAACACCATCCTTTTGACACTCTAGTTTTTGTAGGACATGAAGAGCCAAGTTTGGTCTTTTTTTAAGCCATATCTTTGGTTGTTCAGAAAAATATTTTTACTTTCTGTTGCTCTGTAAGTTATATTTTTTGTCCTAAACGTCGAGTAGAAAGGCCTGGAATAAAATTTGAGTTTTGTAGAAAAAAAAACCCATACTTTCTTAGCACTAGGGTTTTTCTGTAATATCTGGATTTCTCTGTAATATCTGGATTTCTCAGGTTCAAGAACTTTTGAGACAAAAGTTTCAGCCAATTCGGAAGTTTGATTCTGAGCAAACGGTCCACCAACGTTCATTGATAGCTCTACAAACTATCTTTTGAACTGCTTTGAAAAATATATTCTAGCCCATTTGGGAAGCTATAATTTGACATTTATGTTTCTGTTTAATGTAGCTGACTACTGCAAAAATATGGAGAAATTTTGCATGGATGTGATGTCAAATCAAAAAATTGCTGGTTTTACTTGACATAGAACGTCCCTTATAAATATTTTATGTCTTCTATTTTTTTAATGTTTTCTAATTTTTCCTTTTTCAAAGTGACATGGACAATACAAATTATACCTTTTCATATAATTTTGATGGAAAATATTTATGGAAAACAAAAGATGTTGATGACATTTCACATGTGAAACATTTGAAAATATATACTTTATTTAAAATCAGTTTCTTTCCAGTGTATGTTTGCACAAGTTTTCAATTTTAATCCTATGATAATGCCAATCTAAATACTTGCAATGATAAAGTACTTCATTTAGTATATTTTCACATCTTTCTTTATAAAACTGGAATTCATCGAAAATGCTAATCCGTACAATTTGCAAGAAACTAGTTTCTCTCCAGTGTTTGCTTGTGTAGTTCTTGTGTACACTTAAATGTGAATTCCATAAAAGAAAAAAGTTGATGCATACACTTTACAAGAAAAGGATGTCTTTCTAATGTTTGCTTGCATGCATTTTTTTTTAAATGGAAATTCTGTTAAGTATCCCCAGTGTGTTGACATGTGTACTTTAAATATGAATTTGAGGAAAAGCTCACCAAAACACTTAAGAAGAAAAAGGGCTTTTGTCCTTTATGAATTTTTGTATGCTTTTGTAAATCAGTTTCACATGAAAAAATAGGCCAACACACAGTACATGAATATGGTTTCTCTGCAGGGCATATTTGCATGTTTACTTCTAAAATTTGAATGCTATGAAAATGATGAGCTATATGCTTATCATGAACATGGATTCTTGCCACCATGTGTTTGCACGTGTCTTTTTAAATGGTAACAATGTGAAAATGCAGATTCACACAGTGTGCATTTATATGGTTTCTCTCCAGTGTGTGTCCTTATGTGTACTTTTAAAGTTGAACTATGTGAAAATGCTGATCCACATATTTCACAAACATATGGCTTCTCTCCTGTGTGTGTTAGCATGTGCCTTTTCAAGTCTGACCGGTGTGAAAATGCAGATCCACATTCTTGACAAGAAAATGGTTTCTCTCCAGTATGTATTCGCATGTGTATTTTCAAAACTGAGCTCTGTGAAAATGCTGATCCACAAACTTTACAAGAATATGGTTTCTCCCCAGTATGGACTTGCATGTGTCTTTTCAAAGAGGAACTACATGAAAATGCTGCTTCACACACTTGACAAGAAAATGGCTTCTCCCCTGTGTGTATACGCATGTGCCTTTTCAACTGTGACTTGTCAGAAAATGATGATCCACACATTTCGCAACAATATGGTTTCTCTCCTGTGTGCTTTAGCATGTGTTTTTTTACACCAGATATTTGTGAAAATGCTACTCCACAAAATTGACAAGAAAATGGTTTCTCTCCTGTGTGTACTCGCATATGCATTTTCAAAGAAGAACTAACAGAAAATGCTGAACCACACATTTCACAAGAAAATGGTTTCTCTCCTGTATGTATACGCATGTGTCTTTTCAAATTAGACTTATTTGAAAATGCTGATCCACATTCTTCACAAGAAAATGGTTTGTCTCCAGTATGTATTCGCATGTGTATTTTCAAAACTGAACGCTGTGAGAATGCTGATCCACACACTTTGCAAGAAATGGGTTTCTCCCCAGTATGGATTTGCATGTGTCTTTTCAGAACTGAACCCTGTGTAAATGCTAATCCACACACTTTGCAAGAAAATGGTTTCTCTCCAGTATGTATTCGCATGTGCATTTTCAAAACTGAACCCTGTGTAAATGCTAATCCACACACTTTGCAAGAAAATGGTTTCTCTCCAGTGTGTATTTGCATGTGGATTTTCAAAGAGTAACTACTTGAAAATGCAGATTCACAGACTTGACAAGAAAATGGTTTCTCTCCTCTGTGTATTTGTACATGGCTTTTCAAGTGAGAGCTCTGTGAAAATGCTGATCCACACACTTCACAGGAATATGGTTTCACTCCAGTGTGTGCTTCCATGTCCATTTTAAAATTGAAACAATGTAAAAAATCTCATTTGCACAATGGAGAAGTATAGTTTACCAGTGTTTATATATGTACTTTAAAATTTGAATATAGTAAAGATGCTTATGTACACCGTTGCTACACAGTCTCTTCCACTAAGTACTTATATGTGACTAAGCATGAATATTGTGAAAAATATGGATGCATATCTTTTCTAAGAATATGTTTTCTCTTCTTCAATCCAAGATGGATGCTTTTTCAAATTTGGAAATTGTTCTCCATGACAACTGATATCTGTGAATAAAGAAGCAATAATATTAATGAAAACATTATTACTAATTATAAAATTATATTGGTTTAGATTGTGGTGAAAAGAATCTCAGCCTATCACAAAATTCATGTTCACTCAGAAAGATTTTGTACAACTCTTCAACAATTATAATTTGTGTCTGAATTTCTGGGATGAGGAGTTATCACTATTTACACTATTTACATGCAGACTATTGTCCTTCTAGCTTTGGGGTGAATGTCAATCAGGGTAACCTACAGGGAATTCCAAAAGCAACTATTTATTTAATCTACAAGGGTAGACTGTCCTCATTCAACTGCTCATATCTAGGGTTATCTTATCTAGTTATTATTTTTAGTACTACTCAGTGATTGCTCACTGGACCATGTGTACTGTGGAAACAAGGCATGCAATAACTTAGTACAACAAAGAAGACAATAGTTCACATGTAAATTGTGTAAATAATTATAATTTAGTTGTAAGTTTTACACTTGATAAAAGTGCTACAAAACCGTTCACACTAATTTTGATTTGTTAATTAAGTTTCTCTTGTAAAGAAATTCAGCTCATCATGAATTATTTAAAAAGATAAAATTTACATGACTGTTCAAGAATTATAAATTTGTTTTATTTTTATGTCATAGTTTTCAGAAATTATTTTTATTTAGTCGACTTAGACTCATGAATGCCTGAGTTATCAAGCCAACCATTACAATCATGCATCAAAGTTGGAAGATCATTAGGAAGGGGTTTGGTTTAGTTGGGTTTGTTTTACGGCATATCAATCTCAATGGGTTATTTAATGCTGACATGATTTTTATTGCTGGTAATTTTTTTTTTTCTTTCAAAAATCTATTTCTGGTAATATTTTTTGTTCAAAAATGATATCTTTTTTCAAAAATGCATTGCTGGTAATAATTTTCTTAAAAAACTTATTGCTGGAAATAACTTTTTTTACAAAGTATTTCTGGTATTAAAACCTAATTTTAAACTTCCGTAGTGTTTTGACCCCAGTTTGGGGGTTAACTATTTGCCCATGGCTGGGACCCTAACAGGTGCTGCCACCCCAGGTCAGGGTGGACCGGGGAACACCAGCAATTAAGAGGTGGTTCCATGCTCCTCAAAATCTCCTAATCAGAAACCTTGCTGTTGGACTTAGTTTATCATCTTACCCAGGACGTGGATGTAGTTTATTGTCAAACCCAGGATGGCATTAGGAGCAGGGCCATTCTGTGTCATAATATAATTGGTCAATGTAGGTGGTTGCTGGGTAACCATCTTTTGCTCCATGGCTAGGTGTTCAGAACAATAGATCACTTGCGAGATCTTGTTTTTCTTGCCAGCAGTGTCTTGCAAAATGCATTCTGCATTCACATAAGATTGTATAAATATCAGGTGAAGAGACACTATTATTGATAAAAATGAGAAAATTTTTCATACTGATATTTAATCAACAAAGTAAGAATCAAGTCAGATATTTTGTCTGGGGGAAAAACACACTGAATCAAACAGATAAAGTAGGTGATCTTCACATTTTGTTTAACAAATGATCTTCACATTTTGTTTAACAAATGATCTTCACATTCTATGTGCATCAAAATTTTAACAGATTCATTTAAAAGGTGTTATTTACAATGTCTGAATTTTTGATCTGAGGTAAAATTGTTAATTTGTCAATTTTTACACTAAAAAGGGTTTAACATTTTTGTTGGGCATCACTTGAAATATTCCCCATTTCACTATTTATTTCTATTGACAAAAACTGAAAACAGCATTTTGTACTCCCACATAAAAAATACTAGTTTTGCTGTTGTTTAATTCTGATTTGTTTCTTTTCAACAATCAACCTTATTATGAATGGAACAAACAATTTAAAAATTTTATAGATAGTTAAAAATCCTCACAAGAGGGCTAAAATCTTCCATTACTTGAAAGATAAATTGTACCAAGTTTTATAGTTACACTACAGGAAAAAAAAGTTTAAGGTCAGCCTGCATTTCTTCCAAAAACATCTTAAAATGAGATATTTTGATATTTTTTTAAAGTTAAAGATAAAATTTCAGTAACTACATTATATCTGCTTTTATTTTGACAAAAATAAGCAATTAACTATAAAAAAATTATCATACAAGAGCATCATATTTTTTTTTTTTTTTGTCAATAAAATCACCATCTGCCTTACTTATTGCTTTACAAATTCTTGGCATTTTTTCCAACAGTTTTTGGAAAAAAGTATCATTCTTCAAGGACTGAAAAAGCTCAGTCTTGCTCTTTGAGTACTACCCTTGAATTCTACTATCCAATTCATCCCATACTGATTCAATGGGAGAGAGATTAGGAGATTGAGTCAGCCAAGTGAGAATTTCCAAAATTTTGTTCTTTTTTTGACTCAGTTAATTTTGAAATAATTTAGAAGAATGTTTTGGATCATTGTACTGCTGAAAGGTGAATTTTTTCCCCAATTATGCATAAACTAGATGGTGTAGGATATCTTTGCAAAACTGAACGATATTGTTCTTTTTCATTTCTTTGAGCTGAATCAAATCTCTTGCTTTTTTTGGTAATCTCAAAAAGTCTACCAGGGGTTAATGGCAAAAACAAAATACAAATGTTTCATATATGAAATATTCATAATTTAGCAAAATGTATTTTGGATAGATGAATCAAAATTCAAACATTTTGGTAATAACAGGAACCTGGAGAAAGAATGAAAATTTAAAAAAAATACTCCTGAAAGCCGATGATATGAGAGTAGCATTATCAGAAACAACTCCTCACATAAACAAACTGATTGAATCAATGAATCAGCAGTGTTCCCACTGATAATGCTTCTGCTGTTTCTGTAATACAAACTTCATAATTTTCTATTTAGAAAAGGTTTGATTTTCTTCTTTATTTTGATACGAATGTATAATACTATTTTTATACCAAACCTAAAGTCCTCAACAATAAAAAGGTTCTTTTTGACCTTGTTTTTCTGTCACTTTATGACATTGATGTACAAATGAATGATGGATTACTAATTTTTGATCAGAATACTGAATTTTTACTAATTTTAGTATTTGTCAGTATTTTTTATTACTGTTTTGGTATTTTTTACTAATGACTAATTTGCACAATTTTTAGTCACAAATTAGTCAGTACTAATCATAATTATTCATTAAAAAAAAAAAAAAAAAAAAAATTTTTTTGTATTTTCCAAAAATATTTTAAATTGCCAAAAAAAATATACTAAAAAAAATTTTTTTTTGAATGAATGATTATGATTAGTATTAATGATTATGATTAGTATTAATTTGTAGATCTACTAATACAGCTATATATCACTTTACATCCAGAGTACCTGAGGGTATATGCTCATAGGGCTGGTTGGATGATAGGCATACAAGTGAGATGTCTGAACCACTTGATCCTCTGTCGTTTGATGTGTTGTATGATTGGTATTGCTTCTACCATATATCTTATTACCTCAGCATTAGGGAAATATTTGAGTGGTGGGTATATTTCACCACCTCCCCCAACAATTTTCAATATCTCATATATAGTGTACTTTGTAATTTGGGGTGGGGGGTCCAATTGTTTTAGTTATATCCCCAATGATATTATTCCAGTAAAAAAAAAATTATACAATATCAAGTCTGAACATATTTTTTCCATATCTTATCCAAAACAATTCAATAATATTTAAATAAGTTTTTTTGAAAATTGGTGCTTGCATAATTTAATAAAACACATTATTTTCTTTCAGAATGGACAGAAAAAAAAATCTACACTTAATATCTATTTTTTAAAAGAACAAGTAATTTTTCAGTGTGATTTTAAAATTTATCTTGTGGCTGTTCATCACAAAAGTTTGTTATAAAATAAAATAAGACATTTGTCAGCTGATTTACAGGCAAATAAACTAACATACTCAAGAGCGAGAGCTGGATGTGAACGGGACAAGGCCCCATCACAAAATGACCATTATCTTCATTTACGCATGTTCCCGACGTACGAGTTCTGGTCGAAAAATAAAATAATATTTTAAAGTGTTTCTATTTTTCGACCAATAAAAATGCTTCCCTCCTAATAATACTCGCATCGTTTTTCAAGCCTGTTAAGCCATAAAAAAACGCCTTAAAAGGGGTCACAAGGAAGTACAACGGCAGTCAACAGGAGGTCAGGGAAGAGACCTGTCACGGCCAGGTTGAGCGGTCAGCAGCAGTCAGCAGGGGGAGTGCCAACCAGTGTGAACTACTATGAGAGATCAACCTAGATTCGAAGCCAGCTTATGAACTTTACCACAAGGTAGCTGTCCCAAAACCACACGTTCCTGTTAAAATAAATCACGTAAATCTATTTCTGCTGTTGTCGTATTTCTTTCTTGCAACCATACGCTTGTCTATAACAAGTTTCTTTTATTAAGTAAACACGCGTTTGAAAATTTCAAGTCTAATCACCTTTTTTTAAAAGAATTTTATTTTTTCCTTTTAACAATAAAGATGATTTTTGGTATGGATGTACAAAAAGGAAATAATTCTGATATTCTGCTTTGACTGACTACTATTCAATATCAGAAAGTTATGATATTAATCTAATTTCTCCCATTTTTGTATCTTGAAAGTATTGTCTTCCTACCTATTGGTATGGGTCTATATTTTTCTGCATTAATGTACAGATTCTTATATACAAGAAGAACCAAGGATTACTTCAGTAATTTAAACAGAGTTTTGTTCCTTTAAGTTTTTCTTATTTTAAAAACAAATCTTTGCATTATTTTTTCTCATCATTTGTTTCCCTTGCCACCAAGAAAATTGTTGGAATAATAATGAAACTATTTCATTTGCATAAACTTACATTTATGCTATATTTTTATTTAGGTAGTGGCTTAATATTTATTTATTATACTAAGATTAACAAAAGTATATAGAATAAAAAATTATACTTTTAAATTACTGGTGTTATAAAATAAAATAAGACATATCTCGGCTGATTTTTAAGCAAATACCCCGTCACAAAATGACTATTATCTTCATTTACAAATGTTCCCAACACACGTGTTCCAGTCAAAAAATAAAATAATATTTAAAGTGTTCTATTTTTCGTCCAATAAAAATGCTTCCCTCCTAATTATACTCACTTCGTTTTTCGAGCCTGTTAAGCCAAAAAAGAAAAAAACGCTAAAAAAGGGGTCACACGGAAGTTCAACAAGCAGTCCACAGGTGGCCACAAAGGAGACCAGTCACATTTAGCAGCTGTCAGCAGGAGAGCGTCAACCACCATCAACATGTGTGAACTACTATGAGAGATCAACCTAGATCCGAAAGCCGGCTTATGAACTTTACCACAAGGTATCTGTCCCAAACCCACACATTCCTGTTGAAATAAACCACGTAAATCTATTTCTGCTGTTGTCGTATTTCTTTCTTGCAACCATACGCTTGTCTATAACACTGGTTATAAGAAAATTTATTTTTATACATAAATAACACATTTTTGATTAATGCACTGCTGGTCTACCATATTTTTTTAGGTTTTATTTTTACTTTTTCACATGCTTTTGGACAGGGGAGGAAGCTTTATTTTCATTCTGTTTAAAATAAAAAAGGTAAGCATTACTTTTAAAAACCCAATTAATCCTTAAATTCACTAAAAGACTTCAAAATACATCACTAAGACAAATATTGGATTTTAAAGAGATTTTTAAACTTGTTGTTTACATTATTTTTCATATACAATGGTGCCTTGAGGAGTAACAAAAAATGTGAAAATGTTTTAAAAATGACTAAAAAGTTTATATATGAAAATTATTATTATTTTTTAATTCAGATTAGCTTTAGGCCATTATCTTTCAAACAGAACCAAAATTTAAGTTCAATGACTGCATTTAAATAAGTACAAAAAAAAAAACAGTGATACCTAAGGTTTAAAATACATTTGAAAATGAAAAATCTTTTCTTGAAGCTTTTATTTTAGTTTTAATTTCAAGCTAATAGATTACATTTAATATTTCCAATAAATAAAATATTTTGCTGTATTTCAGACTGAATTTAAATTGATTAGAATATTTAAGTCACTAAAATCGGCCATATTGACAAATCTGTCAACACATGATTCTAATTCTCTTTATTAAAAAATCTTACAAAAATAAAGTATACATTTCTAAAACTTTGGTTGAAGATTAATTGATTTAAAGTTTCATTAATCTGAATTAAAACAAATATTACAGTGTAACCCGGATATAAGAGAGTTGTCGGGACCGGAGAAGAAGTCTCTTATATCCGGGTTTCTCTTATATCCGGGTTTGGTCTATTTTAACACAGGCTCTAATTTGGGACCAGAGAAAATCTCTCTTATATCCGGGTTACATTGTACTTTTAAAATATTGCAGAAAAGGAATTTTTTTTAACATGTAGGTGGGTATTTTTATGAGATGTTGATCACCTAACCACTAAAACTTAATTTTAAAAAGATTTTACATTTTATATATTAATCTAATAAAAATTTTAAAAGAGGAAAAAAATCTTTTAAAAAGTAATTAGCCATCAAATTTTTTTCTTCTGAAGACAATAAAGTCCATAACATATCTTGTTCATAAAAGCAATTAAAAGCTTTTCTATTTAAATAATGTCTTAGTTTCATTGCATTTTTTTATTTTATGATTCAGAGCAAATTTTTGGTAACTATGGGTCCTGTTTTATAAAAAGAAATTGATGATTTAAATTCTCCAAGGAGTTCTGCTTTTAACTAATAAATATTCAGCAGATAAAAATGTAATTTCTCAAAATTTCATAAAATTAAATAAGTGAGAGGTAATAAATGTAGAAAAATTGTTCTTACTAAAATTTTATAATAAAAATAAAACATTTCTAAAATAATTTCATTTATTTATTTGTGAATAAGTCTTGTGAGTAAAAGTTTAATTTAAAATTCAACAATTATCTGATTTTTTTTTTTTTTGCAAGAATTTTCAACTGTTTTTCACCACAAAGACACTAAAATTTCCTATAAATCTTTGCCCACACCTCCAAAGCAAAAAAAAAAAAAAAGATTTTTAAACCAAACAAAAAATGATCAGAAAATATAATTTATTTAAATTTAAATAATAATTTAAAAAAATCCTTTGATTTTTCCTCTTAATTGCATAAAAATTTTGATAAAATTTTGTTTTGTTTAGAGATTTTTTTTTCAGCATGATTATTTAGCAAATCTAAAATAAAATTGTTTTTTTTAGAAAGTTCGTCAACGATATGGGTAACTTGTGTAAACTGTATTTTTCTCTTTGTCAGTATTTTTAATTGAATAGATAGATGATTGTGATTTCGTCATTTTAATGTGCGATAAATTTATTAACACACAAAAAAAAATGAGAATTACACAAAAAAAACTTCATCATTGAATGACGTCTGGACGGATCTGATCTGAGCATAAATTACTGAGTCGAACGAATAATCAGACTTTCTACTGCCAGCCTGATTGGACAACTTGTTGGGAAATAAAAAACAAACACTAAAATTGTACGTGGAAAATTCACCATTTTTTTTCGAAGAATCCCGATAGCTTTTGTCGTTACAATATTAAAAATCTTTTCAAACTTTTAAGACACGAATTCGATAAACAGTCGAAATTTAATTAAACATAAATAAATGTAAACAAAACTTCAATATAAATAAAATAAAAAATAATTAAACTGTGCAGACAGGTAATTTAATAAACGATATTTATTGAATAAATTTAAATTAGTACCTCTTTCTTTACCGTGCATTTTTATAATTTATTTTTAAGTTTAATTTCGCCCGAAATGTTTAAAACGTATTTTTTATTTATATTAGAAAACGACTTTTAGTTTTTAGCGTACCTAATTTTGTCCCTATAATAAGCAACAAACTCTCGAATGTATGTTTAGTAAAAAAGTTTTACTTACGTACGAATAACTCCTCCTCTTGAATCTGGTATTTGTGTAGGTAAATAAATAAATATTCCTGCCAGGGTTCCGATATGTTTTCCTAGCGGAGGAAAATCTCACAATGGGGAGATAACAAATAAAAGCCATTTTATAACCGTAGCTTACATGTGACACAAGGCCGAAAGTATGGGGTACCTAATCATCATAAAACTCATCAGGCGAGATAAGCTTGTTAACCATTACACCACATCGAAGTGCTAACTAACATAACGCAACGGCAATCAATTTTCGTATGTACCACCAAACAAAATGGATATTTTGTTTTTCCCGAAATAAAAAAGCAAAAAAAAAATTCGCCGCCCCCGTTTTAAAATATTTGCCAAAAATCCGATTCAAAGAAAACAAAATTTTCAGTACTTTTTCATTAATGAATGATTTTTTTTTTTTTCATTTTTGCTTTTTTTTTTATTGAATAGTGTTGCAGCGGGCCGAGAGGTGTGAGTGCCAATCGACCGTACAACTAAAAAGGGGACACAAGGAGAAGGCAATAGCAAAGAAGGATGACAAACGCAGATGGTCCGTGTAGACGATGGAAATCGTGTCTTTATTTGCGAACGGTGGATGGTAAGAAGACAGAGGTCGTTTGTTCGGGAACGGTGTCCGGACGATAACGGGCGCTGGATTAGGTCGTCAGCGGGTGCTGGAATAGGTAGCCGGACGTCAGTGGATCCGCAGGGGTGAGCTGGAGACTGCTGGGAGCCGCAGGAGTGAGCTGGAGGCTGCAGGAGTGCTGGATGCTGCAGGAGTGAGCTGGAAGCTGCAGGAGAGAGCTGGATGCTCTAGGTGTGCTGGAAGCTGCAGGAGTGCTGGATGCTGCAGGAGAGAGCTGGAAGGTGCAGGAGAGAGCTGGAAGGTGCAGGAGTGCTGGAAGGTGCAGGAGTGCTGGAAGCTGCAGGAGTGAGCTGGCGTTACAGAGGGAAGGCAGTAGCGAAGAGTGAAGTGAGTGGAGCCTCGAAGAGTGGTGATCGAATGACTTTGGGAAGTTAGCCCTGAAAAGGACTGTTTGAACAACTGCTGCTGGGTCCCGTCAACTGCTGGGCTTGGTCGACTTGACTGGGCGCGTCAAAGTCGCGAATCAGGGAGGCTTCCTGCTCCCCCGGGCCGGCTAAAAACCGCTGCGAAGTCTCGGGCATCTCGATATGACGGTTCATACAAGAGAAAGCGGTGACGCTAAACAAGTAAATGAATATAATTAATTTCCGGCCGTATTAATTACAGTCAAAAGTATGTTCGGTGTTTGTTGACTGTATTTAAATTAATTTCGGTTCGAAATTAAAGGTCTTTTATTTTTGTTCAGTGGCGAAAATTGAGTTTTGTGTGTTTCTGTCAGTTTGAAAGGGTGTCGTTGCTATTTTTAGCACACAAGGGCCGTGACCTTTCTCTACCGGCAGGCATAGCCGGGGTTGTTTAAGAAACGGTGGGAGTGGTGTTTGGGCACACTGCGACAATAGGTTATATTTTAAAAAAAAAAAAAAAAAATTGGGGGGAAATATTTTGGGGGTATATGTTACCTCCCCACCACCACCACACTTTTGATATCTTGTCTGTACGTTTTTGTTTTTTGGGGAAAGGTCGTACTTTTTTTTTTAACAGTTAAAGAATAATCACAGAAGATATTTCCATAAAAAAAAAAAAAAAAATAATGCAACTATCAAGTGTGAACATAACTGAAAATTCATCCCGAACTTAGCCAAAAATAATTCAAACGTCTGGTCAGTTTGTTTCTATTGTTTGATATATGTTTAGAAAAATCCCAAAGATTGGTAACATACATCTATGTACTAGTGAACAGTTGATTTACCCACGCCAAGAAGATCAATGCTAGATATTAACGAGGAAACATGGGTAATTTTAGAAAAACAAGATACGGGATTTATTCATTTTACACACTTGAAGCAGTGTCAGTAGTTCATTTCAGGAAAATAAATGAGAAATTTTTGAAGTCCCTAGTTTCAAAGAATTGTTATGCGGAGGAAATGTTCATACAACAGATTAAATGATCTGACAAAAAAAACAAAAAAACATTCAAAAATGTTTGAAACAATGCTAAGAGAGTTTGTTGTCGCAGAATGGGTGTACGGTTTGCATACGTTCAAAAGAAGAAGAGAGAGAGTTTGAAATACTTAGCTTGAACTGTTGAAAGAAAAGTTCTTGGTGTGTTACGTGCTTACTACTGTACTGTACTGATGCGGCATTCACCCTGGGCGGATTGAGCCGGCTTCTTCCTGTTATGAGAAGAAGATTCTTGGGATAAATTACAGAAGTAGGGTACCCAGGCCTACTCGGATAACGTTCTTGCTTGCCGCGGGGTTCCCATAGACGCAGAGACAGGAACGACCAGAAGCCGCCGGTTACCGATACAGACGCTCCTTGGATTTTCACCAGAGCCCTTGTTAGCCGGCGTGTGTGTCAGACCTGTCCGCCTTGGGTGGCCCTACCAGGAACGAAGTTCCGGGCGGCATAGCTCTGACACTACCGTTTACACCCCCCAACCGACTGTGAGGTAAGGGTTGAGCTGACATTATTTAAGAAACCGACTGTTACGTGGTTACGTGCTTGGTTAAAGTCCAATAATATAATTGGCGAATAATTTGACACCAGCAAAAACTTGAACACTGGTATTTATATATATATAAAAAGGACTTCGCCTAGACTCACTATTTTCTTTATTTCTTTTTCTTGCCTCAACGGTTAATTTCTGTGTAGAGAAGTTTTTTTTTTATTTTTTAATAAAATATAACCTATTCAGTAAAAATCAAAAAATGAAAAAACAAACAAACAAAAAAAAAAAAAAAAAAAAAAACAAAGCAAATCATTCATTAATGAAAAAGTACTGAAAATTTTGTTTTGTTTGAATCGGATTTTTGGCAAATATTTAAAAATTTTTTTTTTTTTTTTTGCTTTTTTATTTCGAGAAAAACAAAATATCCATTTTTGTTTGATGGTACATACAAAAATTGATTGCCGTTGCGTTATGTTAGTTAGCATTTCGATGTGGTGTAATGGTTAACAAGCTTATCTCGCCTGATGAGTTTTATGATGATTAGGTACTCCATACTTTCGGCCTTGTGTCACATGTAAGCTACGATTATAAAATGGCTTTTATTATTTGTTATCTCCCCATTGTGAGATTTTCCTCCGCTAGGAAAACATATCGGAACCCTGGCAGGAATATTTATTTATTTACCTACACAAATACCAGATTCAAGAGGAGGAGTTATTCGTACGTAAGTAAAACTTTTTTACTAAACATACATTCGAGAGTTTGTTGCTTATTATAGGGACAAAATTAGGTACGCTAAAAACTAAAAGTCGTTTTCTAATTAAAATAAAAAATACGTTAAACATTTCGGGCGAAATTAAACTTAAAAATAAATTATAAAAATGCACGGTAAAGAGGTACTTCAATAAATATCGTTTATTAAATTACCTGTCTGCACAGTTTATTTATTTTTTATTTTATTTATATTGAAGTTTTGTTTACATTTATTTATGTTTAATTAAATTTCGACTGTTTATCGAATTCGTGTCTTAAAAGTTTGAAAAGATTTTTAATATTGTAACGCAAAAGCCATCGGGATTCTTCGAAAAAAATGGTGAATTTTCCACGTACAATTTTAGTGTTTGTTTATTTCCCTCGGAAAGTCTGATTATTCGTTCGTAGTAATTTATGCTCAGATCAGATCTCTCCAGGTAGATTCACCCGTCGTCTCCGACTATGGAAGGATGTGACACAAGGTCATTTTTACATTGTGAGCGCCATACGGGCAAAGGACAACAAATTGTCCAATCAGGCTGGCAGTAGATTATTTAAACCGACTCCAGCTCTCTTTTTAGTGCAATGAGGTAGCTGCTGCCGTAGAGTTTGAATTCCCCATAACAGACTCAACTAAAATGGGAATAATTTCACTCCACTTCCGATCAAAAGCGAACTCCATCCAGGTACCATATCATTCATGTTATTATTGGCCATCGTTTGGCACACAAAGCACTTTTAATTTGTGTAATTCTCTCATTTTTTTTTTTGTGTGTTAATAAATTTATCGTCTGTTTTTTAAACTCGGCTCGTGGCGTCTGTCTTTGTTGTGTGCCCTTGGCCTTACAAATTGCACTTTAAAAAGGGTCGATGCCTGAGCCTGTGGTATCCCCGAATGGAATGGACTAATTAGAACTTGTACTTGCAAACTGACTTTGTACCACATTCCTTTCGACAGATATCCACGCCCGCAAAAAGACCTTGTGACCCCCTGTTGTAGAGGTAGAGAGAAATGTCGATTTCGCCTCTGCAACAATCACGTGATGGTTCCTTCTACTCTGTATCTATCGTGTCGAATCACTACTACGTCGCTCGACCGGCCGCGAACCTGCAAAGTTACTATGACAAAAATGTGACTGTATGTCACGTCTGGCCATGTGGGTAGGAAATAAATGACACACAATGTCTGTTTCCTTTCTCTATTCTATAATGATGAAAAAAGCCACAATACCAGTTCGATTTCCCCACACTCGGACGTCACAATGATGAAGTTTTCAAGTCGCACATTAAAATGACGAAATCACAATCATCTATCTATTCAATTAAAAATACTGACAAAGAGAAAAATACAGTTTACACAAGTTACCCATATCGTTGACGAACTTTCTAAAAAAACAATTTTATTTTCAATTTTATTTTAGATTTGCTAAATAATCGATGAAAAAAAATCTCTAAACAAAATAGAATTTTATCAAAATCTTTATGCAATTAAGAGGAAAAATCAAAGGATTTTTTAAAATTATTATTTAAATAAATTATATTTTCTGATCATTTTTTGTTTGGTTTAAAAATCTTTTTTTTTTTTTGCTTTGGAGGTGTGGGCAAAGATTTATAGGAAATTTTAGTGTCTTTTCTGTGGTTAAAAACAGTTGAAAATTCTTGCAAAAAAAATCAGATAATTGTTGAATTTTAAATTAAACTTTTGCTCACAGGACTTATTCACAAATAAATAAATAAAATTATTTTAGAAATGTTTTCTTTTTCTTATAAAATTTTAGTAAGAAGAATTTTTCTACATTTATTACCTCTCACTTATTTAATTTTATGAAATTTTGAGAAATTACATTTTTATCTGCTGAATATTTATATTAGTTAAAAGCAGAACTCCTTGGAGAATTTAAATCATCAATTTCTTTTTGTAAAACAGGACCCATAGTTACCAAAAATTTGCTCTGAATCATAAAATAAAAAAAATGCAATGAAACTAAGACATTATTTAAATAGAAAAGCTTTTAATTGCTTTTATGAACAATGATGGACTTTATTGTCTTCAGAAGAAAAAAAAATTTGATGGCTAATTACTTTTTAAAAGATTTTTCCTCTTTTAAATTTTTTATTAGATTAATATATAAAATGTAAAATCTTTTTAAAATTAAGTTTTAGTGGTTAGGTGATCAACATCTCATAAAAATACCCACCTACATGTTAAAAAAAATTCCTTTTCTGCAATATTTTAAAAGTACAATGTAACCCGGATATAAGAGAGATTTTCTCTGGTCCCAAATTAGAGCCTGTGTTAAAATAGACCAAACCCGGATATAAGAGAAACCCGGATATAAGAGACTTCTTCTCCGGTCCCGTCAACTCTCTTATATCCGGGTTACACTGTAATATTTGTTTTAATTCAGATTAATTAAACTTTTAAATCAATTAATCTGCAACTAAAGTTTCAGAAATGTATACTTTATTTTTGTAAGATTTTTTAATAAAGAGAATTAGAATCATGTGTTGACAGATTTGTCAATATGGCCAATTTTAGTGACTTAAATATCATTCTAATCAATTTAAATTCAGTCTGAAATACAGCAAAATATTTTTTTATTGGAAATATTAAATGTAATCTATTAGCTTGAAATTAA
The DNA here is from genome assembly GCA_903632075.3 of Acanthosepion pharaonis. Lineage (NCBI taxonomy): Eukaryota > Metazoa > Mollusca > Cephalopoda > Sepiida > Sepiidae > Acanthosepion > Acanthosepion pharaonis. The sequence continues at coordinate 1,725,567 of CAHIKZ030002589.1, forward strand.
AACTAAAATAAAAGCTTCAAGAAAAGATTTTTCATTTTCAAATGCATTTTAAACCTTAGGTATCACTGTTTTTTTATACTTATTTAAATGCCGTCATTGAACTTAAATTTTGGTTCTGTTTGAAAGATAATGGCCTAACTAAAGCTAATCTGAATTAAAAAAAATAAAAAAATAATAATTTTCATATATAAACTTTTTAGTCATTTTTAAAACATTTTCACATTTTTTGTTACTCTTCAAGGCACCATTGTATATGAAAAATAATGTAAACAACAAATTTAAAATCCAATATTTGTCTTAGTGATGTATTTTGAAGTCTTTTAGTGAATTTAAGGATTAATTGGGTTTTTAAAAGTAATGCTTACCTTTTTATTTTAAACAGAATGAAAATAAAGCTTCCTCCCCTGTCCAAAAGCATGTGAAAAAGTAAAAATAAAACCTAAAAAAATATGGTAGACCAGCAGTGCATTAATCAAAAATGTGTTATTTATGTATAAAAATAAATTTTCTTATAACCAGTAATTTAAAACTATAATTTCTTATTCTATATACTATTTGTTAATCTTAGTCTAATAAATAAATTTTAAGGCACGACCTAAATAAAAAAAATATAGCATAAATGTAAGTTTATGCAAATGAAATAGTTTCATTATTATTCCAACAATTTTCTTGGTGGCAAGGGAAACAAATGATGAGAAAAAATAACGCAAAGATTTGTTTTTAAAATAAGAAAAACTTAAAGGAACAAAACTCTGTTTAAATTACTGAAGTAATCCTTGGTTTTTCTTGTATATAAGAATCTGTACATTAATGCAGAAAATATAGACCCATACCAATAGGTAGGAAGACAATACTTTCAAGATACAAAAATGGGAGAAATTAGATTAATATCATAACTTTCTGATATTGAATAGTAGTCAGTCAAAGCAGAATATCAGAATTATTTCCTTTTTGTACATCCATACCAAAAAATCATCTTCATTGTTAAAAGGAAAAAATAAAATTTTTTTAAAAAAAGGTGATTAGACTTGAAATTTTCAAACGCGTGTTTACTTAATAAAAGAAACTTGTTATAGACAAGCGTATGGTTGCAAGAAAGAAATACGACAACAGCAGAAATAGATTTACGTGATTTATTTTAACAGGAACGTGTGGTTTTGGGACAGTTACCTTGTGGTAAAGTTCATAAGCTGGCTTCGAATCTAGGTTGATCTCTCATAGTAGTTCACACTGGTTGGCACTCCCCCCTGCTGACGGCTGCTGACCACTCAGCCTGACCGTGACAGGTCTCTTCCCTGGCCTCCTGGTGACTGCCGTTGTACTTTCGTGTGACCCCTTTTACAGCGTTTTTTTATGGCTTAACATGCTCGCAAAATGACTCGAGTATAATTAGGAGGGAAGCATTTTTATTGGTCGAAAAATAGAAACACTTTAAAATATTATTTTATTTTTCGACCGGAACTTGTGCGTCGGGAACATGTGTAAACGAAGATAATGGTCATTTTGTGACAGGGCCTTGTCCCGTTCACATCCGGCTCTCGCTCTTGAGTATGTTAGTTTATTTGCCTGTAAATCAGCCGACATATGTCTTATTTTATTTTATAACAAACTTTTGTGATGAACAGCCACAAAATGAATTTTAAAATCACACTGAAAAATTACTTGTTCTTTTAAAAAATAGATATTATGTGTAGATTTTTTTTTCTGTCCATTCTGAAAGAAAATAATGTGTTTTATTAAATTATGCAAGTACCAATTTTCAAAAAAACCTATTTAAATTTTATTGAATTATTTTGGGTAAAATATGGAAAAAATATGTTCAGACTTGATATTGTATAATTTTTTTTTTTTACTGGAATAATATCATTGGGGATTTAACTAAAACAATTGGACCCCCCACCCCAAATTACAAAGTACACTACATATGAGATATTGAAAATTGTTGGGGGAGGTGGTGAAATATACCCACCACTCAAATATTTCCCTAATGCTTCTATATAAAATAACCTATTCAGAACAAAATTCATTCATTTATGAATAAGTACTGAAAAACTTGTTGAGATGAAATGCCTGAGGAAAGCAGTGAACAAGGCCAGATGAGACAGGATCAGGAATGAGGTAATAAGATATATGGTAGAAGCAATACCAATCATACAACACATCAAACGACAGAGGATCAAGTGGTTCAGGCATCTCACTCATATGCCTATCATCCAACCAGCCCTATGAGCATATACCCTCAGGTACTCTGGCTGTAAAGTGATATATAGCTGTATTAGTAGATCTACAAATTAATACTAATCATAATCATTAATACTAATCATAATCATTCATTCAAAAAAAATTTTTTTTTAGTATATTTGTTTTTGGCAATCAAAAAAATTTTTGGAAAATAATAAAAATTTTTTTTTTTTTTTTAATGAATAATTATGATTAGTACTGACTAATTTGTCCCTAAAAATTGTGTAAATTAGTCATTAGTAAAAATACCAAAACAGAAATAAAAAATACTGACAAATACTAAAAATTAGTAAAAATTCTTTATTCTGATCAAAAAATTAGTAATCCATCATTCATTTGTACATCAATGTCATAAAGTGACAGAAAAACAAGGTCAAAAAGAACCTTTTTATTGTTGAGGACTTTAGGTTTGGTATAAAAATAGTATTATACATTCGTATCAAAATAAAGAAGAAAATCAAACCTTTTCTAAATAGAAAATTATGAAGTTTGTATTACAGAAACAGCAGAAGCATTATCAGTGGGAACACTGCTGATTCATTGATTCAATCAGTTTGTTTATGTGAGGAGTTGTTTCTGATAATGCTACTCTCATATCATCGGCTTTCAGGGTATTTTTTAAATTTTCATTCTTTTCCAGGTTCCTGTTATTACCAAAATGTTTGAATTTTGATTCATCTATCCAAAATACATTTTGCTAAATTATGAATATTTTATATAAGAAACATTTGTATTTTGTTTTTGCCATTAACCCCTGGTAGACTTTTTGAGATTACCAAAAAAAAGCAAGAGATTTGATTCAGCTCAAAGAAATGAAAAAGAACAATATCGTTCAGTTTTGCAAAGATATCCTACACCATCTAGTTTATGCATAATTGGGAGAAAAAATTCACCTTTCAGCAGTACAATGATCCAAAACATTCTTCTAAATTATTTCAAAATTAACTGAGTCAAAAAAAGAACAAAATTTTGGAAATTCTCATATTGACTCAATCTCTAATCTCTCTCCCATTGAATCAGTATGGGATGAATTGGATAGTAGAATTCAAGGGTAGTACTCAAAGAGCAAGACTGAGCTTTTTCAGTCCTTGAAGAATGATACTTTTTTTCCAAAAACTGTTGGAAAAAATGCCAAGAATTTGTAAAGCAATAATTAAGGCAGATGGTGATTTTATTGACAAAAAAAAAATATGATGCTCTTGTATGATAATTTTTTTTTATAGTTAATTGCTTATTTTTGTCAAAATAAAAGCAGATATAATGTAGTTACTGAAATTTTATCTTTAACTTTAAAAAAATATCAAAATATCTCATTTTAAGATGTTTTTGGAAGAAATGCAGGCTGACCTTAAACTTTTTTTTCCTGTAGTGTAACTATAAAACTTGGTACAATTTATCTTTCAAGTAATGGAAGATTTTAGCCCTCTTGTGAGGATTTTTAACTATCTATAAAATTTTTAAATTGTTTGTTCCATTCATAATAAGGTTGATTGTTGAAAAGAAACAAATCAGAATTAAACAACAGCAAAACTAGTATTTTTTATGTGGGAGTACAAAATGCTGTTTTCAGTTTTTGTCAATAGAAATAAATAGTGAAATGGGGAATATTTCAAGTGATGCCCAACAAAAATGTTAAACCCTTTTTAGTGTAAAAATTGACAAATTAACAATTTTACCTCAGATCAAAAATTCAGACATTGTAAATAACACCTTTTAAATGAATCTGTTAAAATTTTGATGCACATAGAATGTGAAGATCATTTGTTAAACAAAATGTGAAGATCATTTGTTAAACAAAATGTGAAGATCATTTGTTAAACAAAATGTGAAGATCACCTACTTTATCTGTTTGATTCAGTGTGTTTTTCCCCCAGACAAAATATCTGACTTGATTCTTACTTTGTTGATTAAATATCAGTATGAAAAATTTTCTCATTTTTATCAATAATAGTGTCTCTTCACCTGATATTTATACAATCTTATGTGAATGCAGAATGCATTTTGCAAGACACTGCTGGCAAGAAAAACAAGATCTACTTAAGTGATCTATTGTTCTGAACACCTAGCCATGGAGCAAAAAGATGGTTACCCAGCAACCACCTACATTGACCAATTATATTATGACACAGAATGGCCCTGCTCCTAATGCCATCCTGGGTTTGACAATAAACTACATCCACGTCCTGGGTAAGATGATAAACTAAGTCCAACAGCAAGGTTTCTGATTAGGAGATTTTGAGGAGCATGGAACTACCTCTTAATTGCTGGTGTTCCCTGGTCCACCCTGACCTGGGGTGGCAGCACCTGTTAGGGTCCCAGCCATGGGCAAATAGTTAACCCCAAACTGGGGTCAAAACACTACGGAAGTTTAAAATTAGGTTTTAATACCAGAAATACTTTAAAAAAAAGTTATTTCCAGCAATAAGTTTTTTAAGAAAATTATTACCAGCAATGCATTTTTGAAAAAAGATATCATTTTTGAACAAAAAATATTACCAGAAAAATAAAAAAATTTTTGCAATACAAAAAAAAAAATTACCAGCAATAAAAATCATGTCAGGCATTAAATAACCCATTGAGATTGATATGCCGTAAAACAAACCCAACTAAACCAAACCCTTCCTAATGATCTTCCAACTTTGATGCATGATTGTAATGGTTGGCTTGATAGACTCAGGAATGCCTGAGTTAAGTCGACTAAAAAAAAATAATTTCTGAAAACTATGACATAAAAAAATAAAACAAATTTATAATTCTTGAACAGTCATGTAAATTTTATCTTTTTAAATAATTCATGATGAGCTGAATTTCTTTACAAGAAACTTAATTAACAAATCAAAATTAGTGTGAACGGTTTTGTAGCACTTTTATCAAGTGTAAAACTTACAACTAAATTATAATTATTTACACAATTTACATGTGAACTATTGTCTTCTTTGTTGTACTAAGTTATTGCATGCCTTGTTTCCACAGTACACATGGTCCAGTGAGCAATCACTGAGTAGTACTAAAAATAATAACTAGATAAGATAACCCTAGATATGAGCAGTTGAATGAGGACAGTCTACCCTTGTAGATTAAATAAATAGTTGCTTTTGGAATTCCCTGTAGGTTACCCTGATTGACATTCACCCCAAAGCTAGAAGGACAATAGCCTGCATGTAAATAGTGTAAATAGTGATAACTCCTCATCCCAGAAATTCAGACACAAATTATAATTGTTGAAGAGTTGTACAAAATCTTTCTGAGTGAACATGAATTTTGTGATAGGCTGAGATTCTTTTCACCACAATCTAAACCAATATAATTTTATAATTAGTAATAATGTTTTCATTAATATTATTGCTTCTTTATTCAGATATCAGTTGTCATGGAGAACAATTTCCAAATTTGAAAAAAAAGCATCCATCTTGGATTGAAGAAGAGAAAACATATTCTTAGAAAAGATATGCATCCATATTTTTCACAATATTCATGCTTAGTCACATATAAGTACTCAGTGGAAGAGACTGTGTAGCAACGGTGTACATAAGCATCTTTACTATATTCAAATTCAATTCAAGTACATATATAAACACTGGTGAACTATACTTGTTCATTGTTCAAATGAGATTTTTTACATTGTTTCAATTTTAAAATGGACATGGAAGCACACACTGGAGAGAAACCATACTCCTGTGAAGTGTGTGGATCAGCATTTTCACAGAGTTCTCACTTAAAAAGCCATGTACAGATACACACAGGAGAGAAACCATTTTCTTGTCAAGTCTGTGAATCTGCATTTTCTAGTAGTTCCTCTTTGAAAATGCACATGCGAATACACACTGGAGAGAAACCATTTTCTTGCAAAGTGTGTGGATTAGCATTTACACAGGGTTCAGTTTTGAAAAGACACCTGCGAATCCATACTGGGGAGAAACCCATTTCTTGCAAAGTGTGTGGATCAGCATTCTCACAGCGTTCAGTTTTGAAAATACACATGCGAATACATACTGGAGAGAAACCATTTTCTTGTGAAGAATGTGGATCAGCATTTTCAGATAAGTCTAATTTGAAAAGACACATGCGTATACATACAGGAGAGAAACCATTTTCTTGTGAAGTGTGTGGTTCAGCATTTTCTGGTAGTTCTTCTTTGAAAATGCATATGCGAGTACACACAGGAGAGAAACCATTTTCTTGTGAATTTTGTGGAGTAGCATTTTCACAAATATCTGGTGTAAAAAACCACATGCTAAAGCACACAGGTGAGAAACCATATTGTTGCGAAATGTGTGGATCATCATTTTCTGACAAGTCACAGTTGAAAAGGCACATGCGTATACACACAGGGGAGAAGCCATTTTCTTGTCAAGTGTGTGAAGCAGCATTTTCAGGTAGTTCCTCTTTGAAAATGCACATGCGAGTACACACCGGAGAGAAACCATTTACTTGTAAAGTGTGTGGATCAGCATTTTCAGGTAGTTCCTCTTTGAAAAGACACATGCGAGTCCATACTGGGGAGAAACCATATTCTTGTAAAGTTTGTGGATCAGCATTTTCACAGAGCTCAGTTTTGAAAATACACATGCGAATACATACTGGAGAGAAACCATTTTCTTGCCAAGAATGTGGATCTGCATTTTCAGACCGGTCAGACTTGAAAAGGCACATGCTAACACACACAGGAGAGAAGCCATATGTTTGTGAAAGATGTGGATCAGCATTTTCACATAGTTCAACTTTAAAAGCACATATACGGACACACACTGGAGAGAAACCATATAAATGCACACTGTGTGAATCTGCATTTTCACATTGTTGCCATTTAAAAAGGCACATGCGAACACATGGTGGCAAGAAACCATGTTCATGATAAGCATATAGCTCATCATTTTTATAGCATTCAAATTTTAGAAGTAAACATGCAAATATGCCCTGCAGAGAAACCATATTCATGTACTGTGTGTTGGCCTATTTTTTCATGTGAAGCTGATTTACAAAAGCATACAAAAATTCACAAAAGATAGAAGCCATTTCTTCGTGTTTTGGTGAGCTTTTCATCAAATTCATATTTAAAGTACACATGTCAACACACTGGGGATACTTCAAAGTTTCCATTTAAAAAAAATGCATGCAAGCAAACATCAGAAAGACACCTTTTTCTTGTAAAGTGTATGCATCAACTTTTTTCTTTTATGGAATTCACATTTAAGTGTACACAAGAACTACACATGTAAACACTGGAGAGAAATCAGTTTCTTTCAAATTGTACGGATTAGCATTTTTAATGAATTCCAGTTTTATAAAGAAAGATGTGAAAATATACTAAATGAAGTACTTTATCATTGCAAGTATTTAGATTGGCATTATCACAGGATTAAAATTGAAAACTTGTGCAAACATACACTGGAAAGAAACTGATTTTAAATAAAGTATATATTTTCAAATGTTTCACATGTAAAATGTCACCAACAACTTTTGTTTTTCACAGATATTTTTCATCAAAAATATATGAAAAGGTATAATTTGTATTGTCCATGTCACTTTGAAAAAGGAAAAATTAGAAAACATTAAAAAAATAGAAGACATAAAATATTTATAAGGGATGTTCATCACCTCCATGCAAAATTTCTCCATATTTTTACAGTAGTCAGCTACCTTAAACAGAAACATAAATGTCAAATTATAGCTTCCCAAATGGGCTAGAATATATTTTTCAAAGCAGTTCAAAAGATAGTTTGTAGAGTTATTAATGACCATTGGTGCACCGTTTGCTCAGAATCAAACTTCCAAATTGGCTGAAACTTTCGTCTTAAAAGTTCTTGAACCTGAGAAATCCAGATATCACAGAAGAACCCTAGTGCTAAGAAAGTATGATTTTTTTTCTAGAAAAGTCAAATTTTATTTAAGGCCTTTCTACTCAATGTTTAGGACAGAAAAGATATAACTTGCAGAGCAACAAAAAGTAAAATATTTTTCTGAACAACCAAAGATATGGCTTAAAAAAAGACCAGACTTGGCTCTTCATGTCCCCCAAAAATTGGAGTGTCAAAAGGATGGTGTTTTCCATTGACACTGCTAATATTTTAACTACATTTGATGTTCAGCAATGTTTATTGTTTTAAAAAGCAATAATTGGAATTGTAATAAAACCTAAACCTATGAAAGTAAATTTATACATTTTCTTTGCTCTTGAGAATTGACAACAAAAATAATAAACTATTTATTAGCTTGTTTATTTACACTATTGTTTATTGGAATTCTTGACAAAATATTGGCTAATTGTGAATTGATTCAAACTTTATAAAATGATAAATAGTAAGGATTTCCTTATAGTTGTTCACATATTTCAATTTAGTAAATGTTTCTAAATTTATGAATAAAAAATTTTATATTCTTTATAAATTAGTTAATGATAAATATTGCATTGCTAGTCTAATTGTATTAGTCTTTAGATTGTAATTATAAAATTATTTTTTAAATGAACAATCTAATAAATGTTTAATATTTTTGTTAAAAAATAATGAAGGTTTTGATTTGGTTTATTTTCTAAAAGATTTCATCCAAACACAAAATTTATAAAATCATATATAAGTATAGTAGTACTATTACATTTTTAAATTTTCTAGAAAGTTCTGGCCCCTTTTTAGAACTTTCTGGAAATTTATGATGTGCATTTTGTGGGACTATAGAAGTGTGAGCAGTGGTTGGGTGGACATTTAAATAAGGCAAATGGCAAAAGAGTGTTGTGTTTGTGATCAAATTTTTTTTTTTATTTCAGCGTATATAAGCTTCCTTCTAGTTCTATATACAAGACGTCCTTTCCTTTTGATCTGAAGATGATATATTGAACATTTTCTTTTGTGATTTGCAGAGGCATACAAAAGTACAGACAGGATAGAAACCATTTTTTAAAAGTGTTTGAATGAGCTATTTCATCAAATTCATATTTAAAGTACAAATGTGAACATGTATATCTTCACCTGACATTTCCACCAAATATACCGATTTAAGTGGTCACAATGATATATATGCTCATGCACTTGGTCCATGCTCTCAATATACACTTGCTCTTGCTAGCCATGGTAGCAGTTTCGAGTTCTTGTTGTTAGTATAGTATGCCAAATGAAGAGTACATGTTGCAGATGGTGTGTCTTTCATCTACTGAGGTTTCCAGCTACCACAGGACCCTAGATAGAGTCATCTAGTGTGGATTTGTTGTGTACTCTCCAAAACATTACCCTTGAATCACTCTGTTGTACACTTCACTGAACTGTGGTGTTTGGTTTTCTGGAAGCTTCCTTGAAAGACAAATAGGTTATAGGGAGAGAAGCAAAACAGATGCTCGTCCAACAATCACCAACAATTTAATAGCATAAGCTGTCCATAAAGATTACTATCAGTCTTGCTCGAATTTTCCACTAAAATCTTTAGGGATTGAGGAAGGGATAATTGTTATATTAGACAAATGTGTTTGTGAGTTGGTATTTCTTTCAAAGTATAGTAAAGATAGAGTACACAAAGCTTCCTTGCAAGGAGAAATTATGTGGCCTCTGGGCCAACCCTTTCTGAAATTCTTGTGTGAATCTGAGTGAACTCTTTGATAGACTCACTACGAACTCACTCCAAAATCCCTGCATAACTCTTTGGCAGACTATGTAGTCTTATGACCAACCCTGTGTACATTCCATGTACAACTAATTACACAACCCCATGCATTGGTTTATATACACTTCCACCCTGTGGATGGCATTGATGGATATTATCTCTAAACAAAGAACTTCCTATTAGCATTGCATGTGACACAAGCTTTTAAAGGACTCAGTGTCAGATAATTTTTTTCTTCTTATTCTAGGCGTTCTCAGTACCTCAACTCACTAAATGATGTTTCACGCATTATTATGAATCTACCCTGTTACAAACACACTGGAGAGAACTCTTGAAGTTTGTGGGTTTGAATCTTCACATAGTTTCCATCTCAAGAAATGCATGTAAGCACACATTAGGTAGAAACTATTTTCTTGTAAAATGTATAGATCAACTATTTTAAGGAATTTACATTAAAGCGTACACATGTGAACGCATTTAGAAATACACATGCAAACTCCAGACAGAAGCCAGTTTCTTAAAAATTAGCATTTTAATGAGTTCCAGTTTTCATATCTGATTTTTATCTGCAATAATATTGACACATCCTTGTGTGTTTTTTTTTTTTAAGCATTTCACCCCAAGCAAGGCGGGAAGCCACTAGAATGCAAGGGGTTACAGAAAATATAGAGCGAGATCAGATAGGAGTGATAGAAGAAAGGATGAAGAGAAGGATAGTGGATAGATCAAGACAACTGGGGATGTTGATTGACATTACATACTGGAGATTATAGCTCTCAGGGAAACTGGAATAAGGAAGGGAGTTCCACAGACGAGAGGTGTGAGACATGAAGCTATTAGAGTAGAAGAGACGGCTACATTTCGGAGTTTCGACAGTGAAGGGGTGAGAGCGGGATGCCAGCCTCGTAGGGCGCTTGAACACATGAAGTCTGGGAACCAGCGAATGCAGCTCCTCGGAGCAATTGCCATGAAAGTATTTGTAGAACAGACAGAGAGATGCGACGGCGCGTCTGTGAGAAAGTGATTGTAGACAAGATGCCAGAGCAGGGCCAATTATATTGCATATCCGCCTCTGGAGCCTATCAAGAACCCCGAAGCAAACAGAAGGGGCACCAGACCATATATGGCAGCAGTACTCCATGCAAGGGCGAATTGTTAATAAAAAAATGAGTTGCTATAATAAATATTTTATTTATTCGCCCAAGTTATCTCAGACATTCATGAGTCTATCACGCCAACAATCATCATCCTGCATCAAGGTTGAAAGATCATTTGAGAGGCATCCTGTGTCAATGTAGTTTGCTGGGTGGCCAACTTGTCATTTTTTATGGCTGAGTATCCAGAACAGTAGATCACTTGATAGTTTTTGATTTGATTTGCTCGCCAGCAGTGTCCTGCAAAGGGCATTCTGCATTTGTGTAAGATTGTAGAAATGTCAGGGATGAATCCATAGAGGTGTGATTTAGTTGGATATTGTCTCCAGTCAGTTATGTGCCATGCATGATACACACTTAGGCGATCATGTATCTTTCGATATATGACTGAGGAGGCAGATTTTTTTTCCCGCAGTAGGTTGCCATTTCTTTCTGTGGTAGACCCGTTGCCCTCCTGCTATTTACCCATAGATGGGGGGAGAAGAAGAGGATTCATACCTTTCCCAAGGGTATTAGTATGTAAGTGAATGCAATGGATTCAACTGGAATTTGAACTCGGCTCTCCGATTCCTCAATCCGAGCTGCTGTCCATTACTCCACCATGTCTCCCATGTTGTCTCCAGGAGATGTTAATTATAGCTCTCAGCATCTACGTGTAGATTCTATATGTAACAAGAATATTATTAAGCAAATTGTACAGATGTTGGTGTCGATTCCTATTGGAATGACTGCAAAACATTTTCCCCTCCCCTATTTATAGGCAGAAGCACATAAATGCATGCTGAGATTTCTTCCTAGCCAATAATAATAGGTCAGTTCTTGGTTTCAGCTGACTCGGTCTTGATCTGTCTTGTCTTGAAGTCAGAACACTACGTTTGCTTATCCGAATTTGTTCTTGTGTATCAATCCCCATTCTTAGTTTGTGAACTTTTTGCCACATTATTGTTGCTTTGCATCATTACTGTTAATTTTCCTTGCATATATTGTTTGCTTGCATTATATTTTTTTATACCCTGTTCTTTTCTTTTTCTTGTTATTGTAACTGTTTATTGCAAACTTTGTCGAATCTGTCAGACAGTTCTGCCACTTATTTACATTTAACCATGGCCATTCACTCTACAACAGGCAACAGTAAAGATTCCTGTAATAATTCTAATCATATATAATATTTTATTTCTTGATTGTATGAACTGTTTCTAATACAAAAAAGATAAATTTGGAGATAATAAATTTTTGTTAGTTATTTTATGATTAAGTTACACTGCTTGAACATTCAGACCAAAATTGAAACCATGTTTCTTTAAATCAACATTGTCTTTCCATTTTGAGTGAAGCATTTACACATCTTTCACAAATATGCAATAAAATAGACTAATTTGACAATGTTTAAACTTTGTATCCACAGAAAAAAATCTGTGTCAAAAGGATGTTTTTCCCCTTGACACCACTATTATTTTAACTACCTTCACTCCTCAGTAATGTTTATTGTTTTAAAAAGGGATGATTAGAATTTTAATAAAACCTAAACATATGAAAGTGAATTTATATATTGCCTTTGATAATATAAGAATTATTATGGTAACAAAGTTATCTTTCCCTATTTTATAGCCACACATTTTACCAACCAATCAGAAGCCGGCTCTTTGTTGCTTTGAGACTCTCCTGCAGCGACACTGATTGGTTTGTGGCTATCTTGGTCACCGAATAAGCTACCAGTATTGAATCAAATTAAGTGGATTTAAGGAATGCATTAGGATCTGCACATCAAAGGCAAAAGTTATTTACAGATGATATTTCTGAATAAATGCTCAGGTTTGATTGTGACAAAAAAAAAAAGGAAAAGATATTTAATGAAATTTACAGAAGCAACAAAAAATCTACTGGCATTAAAGATGCAATAGAATCAAAAAATTTAGTCATTGCAAGACAAAGGTTATGAAGAAAAAGAGTTAAAATTAAGAAAGAAGAAAGGAAGAAGCTATTTTGCTGGTCCCAGTAAAATAAACAAACATGCTTTTAAGCTTATTTTACCGGTCTCTGTAAAATAGATGCCCAGACGATTTTGCAGGTAAATATTCTTATTATTATGAAGGCAGGTAATGTTAAAAATAACAAGACACAGATTTAGCACAGAAATTTATTTATTTTCATCAACAATTGTGAAATCAATTTAAAAACTTAAGTTAAAATCATTTATTCATCATTAATTATTAATGATATAAATTAATATAAAATCATTTATTCATCATTAATTATTAAAAGAAATATGGAAGTCTCTGAATATTTTAAGTACTCCAGGCATAACAGTGTCTGCAAATCCTAAACTTGCCCTTGGGCCTGGTTCACTTGCCAATACACTTCAGGTGCACCCATGGAAGACAACAGTCACAGAGCACAGAATCCATGTTGTTTAAGTCCTGCCTATACAGCTCACACAACTATTCAAGGCTCCATAAATGTGATTGAGCTGTAGCAATTGTTCTGCTGTCTCTTTTACACAACTGTACATAGTGGATTGGTAACATTTGAGATTTTCTTCGTTCAGCAAATGAACTGAAAGTATCTCTAATACTCAGTTCCATGGCTATACTGAATGAATATTGTTTATTGTTTTATGAATATATATATTGCCGTCCACAGACAGACTGTTTTGCTGTATCACAGCTCATCAGTGTGGTTAGACATCTGGTTGCCTCTAGCTAGGATCGAAACCTGGCTGGATTGGCATCAGTTAGAGAATCTACCCCTAAGCCATTGGCGCATGGTGGGGATGAAGGTAAATTTAAGCATATTTATTTTTAGATATACAAGCCAGTGACTGAGAGAACTCAATTCATTTTATCGAAGTGTACTGCATTAGTAGCAGTAGGAGTCACTCTTTACAAACTCACACTTTCTCCCCAAAGAGCTATATATATATATATATATATATATGATGTGATGGGTGAATTGTTGCTATTTTATAATTTTAATTTCATGCATGCATGTTGTTTGTTTTTGATTTTGTCCATTGCACAGTGTAGTAGGGTCAGTTGGGCACCATTGGTGAGAAAATGAGCACCATGATGCAAATCACTGTGCTAGAAAATTGGAAATGACATGTTGTACTGCCTGGCATTCATGCTGGAAGCTCCAATACAACCATTTTAGAGTTTAGATGTCAATCTGAGGACAGTGCAGAGGATTTGGAAAGAGTTGGATGAGTCTAATGGTGATTACAAAGGCAGCTTGAGAAACTCTGATTTTTCTAAGAACTCGTACATTTGTTGGTAAGGACCTCAGGCTCAACACAGAAACCTACATCAAGTGCCTTGAGGAGGTAGTGTTGGCCTGGATCAAGAGGGTAACTGCTGGAGGATCCTATGTTTGACAACAGGATTGCAGCATGTCATGCAAACATGAGAACCTGTCAGACAATTTCTGCAACCATATCACCTAACTCCCCACACTGCAATCCCCTTGATTATTACAAGTGGGGTGCAGTTGTGCAAAAGACCAACAAAACACCTTGTAACACCAAAGATGGACAGAAGGCAAGGATTATAGCAGCATTCACAGACTTAAACAAGGAGACTGTCCAGAAAAGTTGCAGGAGATTCTGAAGTCATCTGGAGGCTATGATTGAAGCCAATGGTGATTTTATTGAATAAATTTACTCTTTAGTATTTTAAGATATTTTTGTGTAATTTTGGTAAATATATTTGTTAAAATGAGATGTCAGTGTTACTTTCATTTTAGTATAATTTAGATGACAATTTATGCATCATACCATATATATATATTATAAATTGATTTATTTAAAATATGGTTTTTTTCGCTACACAGTTCAAACCATGTTTCAAAAATGAAAGCTAAAAGCTACAAATTTAATTTTTTAATTAAATTAAAGACATTAGTTCCATTTCATCCTCAAGCGAATTATTATATACCATTATTAATATCTATCACTTATATATTTGTACCATAGTTCATAATATATTTTTTGGGGAAAATTCACCAGCAAAATAACCTATTTGAAAAAGTAAACTTGATAATTTGGAATTTATGACATCCCAGACAAATCCTAAATCAATCACCAAAAAAAGAGAAACAACACCTGAACTCCATGGTATTTGATGTACCTGAATGGGCAGAACAAAATTGTTTGTACAGAGATGTTCAGTATGTTAGAATTACTTCCTGAATGTTATTTTTGCTGTGTATGTGTGTGTGGGGGGGAGGGATAAATGTATCCACAATATATTATCATTTGCAGAATGTAATTTTGTGTGTAAATGGGCTGATTTACACAAGTTGTAGAAATTTAACACACAATAAGAATAAACAAACATGAAATTAATTATTAAATTTATAGACAATAAATATACAGTGAAGAAAATGGGGTAGTTGAATTGTGTTTGTGAGGTTCAACTTAAGGAAGAGTCCAGTTAAATGCTGGTAATGTTGGAAAAGGAGGGACCCAATTCAATCAATACATGTCAAGCTGCAAAAATAAAGAGTTAATTTTCTTTTTGGCACCAACAGAAGCTTACTTCTGATTGGCTGGGAGAATGTTGGGCTGAAGGTTAAAGTAGGGGAAGATAACTCTGTTACCATTATAATTAATAATAAAACTTTAATGTAGGGGCTGATGTGCATACACTTGGGTGCTAAGAAAGTTTTTCTAGTTTCATTGGCTTCATTTTCTACCGCGTTACAGACATCAAAGACTCTCTCTAGCACATGTGCCCTTTTTGCGATGAGAAGACACTATCTAGGGTAGTGTTTCTTAATCTTTTTATGCTCGTGGAACTCTTGAAATAGTTTTCAGGTGTTAGGGAACCTCTGTATAAAAATTATTATATACCATTATTAATATCTGATATATCCCTGGGAGGCCATATAATATAGGGATAATCAAGAGATAGTATTCCGTGAAGGAAATAAAGGAATAAATATGTATTGTAGGTTTAAATAAAGAAAGGAAGTTTATTAACGTATTTACAGAGAGACAATAGTGTGATGTGTTCAGTCCAGGAAGTGTCTCTGTTCTCATATATCCGGTGACCGGTGACACGGTCCCTTATTTAAACTGTTCCGGTGGTGATTACATATCTCACCATAACAATATCTATCACTTATATATTTGTATCATAGTTCATAATATATTTTTGGGGGATAAAACTAGTTTAAGGACCCCCCTTTTTTGTCAAATTTATTGACAATGCAATAAAAATCATTTTGCACATTCATTTTAGTCTGATGCAGTATTAAAAAACAAAACACATGAAAACCTTTACCCCTTTGTCAAATTTATATATCATTTTTACATATATATATATATATATATATATATATATATATATATATACTAATATAAGTAACTATACTCGTTTTGGAAAACCCTCAAATTTTTAATTTGCTAATAATCAAATCAATCTCAAGGGAAAAAAAGGTTTTAAAAAAAAAGAAAGGGCTAGAAACATGAAAGTCTGTCGAAAATACAGGTTTGAAGCCCAAAGAAAAAAAACCCTCCCCTTTTAGTTGAATAAATCTTTAACAACCCCGGTGTTTTTGTGTTTTCTTTATCTTTGGTCACGTGGTATAATTTTGACTATCACCTATAAATATGCGTTTCTCTTTGCCTCTTTAGCCAGCTTTCCCTGATGATCCGCTTAGGTGAAACCTGGGTAGGTTTGTCTGGCTCACTAGGTTTGTTTATATATATATATATATATATATATATACTGTTGGTCACTGTGTCTTTATCTAAAAATAAATACGCTAAAATTCACCTTCATCCCTGCAGTGCACCAATGGCTTAGTGGTAGAATCTCTGACTGATACCAATTCAGTTGGGTTTCGATCCTAGCTAGAGGCAACTGGACATCTAGCCACACTGAAGAGCTGCAAAACAGTCTGTCTGTGGATGACATTTTATATATATATATAGTCATCCACAGACAGTCTGTTTCACAGCTCATCAGTGTGGCTAGACATTGGATTGCCTCAAGCTAGGATTGAAACATGACTGATTTGGCATCAGTCAGAGACTCTACCCTCAAGCTATCAGTGCTCGGTTGAGAGGAAGCCAGATTTTTACGTACTTACTCTTTGAATAAACACACCAATGACTGATAGGGCTCAATCCATGGAAGAGCTTTTGCAATTATTAGCAACAGTAGTCATTGTTTACAAATTCACACTTTTCTCCCAAGAGTGCTCAATTGAATTAATATTGTCATTCGTGAATATATTGTCATCCACAGACTGTTTCACTGTTTTACATATTCAACCAAACATGAAGTCAAATATTTAAAAGATTAGAATATTTACCTGCCTCGTATATTTCCTTAATTTCTTTATAATTTGACTCTTATGGAGTGTGTTTCATGTGCATTTACAAAAAAAAAAAAAAAAAAGTACTCATTCAT
Organism: Acanthosepion pharaonis; assembly: GCA_903632075.3. NCBI lineage: Eukaryota > Metazoa > Mollusca > Cephalopoda > Sepiida > Sepiidae > Acanthosepion > Acanthosepion pharaonis. The sequence goes on from CAHIKZ030002589.1 coordinate 1,742,965, forward strand.
TTAAGATGGAATGATCTATTATGACAATGTGTCTAATTTGTATTTAGATACATTGTATTTATTTTAATTTTTTCTAGTTGAATCATTCACCTATATTGCATATGGTCCATTATTGTACATAATTAGATGCCAATAAAATTTATATTTTATATGATTGTATCATAGATATCACCACTATAATAACACCAAATATCTTCCTCCATGATACAACAATGGATTGGTTTGGTTTGGTTTGTTGTGTTTTACGGCATATCAACCTCAATGGGTTATTTAATGCCGACAATTTTTATTGCTGGTAATATATTGTTTTGTCAAAAATCTATTTCTGGTGATAATTTTTTCCTTCAAAAATGTACCAAAAACGTATTGTTGATAATTTTTTTTTCAAAAATGTATTGCTGGTAATAGTTTTTTTTTTTTTTTTTTTTTTTTTTTACAAAGTATTCTTGGTATTAAAACCCATTTTTACCCCAGTTTCGGGGTTAACTATTTGCCCATAGCTGGGACCCTAACAGGTGCTACCACCCCGGGTCAGGGTGGACCTGGGAACACCAGCAATTAAGAGGTGGTTCCATGCTCCTCAAAACCTCCTGATCAGAGGTCTTGCTGCTGGACATAGTTTATCGTCTTACCCAGGACGCTACAACAATGGAAATGCTGGTACAAACAGCTACATTTTATTTAATTTTCTTTTTATTTGTAAGCATTGGTTGGTTCAATCCTGACAAAGCTGTATCACAAAGGAAATTTAAAAAATGTTATTGCAGATGAGTAAAGAAAAGGCAGGAATTTCTTCAGGATCTATTTCTATGTAATATCATTCTTTGTACAATAATATAAGTTCTTGGTACAGAAATATTAACCCTTCCCACTTTAAAGTCTATTGTGACACTTTGCTTAACTTATCTAAGTTGGAGGTTTTCTCTGGCAGTAAGTCATGTGGGATTCAGCAGAGTGGTCGTCTCTTGTCTGGAACTAGTGTCTCCTGAACTTCTGTATTCTGCTTATGTTAACTTCCATCCAAAACTGGTATGGGGGTGTCCCCTACCTTATGGCAAGAGCCTATTTGTTGTCTGGCTCTGGACAGTTAATTATCCCCCAAATTTGATGAGATCACTTTTCTAATGGGTAGTGGTCACAGAATACTATTCTGCCCAACTCCTTCCTTCTGTTATTTTTGCCTCGCACTAACACTTCCTAATGGGTATAAGCAATTTCTCTGTCTTCCTTGGTATTTCACCTGCACCTGTCACCTGGGTCGTCCTTCCACCAATCTGGTTCTCAACCGCGTAGTGGGGCTTAGTTTGTGGTCATTAATAAGAATTATCACTTTAATTTCTCGTCAGCAAAATTTCTCAGCCTGGCCTTGCTCATAAAATCAGAAATTTACCAGCTGCTTTCTCTAGTAAGTCACTCACACACATCTTGCCAGGCTCATTTCACTCCAAGCACCCTGGATTCTGGATTCCCACACAAAAGACCCTCTATTCAAAATAGTTGGGATAAGTGATTTCATGTTCTCTCTTCTCCTTTTCTTCCAATAAAACCTTTTATATTGTACGAAAATTTGTTATTCCCTGAACTCAAAGAAAATAAATTTGTGTTCTGATATGGAGGGAAATATTAAACGTTTTTAGATGTTTGACAAATATATATGCATTATAAAAAATTATACTGTAAATTTAAACTTTGAAGTTACTATAATTTTGAGTTAAGGGTAAGTGTAATTTAAAAAATAAAATCATAAAAATTTGGGCTTTGAAATTAAAATAAATTCTCAGTTAAAATATTTTTATGCGTCACCTTAATTTTAAAAACTAAATTTGAAACTTTGACATTTTTTATGATACTATCTTTGAACTAAAAAATAACTATCTTAATTTAAAATGTATCTTTAAACTTTTAAATTTTAACTAAGATAAAGAATAAATTCCAAAGAGATTCTTTAAAAAAGTTGCAAAATGGTTAATATCTCTAGATTCCCCCTCCACAAAAAAAAAAAAAAAAAAAAAATGAAGAAAAAACAAAGCATTATAGACATTGAGAAATTTGTCAACCAAGCTAGACAATATATTAGGTTGGTGCAAAAATAATGACGTAATAATGTCGTTTTTTGACGTTAAAAATACATAAAAAACCGACATTATTACGTCATTATTTTTGCACCAACCTAATATAAACCTGGTTAAACCAGGTGGACTAAATATAAACCCTGCAGGACTCGAAGCAGTAAAGTAAAAAAGAATTACAGTTTTTGTGATAGAGAAGAAATCAAACATGATAATTAAATTGAGCAAAGAATATGTTATTAAGATGGCAGAGTTGGGAGTAAAACATATTATCAAAGTCTCTTCCCTACATGCAAGCCACCAATCTGCTGCTGGGTGGCATGCTGCCACTAGAGTTTACCACTGGTGGCCTGCTGTCAGAGCACCGGCATGTTCTGCTCAGCAATGTTACCACTGTTATAAAATAAAATAAGACATATCTCAGCTGATTTACAGGCAGATACTCAAGAGCAAGAACCGGATGTAAACGGGACAAAGCCCCATCACAGAATGACCATTATCTTTCTTCACAAATATTCCCGACACACGTGTTCCAGTCGAAAAATAAAATAATATTTAAAGTGCTCTATTTTTCGTCCAATAAAAATGCTTCCCTCCTAATTATACCCGCTTCGTTTCTGGAGCCTGTTAAGCCATAAAAAACACTATAAAAGGGGTCACAGGGCAGTCAACAGGTGGCCACTAAGGAGACCTGTCATGGTCAGACCGAGTGTACAGCAGCTGTCAGCAGGAGAGCACCAAACACCGTCAACATGTGTGAACTACTATGAGAGATCGACCAGATCCGAAAACCGCCTTATGAACGTTACCACAAGGTAGCTGTCCCAAACCCTCACGTTCCTGTTGAAATAAACCACGTAAATCTATTTCTGCTGTTGTCGTATTTCTTTCTTGCAACCATACGCTTGTCTATAGCACCACTGGTGTACCGATAGAAGCCAACCAGTGGCTACCACCAAAAGAGTGCTGGCGTTGCCATCGGTGGCCTACCAACGGATTGCCTGTAGGGTTAAAAATCCCTGAAGATATTGTTTCAGCAAAAGCTTTAGCAATACCAAACGAGCAAATCTTGAAAATCTATTCTGAAACCTTAGAACAATTCTCGGGGCTCATAAGAGCAACATGATGCTGATGTATTTTTGCAAACCCCTGCTGGTCTTCATAAGTCTTCTCTGCTATTTTAGCTGCTGAAGCAGATGAAGCCAAACCATTCAGCTTCATCTGGTCTTGCAGACTTTTTGTTTGTTTCATAGGCGGCAAGAAATCTGAGCTCTTCATTTTTAGGGCAAACTGCTGAGAGAAACCTCTTCTTGCTGCAATGCCGACAAGTCGGTTTTCATCCTAAGATAATAACTGGCAGTTTTCTGCCATTGATGTCTATCCAATTGCGGATTGCATTGAAGGGTTTGCCATCTGACATCTTGTACTACTGCCACTCTCCCATTTTTCTCATACTGCATTAAGAATGCTCCAACCTATTGGCTTGAGATGAAACTAGGCACCTTATACACAGTGGCCTGTGTTTGCCACTGTTGTTGACGAAGGTAGGATTATCTAAGATAGCCTTCATTTGGTATGCACAATTATAGAAAATGTTGACATAGAAGTCATGTCAATTAATTTGGATTGGTACAAGACCTTTGATAGGATGAACCATCACATCTTGGAGGCTGTCTTGTTTGCATCTGAATTAAAGCTGTACTTTCACTCCTGGATTCATCTTTTGTATATGAGTCCTGGTGATACGATGAAAGAGAATGGGGTATGGTTAAAGCCCTGAATGTTGTCCAGATTCATTTACTGTTTTTTCCGCTTTTGCCCTTGTGTCTTTCCTATGCAGGTTCAGAGTGAATCTTGTCCGTTGCAGGATTATGTTACCTGGTGCCACCATCTCAGCCTACTACACTGCCTATGACATTTCCACACTTATAACGAGCAGTGACGAGATTGAATTAGCTGAAAGAGAAATCCTAGAATATAGTTGAACTTAACATGTTCTCCAAATTTTTAACAACATGATCTTTTAAGTATTCAGCAAGTTCTCGCTACTTGTTGGAGTACTGTCTGGTGGAGGTTTCCACACAGGGATTATTTTCTGTATTGTTGGTTGGATTATCAGGTTCTGTAACTTCCTTGTTTTTCTCCACTACAATGATTTCTTTTCAAATAGTTGGGAAATAATAGGGGAAGTAGAAAAATCAGGCGTGGCTGACCACATATGGAGAGAGAAGGGAGATCACCGTCCCCTGTGGGATCATGTTGAGATCATAGACAGGGAACACCATTGGAAAATTTGTAAACTTAAGGAATCAGCACATATGCTAGGCCACAAAAATCTCCTGAGCCGACCAAGCATAGAAATAAATACAATATAGGAACCAGTAATAAGGAGTGTCAGAGAAAAGCAATGATAACAAAGTTGCAATATGAACTCTGGTAAAGACATGCAATGATAACAGCAAAATTGCAATATGAGCACTGGTAAAAAATGATGCTGAAAACATTAGGTTTATAATACTCAGAAGTTCATACCCAGATGTCCTCAAGGACACATGGCACAGTGGATAAAGGCGTTGGTTAGATCCAGTGACAGAGTTCAATACCAGTTATCTCCTGCTAATTTTCCTCTGAAAGTTCTCCACTGCCTTAACCAGGTATTGAACTCATCTTCTTTGGGTCTGTCACTGGATCTAACCAACGCCTTTATCCACTGTGCCATGTGTCCTTGTTTCAGAGGGAAAATTAGCAGGAGATAACTGATAACTGACATCCATCAAACATGGCACGTGGAACTAGAACAGTCTACCCCAGTGTTCGAAATAAAGGGTTCAGTTCGAAATTCCAACCACCTGAAGAAGGCCGGAGCATACAATGGCCGAAATGTTGTGACAGATATGGTGACAAAGATGAGGACAATAGTCCAACTCATGTAAATACTGTACAAGCACAAAGTTTGAACAAAAATTTCCTTTTGTGTGCCTATTAAAGCAGGATAAAAAAAAATAAAAATTTGGAATAAAAAGGCTGTCAGACAATGGAAAAATTACAGTTTAGGAAAAGAGAAGGATTTTGAAAAAGAGAAAACAATTCAAGAAAAACAAAGATGCAACCACCTTTGAGAAAAAAAGCAAACATTTTTACTTGTCCAATGAGCGTCTCTAAAACGTAGTAATTTTTGAAAAGACCCTTTTAAATTCACATTGTGCTCGGGAAATTTTAAAAAAATTCTTTTTCATTCTTTGTTGGAATTTTCACTTGAACTTCAAAACTCTTTAGTCTCTCTGCAGCTAGCTGGTAACTGGTGTTTTTTTGATGCTCTCTTCTTGTTATCAAATGCCTTCTGCTTCTTGATGTTGATTTGCCTTGTCCCCTTGCTATCAAAATGTCTTCTTTTTCTCCACTGAACTGAGATCTTATTTATTTAGAAATTTTGGCTCACAAAAGGCTCCATCCAAATTTTTACAAAAGCATGAGGCCATGGCTCTCATTGGCTGTAAGTGTAACAATTTTTTTACACAAATTGTCAGGTCTTCATAAAAATATACTTCTCTCAAAAATACACTTCTATCAGAATTAACTTTTTAAATATAATGATTATTCTATATTTAAAAAATCTTGATGATCAAAAAGAAATATATACAGAAAAATAATTAGTTTTCAAAAATATAAAATAATAATGTCTATTATGGTTGATCATATTTACTAATGGAAGCTGTTCAGTCTAGGGTTGGTAACATGAATTTTTATCACTGTCCAAGGTGAATTATAAATCTTGTAAAACATTCTAATATTTCAAAAAACAAATTGGCCAATTTTTTTCATGCAGTTAGATTGAGTAATAATTGAAGTAAATATTTCTCATAAAATTGTCTTGATGTTATGATTATTTTTATTTACAATATCATTTTTCTGTCAATCAGATCATGGCCATTGTGATTTGTGCTCTACTCAAGGGTAAGTTCTTATTCATAGCCATTTAATTCTAACTTTATTAATTAAAAGTGTTGATTTTTTTTTCTTTGTAAAATGCAAATTTAGACTGTTATGGTTGTCATGAAAGTTAAATAAAATTGAAGAATTCACATTTTAAATTTTTAATATTTTTTTGAAAAGATACCAAATTTTCTTTTTCTAGTTTTAGGAATAAAAATGAAGCCTGATTTAAAGAAGTCCAGTAATTGCCCCAAAAATATACATGTATGCAGAAAGAATCACTTTTACTTGTATGTAATGACAGGCCATTAATAACAAAGTATGCCTGTCATTTTCTTGATAAATCAACCATGGTGAAATTCACACCCAGGTTTCACGGTCTGTATGTTGTAAACACTCGGCTACCTATATGATAGTTAACACCAATGATGATAAAAAATATATAAACTGATATAATGGAGTCTGTCTATATTTCTGAGATGAGGTATTATGTACAGTATTTACATTAGTCGAACTATTGTCCTCATCTTTGTCGCCATATTTGTCACAACGTTTCGGCCGTTGTACACTCCGGCCTTCTTCAGGTGGTTGGAATTTCGAACAGAACCCTTGGAAAATTCGTAAACTTAAGGAATCAGCACATATGCTAAGCCACAAAAATCTCCTGAGCTGACCAAGCATAGAAATAAATACAATATGGGAACCAGTAATAAGGAGTGCCAGAGAAAAGCAATGATAACAAAGTTGCAATATGAGCACTGGTAAAAAATGGTTGCTGAAAACATTAGGTTTATAATACCCAGAAATTCAAACCCAGTGACAGACCCAAAGAGTGTGAGTTTAATACCCAGTTAAGGCAGTGGAGAACATTCAGAGGGAAAATTAGCAGGAGATAACTGATAACTGACATCCATCAAACATGACATGTGGAACTAGAACAGTCTACCCCAGTGAGCGAAATAAAGGGTTCAGTTCGAAATTCCAACCACCTGAAGAAGGCCGGAGCGTACAACGGCCAAAACGTTGTGACAAATATGGCGACAAAGATGAGGACAATAGTCCGACTAATGTAAATACTGTGATATAATGGAATATGCATACACCTGAGTTCCCCCTCACTGGAATATGATTGGCTGGTGTCCGTCATAAATATAGACAGACGTGTAGGTATGACAGAGCTTAAGTCTATGACGACACCCATTGGACTATGCCATTGGCTATTCTATTGGTCTACACTTATTACCTGCGACTATGACGAGTACCAGTCGATTACTGCTACCGTGTACTACTTGGTTATAGCAGCCAAAACCACTTAGCTACTTCGATCAAACATATCCCTTTCCGGGATATATCATAAACATACATTTCAGTGTGATTTTGAAATTCTTCCATTTGCTGATGACAAAAGAGACTTTTTATTAAGATAGCATTGCATGAGAGCTTAAAAGTGACTATATTTACATGGGTGTACACAGTGCAGAATTCCAATCAAATACAACACCAGAAATACTACAAAAGACAACATTTGAAGTGGAAGTAAAAAGGTTATTTTTATGGGATGAATTTGGGAAAAACTGACAAAATTATAAAAAATAATAAGAATAATATGATACAAACAATATATTTACATAATGCAAGTCCGAAGTAATTATAAGACAGTAAAAGGTTCAAAAAGTAGGAATAGTGTTTATATGCAAAATGGATCTAATACAGTGGTTATAACATTCTGAAAGAGAAGTAAGCGGCATGCAAAAAGATCAGATTTTATAGTGGAGATGCTTTGGAGTGTGTTAACATGTGCTTTTGGAGAGATGATTTTAAGGAAAAACTAATTCGACAGATTTCACATTGGAATGGTTTCTTGCCAGTGTGTGTCAACATATGTCTTTTGAGTGATGAATTTTCAGAACACTTAAATCGACAGATTACACAGTGTAAACGTTTCTCACCGGTGTGTGTATACATATGTTTTTTGAGAGATGAATTTCTAGAACAACTGAATCCACAGATTTCACAGTGGAAGGGTTTCTCTCCAGTGTGTGTTAACATGTGCTGTTTCAGAGATGACTTTTCAGTAAACTGAAATCCACAGGTTTCACAGTGGAATGGTTTCTCTCCTGTGTGTGTACACATATGTCGTTTGAGAGATGAATTTTGAGAAAACGTAAATCCACAGATTTCACAGGGGAAACGCTTCTCTCCAGTGTGAGTTAGCATGTGTGTTTTGAGATTTGAATTTTGGGAGCAATTAAATCCACAGATTACACAGTGGAATGGTTTCTTTCTAGTGTGTGTACAGATGTTTTGTTGGAGAGATGAATCTTTGGAAAATTTACATTCACAGATATCACAGTGGAAAGATTTTTCACCAGTGTGTGTATGCATGTGTTTTTTGAGAGATGTATGGTGGGAAAACTTAAATTCACAGATTTTACAATGGAAAGGTTTCTCTCCAGTATGTGTAAACATGTGTTGTTTCAGATGTGAATTTAAGGAAAATTTAAATCCACAGATTATGCAGTGGAAACGTTTCTCTCCAGTGTGTGTTAACATGTGTGTTTGGAGTGATGATTTTAAGGAAAAACTAACTCCACAGATTTCGCAGTGGAATGGTTTCTCTCCCGTGTGTGTCAGTATGTGTCTTTTGAGTGATAAATTTTGGGAACACTTAAAACCACAGATTTCACAGTGGAAGGGTTTCTCCCCAGTGTGTGTATACATATGCTTTTTAAGATTTGATTTGTTAGAAGATTTAAATTCACAGATTTCACAGTGAAAAGGTTTCTCTCCAGTGTGTGTGTACATGTGTGATTTGAGATGTGAATTTAGGGAAAAGTTCAATCCACAGATTTCACAATGAAATGGTTTCTCTCCAGTGTGTATTAACATATGTCGTTTGAGATCTGCATTTCGAGAAAACCTGAATCCACAGATTTTACAGTGGAACTGTTTCTCACCAGTGTGTGTTAACATGTGTTTTTTGAGATTTGAACTTTGGGAACAATTAAATCCACAGATTTCACAGTGGAAAGGTTTCTCTCCAGTGTGCTTTAACATGTGTGTTTTGAGATTTGTACTTCGAGAACACTTATATCCACACATTTCACAGTGGAATGGTTTCTCTCCAGTGAACGTTTTTGAGTTTGTTTTGAGATTTGAATTCATGGAAAATGTAACACCACAGATTTCATAAGAAATGGTTTATTCCCTATGCATGTTATATCTCTCTTGTTTGGACTTAAACTACTAAATCCATAAATTTCACAGTGTAATTTTATCATGAATATTCATCATGGTTTCAGGTAAACTCAAAGAGGCAAACTGAAAAAGAAAAAATAAATTAACTGAGCACTGGTGTAAGAAAACATAGTATATTGGGTTATCAAACAATATTTATAACAATGTATTTTTGAAGTATTTTCTTAAAGTTGCTTCCAGAATCATGCACCATAAAACAATATGTTGATCAAAGAGAAATATTTATTGTTAATTTAAAGGGATTTGAGGTCACCTAGAGTTTTAAACATGAAGAAACAAAGGCAGAAAAACTTATAAATTTGAGTTTAAATCTAACATATTATACAGTTTATTCTGACTGAAAACAATTGTACTGATCCAAATGACTTAGATATTTTTCTTTTTATTGGTATGTAAAACTAGAGCATATATAACACCAGAATATCATTGAATCATGTATCAGTGGACATAGATGTGTTTGTGTTGGAATGGGGAAAGAAACAAAAAAATAAAATCAGAAAGCCAGGTTCTAGACTAGGAAAGGACAAGTTTGAATTCAAAACCATGCATGGCATTATGATAGATACATGCTAAACTTAACTTTTACAACTGACCACCCAATGAAGCCAGATGCAGGGTTCATTTAGGTTTAATCACAGTCACTGAGTACAGATGAGAAGGATATGACCCCCCACCAGTATGGCAGGCAAGGGAAAAAGAATGTTGGACAGATGGAGAAGGAAAATCATTAGAAATCTCTCCAATATCTTTTTGAAAATGTCATGGGAATTTACAGAGAAAAAAAAGCAGTTAAATGATTCTCATTAATATTGCAACTAGAATAGCAAAATTTGTGTTATGCCAATCTGCTCAAGTGAAATCATGTATTATAGAAATGTACTGTTTCTCTAACTGAAGTTAGGTTGCTCCTTAGATCAGGAAAATTGTAACTTCAATTTGAAAACATAAATTTTATGTTCATGACACTTGCATCTGTTCCTCTTGAAAGTACTGTAAATTCATTTTTATAGCATTTCATGAATTAATCTATATTGTATATCACTCTATTCAAACCATTAGGTTAATCTTGGTTTCTACATTCATAAAGTTTTCGTCATTCCACCCTCCACCTCTTTTCCAGCTATCTGTTGTACTTAACAGAGTCTGTCCTCATTTCACTTTCTATGCTCAGCGGATATATTGTATTACTTATCCTTATACATAGAAAATGGAACATGAACAGTCTAACCTATCACCTTGGATTAGATTCATAGCATTTTCCTTACTTTTTAAAATGGCTTAAAAACCTTTGGCTCTTATTTTCTATGTTAATATGTATATGCAATGGTAGAGAGATGCTTGAAACCTGTCATATTGCTTTTGGCGGTATGCTCCTTTGCCATGATGCAATTGACCCTCTAACATTGAGCAACACTTTTGGCACAGTTGCAAGTACATTCTGGTGTTTAGCGATTTTGTTTTCTCAAATAGTGGTGATTTTTCAGCTATTCAATTTGTTGCCATTTCAGCATTTTCTCCTACCCCTGGTGAATTTTAATGATGGACATATATTCATTAGCTACCCTCTTTACAATATTCAGTGTTAGTGAAATGAGTATAAAGAGTATCACTGAAGACTGTAAATTGCACAAATGACTGTTAATTATGGTTGATCATGAGTACACCAGATTATTATGATAAATAACACATCAACGTTAAAAAAAATCTCTGGGTTAGGGCAGCCCCAACCTATGGTGATTTGGGGTTATGATGCAATCTCCATTAATCTGGTTTTGACTGATACCATCTGCTTCATACACTCAATGCATATGGCATGGCAGAAGAATATGCAGCAATGCAGAATGTATTGTGCAGTGGAAGAATATGTCATAATGTAGAGTGAGGATGATGTATGCAGTGTGGGTCTGTTTTGGGTTGTATATCATATCACTGTGCATTCACTCTCTTTCATTTGAGGAAACTTATTGCTATTCAATATGGCTCCCAAGCATAGTGCTGCCACTTCTGATAGTAGAAAAGGAGAACCATCACCATGGAAGTGAAATTAATCATTGTTAAAGATCTGTAAATGGATTATTATGATAAATATATAAAGGGTGTTCCAATAAATTGGACCAATGTTAAATGTGAATTAAGTTTCAGTGTCTAATGATTTTTTTTTCTTTCAGATTTAACAACTGATGTCTTTGGGAATTTCAACCATGGAAAGATTAACAATCAAACAGTAAAGTTGGCAATGAGAAGTTCCCAAAATCTTCAAAACAGTGAAGTCAATTGGCCACCACAATCATGTGACTTGATGCCCTTAGTTCCTTTGGGGTCATCATCTCTCAGGAAGAAAACAGCTGAAGGATGATATAATAAGGCATATTGGTGAGATCGAGAAGCAAATGACGTCATCAAAAATTTTGACCATGGTGGAGGTGTGACATTGAAGCCTTGGCGGACATTTGGGTGATATTATTTTTCACACATAATTGTCATGACTTAAATAACATGATCCAATAGAGAAATAAATTTTCACCAATGACACTGATTTATTTACTGCCAACTTTGATCCGTCTTAATGAAACTCTTTATACAGTAAGTCCCTGAGTCACGACAATCCCAACCTACAAAGATTTTTGGTTACGACACAATCTCTATTAATCTTGTTTTGAATTATACTATTCGGCATGGCAGAAGAATATGCTGTCATACACCAGAAGGTTGAGGTAGGTAGTGTTGGGCAGTTCTTGGTTGTGTACCATATTGTTGTTCATTAACTCTCTTTCATTTGTGGAAACTTATTACTCTTTATTATGGTTCCCAAGCGTAGTGTAGACACTTCTGATGGTGGTGCCTCAAAGAATAGGAAGGTGGTCGCCATGGAAGTGAAATTAAACACTGTTAAATGCTCTGAAAAGAGAGAAACAGTGAGGAACTTAAGTCATTTGACTATTGCCTAAAACATGAACATCTGTGGTATACATACTGATGAGCACATGGTTTTTTATTTGAAAGCTACCCTCATTGTAACATCTTGGGTTAGACTAGCAGGTATAAATGTGCGCATCACTGAACAGAACAGTACCAAAACCTTTCATGCACAAAGAGCAAGTAACAAGAAAGCATGTTCAGTCATGTGTGCATTGGATTATTATGATAAATATATGACAGATCATCTTTTAAAGCACTCATATACATGTTCATTTTGCTAATCTACTATCTATATTTCTCATGTTGTCTGTCTGTGTATCTGTCGTGGGCATTGTTACCTCACCCAGGGCGCATTTCTCACCCGATTTCAATGAGGTTTTCACCACAAGTTTTCAAATGGCTGCCTTAAGGACATGACGCAGCCCGATTTTTCAGTTCGGACTCAGGTTTCGGAAAAATCGATAATGCTGTCTGTCATGGGTGTTGTTACCTCGCCCAGGCTGCATTTCTCACCTGATTTCAATGCGGTTTTCACCACAAGTTTGCAAATGGCTGCCTTAAGGACATGACGCAGCACGATTTTTTAGTTCAGACTCAGGTTCCGAAAAAATCGATAATCATAAAAATCAATAATTGAAAAAATCTGCTTACAGAAGGAATTATTGCATTTCAACCAAATTTGACACCCTCTTAGAGTCTACCTTTAGAAGTGTTGTCCAGAAGTTTCATGACCACAGACCCCTAAACAGCGCGGAAAATCGCTAAAACCCAAAAGCCGATACGCCCAGATTACACCTGAACCACATGTCGGTTTTTAGTGATAACCGATCGGATTTATGAGGAGGCCATTGGGAGTCACCATGTGAAGTTTCTACCGTGAACGCCCCCCCCAAAACAGAGTGCAAATGGACAATCGGTCAACCCTTAAAAATGTTTTTCCGGTTGGGTATTTCCTAAATGCAGATTAATTTAAGGTCACGCTATGTGCGGGAAGAAACAGGTTAGTGCGTGCAGTGCTGTATGAGTCGTACGATTTTTGAATCAAGCACGGGCAACGCCGGGGCCATGCTTCTAGTGACTTTTATTTTTCTTCTAATATATTTTAAGATTAGAGTGACAAATGACCATTCTATGATGCATATATGACCATGTTTTTTAGCCATAGGTAAATATATGTTCATGGTGATTTCTATGTAATTATTCCTATATTACATACTCAATAAAATATTCATTGTAGTTTACATGTCAGTCAGTTATGTGCTATGTGTGATACATGCTTAGGTGATCATGTATCTTTCAATACATGACTGACGAGGCAGATTTTTCCCGTAGTAGGTTGCCATTTTTTTCTGCAGTAGACCAATTGCCATCCAAGGTCTGTCCTGCTATTTACCCATAGCTGGGGGGAGAAGAAGAGGATTCAAACCTTTCCCAAGGCTATTAGCATGTAAGTGAATGTAATGGAATTTATTTTACTGGAATTTGAAATCAGCTCTTTGATTCCTCAATCCGAGCTGCTACCCATTACTCCACTATGTTTACAGGTAAAGATATGAAATATTAACAACAATTATATCTCTGAAAGCTAAAGTAATAGGAGACCCTATAGAGTATTTGCATTCCCTGGAATGGTCAGTTGTAAGAAGATAAAAACTATGTAAATTATGTGTTTATGTTGTATTCATCAAGTAATTTCTTTCAGTTCAGTCTGCTTCATTTAAATTTCCTTAGCATCAGGGTGCCAATAAATCATTCAACACATCAGAAAAAATAAGCTCTCCAGGTTAAAAACATACTTTTCTGCTATATTTTCAACTTACAGTAATATTTGTTGCAATTCAGATTAATTAAACTTGTCCCAAAAGATACTTTTTCTAACAGTTTAGTGCCTACATAATTTTGTTTCAGATCAGACAGAAAATAATCTGCACTTAATATTTACTTTTAATTAAATAAAGACATGAATGATGAATGAAAAAAAATATAAAGTTCAATTCCATTTTTGAGTGTGAACCTTTTTTAAAATAAATTTATTTTTTTTCATCTTAGGAAATGTTAGATTATTTTTAGTATGGATGTTCAAAAAGGAAATAATTCCGATTTACCACCTTTGACTACTTTTTCTTACTGGAAGAGTAATATGATAATTCAATAACTTTTAAATTCAGAATATCAATTAAAAAATATATTGGGTGCAATCATATATTTTATATCAAACTGGTAAGGAAAAAAACAATTTATTAAACTCAAAAGTATCAAGTACAAAGAAACAATTTCTTATTTAAAAATAAAATTATTCATTTCTACTAAGTTTGATAAAATATTAGAAATATATAAAATATTATAGATAATAAAAATATTTTAAAACTATTGTTTAAAGTTAAATAATGTATTTTAAAATATAAAATACTAATAATGTCTTCTTGATTATTGCACTGCTGGTGTTCCGTGCTTCATTAATTTTTTTGAGTGCTTTTTCTTAAATAAGAAGAGTTATGAGTATACATTTTTTTATTTGACCTAAACTCATAGTCCACTGTACTACATAAATAGACGTAATTTATTATCGTTATGTTTTAAGTAAACTGTAAACATCGATTTAATCCATAAATTTATTTACTCAACGACATTGAAACATGGGATTTTAAAGACATTTAAATTTTTTGTTTTCACTTTTCGTCTAAAAAGTGGCGATTCGATGAAGGAGGAGAAAACGTGCTAATGTTTTTAAAATGCCTGAAATCTTTAATTATATACAAAAATTCATTTTTCTTTTAATTTTAGGCCAATATCTTTCAAGTAAAACCGAATTTCTTTAAAAAACGACATTTAAATTATTTAAAATGCGTTTTTAGGGGTGGGGGGACAGGGGGTCTTTTAGGAAGTCCGTGACGGTATGTCAAACTTACCTTTACTTTTGGGGAATCCAAAACTTTTCATACAAAAACAAACAGGAACAGGATTAAGTTGTTGTTGGACTTGATATTTCTTTCTCAAACTCGACAATATTTTACGATCACTAAGACTTCCTATTTTTATTTTAAGCAAATTGAAATTAAAAATGATTAATTATTTGAAAAAAGAAAGCACGTACTTCCTGAACAGAACAAAGGAATTACAATACTCGGTGTAAAAGAAGAATTTGTTCCTTGCTCAAATATTGGCTGAGTGAACACAATATGCCCGAACAACAGAACATTATTGTATCACAAACTCAATGTAATTTAATGATATTTTATAAAATTTTATTATTGACGAATTTTAATATTGATAAAAAGTAAAACCTCTTAAAAATCCAATATTCACCCAAGAAATTTGTTGCAAAGGAAATTAGTAAATTTAAGAAGGTTAAGGTCCAAGGACAATCAGTTTATGTGCCATGCGTGATTACACGCTTAGGCGATCATGTATCTTTCGAGGCAGATTTTTTTCCCGCAGGAGGTTGCCATTTCTTTCTGCAGTAGACCAGTTGCCATCCAAGGCTATAGAACCCAGTCTGTCTTGCTATTTATCTATAGCTGGGGAGAGAGGAAGAGGATTCATACCTTTCCCAAGGGTATTAGCATGTAAGCGAATGTAATGGATTTGACTGGAATTTGAACTCGGCTCTCCGATTCCTCAATTCGAGCCGTTATCCATTACTCCACCATGCCTTCTGTTCGAAACAAAGTTTTATCGTTGAAATGTTTGTTATTATTAAGAGGAAAAACCAGAGTATTTTTATTATTTTATTACATTTTTTAATCATTTCTAGCACCTTCGAAATTTTGGTTAAAAATGTATTGTTTTTCTACGTCAGCGGTTTACGTAATATTTACGATTAGTGTTTTAGAATTTTGTTTTAGACAATGTTATAGACAAGCGTATGGTTGCAAGAAAGAAATACAACAGCAGAAATAGATTTACGTGGTTTATTTCACAGGGACGTGTGGATTTGAGACAGCTACCTTGTGGTAAAGTTCATAAGCCGGCTTTCGGATCTAGGTCGATCTCTCATAGTAGTTCACACATGTTGACGGTGGTTGATGCTCTCCTGCTTCTGATCGCTCGGCCTGACCGTGACAGGTCTGTTTTGCGGCCACCTGTGGACTGCCTGTTGAACTTCCATGTGACCCCTTTTATAGCGTTTTTTTTTTATGGCTTAACAGGCTCGAAAAACGAAATGAGTATAATTAGGAAGGAAGCATTTTAATTGGACGAAAAATAAGGCACTTTAAATATTTTTGACCGGAACTCGTGTGTCGGTAACATTTTTAAAGAAAGATAATGGTCATTTTGTGACGGAGCTTTGTCCCGTTCACATCCGGTTCTCGCTCTTGAGTATTTGCCTGTAAATCAGCTGAGATTTCTTTACATATGTTATCCCCCACTTACTTAATTTCATGAAATTTCGAGAAATTAAATTTATCAAAGAAATTTTTTATTAGTTAAAATTGAGACTCCTTATAGAATGTAAATCTTACTTATTATAAAACGAAGATTTGAGGCCAGGGAAGAGACGTCATGGTCAGGCTGAGCGGTCAGCAGCAGTCAGAAGCTGTCAACAGGAGGCCAAGGAAGAGATCTGTCACGGGCAGTCAGCAGCAGTAGCACTACGCCAACCAGCAAGAACTACCATGAGAGATCAACCCTGGTCGGTAGCCGGCTTATGAACTATACCACAAGGTAGCTGTCCCAAACCCACATGTTCCTACTGAAGTAAATCACGTAAATCTATTTCTGCTGTTGTCATATTTCTTTCTTGCAACCATACGCTTGTCTATAACACTAATAAATAACAAGTCTTGTCTTTTACTGTCACCCTCAAAGCACGTTTTTTTTTGTATTGTCATCTCAAAGCACATGTCAAATTGTAAAAAATACGAAGGATCAAATGGACTATAATCTAGAAATTGTTTTGTTTATGCTTAAAAATGAATTATCTTTGAGAAAAAAAATTTAATAATATAATTTTCTTATTTGATAGGTTTTTATGAAAATTAGAGAATGAATTTTATTTTCGTATGACATTAAAAGTATGGAATTGAAACTCATTAAAAAGTCGTTAATTTATGCTTTTGAGTTTAATTAATTTCTTTTATTTTCTTACCTGTTTTATGTCATCAAATATTTAGTTGCACTCATTGAGATTATATTCCCTCAGGCAGTACCACTCCTTCGGGATGGGTTTATTGCCAGGAACCAGATACATTCCCAAAAGGGGAAGTGCCAAAGAGATTTGGGAAATTTTTCCACAGTATTACCATTAAACCTACTTTAAACTGACCTTGTGTCATATTCAATAATCACCTCTTAATTGCTGTTGTTTTTAGGTCCAACTTGACTTGTGGTGGTAGCATCTGTTAGGGTCCAAGCTATGGGCAAATAGCAAATCCCACCTAAAAAACAGAAATCAAAACACTAGGAAACTAAATATGCATTTTTATAAAAAAATTACCAACAATACATTTTTGTAGTAAGATTATCAGCAATACATTAAAAAAAATGACTAATGCATTTTTATAGTAAAATGGAAGATGTGGCATACATTATTAAAAAAAAAAAAGAAAGAAATAGTTTCACTCTCTTTAATTAATTACAAAATTTGAATTTTCATATTTAGATTTCGGCATTAAATAACCCATGTGCTGATATGCCGCTAAACAAAAACAATCAACATTCAGTAATGACATGAGCGAACCTACAAATACCCATTCCGCTGCCCAAATGACCAGGACCAAAGTGTAGTATCTGTTCCAAGCAGCCGGTCCATGTCTCGAGGCATCACTAGCAGCAGTTCCAGCCAGCTATCATCAGCTGCAGCTCCAGCCAGCCCACCATCTCTAACAGGCCTCCAGCTCCAGCTATCCTCGACAGTGGTAATGAAATGCAATAAACTGTCTTTTTCAGAACACCTTTCTGTAAACACAAAACTGTTTTTCAGAACAATGCTCTTCACTGATTACAAAACTGTCCTTTTCAAGACAACGCTTTTCAACGACTACAAAAACTGTCCTTTTCTGGACAACATTCTTCTCACCATCTACATAAACATGCAGAGGTATTTTTGCCTAGTACACTGTAACCTTATTTTTGTCAATGTATTTTCTCTAGCAAAAATAAACTTGGCAGTATATTTTTTTTGTTTTCTGTCATTCAGATATCTGTTTGTAGTCCATTATACCATCTGCAAAAACACTGTTTTTTGTTATTGTGCTCTCTCTCACTTTATACACATATATATATATATATATATTGAACAATAAAAAATATTAAAAAATTAAAATTTTCAGACGTACTGGGTTGTATATTAATATTTTTTTGGTTTTATTATTTCAATTTGGTTCCTTAACTAGTTTTGGCCATCATGATCATCATTTATTGACTACTATTAATACCCTATCTCTGATATCGTGTACTTTATTGCAAAGTCTGCTTGTCTTAAATGACTTTCTTTCAGAATTCCTCTGACTGACAGCATTTCACTATTCACATTCTTGTATCCTGTTGGCAATCCTACATTTTTAAAAAAACAACCAGAATATGCTTAACCTTCCAGGACCAGTGATTATTGAAAAACTGATTCAGGATATAAATAGGTCTCAAAGCCTCAAAAGCAGCATTCTGCGGTCAAGATGACTAGGATCTGAGTGTAGTAACTGTTCCAGCAGCAGACAGCTGGCCTATGTCTCCAGTCATCAGCAGCAGCAGCGATTCCAGCCGACCATCAGTTCTGACCAGCCATCATCAGCAGCAGCCGCACCTCCAGCTCGCCATCAGCCACTGCTCCAGCCAGTCAGCCATCCTTACCAGCAGCAATGACATACAATGAACGGTCCTTTTCCAGACAACGCTTTTCAACAACTACAAAAACTGTCCTTTTCAGGACAACATTCTTCTCACCATCTATATAAACATGCAGAGATATCTTTTTGCTTAGTACACTGTAACCTTATTTTTGTCAATGTATTTTCTTTAACAAAAGTAAACTTGTCAAAAATTTTTTTACTCAAGTTTTCGTTTTGTTTGTTTTTATCTTTTGTCATTCAATTTGCTGGCCAATATACCACCTGCAAGAAATTAAGTTCCTGGGTTTGGTTGTCTAAATTTTTCACAGTGAATTTTTACTTAAAATATCTTGATGATCAACAAAATAAATAATGAGTTTGAAAAATAAAATATTTTTTATTACAGTTCACCATGCTTATAAAAGAAAGCAATTCAATCTAGAGTTGTCAACAAGAATTTGTTTCACTGTCTAACTGAGGTGAGTAAACAATTCTTTAAAAATATGTTTTTAAATAAATTATAGCAATATGTTTGTGCCTTTAAGTAATGGCAGAGGGACATATATATATATATATATGAAATATATATATAAAATAGGAAACTAAAATGATACATATGACACACTCATATCCTCTCTCCCACCTCACTTCCTCAACTTTGCGTATACTTGATGTGGTCCGTAAAAAACGTGTGAATTTCTTTTCATTTTAGCTTTTGGAAGTAAAGTCTGATGATCCAGAACCCTGTTAAAGGGTTTATGGTGAAATAGCTTATTACATGGAATCTTAACGTGGTCTGTCTTTTATTCAAACATATCTGCTCTGAATTTTACATTGAGCTCTCTGGATATCATCCTCCTCAGGTCTACCCATACGGATTACCTAAATTTGCATAAACTATATATATATATATATATATATATATATATATATATATCTCAGCAATAAACATGAAAGAAGCTGGTGTGATATCCCTTTTGGTTTAATGACTGTTGCCAGAATCGTGAAGACGTTATTAGGTGGTGCTGTTAAATAGCAGTAACAGGGAGTGAAAGAGAATAAGAAATCTGAGAATGGGAAGGATTGAGGAAAGGACAAAATCGAACCTGGATTGAAGAAGACAGAAGATGGCGATTGACATTACATTTAAGATTATGGTGAAGGGAAGAAAGAAATTGGGAAAGAGTTCCACAGGTGGGAAGTGCAAGAAAAGAAACTGTTAGAGTAGAAGCCATTTTATAACAGTTTCTTCTGTTAAGTTAAAGTATTTGGAGAATATATACAAGATTCATATTCCCCGGAGATGTATGACGATTAGTATAAAATGTGCAACACTTAATTATTATCGTCATATTATAGAAAAAAAAAGTCCTACTCACAAAAATAAATGTCAAAACACGCTTAATTTAATATTTTAAAAATTTAATGTTTTGGGACGATATTTTCTGACAAAATTTCATTGACTTTTCAGTGTCAATGACAGAGAGGAAATGAAAAAAAATATTTAAAGAAAATTTCAGAACTTAAATTTTAATTGTTTAAATGTCTTAGTTTTATGCTAATGGACACTATTCTTTCAATAAATAAAGAATTTTTTATAATAATTATTTTCATTTTAAAATATTTTTTTAGAATATTTTATAAAAGTTAAAATCTTTCAAAATTCTTTAATAATGATATGATGACAAGAAAACATGACAATACTCTAAAAATTTATTTGTATACGAACAATGTCATCAGCAGCACCTGCTCGCATCTGGATCATCATCTTCTTTCCCTATTCCCTTTCTACCCTACTGGTGGTAGTGGCGGAGATGGCTGTGAAGGTTCAACTTACTCCAGAAGAGTCATGAGCATGTGTCACAGAGGAGTTTGGGTGGGGGGTATATATTTATATAAGGCAGGGAGAGTCATAGAAAACTAAGTCAGAGAGTTTGATTTTGATGCACAACTCTGTGTGACGGAGAACCCCACACACTTGGACAGAAGCATCTCCTTTGTGGCTCAAGTGGGATTTAGACAGGCTAGATCTGGCAAACCTGGTTGCATCAGGCTGTCCAGATGTTTGGTCTGTCAAGGTCTGCCTTGGTTACACAAGTCTGACTGGCACTGTCCTCTTCTGCTAGTTTGGACACCGAGATCATGTAGATCTTTGCTTATTTTGCTGCTGGAGGTCTTTGGGGATTGGTCGCTCTTGGGATCACTGGGACACACAAAAAAATGACCATATATGAACAACAATCTTTCTTTTAATTTGCATTACCTCGAGGCTATTATATCTCAAAGGGAACCAAAATTTAAATTCAAATAAGGCATTTAAATTACTTACAATGTGTTTCTTTGAAAGGGGGTGGATTTTAGGAAGTCTATGTCGGTTTGTCTAACTTACCTTTTCAGGGTGAATCTAAACCTTTTCATACAAAAACAGGATTAAGTTGCTGTTGGACTTTATATTTCTTTTTTTTTCTCAAGCTCAAGAATGTTTTCTAATCAATAAAACTTCATATTTTTAAACAAATCACAATTAAAAAAGATTAATTATTTGAAAATAGAATGCAAGCAATTTCTGAACACAAGCAGTGAAAAAAAAAAGCATTACAGAAACAGGTGTAAAAGAAGAATTTGTTACTTGCTCAAAAAAAACACAAAGATTTTGAAAATAAATTTTGTTTTTCTTATTTTTTGACCATTTTTCCATCATCCTCATAATCATTTTCATTCCCCTCAAATTACTGAGTCCAAAAAATAGCAAATATAATTGTTTTTTTTTTTTAATTTTTTATAATCAATATTTAATGTAACAGAATGTTTTCCAGAATTGACTCAAAGTAATGAGTGTTCGGTCTTAAAAGATTCTTGGTGATCAAAAAGAAACAAATATACATCGAAAAATAATTAGTTTACAAAAATAATGATATTTATTATGAGCCATCATATGTACAAATAGAAGCTGTACATTCTAAAGCTGTCAACATGATTTTTTTTTATTGCTGAGGTAGGTTATCAATCTTGTAAAACATTCTAATATTTAAAAAAACAAACTTGGAAATTTTTTTTCTGTGGTTACATTGAGTAATGATTAAATATTTCTCATAAAATTATTTTAACATTATGATTATTTTTATTTACAATATCATGCTTTTGTCAGTCAGTGGCCATTGGGATTTTTACTGATGCAAAGGAAAATTATTTGTAGCCATTTAGTTCAAACTTTATTAGTTAAAAATATTGTATTTTTTCAAATTTGTAAAATGTAAATTTGAGCTGTTATGCTTGTTATGAAAGTAAGAAAAATTGTAAGAACTCACTTTTTAAAATTGATAATTCATATTTTTCGAAAAGATGTCAAATTTTCTTTGACAATGCCTAGTATTTAGGAATAAAAATGATGCCTGATTGAAAGAAATCTAGTAATTGCTCCACAATATACATATATGTATATTTCAAATTTATATATGAAAATTTATGGCAGCATAAAATAACAAAGATAATTTGGACAAAATCTGCCAAAAGAGCAATTTTCCTCACAACATGACTATTAGAGTTTACTGGGTGGTACCACCAAAGGAATCCATTTTTTTTCTGAAATGAAAGCAAGTAATGGTTATCTCTTTTTCTTAAAAATGTAACAAAATTCATGGAATTACAAGAAATGGAATTTTCAGCAGTTGTTAATGAAAGAATTGTAAACTGAATAATGTATTTTATTAGAAAAAAATTGTAGAAATATTTGAGAATGCGACCAGTTGCTCAGTTACACAACCAATTTCAATACATTATGAAGAATTTGAATTTCCATGGTTAACGACAAATATTTCTTTTACAGTTCTATGAAGAAAAATCCTTGATTTTATTTCAGTAAAAGCTATTGCAATATCAAAGTAGCAAATTTTTGAAAATCTGCACAGAAACCTTATAAAAATAATTGAAAATAATGGAAAAATAATTTCTGTTGTAACTTGGTGCTTGCATATTTTAATAACATTATTTTCTTCCAGATTTCACAGGGGAAAAAATCTACAATGTTGCATTTTTGTAAAATTTATTTGTAATATTTCAGTGTCATTTTCCTTTTACTTATGAAAAATGAAATCTTTTTTATTAAATTGTGTTTGGAGAAATGAAAAAATTAAAAATTTCATGGTATTTTTACATCAGAAATTTTTTAAAATTAATTTTATTTTATTATTTTCACAATTGGTAGATTCTTGTTTTGAATGGAAGATCAAATTGGTAATAGTTCTGAAATATCTCCCTTTTAGATCAGCAATAGCAAAAAGTATTAGTTTCATAAAATTTCTGTGTCCAATATTTGTATGTGTTCACATACTGTCTATGGAAAGTTGCAATGGTATCAGAGATCAGTGTTCAATTTGTACTTGGTGCTGTGTTTTAAATGAGTTCTTTGACTTAGGATTTAAAAAAAATTACTCCAGATTTCAGTGGAATGGTTTCTCATCTGTGTGTATTAGCATGTGTGTTTTAAGATTTGAATTTTGGGAACACTTAAATCCACAGATTTCACAGGATAATGGCTTCTTGTCAGTGTGTGTTAACATGTGCCTTTTGAGAGATGAAATTACAGAAAATTTAAATTGACAGATTTCACATTGGAAAGGTTTTTCTCCAGTGTGAGTAAGCCTGTGTTGTTTGAGATGTGAATTCAGGGAAAATTTAACTCCACAGATTTCACAGTGGAAACGCTTCTCTCCAGTGTGGGTTAACAAGTGTTTTTTAAGATTTGAATTTTGGGTACACTTAAATCCGCAGATTTCACACTGGAATGGTTTCTCTCCAGTGTGTGTTAACAAGTGTTTCTTGAGATTTGAATTTTGGGAACATTTAAAACAACAGATTTCACAGTGAAATGGTTTTTCTCCAGTGTGAATTAACATGTGTTCTTTGAGATGTGCATTTCGAGAAAATTTGAATCCACAGATTACACAGTGGAATGGTTTTTCTCCAGTGTGAGTTAACATGTGTGTTTTGAGGCCCGAATTGTGGAAACTCTTAAATCCACAGATTTCACAGTTTAATGATTTTTCACTGGTGTGTGTGAGCATGTGTCTTTTGAGTGATGAATTTTGGGAACACTTAAATCCACAGATTTCACAATGGAAACGTTTCTCTCCACTGTCTGTACACATGTGTTTTTTGAGTACTGAATTCCGGGAAGACTTAAATCCACAGATTTTACAGCTGTCACGTATCTCTCTTGTGTGTGTTGACATGTGTCGCTTGAGATTTGAATTTTGGGAACAATTATATCCACAAATTTCACAATGGAATGGTTTCTCTCCAGTGTGTGTATGCATGTGTTGTTTGAGAGATGATTTTGTGGAAAATTTAAATTCACAGATGCCACAGTGGAAAGGTTTCTCTCCAGTGTGTGTTAAAATGTGCTTTTGGAGTGATGATTTTATGGAAAAACTAACTCCACAGATTTCACAGTGGAATGGTTTTTCTCCAGTGTGTGTTAACATGTGTTGTTTGAGATTTGCATTTAGGGAACACTGAAATCCACAGATTTCACAATGGAATGGTTTCTCTCCAGTGTGTGTTAACATATGTGGTTTTAGATGTGAATTTTGGGAAAACTTACGCCCACAGATTTCACAGTGGAATGGTTTCTCTCCGGTGTGTGTTAACATGTGCTTTTTGAGAGATGATTTGCGGGATAATTTTACTCCACAGATTTCACAGGGGAAACTTTTCTCACCACTCTGTGTTTTCATGTGTATTTTGAAATTTGAATTCATGGAAAATGTAACCACAGATTTCATAAGAAATGATTTATCCTCTATGTGTGTTATGTTGGTCTTGTGTGGACTTGTGTTAACAACCAATCTGTGAATTTCACAGTGTAAGAATGACTTTTTTCTCAGGAATATTCATCATGGTTTCAGGTACTCTCAAAGATGAAAACTGAAAAAGAAAAAAGAATTTAATTAAGCACTGGTGTAATAAAATACATGATATAGGGTTATGAGATAGGTTTACAAAAAATGCATTTTCACATACTTTTTTGAAGCTGCTCCCAAATTTATAAAGAATGCATCATTATACCATATGTTGATCAAACAGAAATATGTCATTTATTAACTTAAATGAATTTGTAATCAACTAGATTTGAACACAAAGCAAACAGAAATACTGATAAATTAGTGTTTACATATGAGATATTATACAGTTTATTCTAAAATCAATTATACAATGCAATAGAAAATATTTTATTCTTGCTGGCATGTAAAATGAGAGCAGATTATTATTAAATCATGTATCAGTTGACATGAATGGGTGGGTGTTGGAAGATGCAATGGAAGAGAAAAACAAAATCGGCAAGGTGTGTTCTAGACTAGAAAAAAAACAACTTTGAATTGAAATATTATATCAAATACATTCTAGACCCAATCTTCACAAATGACCATCAAATGATGCCATGTGTAGGAGTTGATAGCCACTGAAATCCTCTCCAATATCAATGTCATGGCAATTTACAAACAAAATAAAATCAGTTAAAATGATTCTAGTTAATATTGCAACTATAATAGCAAAATTTGAGTGTTAAGCATATCTACTCAAGTGAAATCCTGAATTTATTATAGAAATGTATTGTTTTTCTAACAGAAGTTAGCTTGTCAGTTAAACTAGGAAAAATGGATCATCTGTTAGACAACAAAAATATTATGTTCTCACATGTGCTTCTGTTCCTCTTGAAAGTGCTGTAAATTCATCTTTATTGCATTTCATGACATAAACCATATTGTATATCACTCTATTCAAACAAGCATGTTTATCTTGGTTTCTATATATATGCAATGTTTTAGCCATTGTACCCTCCACCCTTTTCCAGGCATCTGTTCTCATTCCACTTCCATACTCCATGGATATCTTGTATCATTTAACTGTTATACATAGAAAAATGGAACATGAACAGTCTACTCCATCACCTTCGATTGAATTAATTTGCATTCATAACATTTTCCTCACTTTTTCAAAAGGTATATTACAAACCATAAAACAGAATATAATAGCTGAATCAAAGCCTGAGTAAATATTGTGAACTGAAAGAAAGTGCTCATTAAAGAATTCACAACTACTGAGAATTTTACTCAAATACCATACACCAAGGCTCACATAAGGAAAAGAATGTCAAGAAATACAATGTAATCAATCTTGATCAGAAAGAATTTTAATACGAAATTTACCATTAAAACCTTTTCAGATAAACATTATTACAATGCATTGGTTTTTGTTTTAACATTCTTTCTTTTTATTTGCACATTGATTAATATTCATGTGGACTGAAGCCTTATCCATATATAATTAAACTCAGGGAGGCATGGTGGAGTAATAGACAGTGGCTCAGATTGAGAAATTGGAGAGCCAAGTTTGAATTCCATTTGAATCTATTATATTCAGTTACATGCCTTATTATTAATCTATTACTATCTTACAATACGCTTGGGAAAGGTATGAACCCTTTTCCTCTCCCCCCAGATATGGGTAAATAGAAGGATAGCCTGGGTTCTATAGCCTTGGATGACAACTGGTCTACCACCAAAAGAAATGGCAACCTCCTGTGGGAAAAAAATCTGCTTTGTTAGTCATGTGTTGAAAGATACATGATCACCTAAACGTGTATCATGCATGGCACATAACTGAATTAAACTCAAATGTTACCTTGAGTGTTTCACAACATTTATCAGCAGTCAACATGCAGAATAAATACTGAAAAGTAATTTTACAAACACACACACACACATATATATATATATATATATATATATATATATATATATATATATATATAAAACTGAGCACCAATGAAAAATCTCTGATGAAAACCATTCAGATATATATAACAAATGATTTTTAAAAAGCTGATAAAAAAGCTGTCAGTCATTTTGCTCATGACATTGAGTAAATTTCAAATCTCTTCACTAATATATATATATACAATTGGTCATTACAATTGCTCATGTGCATGCCAAATGATTATATATATATATATATATATATATATATATATATATACACATGCTCTGCCATTGCTGCATTAAGCACTTTTGTCTGATGTACCATTTTAGTATACTACTTTCGGTCTTATTACTTTTCTATATGTATAATATGTATATGCAATGATAATGATATGCTTGGGACTTGGGATTGACAAGCATCTTTTACTTTTTGCATTATGCTCTTTTGTCATCGTCCAATAGTCCCTCTGACTTTGAGCACATTTGTAAATATATTCTGGTGTTTTGCAGTTTCTTTTCCTCAAACAGTGGTGATTTTTCAGCTATTTGATTAGTGAACATATTACCATTTTCCCCCCAACCCAGGTGATTTAATTAATGAGTACATTGTATGTATTCACCAGCTACCCTCATTATAACATCCTGGGTTACCTAAACAGGTATAAATGCCCATATCATTGACCAGGAAAGTAACAAAAGCCTAAAGAACATGTGTAAGATGCACAAGTAACTGTTCATCATTGTCAGTCTCATGATAAACTTAAAAAAAAAATCAACTTTTCAAAAGTGTATGCAGTAAGTCCCCGAGTTACGACAGTCCAGATCTATGATGATTCTTGGTTACAATGCAATCTCCATTTATCATGTTACAACTGATGCTGTTTGCCTTGTACATCCGACTCATAAGAATATGAAGAATATGAGATGCGGCAGAAAACTATATCATCATATGGTGTCAGAGTGAGCAAGGCGATGTGAGTCAGTTTCAGTTTGTATGCCAATATGGCATACAAACTGATATCAAACTGGTGTGAAAATAAAAAAATAAAAGCAATTTATTAAACTCAAAAATATGATTTAACTAAAAAACAACTATTTCACATTTTGAAAATAAAATTATTCATTCAACAAGTTTCATAAAAAAAATTTTATATAAAAAAAATATTCTTAAACTGTTGTTATATAAAGTTAAATCTATCTATCTATAAAAGGCAGGATGTGTGTGTGTGTGTGTTTGTGTGTAATGAATGCACAGCTGCAATTTTCTACGGATTTGCACCAAAATTTACATGCACATGCTCCAAGTTAGCGGGAAGGCCAAGATTGACTTTGCATTTCCCAACTCCCATCGATAGTGGAAATAATCTATTTTTTCATGCTTCTACGGCAGTTTTCATGTAGCTTGCAGCCATTTTGTACTGGCCAGAGTGAGAGTCTATAGCTGGCTGCCACGAATAGGCAGGAAGATTCTATTGGCCAGCATGAGAGCCAACAGCTGACTGACACGAATGTTAACTAGCATGCAAAAAAATTCGATAGCTGCATTCATCACAAGTGGGAAAAATTTAAATCTGCATGGCATTTTGCTCCAATTGGCTCATTCGCTTGCTTAAACTCAACGTTGATTCTGATTCCGCAGAACTGGGTTCGGAGTGAAAAATATTTGTTGTTAACATTCTTTTTTCATTTGGTTTTTCCAGTTACGAGTCCTTTTCTAAAGCTGATCATTTTGTGTTCATTTTGTTTAGTTCTTTTTTCGTAACATATTTAATGTTTAGTATAGAGCTTAGAAAAAATTTGCAGTGTGAGATAGGCAAGAAGCAAGGCATGTAGCAATATTAGCACGGTAAAGGGCACTCCTTTAAAGGCAAGGATGGGCAAAAATATTTTAAGTTAAGTGATAGCGATTGCTGTACGAGTCGTATGATTTTTGAATCAAGCACAGGCAACGCCAGGCCATGCTGCTAGTATAATGTATTTCTAAACATAAATACCAATGTCTTGATTATTGCACTATTGGTGTACTGTATATCTTTTTTGTTTTTTAATTAAAGGCATGATTATATATACAATATAGTAACTTATATATTTTTATTTTTGACCTATAAAACACATAGGTTAAAACAGTGTATAAATAAATGTCATTTATTTTCATTAATTTTTAAGAAAAAATTAAATATTACTTTTAGTACAAAACTCATTTGATCCATAAATTTACTAAATGACATTAAATATATCTCTAAAATAAATGTTGGATTTTTAAGAGATTTTTTAAAATTTGTTTTCCCTTTTTGTCTATAATGGTGATTTGAGGAGATAATGAAGGATGAGGAAACATGCCAAGGTTTTCAAAATGCTTAAAATTTGGGACATCCACAAAGAATATGATACCTAAGGTTTAAAATTAATTTTTAAAAATGAAAAATATTTCTTGAAGCTTTTGCTTTAGTTCCAATTTCAAGGTAATAGATTAAATTTAATATTTCCAATAAGGAATAATATTAATTTAATATTTTCCAATAAAATCCAAAAAATCAGCAATATCATTGGTCCTGATCTGGCAGCTCGGCTTCATTCACTTTCCTGCTGACATAAGTGTCTTTTCTATAAATACTTTTGGATGACCTCTTTGCTATGGTACCTAGACTTCTTGAATTTAAGCGCAGTACCAAACTGGCATCAAGATCCGATCAATTTACAGTTCAGCTGGTTAGATGTAACTGTAAATTCTAGGCTAACAGTTTCTTTTCTCACACTTCTCACCTGTGGAACTCCTTTCTGGCTTCATGCTTTCTAGCCAAAATTTAGATGCAATGTCAATCGCTATCTACTGTCCTCTTAATTTTTCTTTCCTATACCTGCTCATTATTAATGTTTCTGTTCCTAGTTCTTCAACACCTTGTAACCCTGTATACCTTAGTGACTTTAGTGATTTGCATGGGGTGATACTGATTAAAAAAATACTGTGTTGTATTTCAAAAATTAATTTAAATATAGTGGAAGTTTTTTTTTTTTTTTTCTACTAAAATAGCTGTTTAGTGTCCTTTTTTTTAGTCATCTTTCAACACAATGTAATTCTCTTTATTAAAAAAAAATCTTCCAAATATAAAATATACTTTTCTGAAACTTTATTTGAGGAATATTATTTTATTTAAAGTATAATTAATCTGCTTTGAAACAAATATTATTCATTTGAAGTTTAAAATATTGCAAAAAATGTATTTTTTAACCCAACAGTAGCTGTGTTGAGATTTGACAAGGTGATCACAGATCTAATGTTGTTCTATGGAGACTATTTCTCAAACATAATTGAAGAAAATGACATTAGCACCTTTTTTACATAATTTATAAGTAATTTTAAAAAATTAGGAAAATATTCCCTGTAACCTAATGTTTTATTGAATTTTAGAAACTTTAACTTTAAATTCAACATTAGAAAAGGTATAGCATGGACTGCTTGTAACAAAATGGATAAGATCTGGAAATCCAATCTTGCTCGTCAATTCAAAATCCAACTTTTCCGCGTACTTATTGAGCCAATCTTACTCTATGGCTCTGAAACTTGGACTCTCTCAGCAAAACAACAGCGTCATTTAGATGGATGTTATACACGTCTTTTAAGAAGAGTGCTTAATCTCTCATGGCGAAACCACCCAACTCTAGAAATGACATATGGAGACTTGCCAAGAGTATCAACTTTAGTTTGTAAGAGACGTGTCCAGTTCGCCGGGCATTGTGCACATGCCACAGATGAACTTGTGTTATCATTTGTACTCTGGAGGCACCCATCATCTGTCAATCGATCACATTGATCCCTAAAGAAGATCTTTTAGGTGCTATGACAGATAGGGAATACTGGAGAGGTGTAGTGAGTTCAGTCTCGGCTGTGGCCGCAAGATGATGATGATGATAGTTACGCTCTTTTTTTCTGATAATGTCATGTATGGTTGACTGTACTTACAATAATTGGCTTGTTTATGCACTAATAAAAAAAATTCAAAATTATTGGTGTTTCATGCTTTGTATTAAGCATTTCTATTTGTGACTAGTAAATATATTTTCCCTTAATAGTAATATCATCTAAAAGGCTGAAATTAATACAGAATTCTAAAAGAATTTAAACTTAAATTTTTTCTAATTAAAATTTAAAAAAAAAAAAAAAAAATTCTTGTAAAAATTTATTAATAATCCCAAATTTTTTTTAAGACAATAGTGACCTTAATATCTTATTTAAAAGCAATTTAAAAGCTTTCCTAATTAACTAATGTCATGATATTATTGTAGATATGTTCAATAGTTCACTATAAAAGAGCATGTCCTGGTGAAAAAAGGCCCCAAACTTGATTAAACAATTTTTTATCATCTAAATGTTTATTATTAAGAGGAAAGACAAAAGTAATTTTTGAATATTTTAAAATTTTTTTAATCCTTTCTAGCATGTCAAAAAATATTGCTTAAAAATCTTGTTTTTTTGAGTCAGCAAAATTTACATAAAATGAAACATGTCAGCCATTTTTGACAACTTTGTAAATAAAAGTGAAATTCTCCATTTAAAATTATACTTTTTTCAAAAATTACTTTTGGAAAATTAGAAAATTTAAAGTAAACTTAATGTAATTGGAAACAAACATTACTTAATTATTTAGCAGAAAAAAATTAGTTGGAAATAAGAGAAGCATGTTTAAAGCATGGTGATTGTTTTTTTTTGAGGTGTGAATTAACATTTATGTCAATGTATCAACAACTAACATTAGGGTAATTTAATGGATGGAATGGCTGAAGTGACAGTATTTTCGAATTTTAAGTGAACCAGCTTATTTAACTATAAAGACATTAAGTACATTCAGAAGTCTAATATTCTGTTGAATTTTCCAGGTACTTTTTAACAAAGATATGTCAAAAGCCTGCACTATTTTCGTCACTAAAAATTGAATTTAAAAAACAAAAAAAATTAATAATTGCAGCATGTCTTTCATTGAAAAAGAAACAATTGATATTTAAAAAACGAAAAAAATATTTAGTGAAATATGTAAAAAAATGAAAAGTAAAAATTTTAAAAATGCGACGATGATGGTTGGTCATAGAATTTGACACAAATTCAACGCAATTTATGAGGGTGAATCCTCGCTATCAGGAGAAACAAATCTTAAAACATGGGACATTATTTCTGAATTATGCCTCCGTAGTTTTGTCAGAAATGTTTTTAATACATTTTTTGGCATATTAAAAAATTATTGCAAAAATAGAAACACTTTGCCGATTGTAATAAGCTTTCAAATTTATGATCTGTAAAACTAAAAATAGATCTTTTAATAAGAAGAGCATTTCCAGAGATGCTCATATTCAAACTTAATTTTAAAATATTTAACAACTTTATCACATTTTGTATTTAAAATTGAAAAAAAAAAAAAAAAAACAATTGTTGTAAAAATTCATTTTTCACCGAAAAAATATTTTAGCTTCAGACAATAATGTCCTTCATAAAAGACATTAAAAGCTCCTCTAATTAAATAATGTCTTAGTTTTATTGGGTTTTTTATTTTACAATTCAGAGCTAAAGTTTGGGTAGGAACGCTCCTCAAAAAAAAACAAAAAAAAAAAAAAAAACAAAAAAAAAAAAAAAAAAAAAAAAAAACGATGATTTATATTTTTCAAAGTCTTCTGCATTTAATTAAAGATTACAAAAATACACATATTCGAGTTTTCATAAAAATAAAATTAAGTAAGGCGGGTGTAACGGATATAAAAAATATTTTTATCATGGCTTTCTAAAAAACAAACATTTCTAAAATAATTTCATTCATTTTTGAAAAGTTGTGAAAGTTTCAAAAAATGGGACAATTATTTGATTTTTTTGCAAGAATTTCCAAATTAACTAAAAAAGAGCGAAAAAAACCAATGCTAAATTACGCGACGGTTGACGTAAAAAAAAAAAAACAAGATTTTCAACCAAAATTTCAAACGATTAAAAAATAAAAATATTTTGGTCTTTCATCTTATTAATAAGATAAACAGTTTTCTGTTTTATTAATAACATAAAATTTTATCATGGAAAAGTTTATGATAAACTTTTCCACGATAAAACTGTTTTTTTTTGGGGCCCTTTTTCATCATGCCATGCTGTTTTTTCGGCGAGTTATTGAAGTGAACATAATTGCTTTTTTTTTTTATTTTACGATGTAGAGCAGATTTCTGGTAAATGGTGTTTCTGTTTGACAAAAAAACAAATTTTTGATTTAAATTCTCAAACCAATATAAATTATGAAACTCTGAAATTTTAATTTTCTTGAAATTTCATATAAAATTAAGTGGGGATAACATATGTAATGTAAAGAATATATATTTTTATCTAGATTATAAAAAAAAAATATGTAAAAAATAATGTGAGTGTTTGCTGAATATGTCATTAAAATCTGACAATTAATTGGTTTTTGCAAGCATTTTCAAAACAATGTTTTTCACAGAAAAAAAGACGCTGAATTTCCTAATATTTTGACGCAAGAAAAATAAGATTTTTTTAAAAAAAAATGCGAGAAAAAATTTTAATGAAATTTAATCCGTAAATACTTTGTTCTTTTCTCTTAATAAATATTTAGTAAACATTTTAACAATAAAACTTTGTTTTTTTTTTTGTGTGGGTTTTTTTTTCATCATGCTATGCTCTTCCTCTTTTTGGAAAAAATTCAGCGGTAAAAAAATTTTTTTTTTTTTAAATAAAACCGAAATATAACAGAACTTTTGGAAAATGTATTGTAACACTGAGCGCTAATATCCTTCAAATTTTTCCAAAAAGTCTTAATTCCGTGCAAATGTATATGCTTTATTCAAATCAACAATTAGAAAAAGCTACCTTTTTGGATGTTAACGACCAGAAATAATTGGACTTATTCTCGCTCTTCTTGTCTTTACGGCCTTATTGAGAGACATTCACTGCTGAACGATTTCGCGCATTTATACAATTTTGGCCTAATTACTCCCTCAACGAAAAATACGCGTTTTTTTCTTTTAATTTTTTAACCAAAATTTTAAGTTCTTTAATTTAAGTAGGGTTAGGGAAGGGGTTAGGGTTAGGATTTTTTTTCCAAGCTTTTAAGTTCCTCTTTAATTGATTTAATTATTGTTTTTTATTTTCAATGTATAATATTAAAAAAACTGTCCTACTTATTTTGTTCTTTTGTTATTTATAATTTATAAGTATTTTCATCGATAATATATTTGAAAGTTAAACATTTAAAAAGTAAAACTTATCACTTATTTTTACATTTGAAAATTACTTTTGTTATTCTTTTATTTGTCGATATTTTCATTTGAAAGTTAACTTTCTTCTTAAAAAATAAGTAAAATCTACACTTTGAAAGTTAAAAGTTAACTTTACTTAAATTAAAAAAAAAAAAACGCGAAAAAATTTCGTTGAGGGAGTAATTAGGCCAAAATTGTATAAATTTTTTTTTTTCAATAAGGCCGTAAAATGACAAGAAGAGCGAGAAAAGTCCAATTATTTCTGGTCGTTAACATCCAAAAGATAGGTTTCTTCAATATCTAATTGTTGATTTGAGTTAAGCATATACATTTGCACGGAATTAAGACTATTTTGGAAAAATTTGAAGGGATATTTTTTGTTACAATATACATTTACCGAACTTTTTACAAAGAAGACCTTTTGAATTATTTAAAATGCGTTTTTCGAGGCTTTTATGAAGTCTCTAACTTACCTTTCGAGGGCGAATTCTTTTCATAGAAAAACAAGCAGGATTAAGTTGCTGTTGGACTTGATATTTCTTTCTCAAGCTCGACAATATTTTGTAATCAAAAAAATTTCTTATTTTTAAAGAAATTGTAATTAAAAAAGATTAATTATTTAAAAAATAGAACGCATACATTTTCTGAACACAAACAACAAACAGAACAAAGGTATTACCGTAACCGGTGTAAAGAAAAATTTGTTCCTTGCTGAAAAATAGTTTGGGTGGATCACAATATGTCAGAAAATTGCATCGCAAACACAATCTGTATTTTTTCATGATTCACTAAAAAAGAGGATACATGATGAAAAATGCCCAAATAAAAATAAAAATAAAAATATTTTTATCGTCAAAATATATGTATTATCATTAAGATATAAAAAAAAGTCAATAATTTTTATGTACAATTAATTTTTTATTGGAAATAGAACTATGGAAATTTTTGTTAAAAAAATGATGTTTTTTGACATCAATCTACTAGTCTAGTCTAGGACCATAATTTAGTATGGGATATTTGAGCGTCTTTCTGCAGTGAAAAATCCATTGATTTGAAAATTCTTGCAAAAGAATTCAGCTGAGAAAACTGTCGGATTTTAATGAAATTTCCAGGACATATTCACAAACGAAAATTAAATTATTTTTGAAATGTTTCTTTTTAGCTAACCTTTACTTATTTTTTATAGAGACTTTCCTGTATTAGCTTCCCAATTCTCTTGCTGGTCTCCCGTACCACAAGACAGTGACTCCTTGCTAAGTTTGGGGTCGGCGACTGAAACGGTCGGATACGCAGGCTCCTGGCCTCCGGCCAGTAACGTCGATCACTGGGCTGCGTATTAAGTTACGCTCCCATTTTTTTTGTCTGCCAACTTGACAATAGTTGGAAACTTTCCTTATTTCTCTCCTTCGCCTACTATTCCTGGCTCCTTGGCCCTGTTCGACGCTCGGCATTCTGTCCCTACTGGCTGCCTGCACGTCGTCCTTAACCTTTCCCGTACACTATGTTAGTAATTATTACGGGAGGTTACTAATATTGGACTCAACTAGCAAACACGCAACGCCTGCACAGGACCTTTGACATGCCCGAACAACGCCAGCTTTCTTTCCTTCCCAACACGTCAAGTTGGCATCCCAGCCACGACCAGCAGCGACCACCTGCGATCATCTGTAACGTGGCAACGACCAACATCAACTTCAATTACAGCGATCATCTCTGCAGCAACCACCTGCATGACCAACAGCGATCACCTGTAACGACTAACCTCGACCATCAATGCCTGCACTAGAACTTCTGCACGTCCACCGTTCCTACCACCTTTATTTCTTTTCCTAGAATAAATTTAGCATATATCATATATATCCTCATTCTGTCGTCTATACTGTTACACCTTGTCAGATTTAACGTCTTCGAAAATGTTAGCGGGCCTCTTGTGACCTCCTCACCCTTCTGTGATACGGGGGCGCTCGGGGGTCCGCTACATACATCTACATGCAAAAAAAAAAAGGCTAAAAATGATGGAAGCCTTATTAATAAAAACAAAAAACCAATGCTCAATAATATCAACTTTGAACATGGACACAATATCTTGACCGTGTTTTGAAAATGAAAACATTATATACATACATACATACAACTATTTCTTCTTAACAGTTAATATATTTCAACCTTGAAAATTGCTAAATGTATAAATTATTAGATCACATGAGAAATTGTATAAAAAACTAAATCAAAGCACTTCTGTTGTATTCAAAGAAATGTGCATGAAAGAAGGGTTACTGCCTAAATATATATATATATATATATATATATATATATACTGCTCTTATTTTCTGCTAATGTCATATATGGTTGACTGTATATAGAAAATCAGCATGCTTATACACATAAAAAAAATTGAAAATTTGTTTAAAAAACATTGGTGTTTGATGGTTTGTACTAATCTGTCCTCGGTGTGGTGTAATGGTTAGCAAGCTTGTCTCGCTAAAACAGTTACGACTGAGTAGTGAGTTCGATTCTCACTGGGTGCCTCATACTTTCGGCCTTGTGCCACATCTAAGTTACGCTTAGAAAATCTTAGGGCACCTCGAGGTGGTGTAATGGTTAGCAAGCTTGTCTCACTAGAATTATTACGGTTGAGTAGTGAGTTCGATTCTCACTGGGCGCCTCCTAAATTCGGCCTTGTGCCACATCTAAGCTATGCTTAGAAAATCACTAATCTGCCCATTTATGATTAGTAAATACAGTTTTTAATAAAATATCATCTAAAAGGATGAAATTATTACCGAATTTTGAAATATTTAAAACTTAATGAATTATTTACATTGTTTGGACTGTTGTCCTCATCGTTATTGTCATATTCATGACAATTCGGCTGTTGTATGCTCTGGCCTTCTTCAGTTGATTGGAATTTCGAACTGAACCTTTTATTTTGTTTAACCTCATCCCACATCTCTGACAAATTGGGATAGAAGGGTACAAGAGGATCACAACACACAGAAAACAGCTTTGGTTTGCCTACCTGATTTGAAGGGATTATCAAAGAAAATACGAAAGATCTCCAGTACATATAACATCAGAACAATCTTCAAAAGTGGTTTGACACATCGCAGACACCTCTTCCAAGTAAGCCCCCCCACCCCCACCATAGTAGAGATGAACTTTACAAAGGACTGTGTGTACACCATTTCGTGCAGCTTTGGTTAAGAAATAGAAAGGAGAAACAGGCTGCCCCCACTTAAGGCTAGAACCTCGTAAAGCTGTGACATGAGGTAAATAGAAACATCAGGTGTAGCTGAAAACATATGGAGGGAAAAGGGAGATCACTACACCCTGTGGGATGAGGCTGAAATAATACAGAAAATCACTGGAAGATATGAAAATTCAAGGAATCTGCACATATGCTAGGCCACAAAAATCTCCTAAGCCGGCCAAGCATAGAAATGAATATGGGAACCGGTAATATGGAGTGCTAGAGAAAATCAATAATAACAACAAAATTGCCATATGAGCTCTGGTAAAAAAAATAAGTACTAAGACATTAGATTTATAAGTCCTCAAAAATTCATACACTGATGTCCTCAAAGAAACATAGCCCAGTGGATAAAAGAATTGGTTGAATCCAAAGACTTGACTGAAAGAGTTGTGAGTTCTGTCTACTAGTTTTGTTGACTACTACTGCAGTGATGAACAAAAACTTGGATAGTTGAGTTAAAGGGAGATAACTGAAACATCCGGAAGAGGCATGGCACGTGGCACTAGAAATAAAGGGTTCAGTTCGAAATTCCAATCACCTGAAGAATGGTAACAGATTTAAAAACCTATTTCTACCAAAGTTTTCTAAAAAAATGGTTTCTGAAATAATTTCATACATTTGTGGAAGTCCTGAAAGTTTCATTAATTTCCAACTGTATTTTTTACTGCAAAAAAAGATGCTATTTCCTATACTAATCGTACTGACCCAAGAAAAAAAAAAGATTTTTAATCAAAATTTCGAACGGGTTAAAAAGGAGGAAAAAATATAAAATAATAAAAAATGCTTTGTTCTTTCCTCTTTAAGATGCAATCGATGTGATTTTTCTTTAAATATTGTGATTTTAAAATGTATGAAAATGAAGGGCTATAAATAAGGTGTAGAATCATAACTCTATACTTCTGCACGAACACCATCTAAAAGTGGATCACTAAGAGATTTTATTAAAATCTGTGCAAAAGCCATCTAAAAGTGGATCACAGTGATATTCTTGTACAAAACCAGCTTCACACATATTTTCGAAGAATTCGCTTGCTGACTGGTTCATAAACAAGCAAGTGGGTGTCACTATCCATCTATTCTTTATCTTGCAGTTGAGTTATATATTTTGGTACTAATTTTCTGGGGACTATCATGTGTGCACACAAGTAAATAAATTCAGCTCACAAACTAATCTCACTAGTGACCACAAACCAGTTGTGAAACAAATCCACGTCACTTCATCATCTGAAGTTTTTAAAGTTGGAATGCCGTGCCATGTGAGAGACCTTCGCCCTTTTCCTCATAGGGTGAGCAATTCTGTGGAATACAAAACCACTGCATTGTGTGACGATGAGATGTACATACCTAGGATGAAGGATATTGACTCTTACCAATCAAGCAATGATGATAATGAAGGTCAGTAGATTGTGATACGACGGACCCAAAAAGCAAGTGAGCCTGCCAGACCACTTCTTTAAAGAGGCAGCAGATGTAAAAGGCCACTCCCAGCTGTTAACTGTGTGATAGCAAGATTGGATGGGGTGATGAACACTACCTCTCTCCCTCCTGGCATAAGAGGGTCTGTGTACAAGAGACTCAATCTGTGTGAACTGGGTAATGCTTCACGTGACCAAAAATCTGTGTAGTGATATCGCTAGATGCCATAAAAGCCAGCATTTGTTAACACTGGCGAGTTGCTTGAAGGGAAGCTGCCAGTGTGACAGGAGTGAAGGAAACGAATTTTGATAACAACTACAGCCTGCCACATTCCTGACAAATCAAGTATGCTGAGATTTGAACCTGGGTCTCAGGGCCAAAACGTTCCACACCATCCTCATAAGAGTAACTTGCATAAACTTCACAAAAGTACATTTTCATCGTCATGTTAATCACTCTCATCTCAACACTACACCATTCAAGTCTTCTTTATCAGCCTACGAGGAAGAGAACAAACTCAAAAATTATAGACATATTGGCAAAAATAAAATTCTCCCAATCTGGAGGGTGTCATGTGGCTTACCCACCATATGGCTTTGCCAGAGTTGCCAAGACGTCTTTAGGTGGCACTGTGAAACAGCTATACAACAGAACATTTCCTGTCTTTTTCTCTAACATGTGATAAAAATGACACTATGAGACTTGTTCCCGGGCATGGGGATATATTTACGCTGAATGACTGCATGCTCACACACACTGACATATAACTCCTAATTGCTTGATTTTTATACCTTCCTCTCTTTCAGCTATGTTTCCATACACCCTATTGTATTTTCTCTCCTTTGTTAATCAGTTAACTGGGATATAAAAACATGAAATTTATTTAGTTTCATCTCTACTGACAATGAGGACACATCATTTACATGTGTAAATTTCATTTACCGCTGTTTTTAGTTCAACTAGAATCCACCCAGCAGAGGAGAACCTTCTTCTGACCACCAGGTGTTTTTCTTTCTATACATTATTAAAGAAATAGCAGTCTTATTGAAAGGATATGTTCATATTAATGTTGAGGCAAGTCCAATTTCTGTTGTTTCTTGCCTTTGGATTGTTTAATAAATAACAAATCCAACCTTTGTTAATTAAAAGTGTTGTTTTTCTTTTCAAGACACATACTGAGGTTGTAATGTTTGTTGTGAAATAAAAAAATTCTAAAAACCTACTTTTAAAATTTTTAATTAATATTTTTTGAAAAGGTATAAGATTTTCGTTGGCGGCACTTAGTTCAGAGTTGAAAGGAATAATGTTAGATTAAAAGAAATCAGTAATTGCGAAGAAATATACATGTATGGACAAAAGCATTTTTATATGTATATATGATAGGAAGCACCAAATAGATGGTTTTTTTTTTTTTTCAGAAATGAAAGCACAAAATCACTACTCCCTACTTTAAGATATTTGTCAAAAATGAGAGAATTTTAAAATTAAATGGAAATTTTCAGTCCTTATTCAGTAATGAATGACTCATGTACTGAATAGTTTGTTATATTAAAATTTTGTGGCAATATTGTTTTGGGGTCTGTATCCTCTCAGACCTTTTTAATTTCAAGTGTGTCTGTTTTAATTTAGGTGGTGTTTGTGAAATGTTTTGTCATATAATGAAAAATTGCTGAATATTTTATGTAGGTACCTCCAAAATAAATTGATGCTTATGGTTTAAAATGCATTTAAAAAAATAAAAAAATTGTTCTTAAAGATTATTTTTTAGAATTATTTAAATTGATGAAATTCATTTTTTTTTGATTATCAATAAAATTAAGTTTTTGAAATGATATAAAATTTTCCTTGCAACACACAGTTTTAAGGTATAAAATTAATTCCTGATTAAAAGAAATCCAGTAATTGCTCTGAAAGACACATGTATGTATAAACAAAGCCATTTTAAATGTATATATGAAGACATATTATTACTGTATAAAATATCAGTTGTCTTCATTTAAACTGTTGAATAACTCTGGGCTGTTTAACCATTACTGCAATTGCCACTTCCTCCAAGCTTAAGAATTTTTTATACGGGGGAACTTCTTCAAATCCCTTTTGTTTATATGTATTCATGATCTTAATCATAGTACCATAAGTAAAGGTTGTTATTTTTACCTTTGTTAATGAGTGTGGTTGAAGTTAATTAAATTTACTGGTGACACAGGTGACTTTAGTCTTTTACAAGAATAGCCAGACCAGAGAAGTGTCTAGCCTGATCTTAAGTCTTCACCGATATTCCTGTGGATATTGAAACACAATGTAGGGTCACAGGATAGGTACAGAGTGGGCTCACTGAAGCCAGACTTCAACCAAAGTAAGTGTGGAATTCAGCGAAGCATGGAGCAACATGGCCAAAAAAAATATTTTTGTTGTAAATTCTCAAGAACAACAAAAATGTATAAATTTACTTTCATATGTTTAGGTTTTATTACAATTCTAATCATTGCTTTTTTAAAATAAAACTTTGTCGAGTAGTAGTTAAAATAAAAGAGGCATCATGGGAAAAAACAACTTTTGGAACTCCATTTTTTTGTGGGTACAAAGGTCCATGTTTGCTGGCTTTTTATCAGAAGGAAATGTAGACATTACAAATTTCAAGACTTGTTCAAAGGATTAAAGTCTAGTCTTTATATTTTTGGCATTTGTTGTTTCCAAAATGTTCTTGCAGATCCATTCTATAGTCTTCTTTATGCATACAGACTATATGGTAAAGGAAGAGAATTATTTTTTCAAGGAAAAAGAACCCAAATAAAAAATAGTGGTAATACTTAACCTTTGTACTCGCCCCCCCAAAAAAAACAGTGTGTCAAAAGTACGCTTATTCCCTTGACACCACTATTACACCATTTTTTAAAATTCCCTCAATGTTTGTTTTAAAAATTAAATAATTAGAATTTTAATAAAACCCAAACATATAAAAGTGGATTTAGACATTTTCTTTATTCTTCAGAATTGTAAAAGATATTAAGCATTATTTATTTATTAGATTGCTTATTTCCAAGAATCATACTTATTATAAAACCCAGGTTGTGTGTGTGTGTCTGTTCGTTTATATATGGGATTGGATTTCCCACATTTTTCAACCGATTTCAACAAAACTTCACAGGACTACGTAAAATTACCTTGCAGTGGTTCTGACAGCGCCAAAAATTGGAAAAAAGCAATTGTCAATTTGAAAACAAGATTAAGAGGCATCACGAGAATGAGTTGTCCCCCTTTCATTCTCGTGATGCCTCTTGTAAAGAAAATGATGTGAGTGAACCACTCACAACAACATGTGTAAAACAGAAGATTCCATAATTTATGTGCATTTTTTCTCCCCAGTCATTTCTTCGCTAAGCAAATCAATCTACACAGATTTATAAATCTGAAGAAATCTGTGAGGGAGATGAGTTGAAATTTTGTAATAACAATAAAAGTCATGATTTCAAGACTCTGTGCAGGTTGATATCAAGTAATTAATAGATTTTATTTATAAGCCAACATCATTTCTTTTACATTACTTATACTGTTCAGACTGTTGCCCTTTTCTTTATTGCCATATTTGGGTTGTTTCAGCTTTCTTTGATATTTGTTAGAATTTTGATCCCTTTATTTAGCTTTTTCTAATTCCCTTTGAATATCTTGATAAGTCAACTTTACACATGTTGTTTCCTGTGGCCAGATATTGAATTTCTGAATCAATCAACCAGCATTTTTTATCTGCTGGGCCACGTATCCTTAGAGACAGGGCTTGATTAACCATTGTGACCATCAAAGGAAGAGGTCACCATAGAAATTGTTATATGATGTTGTTTTACACACATAAAAAAAAATAAGTCAAACATGATTTAATCTGATGGGCACCATGATGGTCAAGGGAGAGAACTGACCCATGGTGAATCTTTGCTGCGATTGGTTAAAAGGGAATGGGCTAAGGGAGGTAACGAGGTTTGTATTCACTCAATGTCTCACATCACCCCCTCTTGAATAAATTAGTATTATTAATTAACTTCCTGGGATTTTTGTGAACAATCACAGGGATAAACTACCTTCATGTTCATTTGCCATTATTCTCGCCATATGTTTATGTGATTCTCTAACATGTTGGTTTGTTGATTACATGACTACTTTTGGTCATTGTTCCTTTAGAATCTAATCATAGCTCATTTGACATGGTTGTGATTGGTTCTTTCTGGCTGCGATTCCCAAGGCGTTGGTATTGTTCTGGGTTGGAATTGATGATTAACCTCTTTTGATGGTCACGTGTCTTTAGTTCCTTCTATATATATTTCCAGCTGGCATTTCCATGATTTACATTCTCGCTTTGCACTACTCAACAAGACTCCATTCTAACATACTTAACTCGCAGATATATGGGAGCAACAAAATCTTTTAAGTGCTTAGGGCTGCTATGGGTCTTAAATCCAGTTCTGCTTGGGGGACATTAGTGAGTGAACTTTTGGGACTTATAAACCTAATGTCTCAGCAAACGTTTTTTACCAGTGCTCATATTAAAAATTTTTGTTATTTTTCTCTAGTTCTATGTATTACTGGTTCCCATATTATATTCCCATCTATGGTTGGCCAGCTTAGGGGATTTTTGTAGCTTAGCATATGCATTGATTCCTTTTGTATTTGCTGTAGCTGTTCTCTATTATTTCAACTCTGAACAGTGTTATTAGTTAAAATATAGACACCTCATTTCTTTAAATTATAAACATTACATTTAGTGTAGTATACATGTGTTTGAATAGACATACATTAAAGAAAAAAAAGTGTAATTGACATCTACCAGCCTGAGCATTATAGAGTCTTAGGTAACTGAACATTGCTATTCTGTGAAGTCTTTTGTGGCTGAGCAGTTTAAAGCACCTTTATATTAAATGTGGTTTCTCCAATGTAAGGAAATGTATCTTACTGAGAGACATGATTTCTTTATTAATAATATCATATGACCAGGCCAGTAGACTAATTACACCATTTAAAAAATTAGAGATGTTTACTAAAACTTGTATATCAACTAAACATGTTTATAGTAATAAGAAATACATACACATGTGTGTTATCTTTCCCAGTAAACAAAGTTCAAATTACACTTAAGTCAGTGTTTACTTCAAATTAACTGGGAAATTCTCGTTACACTTTGTTCCATAGATAAATTGACAAAAATATACCAAATTGACAAAGAGAGTGTTCATGGTATGAATTTTGAGAGAACTGATGTGAATGAATAAAGAAATTATTAATAAAATTTTATTCAGGACATAATGATTGTAGATTGATCCATTTTCTATGGATCACCAACTCTTTGCAGGTTATTTAAAGCCAAAACATATTTGTAGATTTTAAGAACTAGGGTGGAAGTGAAATAATAATAGTTTAGTGTTACAGGTTTTACTAATTAACCCTTACCTGGGGGTAGAATAGGTGGCGTCATACCTTTCCCAATGGTATTTGCATATAAGTGAATACAACAAACCCAACAGGAACTTGAATTTGGCTCTGCAATTAAAAATTTAAAGTCATTATTCATTACACTACCTGCACATCCAAGCTTACAGCACCTGGTATTCCCAAGTAGTCACCCAACTAAGTACTGACCACGATTGACGATGCTTAACTTTGGTAATTGT
This sequence comes from Acanthosepion pharaonis, assembly GCA_903632075.3. Classification (NCBI taxonomy): domain Eukaryota; kingdom Metazoa; phylum Mollusca; class Cephalopoda; order Sepiida; family Sepiidae; genus Acanthosepion; species Acanthosepion pharaonis. The sequence goes on from CAHIKZ030002589.1 coordinate 1,787,236, forward strand.
ATGGAAATTGGTATTTCAACATGATGTGGCTGTAAGCCTGATTATATACGTGTGCATGTGCGTGCATACACACTTATATAAGCATATAGATATATGCTATATTTACCAGTGAATAACATTAGGAAAAGCCAGCAGCTATTTCCTACTACACTCTGTTTCCTTGCATCAAAACTGGACACAATGTCTTTTCACAAGATTGACAGACTAGCAAAGTACACAGTACGGATTTTGAGAAAATTGATATCTGAATACTGGAAAGATCTAGCACCTGAGTTATTACAGCATGGATTTTCACATGTCATTCAAGATTTACTAAAAAAAATGTTACCCAACTCACATCACATTGGAATAATTTGCATTAGTGTGTAATTATCTACAACTGAATTCAAAGCCAGCGCAACCACCAAATTTCACAGTAGGTAACTTTCTCAAGTGCATGTTAATAAGTTATATTTATGAGATAGATTTCAAGAAAATCTATTCCATATTTTTCTCTAGAGTGGCTACCAGATGCCATTTGAGATACATTGTTCAAGAAAATGTTTTGCTACACACCTCAAAATGAAAGGACTTCTCTGTAATGTTTATTAACATATACCATTTGATATATGAATTTTAGGAAAAGCTACTTCCACAGAATTCACAGTGACAGGGTTTCTCTCCAGTGTGTATTCTCATATGCAGCTTCAAGGAAAATGTTGCACTACACTTCTCACAAGAGATTTTTTTCCTCCTGTGTGTTTTATCATGTGTAACCTGCAGGCATTTTGGGCAAATCTAACTCTACAGATTCAACACTGAAAATGCATCTTTCCAGTGTGTATTAAAATTTGCTTTAAGACTTGAGTTTACAGAATTCCCCAGATTTCACACCAGTATGTTTTGACATGTGCCGACTGAGAGATGAAGTTTGTGAAAATTTCACACCACATATTTCACATGAAAAAGGTTTTTCTCCTGTGTGTGTTAACATGTGCCGACTGAGAGTTACATTTTGGGTAAATCTGTCTCCACAGATTTCACAGTGGAAAGGTTTCTCTCCATTGTGTATTCTCATATGTAGCTTGAGATTTGAATTTGTGGAAAATGTTGCATTACACTTTTTACAATGGAAATTTTTCTCTCCTGTGTGTTTTACCATATGCTGTCTGAGAGTAGAATTGTGTGTAAATTTAACTCCACAGATCTCACAATGAAAAGGTTTCTCTCCTGTGTGTCTTAACATGTGTATCTTGAGTTGTGCAATTTGGGCAAATCTCACTCCACAGATTTGACAACAATAAGGTTTTTCTCCAGTGTGTATTAACATGTGTGTTTTCAGACTTGAATTTACAGAAAATCTCGCACCACAAATTTCACACCGGAAAGCTTTCACTCCGGTATGTGTTAACATGTGGCGCCTGAGAGAAGAATTTTGTGAAAATTTAACTCCACAGATTTCACAACGAAAAGGTTTCTCTCCTGTGTGTTTTAGCATGTGTATCTTAAGTTGTGCAAATCTCACTCCACAGATTTGACAGCAATAAGGTTTTTCTCCAGTGTGTATTAACATGTGTGCTTCCAGGCTTGAATTTTCAGAAAATCTCAGTCCACAAATTTTGCACTGGAAAGATTTCTCTCCAGTATGTGTTAACATGTGCTGTTTGAGAGAATAATTTTGTGAAAATTTAACTCCGCAAATCTCACACCGAAAAGGTTTCTCTCCTGTGTGTGTTAGCATGTGCTGTTTGAGATTTGAATTTAAGGCAAATTTAGCTCCACATTTTTCACAAGGAAATGGTTTATCTCCTGTATGTGTTCTCATATGTTTCTCAAGATGGGACTTCCAGTGAACATCTAATCCACAAATCTCACAATGTAAAGACTGTTTCTTTTCATGGTTATTCATAATGCCCTTCAAAATCTGTCAATATGCAAGCTGCAAAAAATAAAAATAAATCAGTCACAAACAGGGATTATGAGTTTTATAAACAAAATTAATTTTTCTTTAATATTATAATGGCTGGCTATTCATATCCGACGGATGTTCATCTACTTGGGCAGCTAACCAATCCCTTTTGCAGACACCTGCTAAGGTATATTTGCATTTGTTCAACACACACACAGAGCCCACCTGGGGTTTATACTGCAACTATGTTGAATGAACCTTAGAGTTTCTGGGAGAGTACACATTATTTAGTGTGATCAACAGTTTGAACAAGACCAGCATGCTCAAACTCTCGGTCACAATGACTTGTGACTTCATGTTATCACATCCATTGATGGGTCCAAAGAGTTCTGTTTACCAATTTCACTCACAAGGCTTGGAACAACTCTTGGTATAGTTTTCAGGCACTTTCCAAAACCCAATAACATCAAGAAGTCACCTTCCTGACAAATCATTCAAACTTGGGTTTTTAACGGTCAGAAAGCAAATGTTCTAACCACATAGACATTTGTACAAGGTAACCAAAAAAGTTCTGTCCATTTTTAAAGGAAAAAAAGAAAACGCTTCACAGTATGTGTAACTTATATTTAGTCTTCGAAGTAATCGCCATCGGCATCCAGCACCTTCTGCCAACATGTCTCAAGCTGTCCAATGCCCTTGCGGTAGAGGGCCCGGGGAGGGGGGAATGTTTGACACAAAGAAGTCCATGAGGGCTTTGTGCAAGTCTGCTTCATTGGTGAAGGATTTCCCATGAAGATAATTATCCAGGGAGTGGAAGAGGTGGTAATCGGATGGCACAAGGTCAGGTGAATAAGGTGGATGGCACAAAGTCTCCCACCCAAGTTGCTGTATGGTATCCCTGATCACTCGTGTGGCTTGGCGTTGTCATGGAGGAAAAACACACCTTTGCGATTCACCAGTGTTGGCTCCTTCTGGCGCAATGCCTGTTGCACACGTTTCAATTGCTGCAAGTATAGGTCTCCAGTGACCGTTTGGCCTGTTGGTAGCAGTTCATAATGAACCACCTGACGACCTGTCCACCAGACACAAAGCATAATCTTGCATGGGTGCATAGGTGGTCTTGCGGTGTGAGGGACAGCATCCTGAGGAGACAACCAATGTCTGGAACGCTTGGGAGTTTCATACAGAACCCACTTTTCATCACTGGTAAGCACTTGATTGAATAAGGATGCGGTATGGTGGCGAGAAAGCAGCTATACGCAGGCTGCCACTCGTTGTTCCTTGTAGACCTCCAACAGCGTTTGCGGAACCCACATGCTCAGTTTGTACGTCTTACCTAAACAGGGCAGGCGAAGTCTAACTGTTTTATCAGAAACGTTGAACTGTCTTGCAAGTTCACCACACGTTAGACTACTGTACTCTTCAATGGCCACCTTCAGGACTCCATCATTCAAGAACTGTGGTCGTCCACTGCGAGTCACATCATGGAGAGACAAATCTCCCGACTTGAATTTTCAAAACCAACGCCTTGCAGTACGTTCATCCACAGCACTATCCCCAAACGCTTGACATATGCAGCGCTGTGATGCAGCTGCTGATAAGCCCACTTTGAAGTCGTAAAGCAAACAGCCCCGAATGAGATCTCTAGACACTTCCATCCTTTTCACAGCTGTCCAGCTTATAACTAATGGCCGGGCATGATGCGCATATTTTTTATAACGTCTGATGTTCCTACTTCCGGCTGTCCGAATTTGAAAAAAATTGCTACACGCATTTCGTATATATTTCAACTTCATTCAATGACTAATCAAAAAACGGACAGAACTTTTTTGGTTACCTTGTATTAATCACATATATATTGATATAAACACACATATATTAATAAATATACACACATATATATAATTATATACATATATAAAAGTGAACATAGAAGTCAACACTTAGAGGCGACAGTCTGTTTCATGCTAGATGCAATCGTCAGGCCTGATGATTGCATCTAGCATGAAACAGACTGTCACCTCTAAGTGTTGACTTCTATGTTCACTTTTATATTTACACACACTCTGTCTCTGATATTGAGCACATTATCCCATAAATATAGCACACCTTAAGACTATATTTCTTCATAAATATACATATATGTGTGTTGATAAATATACATACTATCCTGCACCATTTGCACTACTCGTGCATTTCATATATTTAACATATTATATATATATATATAAGGTATTCAGATTGTACTCACCAAATAATTTCTTTCATTTCTGTCCTCTTTACTTAAATTTCACAAACATCAGACTGTCAATAAATTACTCACGGGGAAACAATTCATCCTAGTTAAAAATACTTTTCTGCTATATTTTAAACTAAAAGAAATATTTGTTTCAGTTCAGATTAATTAAATTTTAAATCTCTTAATTTTCAACAAATAATGTTTCAGAAAAGTATGCTTTATGTTTGACAGATGTTTTAAAAAAAGGAAATTATTTTGTGTCAACACATCCGTTAAAATGGATGATTTTTACAGATTTTTCTGATAAGGAGAGAAAACTATAAGATTCCAATCAATTTAAATTTGGTTTGAAATACACCAAAGTATTTTCTTAATTTAGAATATTAAACTTAATCTATTTGCTTGGATTAACACTAAAATTAAAGCTTCAAGATTTTTCATTTTTTAAAATGCCATTTAATATTAAGTATCACATATTTTGGAGGTATCTCTGCTTTTAGGAAATTTAGTAGAATAAATAATTTTATTTTTAATACTACAGTGTAACCCGGATATAAGAGAAACCCGGATATAAGAGACTTCTTCGCCGGTCCCGACAACTCTCTTATATCCGGGTTACACTGTATATTATATTTTTAGGATCAATATCACTTCTGCTTTTCAATTTCTCCTATGTCCATTTTCATTTGCATGTGGGGTGTTATTATTTCAGTAAAATATTTATCATCAATATGCATTATTAAGTGTGAACATATGGAAAATTCATTCTGAACCTTTTCAAAAATAATTTGGGCATAATGCTAAACTGCATCCAACAGCAAGGCCTCTGATCAGGAGGTTTTGAGGAGCGTGAAACCACCTATTAATTGCTGGTGTTCCCAGGTCCACCCTGACCTGGGGTGGTAACACTTGTTAGGTTCCCTGCTATGAGTAAATAATTAACCCCCAAACTGGGGTCAAAACAGGTCAAAATAGGTTTTAATACCAGAAATACTTTGTAAAAAATTATTACCAGCAATACATTTTTGAAAAAAAAAAAAAAGAAAAAAAAAGGGTAATTTGTTTTTTAAGCCCTGCACTAAGTATCTAATACAAAATTTTCCAAATAGTTATATTTAGACCTAAGTTTACATGCTTAATTAAAAAATAACAAAGAAATTTTAATAAAATCTAACGTTTTGGGCTTATTGACAATAAAAGTTTGAACTTATTTGCTTTCATCATCTGCCATTACTGGAGTTGTTTATCTATATTCACCTTGGAACACTTTTGTGCAGAACATTAATTAATGGCCTTAATATCAATTATTACTGCTCTTGCTCATATCAATTATGGTACAAAAAGTGAAGTTTGTATTGAGGTTTTATTTGGTAAATTCATTTAAGTTGTATAGAAAAGCAATGACAAGTGTTGTTTTTCATAGTAAGACTTTCTTTTTAAATTAAAAATGAATTAAATAATAAAATAAAGATTTTTTAAAATTAATAATAAAACAAATAATGTGTGAACATTGAAAGGAGCACAATTTTTTACAAAATAAAAAAAATGCTACAAAGGAATAATAATAACAAGAAAACATTTAAGTATCAAATATATGTTTTTAATTAAATTTTGAGTTTTAAAAAGCATGAATATTTACAAAATAAATTTGAATTCTTTAAAAGTGTGATTATTTATTATATATATATATATATATATATATATATATATATATATATATATATATATATATATAACCATGATTATTTACAAAATAGCAATTTTATTTGGGTCCTGGGTACATCTTGCTTGCCTCAGTCAGGGAATTTTGAAGGCGCTGAGTATGGTAAGGGATTGCTTTCAAAAACAATAAACTAGCAATATATTGTTTTTAAAAAAACAGTTTTGTGTCTAGGTTGGATGACAATATCCTTCACAGTCTTCCATAGACTTTCCACTGTTTAGGTGTAGATATTCTGGTCTACTGGGTCAACAAAATGTTTGCTATGGTTGATCTGTTTGTGTGTGTATTCATGATCGGGTATTCACACATATGCTAATCAGCAGTCACTGTAAATAATAGATCATGGTCAGATATAGCACATTATTAGTAGAATAAGTGTGTTTGCATCCCTGGATTCTCTTTCCTCACAATCTGCTGTTAATGGAACCAAAAACATCTTTGAAATTCTTTCAATTCTACCGAAAAGCCAGACTGTTATCAGCTATCTCCTGTTAATTCCCCTCTCCAAGTTCTTCACCACCTTAACCAGGTATTGACTTTGGGTCTTGTCACTGGATCTAACATCTTTATCCACTGTACCATGTGTTCTCAAGGACACATGGCACAGTGTATAAAGGTGGTGGAGAACTTGGAGAGGGGAATTAACAGGAGATAACTGATAACTGTCATCCATTAGACATGGCATGTGGAACTAGAACAGTCTACTCCAGTGAGCGAAATAAAGGGTTCAGTTCAACATTCCAACCACCTGAAGAAGACCGGAGCATACAATGGCCGAAACATTGTGACATGGTGACAAAGATGACGACAATAATCTGAATAATGTAAATAGTGTACATAATACCTCATCTCATAAATATAGACAGTGACTGAAGCGTGTTTTGCAATGTCCAAGTTTTCAAATATAATCCTGCGACTCCAGATTTAATCAAGGAAATGGGTTACAAAAAGTAGCACTTTCAATGTAGGCAAACGAGACTTCTCCAAAAGTGTATTTTTTTTTATCACTCACACTGAAGCCACATTCTGATTTCTGGTGGTTAGCTTGATTCGGGATGGTAGGATGGTAGACAGAATTTCTGCAATGCCATATTTTCCATTTGGCATCCAACAAGCAAGGTAAATGGGTTCAGAATGTAAATAATCATGCTCTTTTCAAAGTTTGTGCAAAGTCTACATTAATTATTATTTGTTTTATTAATTTAATAAAAAGCTTTATTTTATTATTTAATTTGTTTTTTAATTTAAAAAGAAAGCCTTACTACATAAGAAACAACACTTGTAATTGCTTTTCTACATAAAAAAGCTTTACTATAAAAAAAAACAACATTTGTCATTTTCTACACAACTTAAACAAATTTACCAAATAAAAATTCAATACAAGCTTCACTTTTTGCAGTAGGAGCAGTAAAAAGGCCATTAATTAAGTTTCCGCCCAAAAGTGTTCCAAGGTGAATATAGATAAACAACTCCAGTAATGGCAGATGATGAAAGCGAATGAGTTCGAAATTTTATTGTTGATAAGTCAAAAACAGTATATTTTATCCAAATTTCTTTGTTATTTTCGAATTAAGCATGTAAATTTAGACCTAAATTTAACTATTCAGAAAATTTTTATTAGATACTTAGCGCGGGACTTAAAAAGAAAATTACTCCAAGTATTACCTGCAATACTAGCAAAAAAAAAAAAAAAATTATGAGCAATAAAAATCTTGTCGGCATTAAATAACCCATTGGGGTTGATATGCCGTAAAAACAAACCAAACCCAAAATAATTCAGTAAAACTCAAAATTTTTTTTTTCTGAGGGTTGGTTTATAGATAAAACATTTTCTTTCAGATTGGAACATTGGATAGAGAAAAAAAACCAACTCATAATTGGTAAATTTGCTTTTTAACACCCGCGCTAAATATCCCTTAAAATTTTCCCAAATCGTCATAATTCTGTGTAAATGTACATGCTGAGCACAAATTAACAATTAAATTATGAAGAAAGCTACCATTTTGAAGTTATTGATAAGAAAAAATTTGGACTTCTTGTTTGTAATTCATCCCCCATTACTGCCATCATGAATACTGATTCACTGCGTAGTACTTCCAGTGGCCTTTGGCCTATTTACTTCTTTTACAGACTTTTCTTGTAGAAAATCACTACACACTACCGTAAAGAGATGTAATTTCTTTTTTTTTTTCTTTTTTTTTTTGGTAAAGTGTAGTTTTATTTATAACAAAAACAAATTAAATAATACAACAGAACATTTTTTTTCCGTTTCGAATACCAATGGCAAAATGTTTTTTCTTTTTTTAATTTGTTCCCTTTTCTACATAAGAAGAAGCCTAAGACCTAACCCTAAAGAATAGCAATGACAAATTAAAAGAACAAATTAAATAAAAAAAAATTAAATAATACAATATAAACTTTAGGATTAGATGTTAGGGCTAGGGGCTGTGTTTGGCTTCTTTCTGGGTAGAAAAGGAACAAATTAAAAAAAAAAAAATTAAACAATGCAATAAACCAGATTAACTTTAGATTTAGGTGTTAAGGTTAGGGGTCGGGTTTTCTTTCTGTGTAGAAAAGGGGACAAATTAAAAAAAAATTAAATAATACAATCAACCCTTCTACTTTACCAAGTTTGTGCATTAATTTTTGTTTTATTTTAAAATATGAAAACTGCTTTATTTTTATTATTTAATTTAATTTGTTCTTTTGTCATTGCTATTCAAAACGGAAAAAAAGATTCTGTTGTATTATTTAATTTTGTTTTTGTTATAAATAAAACTACACTTTACCAAAAAAAAAAAAAAAGAAATTACATCTCTTTACGGTAGTGCGTAGTGATTTTCTGCAAGGAAAGTCTGTAAAAGAAGTAAATAGGCCAAAGGCCACTGGAAGTACTACACGGTGAATCAGTAATATTCATGATGGCAGTAATGGGGGACGAATGACCAATAAGAAGTCCGATATTTTTCGTGTTGATAACTCCAAAACGGTAAGGTTTCTTCATAATTTAATTTTGAGTTCAGCATGTACATTTGCACGGAATTATGACGATTTGGGAAAATTTTTAAGAGATATTTAGCGCGGGTGTTAAAAGCAAAGTTACCACATAATTATTCATATTTTTTAAAATTACTAGTAATTTAAATTTTTTCTGTGCGATTTCTAAATTAATCACGTTGTTGTTCGTAACATGAAGTTTTTTTTAGTAACGACATGCTTAAAAAAATCGAAAAATTTAAAGTTTTCTTGTGAGGATGTGTTTAGTTTTCATTTTGGGGAGAAAAAAAAACACATCCATTTTTTTTTTTTGGTGGTACTTTTTTTTAAAAAGCTATCAGGCTGAAGTTTTGAAACCAGACTTTTTTTTTTTTAATAATTTGAAAAGGTATATTTTTCGGCAATCAACAAAAATCGACTGCCATTTCACAGAAATATATTCTGAAAAACAAACTTCAACTTACCTTTTTTATTTTGCTTGCTTTGACGATGCTAAAAAAAAGTAAACTTTTTCATAAAAAAAAAATAAGTTTCTCTCTGTTGTTCTTTGAGTTGAGATTTCCTTTGTCATTCTCTAAAATATTTCGTAATGTCAATAAATGATCTTATCTTCCAATAATTCGCAATTAAAAAAGGAATATAACCAAAGAAAATGAAAAATTGCGAAAATATAAAACAAAGAATTCCAGTAACCGGTGTATAAGACCATTTCGTTCCAAAAAAAAAAAAAATGCCGAATGCATTTATTGACTTCGTGAATTGTCTTTTTAGTTTTTATAAAATTTAGTTTTCAGTTGGAAGGGTCTGAAATCAATTAGGCAAACATTATTGGATATGTAGAAATAATTTACAAATCAGACATAGGGTTGAAATTAGAGAGAAAAAAAAAAGTTTTACTTTCACGGTCATTTACTTCTCGGTTGCAAAGTCCGTGGATCTTTTGTTTGAATGTTAAACAACCGTTACTACAATCTACGCGCTTTTTACAAGCTATATGTTACTGTTATACTCCGTCGCATTTAGATCTTATTCTGATTCATTCTACACGAACTGGATGTAAAACGCTTCGAGGACGGAGGTCGAAAAAAGTTCTGAAGTATCTCCCTTTTAGATTAGTAGCAAGCAATAACAGAAATTATTAGTTTCATAATCATAAAATTTGTGTGTCCAAAACTTGCATGTGTGTATCTATTGCCTAATGTGTTCAGAGATCAAATTGCACTTGACACCGTGTTTCCTTTGATACTCTGTTGAGAAAAGCAAAAACCGACCTCAGCTTTTGTTTGTGAAACTGCTAGTTACTCTCTGTTTTTATCTCACATAACTAGACCGACAAAGAGTGTGCAAAGGTGTGGATTTTTGAAAACATGTGAGCAACAGGTTTGAAAAGTGTAAAATTACTCCCGTGTCGGGTGTATACAGTGACGTAGCTACTGTTTTTACCGCCCCTCCCCAGAAGAAATACAATATTGGAATGTACGTTTATTTTTTAACCCCTTAAAGTTTATTAAGTTTACTTTAAACTTTATTTTTAATATTTTTTATCCATTTTTCAGCAGAATCTTCTAATGTCCGTATGATGCCAGTTTTTTTTTCCGTGTTTCTGTTTACCGTAACGTGGTATTTTTATAACTCCTCACTGATAAATTATGAAATAAAAGTACAATTCTGTTTATTTATTTATTTATTTAAAAAAAAAAACTGGGGATATGTAAAAAAAAATGAAGACGTTACTTCTTTTTCTCTAAATTGGGAAAATTTTAAAAACGTTTTAAAAGAAAAATAACTTGTTTTTGTTTATATACACTTTGTTTTATTTAAAACTAGCAGTAGAGCCCGGCGTTGCCCGGGCATGTAACAGTAAGAGATAGATCAAGTATCGACCATCATAAAGACTGAAAAATAAAATTGACAAAGATTATTGTTTAAGGTTGATGCACACGCATGTCTTAATTAGTTTTTTTTGTTGTTTTTTTTGTTTTTTTTTTACGAATTGGTCAAACTCAAACAAAAAGCATTGTTTTCAATCGTTATGAGTCTATCGATTGAATAGAATTTTATTATAAACAATTGTCTTGTAAATGGAATTTTTAAAGCATTCTGAATGTGAAAATAAAGAAAAAAGTGTGCAAGACAATAAGAAACACTACCTGCCAAAAAAAGTGAAGTTTTTGTTGAAATCGGTTGAAAAATACACACACACAGTGGAAATCCGATCCCATATATAAACGAACACACACACACACACACAAACAACCTGGGTTTTATAATAAGTATAAATTGACATGAGTTGTCCCCCTTTCATTCTGGCGACAGAATCGTGTTTTATCGTGTTTTCAAATTGATTTCGTGCAAAAACAATTGTTTTTTTTTTCAATTTTTGGCGCTGTCAAAACCACCGCAAGGTAATTTTACGTAGTCCTGTGAAGTTTTGTTGAAGTCGGTTGAAAAATGTAGGAAATCCGATCCAATATGATAACGTACACACACACACACACACACACACACACACACACACACACACACACACACACAGACATCCTGGGTTTTATAATAAGTATGATTAAAAAGGAAAACAAAAACACATTGTACATTTAATTCATAATTTAGCAGATTTTTAAAATATTTATTTCAATTCCAACAAGTGAGGAGTCATAAATAAAAAATGCCACGTTAAACACAGTTTGTTTTTCTTTTAACTTTTAACAATGCAAAAAAAAAAAAATGCAATATCTTTTTAAATTATTTTGTTTTATGTAGTTGAAGTTTATTAGCAAAGTAGTAGACTAAGAATTAAAAATCCGATAAAATTAATTTCACTTTTAAAAACTGAAATAAATGTTATCATTTTCAGTCTATTTTGCTTAATAAAGTTTCAACTATCTAAACAAACAATTAAAATATTTCATTGTTTTACTACCGTGAAAACTTGTAAATTGAAAAGAAAAATGCCCATTTCTGGGCTTTAATTAAAGTTTCTGCACTTAAAAAAATATTAATTTTCAATTTTCTTTTAAATTTCCGTTCGATATTTCCGGAAAAAAATTGGAATGCATGTGATATTGTGATGCGTGTTTTTAGCGCATATATCTATTGTACATTTAACTATTCAAGAAAAAACAACGAAACTCCACATGTGGATCAACAAATAAATATATATTGAAATATAACATACAAAACAATCATGCAATGAAGTGTAATGATTAAGGAAAAAAAAAGTTGTTCCCCTTCAACTGTATTCTGATTTACGATTGAATGTTCGAAAGAGTTTCTCTTGAATAAGAATGTTCAGGATTTTATGTTGAATAGAGTTTGCTGTTAGAAAAGAATACAGTTAATTAAGAAATGTGTTGTTTAGAGAAATTAATAGAGTTCTGGTTCATGAACTTTGCTGAGTGCGTTTGATATATTGTGAGTAAAGTCGTAGATTTGTGTGGACAGGCGAAATAGCTGGACTCTACTGGCGGCTTGTGGCAAAATTGCTTCTTTTAAAAGTACCGGTAGGCTCTGAGCGGAAACGCGAGAAAAATTGATTTAGTATTAAAATGTTTGATTGGTTAAAATTTGACCAATTACTGATTTTGTATTAAAGAAACATGTGAGCAAGTTCACGACCGAAAAATTCAAAGTGTTGACTGCGATTACTAAATTGTCTTATAGAAAAGCAGTATTGATTTACTTGCCAATCACAGACGAATAAATTGTGGGCGTGGAGAGGCATAGTAGTCGCTACAATATCTTTAAAGCATTGGAATTATTCCAATTTATTTATCTATTTTATAATTTATAAAAGTTACGATTTTATATCCGTATAAAGCTAGGACTATGTATGATAAGATAAAAAAAATTAAAAAAAACAAACAGATTCACTTATTTAATTTTTTGTGGGCGTGGAGAGGCATAGTAGTCTACAATATCTTTAAAGCATTGGAATTATTTCAATTTATTTATCTATTTTATAATTTATAAAAGTTACGATTTTATATCCGTATTAAAGCTAGGACTATATATGATAAGATAAAAAACTAAAAAAAAAACAACAGATTCACTTATTTAATTTTTTTGTGGGCGTCATAGTAGGGCTACAATATCTTTAAAGATTGGAATTATTTCAATTTATTTATCTATTTTATAATTTATAAAAAGTTACGATTTTATATCCGTATTAAAGCATAGGAATATATGATAAGATAAAAAAATAAAAAAAACAACAGATTCACTTATTTAATTTTTATCTCTTTAAAGCATTTGGAATTATTCAAAATCTATTTTATAATTTTAGTTACGATTTTATTAAAGCTAGGACTATGTATGATAAGATAAAAAAAAAAAAAAAAACAACAGATTCACTTATTTAATTTTTTTGTGGGCGTGGAGAGGCATAGTAGTCTTACAATATCTTTAAAGCATTGGAATTATTTCAATTTATTTATCTATTTTATAATTTATAAAAGTTACGATTTTATATCCGTATTAAAGCTAGGACTATGTATGATAAGATAAAAAAAATAAAAAAAAACAACAGATTCACTTATTTAATTTTTTTGTGGGCGTGGAGAGGCATAGTAGTCGCTACAATATCTTTAAAGCATTGGAATTATTCCAATTTATTTATCTATTTTATAATTTATAAAAAGTTACGATTTTATATCCGTATTAAAGCTAGGACTATGTATGATAAGATAAAAAAAATAAAAAAAAACAACAGATTCACTTATTTAATTTTTTTGTGGGCGTGGAGAGGCATAGTAGTCGCTACAATATCTTTAAAGCATTGGAATTATTCCAATTTATTTATCTATTTTATAATTTATAAAAAGTTACGATTTTATATCCGTATTAAAGCTAGGACTATGTATGATAAGATAAAAAAAAACAACAGATTCACTTATTTAATTTTTTTCACGAACAGTTCACAGACTTGAAAAAATCAAAATCAAAGAACTGCTTCTCATATAGGTGCGAAAAATTGTGGATTCACTAAATTTATTTAATCCAACCCCACATCAAGCCTTTTAAAAATGTTCAATTTTTTTTCATATCGTTTGCTCAAGTTTTGCCAGTGGGGTTTATCTCCACCAGCTGACAGCGCGTTTTGGAGACATTTTTTTTTATTGCTTTGCAATTGTTTTGATTAAATTTTTAATGTCATTTGCATTAATCGCGAAAAATCTGTGAATAACTGCATAAAATTCGGTTTTTTGTCATTAACTTCCTCAGTTTCCAACTGATTCGCTCCAAATATTGTACGAAAATTACAAATATGTCAAGGAATGTTTCGAACTAATTTTGTGTCAAGTGAATTCGCTTTAAATTTGTGATTTATTTAATTGAACTGATCAAACTTCTGCTATTTGATTAAACTTTACTTCGCTCCAAATTTGTCAAGAATATTGGTTCTAGGAACATTCACCGTAAGACAATTTCGCCGCCATTTTTTTTTTAAATATGCGAAGTATTTTTTTATTACATATATCTGACTCACACTAATATTGTTACTTCGATTTAAAAATTTTAATAAACGAAGTTATAGACAGCACCCAAATTTGTGGAAAGTAAATGTGTATTTGAGAAAAAGGATGTAGTGACTACTACTATGTTTGCCACGCCTACATTTTTCTCAACTGTGATTGGTTAAATAATAAATACTAATTATCACAGGACAATTTACTGATCGCATTCACCACACTGAATTTTTCCTACCGTTAATTCACAAACATGCTTTTGTTATAAAATCACCGATTGGTTAATTTTTCATCCAATCAGATATTTTTTGTGTTATTTCAAAATTTCTCCCGCGTTTGTCCTGGGAGCCTACCGGTAATAATAAAAGCCCGGATTCGTTCCAAAATTAGACAGTAGAACTCAGCAACTCACACACGTCTACACAGACTATTCATTCTACTCACTGCGCACACACAGACACGGAACTTGAATATCATTCACCATCAGTTCTCTGTGAACAAGCCAAGTTGCAACAGCACTGTTAGTTATACAATAACACACAACTGAATTTACTGTATGTTCTTCTGAATGCAACATTCTATTTCAATACAGAACTTTGAACATTCTATTCAGAAAACTTGCTTTATTACATTTTATCTTATTCAGCTAACAGATAAAGGGAAACTACTTTTTTCTCCTTATTATTCACACATTACAAAAATTGCTTTGTATTTGTTGATTTTAATATATATTTTATCGTTGAAACAAAAATCGGTTTTCCATTGATTTTCCTTAATTTAAAAATGTATAAATGTTAAATGCTCTTCAACACGCAGCAACATTAATCTTTTCAACACAACCAGCATTTACATTTTACAAGGAAGAGATATTAGCAAAAAAGAAAAGGTGTGATTTGGATCGAGGAGATGCAGTACAAATGAAGAAAATATCAATGCAAGACTTCAGCGGAAAATGCCTCATTACAGTCCAATGCAAAAAACATTATTTACGAAGCATTGCTTGGAATTTGCACACATTTTACATTATTTCTTTGTTAATTTGATATATTTTTTTTAGTCTTTTATTCTTTAAATAAATGTTTACTTTATAATTTATTTTCTGATGTCTGAACCTGTAAAAAGACATCCATATATACTTGATAATAAGGTAATTCGCATATTAAATTGAACATTACTCCAAAAAGGACATTCAAGATAAGGGTATCGAAAAAAAATGTGGCGAAATTGTCAAAAATCCTATACGGTGAAATTTTCCTAAGGTAAAAATGTTTATGGCGAATGTCCCGGATACGTCCTTGGCAGAGTATATACAGTCAACCCCAGCCAACAGAAGTGCTTCTACCTTCAGCTTTTATTACATGAGGTAAGAGTTCCAAAGTGTTTCGGCGACTTAAAAAAGGTTTAATGGGCACATTTGCCGCACGTACCGCGAGATCTGCTTCAAACATGGGCTACTGGAAGATAGTGCTCAGTGGGATGTAGCTCTCTCAGAGGCTGCTGCAATGCGAACAGCAAGAAGTCTCTCCGACAACTATTTGCTTTGTTATTGCACACATGTGAGTTCTGTGATCCTGTGTCTTTATAGGAGAAATGTAAAGAGGACCTTTCTGAAAACTTCAAACACCATGGCCAATTAATGCTTTGTGGCTTTGACGCAGTATTCAGTGACGAATTTATAAACAGAGAGCTTATTGACATCGAAGATAGGATTGTTTCTATGGGCTGAAATTCATTGCACACTTACGGCCTGCCCCAAGTTCGCCGAACGAGTTCAAATACTCTTCTCACAGGTATAATTCAGGAAACTTTCTACGACCTTGACGCTTTTGAATGGTATGTCAGCGAAAACGCGCCAAAGTTGTTTAAGGACCGGCAGTTGGCTTACAATACCATTTTCGACTCCGTTCGCCTTCGGAAAGGTGGTTTGTTCTTCTTGGATGCACCTGGAGGGACAAGTAAAACATTCGTCACGAAGCTACTCCTGGCAAAAGGGGATCGCCTTGGCTGTGGTATCCTTTGGAATTACTGCAACCCTTCTGCCTGGTGGTAGGACAGCACACACCGCCTTTAAGCTGACAATTGAATTAATCTACTTCGTCCGATTCAGCGCCCTGAAATATCAGCAAGTGTTCGGATAAAGCTGACGTCCTGAAAAAGGAGTGAGCTCATTGTGTGGGATGAGAGCACGACGGCCCACAAAAGAGCTCTCGAGGCCCTGGATAGGACTTTGCGAGACACAAGGGATTGTCAACATCCAGTGGGAGTAGTACCTGTCCTCCTATCAGGTGATTTCAGGCAAACTCTTCCCGTTGTTCCCAACGGTACAAGGGCGGGCGCTATGAAATCATGCATTAAGTCATCACCTCTATGACAACAGGTCAACATTTTGCCTCTTAAAACCAACATGAGAGCTGAACTGTTCGGGAACCAAATGTCAGCGTAATTTTTAAAGGCCCTTCTAGCATTAGAGATCTCAGTTTCACAAATATGCCCTGTTGTAAATACTGTTCACGACCTCAAAGCTGCTGTCTTTCCAGATCTGGCTAACAATTTTGGAAACCCCAGTTGATTGTGAGAGAGGGCAATATTGGCTCCTAAAAACACCAGTGTTACCAAAATGAATGAAGAACTACTGAAATGCCTACCGGGAAACCTACAAGTTACACCGTTGCCGATCCCCAAGAGATGGTTCACTACCCAGTAGAGTTTCTAAACTTTTTGACACCTCCTCAGAATACCGCCCCATGCACTGCGCCTCAAAATTGGCGCCCACTAATGTTGCTGAAAAACCTGGAACCGCCAAGGCTCTGCAATGGAACCCGCCTTGTGGTTAAGAAACTTCTGTCACATGTTATTGAGACCACTATTCTTACAGGATGTGGTATATGAGAGGATGTATTCATACCCAGGATACCTCTCACTCCATCAGGTGCAGAAATCCCTTTTGCTCTGTGCAGACTTAAATTTCTACTACGACTTTGCTTCGCGATGTCAATCAACAAGTCTCAAGAACAAACGCTCTCCACGGCAGTTCTATATTTAGGTGAGTCATGGACAGCTATATGCTGGTTCTTCTAGAGTGGGAAGCAAAACAAATTTATTCGCTTTCACTTCAAACGGAAATACTAAAAATGTTGTCTACAGAGAGGTGTTGTAGGCTCTTTATATGTCTACCCGTGGTCACAAATTAAACCATGTCTATTTCTCTTTTTGTCGGCATTAGATTCTGCGTCCATTTCACTAGAAGCCGTTGCCATGTGCCCGGTATACTACCGTCTCTTGCAGTGCATAAACGAAAAAAAGTCCTTTTTTTAGGGCTACCACATCTAAACTGTAACACTCTAAGGAAACGTATTCCAGTCTATTTAAGGCTACTACTATTTGTTGAAATCTCAGAGAATGCCGTCAAGCTCTTTTTAGAGCTACCACTATTTAACTTTTACACTGCCAGTGAACATCCCTTTTCAGGGTTTCTCCTTAAACTGCTACTTCTTAGAAGCATCGCTATGATTAAGACCCCGAACAACGCCGGGTATATCTGCTTATGAGTTAAAAATATTTTTTTATATGCTAAAAATATTTTTAAGTTAATCTGATTTAAAAAAAATATTTTGAATGTATAAGATTTAAAAATACGAGTTGTTTATACAGTAAGTTTTTGATTTCAATTTTCTTCAAATGCTTCATAACGTGAACTGACAGTGACCTAACGGATCATGGGTAGTCTAGTATATATATATATATATATATATATATATATATATAATTTACTTGTAATATTTCAAACCAATTTGGAATTCTTCCCTTTGTTGATGACAAAAGAGATATACTTTATTAAATTAAGATGCGTTTGAGGAATTGAAAAAAACAGACAAGCACTTTTATATGGATCTAATGAATGGCTGTACATCTGTCACTTTCCTGATAAATCGACCATGGCGAAATTTGAACTCAGGTCTCATGGTCAGAATGTTCTAACCACTCTGCCATGCACCCAGAAATATATATGATAGGTAACACCAATGATGATCATAAATAAATAAAAATTTACTTTTAATATTTCAAACCAATTTGCAATTCTTCCCTTTGCTGATGACAAAAGAGATCTTTTTTTATTAAATTAAGATATGTTTGAGGAATTAAAATTAAAAAGTTGCATGGTATTTTCACATTGGAAATATTTTTAAAAGAATTTTATTTCATTTTTTGCACAACTGTTGGATTACTTTTTATATGGAAGATCAAACAGGCAATAATTCTGAAATATCTCCCTTCTAGATTAGGAGCTATAACAGAAATTATTAATTCATCCATTCAATACTCGCATCTGTGGATCTATTGCCGATGAAGATGTGTGATGATATAATAAGTCTAAATTGCTCTTGACACTGTATTGTCTTCATACTAATTGTTATGGTAATTTACCCATGCACACATGGACTCTCCTAGCTATAAATAGGAGCAGGTACTGCCTTTTGGAGAGGAAAGTTTCCAGCAGTCAGCTCTGACAGTTGGACTGAACATTCTTGCTATAACACTCTCGTTTGTATTACTGTTTCTGTTAATATATTTTCTTTAACTCAATTCCTCTCTTTGTGTCTTTATTTCTGGCCCTAACAAGGCCACAACACTAATGCTATTGGGAAAAGCAGAAAACTACTTCAGCTTTTGTTTGTTAGAAATCTTTAATCCCTGTCTTTTTCCTCATATACTAGACTGACAGTGAGAGTGCAAAGGTGTGGATTTTTGAAAACGTCTGACTAACAGGTTTCAAAAGAGGAAGATTACTCCCATGTACATATCATTCATGTGTGGATGCTGAGAAAATCTAACCCCATAGGTTTTACAGTGGAGATTACTACATGCCATTTTAGAATTATGTTAAAATATTGTACAACACATCAGAAGTGACTATATTCACATTGGTGTATATTACACAGTGCGGAATTTCAAGCAAATATAACACTAGGAATAAACACAAAAGAAAACTTTCTGAAGAGGAAGTAAACATGTATTCTTGTGGGATGACTTTTAGGAAAATTGAGAAAATTCTCAATAAAACAAGAAGAAGGATAAGAATAAAGAAAAGGACAAATAAACATGAGACAATATTATAATAAATATTATAATAAATACTATATATAAATTATATTATAATAAAAGTCAAATAGAAGTCCAAACAATTAAAGAACATAATGAAGTAAAAGATCCATAAAGTAAGAACAGAGTTCAGGGGCAAAAGGGATACAGTACAATGGTTAAAGCATTCTGACAGGGAAGTAAGTAGTAAGCAAAATGTTTAGGATTGTGCTCCATTTCAAATACTAAAAAAAATGTATTTACTTTTACTCTTCTGAAAGTTCTTATAAATAAATCAATGTCATTTTCTTCTGACAGAATATAGTACAACTTTGTTGTCAATTTTGACCACTCTCGATAAAGTGACATATCTGCGTGTTTTGAATGTTGGAGGTAGATGTTTTTGTTTTTTAGATAGAGCTATAATACCTTATCACAGTAGATACTGTCATGCATTTTCATATGAATTAATCAGAGTATTTTATAACAGGATAATTTTGCTTTTTGCAATGTATCTGCTAATGCCATATATTCCATATCACACAGTAACAATGCTACTCTAAGTTGTTTTTTTGTCATAATATATATCAGACTATAAACTATGTCTCAGTAATATTTATCAGTTGGTTCAGCATTGTTTTCATCCATTATATTGATATCAATTTCACAAGGATTTGATTCAGCTTTCAATCTTGTATTCCAAATTTGATTAGAATCTTTTCTATATATCATGATAGGCTCAATTTGATAGTGATTTTTAGAAATCTGTCTGAAATCAGCCATTTTGAAATATTCTTGTAAACATTGTTTTATCTGATTGACACATGATTACAATTTACAGTAATGAGGATATCATGAACCCAAAATATAAGCCTTTTATTTGAAATGTTTTATTCAAATACTGGAGCCTACTAATCCTGGTCAGTTAGATATGTGTTTAGTACAATATTCTAATTTCACCCAATTTGTTTAATGACTTTTATAATCAACATAAAAGTATTTCCTTGTTTTTACCATGACATGAAAAATAATAATAATACAGAAGACTAAATTTGCAAAACAACCATCCACAAATTTTTCCATTGCTTGCTTAACTCTTTGGCAAGATAACAAGTACTAATTACAGTTCTGTTGTGCTTGTAGGGTTATCCCCACATAACTTTGCCAGTTTCACAATGTTGTAAAGAGCCCTATTAAGCAGCTATCAAGATGGGAAACTTCCTGTCTACATTCTCTTCTTTCTCTTTTCCACCCAGCATGCAGTAGCAACAACATCCATGGGACCTCGTTCCCAAGAAGGGGAATATCTTTACCCTTAGTTAAGGTTCGCACATACATACACATGTATATTGCTCACATAATTTCTCATGTTACTCAATTATATAAAATAACTTTGGTGGAATACAGTGTAGTTTCTGAACACAGTCAAAAGAAAAAAATTACAATAATGTATAAAAAAAAAACAATTTTTCCCTTGCTTTGGGTATAGACAATATAACGAATTAATATTGTATAGCAATTTTAATCCTTGATCGCTTTTCTGATTTTTCAAAAATTTATATTTACATTCTGTTTCTTTGTTTATTAATGTCATTCTTTTCCCCTTTATTGTGGTGAATGTGGGCATGTGGCCGAGTGGTTAGAATATTTTGACCATGAGACCGGGGTTAGAATCTCACCATAGTCGATTTGTCAGGAAGGCGACTTCCTGATGTTATCGGACTGGAGGGGTTGATCCCAGCATGCGGCACCTTTGGAAAGTGCCTGAAAACCATACCACGGGTTGACCCAAGCCTTGTGAATTAAATTGGATAGATGGAACTCTTTGGTGCTGTCAATAGCTGTGCTAGCATGAAGTCACAAGACATCGTGACCGAGGATTTGATTGTGCTGGCCTTATTCAGATTGTTGATCATGCTAGATAACATGCTCTTTCCCAGAAACAGTAACTAAGGTCTGCTCAGCATAGTTGTAGTATAAACCACATGTGGGTTATGTGTGTGCTGAATAAACACAAATGTGCCTGAGCAAGAGTCTGCAATAAGGATTGGCTAGCTGCCCTAGTAGACAGGTATCCATGAATACTACTGCTACTGCTATTATTATTGTGGTGAATGAAGAAAATGAATGAATTAATGCTGCAGTATTTTTTAGTTGAATTTCATTATATGCTTTATTATTTGGCCAGATATGGTGGTATTATGTTTGTTATACACGTAAGAGAAACATAGCCAGGATAAACAGCCATTCAGTTCAATCAGTGAGTCACAGAGATATAAGTAAATTTTATCGCCAAATTTCACAATGAAAATTTTATTTCTTTAGAAAATCATAATTTTCACCAAAAAAAAAAATTCCATGACACCAAAAAATATAAAATGTAAAGGATGTTCCAATAACTTAGACTGATTTTAAATGTGAATTAAGTTTAAGTGTCTGATGATTTTTTCTTTCAGATTTAACAACTTAAATCTTTGGCAATTTCAACCATGAAAAGATTAACAATCAAACAACATGTTAAAGTTATCAAAGCCTATAACACTGCCAATGCAACAATGGCTTTATTGAATAAGAAGTTCCCAGGTCACATCATCTCTTGAAACAGCAGTCAGTTGGCCACCACCATTGTGTGACTTGATGCCTTTAGATTTCTTCCTTTGAGGTCAACTCAAAAGTAAGGTCTATGCTAACAAGCCAACAACAATTCAACAGTTGAAGGATGAGATAATAAGGCATATTGGTGAGATCGAGGAGCAACTATGCAGAGATGTCATCAAAAATTTTGACCATCGAGTAAAGGTGTGTCACCGAAGCCTTGGCAGAGATTTAGGCGATATTATTTTTCACACATAATTGCCACAGCTTAAATAACATGATCCAATAGAGAAATAAATAAATTTTCTCCAATAACACTGATTTATTTACTGTTGACTTTGATCCGTCTTAATGAAACACCCCTTGAGTTTTTCTTACATTCTTTTATGTGACAGAACATGAAAAGGAAGTAACTTTTTAAAATAATGATTGTCGTATTAAAAAAAATTCAATCTAGAGCTGTCAACACAAGTTTGTGTCACAGTTTCTTTAGCCTGACAGATGTGAGAAATGTTTTAACAATATAGTTTTAATGTTTTAGAATAAAATTTAGGCATTTTATTATGTTTGTGTTTTTAAGTAAGGCTGGAATGACTTTTATGTATAAGCAATGAATATTAAGGAAGTGGAAGTGATCTCCCTTTTGGCTAAATTACAGTCAGCAGTGCGGGTTTAACTCCTACATAGCTTTGCCAAGATTTTTTTAGGTGGTACTGTTACAGTTTTTTGGATATATATGTATGACTAGTGAGCGAGTGAAAATGACTTAACTCCCTTTATAGTCTACCAATGGAAGGTTGACCAATCAGAAGCCGCAGAAGATTGTATCCGTCATGTATAAAGGCGGCCATCTTTGTTTACTCTACCGGAATGACCAGTGCCAACTTGTCAGGCAAAGATGCCAGAAGGAAGAACTACGCTCTGCTACTTTGCTGCGATATCCACCGCGAACCTGAACTACGCTTTCCTACTGTCTCCGAAATATTCACTGCTAACCTCTGGATTCTATACTCGAAGATGACCATCATGAATTTGTAACAGATACTGCTAAATAGCTATAAAAAAAACTCTTCTTGTCTTCTTCATATTTCTCTTTTTTCCATCTTGCATGCAGAAATAACACTAGCACTGTACTTGTTTCTGGCTATGGGAATATCTTTCTTTTTATGTTTTCCTTTATTACAGCTAAATAATTTTGTTTTTATGTTTGGGGCATTTTTTTCATCATGTATCCATTTACTTTTGCAAATTTTGGCAGGTATATAATTTTATTTCTTTAAAAATCATAAAGAAAACATTCACCCCCCAAAAAATTAATTGGGGTCAAAAAATAGTATATATGTTTTTTACATACATTATAATCAACATTTCATGCAAAAATGTTTTCCAGAATGAACTTTTTAAATGTAATGGTTGTTTCATCTTAAAAAAGAAATGTTGATGGTCAAAAGCAAATACATATATACAGAAAAATAATTAGTTTACAAAAGTAATGATGTTTATTACAGTTAATCAGGGCATTTAAGTATGTAGTGTATCTTCTGGTAGATGTTGTGCCAGTTTCAGCTCTAATTTGTGCTAATATGTGTCATTTGAAATAAGAATTTAATGAAAAAATAACTCACAAAATTTCACAATGGTCAATTTACTTGCCAGTATGTTAAAATGTGTTATTAGAGTGAGCATTTAAATGAAAAAATTGCTCAACAGATTTCAATGGTATGGTTTCTTTGTAGTGTTTTTTTCATATGTCCTTTTAAAGAGGAATTTCAGGAAAAAGTACATCCACAGATTTCACAGTGGAATGGTTTCTCTCCAGTGTGTGTAAATATATATTGTTTGAGATGTGAATTGAGGGGAAAACTTACATCCACAAATTTAAGTGAAAATATTTCTCTCTTTACAACCACAGATTTCACATTGGAAAGGTTTCAGTCCAATGAGTGTAAGCATACGTTTTTTGAGATATGAATTTTGGGAAGTTTTAAACCCACAAATTTCACATTGGAATTGTTTCACTCTTGTGCGTGTTGACATGTTGTTTGAGAGATGTATTACGAGAAAATTTAAATCCACAGATTTCACAGTGGAAAGGTTTCTCTCCAGTGTGTGTTAACCTGTGCTGTTTGAGAGATGGCTTTCGGGAAAACATATATCCACAGATATCACAGCGGAATGGTTTTTCTCCAGTATGTGTTAACATGTGTCTTCTAAGAATTGAATTTCGAGAACACTTCAATCCACAGATTTCACAGTGGAAAGGTTTTTCTCCAGTGTGTGTTAGCATGTGCGATTTGAGAGAATATTTTCGGGAACACATAAATCCACAAATTTCACAGTGAAATGGTTTCTCTCCAGTGTGTCTTAACATGTGGTTTTTAAGAGACGAATTTTGAGA
This sequence comes from Acanthosepion pharaonis, assembly GCA_903632075.3. Taxonomy (NCBI): domain Eukaryota; kingdom Metazoa; phylum Mollusca; class Cephalopoda; order Sepiida; family Sepiidae; genus Acanthosepion; species Acanthosepion pharaonis. The sequence goes on from CAHIKZ030002589.1 coordinate 1,811,620, forward strand.
ACACTTAAATCCACAGATTTCACAGTGAAACGGTTTTTCTCCAGTGTGTGTAAACATGTGTTTTTTGAGATCAGAATTTCGGGAAGATTCAAACCCACAGATTTCACAGTGGAATGGTTTCTCTCCAGTGTGTGTTAACATGTGTTTTTTGAGAGAAGAATTTTGGGAAGATTTAAATCCACAGATTTTGCAGCAGAAAGGTTTCTCTCCAGTGTGAGTTAGCAAGTGGCGTTTGAGATCTGAATTTTGGGAAGATTTAAATCCACAGATTTTGCAGTGGAATGGTTTTTCTCCAGTGTGTGTTAACATGTGTCTTTTGAGGTATGAATTTAGGGAAGTTTTAAATTCACAGATTTTGCAGTGGAAAGGTTTCTCTCCAGTATGGGTTAACATGTGTTTTTTGAGATCTGAATTTTGAGAGGATTTCAATCCACAGATTTCACAGTGAAAAGGTTTCTCTCCAGTATGTGTTAACATGTGTCTTTTGAGAGATGATTTTTGGTAACACTTAAATCCACAGGTTTCACAGTGGAATGGTTTCTCTCCGGTGTGTCTTAACATGTGTTTTTTAAGATCTGAATTTTCAGAAGATTTAAATCCACAGATCTCGCAGTGAAAAGGTTTCTCTCCAGTGTGTGTTATCATGTGTCTTTTGAGACCTGAATTTTGGGAAGATTTAAATCCACAGATTTCACAGTGAAAAGGTTTCTCTCCAGTATGTGTTAACATGTGTTTAGAGAGTGCTGATTTAATGGAGAAACTTACTCCACAAATTTCACAGTGGAATGGTTTCTGAGCAGTCTGATTGTTCATGATTGTTTTGTGATTTGAATTTATAGAAAATATAATATCACAGATTTCTTAGGAAATGGTTTCTCCCCTATACATGTTCTGTTAAATACCTCGTGTTGACTTTCAGTTTACTACAAATCCACAAATTTCACAAAATGCAAGCTGAAAAAAAAAAATATATTAAATTAGCCCTGGAGTAAGAAAACACACAACGTATGGTAATGAAACATGTTCATAAAAATACATTTTCAAGTATTTTTTGAAAACTGCACCCAAAATAATAAAAGATGTACTATTATACTATATGTTCCTAAAATAAAAATATATAAATTGTTAATTGGAAGGGATTTGTCATCAACTAGACTTCTGAATACAAAGAAATGATGGCAGAAAGATTAATAAATTAGTGTTTAAATCTGACACATTTATAACAATTTATTTTGATGGAAATTATTTGTGTATTGCAAATAAAATAAAATGAAAAATAGGATTTAATTTTATTCTGGATATTATTTAAAACTAGAGCCAATTTGCTAATAGATTATTATTAAATCATTAGTGGATATGAATGTGTGGGTGTTGGAATGGGCAATGGAAGTGAAAAACAAAAATCAGCAAGCTGGGTTCTAGACAAGGAAAAAGAACAACTTTGAATTTCAAAACCATGTATGGTATTATGCCAGATAGATGCTACAGTCAAATTTGACACCTGGCCATCAGATGAAGCCAGGTGCAGAGGCTGATTTATGGTTACTCACAGCCATTGAGTGCAAGCAGAAGGATGTGACTTCTCAACTCTGTCTAGTATAACAGGGAAGAAAAAAGAATATTTGATAGATGGATATACAAAGAACATCCCCATTTATGATTTAGTCATTCTATTACCACATACGAGAATTGGGATGCAGAATGAAAATAGGGCTACATACATAGAATGAAATATTGGCAGGAATAGAAAGTAAATTAGTGAAGATTCAAGTCTTGTGTTATCATTGAATTGGTAACCCCCATTCATTATACACTAACCACTAATTATGCATACAGAAGGAAAACCACCGGAAACCTATCTAATCTTTATTATTATAAAACTGTGTGAACATTGCTTGTGTGTTTGCCAGAAGTCATATATAGAGAGTGGGTGAAAGAAAGATATAAATTTATTATCATGTAGGAAGGAGGGGAGAGAAGGAAATGGTGTGTGTTTGTCTTAGTGACCTAAATTAACATTTGGATTGTGGACATAGTTATATTTATCACTTTTCACCTGTGTCTTTCCACCTCTCTCTCTCTTTTCACTTCTCTCTTTCTGCCTCTCTCTCTCTCTCTCTTTTCACTTCTCTCTTTCCACCTCTCTCTCTCTCTGCCTCTCTCTCTCTCTCGTTCCACCACTCTCTCTCTTTTCACTTCTCTCTTCCTGCCTCTGAAATTCCATGCATGCTTATTTATATTTCAGCTTTCTTTAAACAAACAATATCTTAAATATTTAAAAAATATCTTTTGCCATATTTAAAAAATATTTTCAAGTGAATATGATTTTAAAATATATTTTGGCATATTAAAAATATATTTTTACGTTAATGTGATTTAAAAAATATTTTAAGTGAATAAGATTTAAAAATATGAGTTGTTTAAACAGTATTTTTAATTACTTCAAACAATATTTTAATGTTGAAATCAACTTCAATGTTTTATAACCTGAGCAGTCAGTGACCCAGTGAATCATGGGCAGTTTAGTATCTTTATAAAAATCTCATGGTAACTTACAGAGAAAAAAAATTTAGTCAAACGATTTTTAATGTTGGAACTACAATAGTCAAATCTGAGTGTTAACATTGTCTGCTCAAATGAATTCATGAATTTATTATAGGAATAAATTCTTTTCCTAACAGAAGTAAGATTGGTCCTTAAACCAGGAAAATTGTAATATCTGTGGGAAAACAAAAACTTTGTTTCTCACACTTGCTTCTCTTCTTCTTGAAAGCAAATTAATTTTTATTACTTGTCATAATCTATATTGTATACCATTCTATTCAAACCAGCATGTTCACCTTGATTTTTATATTTGCTACGTTTTAGACATTGTATCCTTCCCCCTTTCATCTGTTGTACTTGGTAACATAGACTATTCTCATTCCACTTTCCATGCTCAGCAGATATATGGTATCACTTATACATAGAAAATGGAACATTCTGCAGTATCAACTTGGATTGAATTCATAAAAAAGCCTATCATAAACACAAAAGGGAATATCATATTTGAGCAAATATTGTCAATAGAAAAAAAGTACTGCTTAAAGAATTCACAGTAATTTGACAATTCATCACAAATGCTTTCAACAATGCTTCTGTAAGGAAATGAAAGACAGGCAATATAATGCAATCAGTCCCAACCAGATACACTTTTATTGTGAAATTTACTATTAGAACCTTTTCAAATATCAGAAAATGCATCAGTTACAGTGATACAATTCTTTTTTATTTGCATATTGATTAATATTCATGGCAAATGAAGCCTCATCTATATATAATTAAACTGAAATGTTACCTTGAGTATTTCACAAGAAAATATGCCTCAAATCTCTTATGGAAAAGAAAAGTCATGTGCAAACCAGATTATTATCATATATATATATATTATACATGCTCAGTCATTGCAGCATTGAGCACTTTTTACTGATGTACCCTTTTAAATATATTGTAAATTTATTCTAGCATTTTGGGATTTCTTTCCCTCAAATTGTGGTGATTTCTCTGCTATTCAATTTGTGGTCATATTTTCCATCACCCTGGTGATTTTAGTTAATTAGTCTATTGTATGTATTCACCAGCCACCTTCACTGTAAAATCCTGGGTTAGCCAAATCAATATAAATGTCCATATTACTTAATAGAGCAGTACCAAGAACCTGAAGCTGTGTGTAGAGCGTGTGTGTTAATCATATTTGGTCATGTGTAGACTGGATTATTATGATGAATATATAACAGATCAACTTTTAAAAAGCTCATACAGTATGTCACAGGGTTACAACAGTCATGACCTATGACAATGCATCGATAAGGCATAATAGCCATTAATCTTGTTTCAAAATGGTATCTGCCTTGTACATCTGATGCACTATGGTGTGGAAAAAAATGCACTGTGCATCAAGAGAATATGTTGTCATACAGTGCTAGATTATGGAAGGTTGCATGGGTCAGTTCCTGGTGAAATTAGATAGGCTCTGAGAAGTGAGAAACATTAGCCAGTTGCTTAGCTTCAGTTTTTCAGCTATTGCTTAAAAGATGTACATCTGTGTATGCATATTTATGATTGCATCTGTGTATGCATATTTATGAGTGCATCTGTATATGCATATTTATGAGTATTTAACCACTACCCTCACCATAACATACTGGGTTAGTCAAGCAGGTATAAATACCATTATCAATGAACAGAACATTACCAAAAGCCAAAAGATTGCTTGCAGAGTGAACAAGTAACTGTTAATCATGTTTGGTCATGTGTACATTGGATTATTATGATAATATATAATAGATCATCTTTCAAAATGCTTATATATGTTCATTTAGCTCATGACATTTCTATTTCACAAAATTTTAACCTAATATTTTAAGATTAGAATGACAAATAATCATTCTATGATGTATACATGATCATCTTTCTTCCCTATAGGTAAATATATGTTCATAATGATTTCTGGCATGGTGGTGTGGTGACTAACAGTTTGGATTGAGAAATTGGAGAGCCAAGTTTGAATTCCAGTCGAATCCATTACATTGACTTCCGTGCTAATACCCTTGGGAAAGGTATTAATCTTCTTCTCTCTAGCTATGGGTAAATAGCAGAACAGACTGGGTTCTATAGCCTTGGATAGGAACTGATTTAGAAGGACAATTCTGAATTCAAAACCTGCGGAGGGTCATTTAGGGACCGTGTGGCATGTAGAGCACTAGGTCTCTGTATTCAGCCCTTCAAAAAGTGTGGTTGGTTCTGCACAAAGCCTTCACCACTATAATTAAATCATATGTGTTAGTGTCTGTCAGTTCTTAGGAACCAAAGAGTGTGAAACATTGGCCAGTTGCTTGGCTTCAGTTGTTCGGCTATTGCTTAAAAGATGTACATTTTAGAATTCACAGTAACTTGACAATTCTGCACAAATGCTTTCAACAATGCTTCTGTAAGGAAATGACCACTTTTCCCAATTGGAGCTTGACCCTCATACATTGAATATGACGGGAGAGTCCACTACAATAATTTCTAAATAGTTATGCCTATACTACATGATAATAAAATTTTCATTGTAGTTTACAGGTAAATACATAAAATACAACAGTTATATCAGTGAAAGACTTTCTCCTGTCAGCTAAATTAATTAGAGAATCTATACCGTATTTGCATTCACTGGACTGCTCAGTTACAAGAAAAATAAAAATTATGTAAATAAGGCATTCATTATTCACATTATTCGGACTATTGCCCTCATCTTTGTCACCATATTTATTACAACGTTTTGGCCGTTGTACACTCCAGCCTTCTTCAGGTGGTTGGAATGTCGAACTGAACCCTTTATTTCGCTCACTGGGTTAGACTCTTCTACTTCCACATGCCATATTTGCTGGATGTCAGTTATCAGTTATCTCCTGTTAATTTCCCTCTGAAAATTCTCCACTGCCTTAACTGGGTATTGAACTCACACTCTTTGGGTCCTGTCACTGGATCTAACCAATGCCTTTATCCACTGTGCCATGTGTCCCCAAGGACACATAGCACAGTGGATAAAGGACGAAACATTGTGATAAATACGGCGACAAAGATGAGGACAATAGTCAGAATAATGTAAATAATATACATAATACCTCATCTCAGAAATATAGACAGACCCTAAGGCATTCATGTTTTATTCATCATGTAATTTCTTTCAGTTCAGTACCAGTCATTGAAATTTCCTAAACATCAGACTGTCAATAAATTGCTCTTGATGTCAGAAAAAAGATACAAATTCAAAATTCTTTTCAAAATAATGAGGGTCATTGAACTGAATTATGCTTAAGAAATGCAGTTTTAATTTAAAAATATCACTTGATCACTACGAATTAATACAAGATTTTAAAGTTCATAATTTATTCTGATTAAAATTTTAAAAAATAAAACTTCTTGTAAAATTTATTGTCTATTTTAAAAATCAAGCACTGTGTTATTAAAAAATTTGACTGTTTCTTCATAGGCACACTCAAACTGATAAGGTATCACCAAAATGGATGCTTCATTTCTGAAATGCTCCCTATATTTAAATATTTGCCAAATTTAGAGAATTCAGATTTAAAAAGAATTTTATTTATTCATTCATTATTTAATGAATCGTATACTGAATAGCTTATTTTATTAAACTTTGTTGAAATATTTCTGTATGGGGTCTGTTTCCACTCTGGCCCTTTTTGATATCTTATGCATACTTTTTAATTTTTGGAGGTTCTCTTGAAAATTTTTTTACATTTATATTAAGAAAAATCTCTATATACAGAAAATTTGTCCCAAATCTCACAAAAAATAATTCAGTAAAACTAAAAAGGTACATTTTTCTAACAGTTGGTGCTTGAATAATTTACCAAAACATTATTTTCTTTCAGAGACAAAAAAATCTACACTTAAAATTTATTTAAAAAAATTACTGTTAATTAAATAAAGACATGAATGAAGAATTAAAAAAATGTAAAGTTTAATGCCATTGTTCTAAAATAATTTTTTTTTTGTTCATTTTGGAAAATATTAGATCATTTTTGGTATAGACATTCAAAAAGAAAATAACTCTGAATTACTACCTTTGACCACTTTTCCCTATTAGAAGAATAATATGATAATTCAATAACTCTTAAATTCAAAATAATTAAAAAAATATATTGGGTGCAATTAGATATTTTATAATATCAAATAAAAAACATTGAAAATAAAAAAAGCAATTTATTTAGGTACCTCCATGAGATTGCTAAAAAAGAGCATAGCCTGATGAAAAAGACGCCAAACTTGACAAAAACTAAATTTTATCGTATAAAATGTTTATGTTATTATTAAGAGAAAAGATCAAAGTATTTTGGGGGTATTTTTTTACATTTTTAATCGGTACGAGCTTGTCTGAAATTTTTGTTAAAAATCTTATTTTTTTTGAGTCAGCAAAATTGACAGATAATCGATTATGTCATCCATTTTTTTCCATTTTATAAAAAAGATGAAAATCTCACTTTGAAATTCTTTTAAAAATCAATTATCATTTTTTCAAAACTTATTTTAAGAAAATCAGAAATTATAATGTTTATTTAAAATATTTTGAACCAAAGTTGTTTTATTTTCAAATTACATCTTTTCGGTACAGAAAAAATAAAGATGTAATTTGAAAATAAAACAAAGCAGATCATAAAATTTCGTGTCACTTGACAGGTGATGAATGACATATTGATGGATTATGGGATCATAATTTGTTCTACGGAAGCTGAAAAGTGAAGTTACTTAGATTTTAAGTGAACAAATTATTTACCTTGTTATTTTTAAGGAAAACTTTCAGTGCTCTGATTTTTTTTTTTGTACTTAGCTTTCACCTTTACGTTTATGATGCTTTATGGAAAATATATTATAAAGAAATTAAAATAAGACTGTTAAGAATGAGATTAAATTTCATATTTCATAAGAAAGGTATCTAATTAATTTATAGGTACCTTTCTTATGAAATTTTGTCAGAAGTGTATATAAAATACTATAATTTTATGTACATTTATTACATTTTACTGTGTTATTTGTATTTCCATTCATTTTATTATTAATTTTGATATTTCATTTATGGAAAAATGTCATAACTGAAACTAATATAAAAATAAGATCGTATAAATTTCATAAGATGGTACTGATACTTGTAGGTACCCTTCTCAGTTGAAATTGAAAAATCAAATTAACTTCTCCACACATGTTTTGCAAAAGAAAGGCCTTAACAGCAGAGAACAATGCTTAACTCAAATAATGCAACTTAATTGTATTCTGGTTGGTCTTCAGTACTTTATAATTACAGCCCGAATATAAACACAAAATTACATTTCTTAATTACTGCAGGTCTTCTGATTAGTCAAAATGATACAATTTACAACGTGCTAAAAAAGATCTATCTCATAAGGACACTTAGGAAACTTGATGCAGCTTTTAGCTAATTTTATAATAGTTTAACAATTTAAATGTTAAAATCTATTATAATTAAAAAATAACAAATAATTGTATTAAAAATTCAATTTTCATTGAAAAAATCTTTTGCTTTCAGAAAATATTGTCCATATTCATAAAAACAACTAAAAGCAAATTAAAGCATTTGAAATTAAATAATATCTTTGTTTTATTGAGTTTTGTATGTTACAATTCAGAGCTGATTTTCAGGTAGTGGGGGGTGTCCAATTAAAAAAATAATGACTTGCATTCCTCAAAGCTTTGTGCTTTTAACTATTGTAATCACTAAACCCGATGTGATCAAATTTCTAGCGTTTTCATAAAATTAGTTATAGGGGGGGGTAATAAATATAAAAAATATTTCTGCCATGACTTTAATAAAAAAAAAACAACTTATTTATAATGATTTCGATCATCTGTGAATAGTTTCTGAAAGTTTCATTAACATCTGACAATTATTTTTATTTTTGCAAGATTTTCCAAATTAATGTGTGTCTTATAAAAAAAAAAAAAAACCCTGCTAAAAATTGTATATGTTATTTTACTAGTTCCGGTGATACAAAGAGAAACAAGGTTTTTTTTTTAATCAAAATTTAGAATGTTCTAAAAAGAAAGAAAAATGTTAAAAAATAATTTAAAAATCTTTTGTCTTTCCTCTTAATGATAATAGGAATATTTAGACGATAAAATTTTGTTTTCGTCAAGTATGGCGTCTTTTCATTTTTTTTTAGCGATTTCGTGGAGTTAAACTCAAAAACTAAAAACTCTCTCTTTAATTCATTCATTCATTATTCATTCTACCAAGTTTTATAAAATCGTATACAATAAAAAAGGATTGGTTATAAAAGTTAAATATACTTTTTTTTTTAAATGTCTTGCTTGATTATTGCACTGCTGGTGTTCCGTATTACTTTTTTTTGCGTGTTAAAAGTAAAACCGTGCATAAATAAACGTCACTTATTTTTATTAATTTTTTAGTAAAAGTAAACATTACTTTTTTTATTATAAATTCAGTTAATCGATAAATTTTCTAAATGATGTAAAAACAAATCTCAAGGATAAATATTGGATTTTAAAGAGATTTTTAAATTTGTTGTTTTCACTTTTCGTCTTTAATGATGAATCGACGAAGGACGAGAAAAAAAAATGTGTCAATGTTTTAAAAATGCCTGAAATCTTTATTTATATACGGAAATTAATTTTCCTTTTTATTCGCATTATTAGACTATTATTTTTCAAATGAAACCGAAATGCAATGCATCTGGAGTGCTTTTAAGAAGTCAGTGGTGGTTCGTCTAACTTACCTTTAGTTTACAGTCCACTCAGGGCGAATCCAAATTCCAACAAACCTTTTCATAGAAAAACAAACAGGATTAAGTAAAATTGCTGTTAATATTGGACTTGATATTTCTTTCTCAAGCTCGACAATATGTTGTAATCAATAAACCTTCCTATTTTCAAAGAAATTGCAATTAAAAAAAAATTAATTATTTGAAAATAGAATGCATAATTTCTAAACAGAACAAAGAAAATACCGTAACCGGTGTAAAAGAAGAATACGTTCCTTGCTCAAAAATAGTTTGAGCGCACACAATATGACAGCAGAGCATTATTGTATCACAAACTCAATTTGATTTTTCTGATATTTTATAAAATTTTATTATCGATGAAAAATGAAAAGAACAAAATTAAAAACCTGTTAAAAATCCAATATTCGTCGAAAAGATTTGTTTCAAAGAAAATTGGTAAATTTAAGAATTAATTAACAGAATTTTTAGTAAATGATTGCAATGCTTTTTAATTTTTGCTTGTTTTTTGCGAAAATAAACGCATATTTTTTGCGAAAATAACGTATATTTACGCTGGGTAACCCATTAGCTTTCAACAAGGTCACAGGCAATTAACAATAGTCTTTTACTGTCATCCACAAAGCAATTCGAATTTCTTACTTTTATTTTTATGTTATTTTCCTATCTGTCATGATAAAATTAGTTTTGATGTCATAAAATATTTTATATTAGTTTAATTAGAACAATTCACTGGAAAATTTAAATCATAAAATTATTTGGATGAAACAGGAGCCTCGGTTACAGAAAATCTGCACTGAATGATAAAATAAAAAAACGCAATAAAACTAAGAAGGCATAATTTAATTAATGGCTTAAGAAAAAGATTTTTTCGATGAAAGAATTACTACGAGTGTTATAGACAAGCGTATGGTTACAAGAAAGAAATACGACAACAGCAGAAATAGATTTACGTGATTTATTTCAATAGGAACGTGTGGGTTTGGGACAGCTACCTTGTGGTATAGTTCATAAGTCGGCTGCTGATCTGGGTTGATCTCTCATAGGAGTTCTCAATGGTTGGCGTGGCTCTCCTCCTGCTGACAGCTGCTGACTGACCTTGACTGACCTTGGCCTCCTGTTGACTGCTAGTAATTCCCTGTGTGACCCCTTTTATGGCGTTTTTTATTGCTTAACAGGCTCGTAAAACGACGCGAGTATAATTAGGAGGGAAGCATTTTTATTGGTCGAAAAATAGAAACACTTTAAATTATTATTTTATTTTTCGACCGGAACTCGTGCGTCGGGAACATTCGTAAATGACGATAATGGTCATTTTGTGACGGGGCCTTGCCCCGTTCACATCCGGCTCTCGCTCTTGAGTATGTTAGTTTATTTGCCTGTAAATCAGCCGAAATATGTCTTATTTTATTTTATAACATGTCCGAGGACGTTAACAAAATCTTTAACATCTCGAATCGGTAATTCCCGAAATTGAGAAAATTAAGAGACTAAAGATTTTTTTGTTGTTGGACGCTACATGTCTTTGTTCATCCCCACTCTCTACATGGCGTTGAAATTAATATTTCCATCGGTTGCATATCTCAAGTGAGTGCCATAAAAACTGGCATGGGCACAGGATCGATTGGAGACGCCGTCGGCGTCTTCACCTCAACGATGTTTCGGGAATAAGTGTTTCTCAATGGCTCTTTGGTTGTCTAGTTTGAATGTCTGGGACCTGAGATCGGTGACTCTGTGGAATAATCCACGTTACCGTTTCACCCCTTTGCAGAACAACCCATTCTTACACCCACACACCTGTTATCCAATCAAAACACTAATTCTGACGAACTCAATTTCTTATTGGCTAACAGCCTTAAAAAACTAAGTATGCACGTGAAAAATGCTTTTGGCGCTCAAATATGTTTGAGCCTATTTTTCCTTTCCAGAACCTGTAAAAGAAAGAAATTCGAACCAACTTACCAGTCAGAATTCCACACTCAGACAGATGCCAACCAATTCCACGCCAGTTTAAACTTTGACTTTCCTGCGCGAATTAACCTCTCACTCAACAACCTTTGGGCATACTCAATCTCTCTTTTAAACAAACTTCTCAAAAATTCATTTACTTTACTTGAAAAAGTGAAATATATATTCACTACATATTAGTAACAGTAACAAACAAAACTTTTAACAATCAACAGTTCAAGGTACGCAACTTCGTACAACTTAAGAATATTTACAATAAGACTCGTATACACACACTAACGTTTGAACTGTAAAATCGAACACTTTTGAACGTTGAACAGCAAACTGTTTAATTCTTACAACAAATCATCAAAACACTGATTTAAGCATTCAAACATACTCAACAACAAACTACATGTCTTATTACATCAACATACAACAAACCACCAATTCATAACTCATTTGTATATATTTAAATTGTATATAAATTACTGTATTGTTAAGTATTTTACTTGTCTTTGTTTTTTAACTTTGCTTTGCATGACCTGTTCTAAATATTCGTTTATTATTTGTTGTGGATGAATGTTAACGAACACGCCACCTAAAACTTCCTTCTGATTTAACCAAATACATTCACTAATCCCCAACAACTTGTTCGCCGTTTTCAACGTCTTGAAGTGTACAGTTGTAGTTTGTAGGAAACCTATCTGATTACCAGCGACCATGAAGAAATTCTGTCTAAGAGGTTTCAACTCTATTCAGTTTAATTTGATAGATGCTCCAGATGAGCTTCTTGGCGGCGTTGTGAGCTCTTGTGTTCGCGGTTCCGGAGGGCAGGCATTGTGCTTTGCACGTTACCATAAAAACGCCATGACTCTTCGCCTCATCGGGGTTTATGCGCACAACGACAAAGCGGAATGGATGGACTTTTTCAGCGAGTCGTGTAGTTTTTGATGGCGTCCCTTTGAAACACTGCTTGCCGCCTCTTTGAAAACCTGCTTCCCAAATGTAACACTCGGGGTCAATCCTGGTCTAGGCAAACAATTATAACTTTTTTTTCTGTCGGTCGGACCTTGGTCAAATGCTGCCGCCGGCCGTCGGGTAGTTCACTCAGATCTAAACCGTTGCTCCGCCTACGTTGCATTGCTTGATCACAGTGGCGGCAAAGATCAAATTGTCGTCAGCAATTGTGACGTTGATCCGTTCCCGGCAAAGCTATGTCACAAAGGAATTTAAGAAAAAATGTCCTTGCAGTTTAAAGAAAGACAAGAGTTTTTCAGAGTCTAGTTCTAAGAAAATTTATATACCGTTTTTATACAATGAATTGGTTCTGTGTACAAAACACCCTACCAACTTCGCGCTTTAAGTAACACTATGCTTAACTAGGCTAGTCTGGAACAAGGCTTGATTCGGGGTCCTCTCTGGCAGCAAGCCACGTGGGATTCAGCAGAATCGTCCTCTCTCGCCTGTTATCTGGAACTTCTTTTTGGGTCATCTCAGTATTTTGCTTATATTGACTTCCATCCGAAACTGGCATGGGAGTTGACGTGGATATGGTGATTCTGTAGTGCCACGCCTACATTTTCTCCAATTCTCATTGGTTAATAAATACATGATACTTATTATAGGACAATTTAACCATCGCAAGTAATTCAAATTTTTCTCTAAAATCACGGATTGGTCCATTTCCTGACCAATCGCGTATTTTAGTATCTTTTCTATATTTCTGGCGCTAAGCTATCCGGAGCCTACCCATCGTTATAAAAGAATTTCGCTATCAACCAAAAGACCAGTAGCAGTTCAATTCTTGGAAAATAAGGCATGGCGCTATATTGACATTTTAATTCTTAATTATTACTCATTCGAGTAATCATACTAATTCCTGTTGATATCACTCATGAACATTACATTTTTCTACACTGATAAAACACTGTGGAACTATTCTTTATTTAGCTAAGACTTCAATTGAACTTTGTAGTTAAATTACATTCAATTTTGTACTCAACATTTATTAGCTAAACTTACCCTTTTTTATTACGGAAAAAGGGGAACAACTTTCTTTATACTATTGTTGAAATTTGTATACCATTGTTAATACAATATATTATTAATGTTCACTGAGCTTGATTTTTTTTCCTTGATGTTTAAATTTAATGTATGGATGTTGATTATCTTGAAACATGCAGCCGCATTTAATTTGATCAACCCAACTACTAATCACACCATAACAATTGGTGACACCGACGGAAACAAACTACAGTTTGTGACACCAACTTTCAAGGAATATAACAGACAAAAGTGAAGTGAACCTTATATTGTGCCAAACACAGTATAAAGAATTCAACGTACAAAAACTTCAACTTGGCGCCCAAAAAATTTTTCTTGTCCACCACTTGCGTAAAAACATATATCTAACATGGCCGAACAGAACGCCAGTGAAGCAACCGTGATGCTCAACTTGCCAGTCTTTGACACAACCAACGTCAATGTGTGGTTCGCACAGTTAGAGGCTATATTTCAGGCGAAGAAGATACAATCCCAGATGGTACGTTATGCCTATGTAGTGGAAAAACTGCCACCTGAAATTGCGTCCGATGTGTTGGATTTATTAAATAACGTCCCTATACATAACCCTTTCGACACACTGAAAGAGGCAATAATCTACAGGACGGGGAAGTCGCAAGAACGTAAACTGAATGACTTGTTCAATACGTTGCAGTTAGGCGACAGCAAGCCGTCTCAATTACTGCGAAAAATGAAGAATTTGCTAGGCAAAAACTCAATGTCCGATTCTTTATTTCGTAAATTGTGGATGGACAAATTACCAACTCACACAACTCAAATCCTAGCTACACTACCCGAAGACCTAGATTTGGAAAAAACGGCGGAGATAGCGGACAAGATAAGTGATGCTGCAACTATCAGCAGTGTCAACGCTCCAACGCTACGCGACACGCCACGTGAGGACGAATTTAACAAGCTGCAACAGCAAATTAATAGGCTATCTGAACAGATAGACCGTTTGTATAGAGAGCGATTATCCTCAGCTCACAACTTATACAAGTCCCAACGACGTTCCTGATCTAATTCTCGGGAAGAAACGATGTGTATTGCTGGTACCATCGCAAATTTGGACAGGTAGCGAGAAAATGCACCAAACCGTGCAATTTCAAACAACAGCCGACTTCTACGTCATGCCAGAAGACGGGAAACGCCATTACCAACAGCGCATGAAGACGGCGTCTACTGTTGGGATAGGAAATGCCAGCCGTCTATTCTACGTTAGAGATAGAAACTCCGACAAAATGTTTCTTGTGGACACAGGTGCACAAATTAGTGTTATTCCACCTAGTCCCAGTTTTTCAAATACTAAATCTTCAGTAACCCTACGTGCTGCTAATGGATCACAAATCCAGACTTTCGGTCAAGTATCAATGACTTTGTTGGACATAGGCCTGAGGAGAACATTCCAATGGTTATTTACAGTTGCTGAAGTCAAGTTCCCAATATTAGGCGCAGATTTTTTGGCTCACTATAAACTTATCGTGGATATGTCGAAACACTCACTGTTAGACCAGACGACAAATCTTATGAATTATGGAATTACTTCCACCCACACCTCCACTAAACTATGCGTCGCCTTGCCAGCAGACAACCCTCTCAAAGGTATATTGGACAAATTTCCTTCACTTATCCGCCCTTTTACATATACCGAAACGGTGAAGCACCACACCGTACACAAAATTCAAACATTTGGCTCGCCAGTCTTTTCCAAGCCGCGCAGGTTAAGTCCTGAGAAGTATAAGCTAGCGCGCGCAGAATTTCAGCACATGTTAGACTTAGAAATTATCCGGCCTTCGTCTAGCCCTTTCGCATCTCCACTCCACATGGTCCCTAAGACGCAGGAGGGAGCATGGAGACCCTGCGGCGATTATCGACGTTTAAACACACAAACAGTGCCTGACAAGTATCCTGTACCTAATTTAGCAGATTTTGCAATTTCTCTGCAAGGTGCAAAACTATTTACAAAAATCGATCTGAGAAAAGCATTTTATCAGATTCCTGTTGCCGAGGAAAATGTGCACAAGACTGCTATAACGACACCCTTTGGTCTTTACGAATTCTTACGAATGCCTTTCGGTCTCCGAAACGCTGCACAATCTTTCCAGAGGTTCATCGATGAAGCCCTTCGAGGTTTACACCACTCATTTGCCTACATCGATGATCTACTAATAGCAAGTGCCAACATGGACGACCACGTGCGTCACGTAACGCAAGTTTTCGAACGATTAGAGCATTTTGGATTGAAAATAAATCCTGACAAGTGTTTATTTGCCGTTTCGAAGCTTAATTTCCTCGGGCATGTTATTGACGAATCAGGAATCACGCCGATCCCTGAAAAGGTTACTGCAGTGAAAGAATTCCCACAACCAACAACCCTTCGTCAACTCCGTCGATATCTTGGACTGATAAATTATTACCGCCAGTTCATCCCATACTGTTCGCAAATATTAGCACCACTAACCAACCTACTCCGTGGTCAAGGGAAGAAGAACATCCCCATAACCCTCACAGACGAAGCCCTCGTTGCTTTTAACATTTCTCGCGAAGCTCTAGCAAACTTTACAAAGTTAACATATTTGTGCGATGACAACAAAGCAACTCTGTCATTAACTACAGATGTGTCATCAGAAGCTATTGGAGCGGTTTTGCATCAGCATACCGATAAACAAACCACGCCAATTTCTTTCTTTTCTGTCAAGCTTACTTCGACACAGAAGAAGTATAGCACCTTCTCACGTGAATTATTAGCCATATACCTCTCTATTCGACACTTTCGACACATCCTGGAGGGACGAAACTTCACAGTTTTTTTCACTGACCACAAACACCTAGTTTTCGCCCTCCATACTAAATCAGACAAATACAATCCTCGTGATTATAGGCAATTAGATTTCATATCGCAATTCACAACTGACATACGGCATGTGGCAGGCAGTGACCACATTGTCGCCGACACACTATCACGAGCTACGTTAAACAGTACCATTGAAGACAAACTGGACATGGAAAACATAGCAGACGAACAAGTAAGGGACATCACTCTGTTCAATTCGTTACAAGACTCGTCGCTAAAAAAATAGAACAGAAACCTTTACCCTTCAGCGAAAAGTCTATCACTTGCGATACAAGTACTTCCACTCCCCAGACCCTTGGTACCTGTCAGCATGAGGAGGAAAATATTCGACCATTTTCACTCAATTTCACATCCTGGTCGCAAAGCCACATCGAAAATGATTTCTGAACGCTTTGTATGGCCCAACATGAACAGCGATATTAAAAGCTGGACTCAATGCTGTGTGATTTGTCAACGTGTAAAAACACATCGTCATACCAAGTCACCGCCTGGTAATTTTCCTACGCCAGACGGACGATTTCGTCACCTGCACGTTGACTTGGTGGGTCCGTTGCCGGAAGTCCACGGACACCAGTATATTTTAACCATAATCGACAGATTTTCGAGATGGCCAGTTGCTATCCCTCTTCAATCCACGACCGCCGATTCTGTTGCTAAGGCACTACTGAGAAATTGGATCTCGTTTTTCGGACGCCCATCAGTTATAACAACAGATCGCGACCCACAATTCCAGTCCACCCTTTTTAGGGAATTCATCAATCTCCTAGGAGCAAAACACATTTCTACCACAGCTTACCATCCCTGTGCTAACGGCTTGGTGGAGCGTTTTCCCCGTCAGCTAAAAGCCGCTTTTACTAGTTCCAACGCTAGTAATCAACAATCTTGGATAGACAACTTACCCTTGGTAATGCTGTCACTTCGATCACAAGTGAAGGAGGATCTTCAGTGCTCACCTACCGACCTTGTCTTCGGACAGCCATTATTAGTTTTGCCAGGGCAATTTCTGTCTGACAGCTCCGTTTCAAAACCTTCTTCATCCTTTATTCAATATTTCCAGAGTAGAATGTCAAATTTATCTTTTACACCTACTCGATTCCAGACCAAAGATATATTCGTCCCCGAATCTCTTAGCAAATGTAATTTTGTCTTCATTAGACAAGATGCAGTGAAAAGACCACTCACACCGAGTTATACGGGTCCATTCCGTGTTCTCGCACGACATAGCAAGTTCTACACTGTTCTACTCCCTAGCGGACGATCGAACAACTCGATAGACGGCCTGAAACCAGCATACGTAGAACAATGCACGGAACCCGACCCAAAATCTCAACCACCAACTACACCAGGCGACATACAGTACCAACCCCAAACACCTGCACCAAAACACACAAAAAAAGGTAGGAAGGTCCATTGGCCTAGTAAATACAAGCATTACATAACATATTGAAAAAAACTGTCTTTTCATCACCTTTTTTCCAATCTTGTGGAGGGTATTGTAGTGCCACGCCTACATTTTCTCCAATTCTCATTGGTTAATAAATACATGATACTTATTATAGGACAATTTAACCATCGCAAGTAATTCGAATTTTTCTCTAAAATCACGGATTGGTCCATTTCCTGACCAATCGCGTATTTTAGTATCTTTTCTATATTTCTGGCGCTAAGCTATCCGGAGCCTACCCGTCGTTATAAAAGAATTTCGCTATCAACCAAAAGACCAGTAGCAGTTCAATTCTTGGAAAATAAGGCACAGCGCTATATTGACATTTTAATTCTTAATTATCTCTCAACCGAGTAATCATACTAATTCCTATTGATATCACTCATTAACATTACATTTTTCTACACTGATAAAACACTGTGGAACTATTCTTTATTTAGCTAAGACTTCAATTGAACTTTGTAGTTAAATTACATTCAATTTTGTACTCAACATTTATTAGCTAAACTTACCCTTTTTTATTACGGAAAAAGGGAAGCAACTTTCTTTGTACTTATTGTTGAAATTTGTATACCATTGTTAATACAATATATTATTAATGTTCACTGAGCTTGATTTTTTTCCTTTTATCACTTTCCTCCGAGTAATTTTCTGGTTTCAGAAAATTAAACTTCTTTTTTTTTTTTTGAAAACGAGAAATATCCCCCTCTCTCTCTTGGTCTGTCCATAGTTCTATTCATTAACCCGTCTCGTCTCGTTCCGAGCTATGTTTTTGGTTTAACCCCCTTCTTTCCGTTCACCAGTGTCACATAGTGTATCATCTTGCAGGTAGTTTTATCAGTTGACTGGAACGCCGTCCTTGGTCCAGATTTAGATCGCTGTGAGGAAAGATCGGGTACTAACAACCTGGATGTGAAACCATTTCAAGACTTTATTGTTCGGTTTGATCTGATCGATAAGTTTAAAAATGAATACCGCGTGAATCAGTGTGGACTTGTACAAATAGGTGCAGCCCGGATTCGTTGTTCGGAGTGGAGGATTTTCGTGACCATTTTTAGTAACCGATGCGGAAATGGATGGGGAGAGTGGTCGGGAATAAGTGGTGGGGCCAGCTTAAGTCTGTCATAAGGTTATTTGTTGATGATTATAGTCGTTGACTCGATCTAGAGAGACTAGCAGCGCAAACGGCAGCCGAATCTAGATTAGAGGGTGCCGTTGAATCTGGGGACATAACCGTATCTAGGGGCGAGCTGGCCTCCTTGCTTATCAAGAAAGACCATTTCTGGTAGGTAGTGCTCGTTTAAAAAGAATGTCTTTCGATGCGACGAACATGACTACTGAGCTGCGGCAAGAGGAACTCCATAATCGTTACATCGTAAATGCCATATTGCCAGACGTACGGCATGTGACTGTGAATGAAGGGGTCTGTGAGGCTTTTTGGCCCCTTTTCAGGAACCCTTCACTCGAGAGACTACTCAGTTCCACACACGACAAGGAAATATGGGAAGCGCTAAAACAGGTCGGCCGAGACAAGACTCCGGGATAGATGGTCTACCCTACGAGGTGTGCTTGAGGTAGTCGTCTGTGTTTGTTCCTCTTTTGGTACTGGTATTCAACCATTTATCGATGAATGGGAATATACTCCAACGTTTCACCTGGACTATCATTTCGCCATGTAACTATGCTTGAAAACTTTGGTAAAGGTCATAGCAAACTGTTTGCACCTTGCCCTACCTAATTTGATCGGTTCCAAGCAGATTTTTTCTCTGAGGGACAGGACTATTCAGTACGACCATCATTTGGTTTGCATGATCATCGAAAAGTCGACGGAGAAGATGCGCCAATGAATTTGGATCAGAGGGATCCATCGATTTCTTGAAGCTGTTCTGATTTCTGCCGGTTTCGGGTCGTACTTTCACTCTTGGATTCGTCACTTGTATTAGTCCCTCAAAGCGTTGGTGGAAGTCAATGGGATAAGGTTGGAGGCTTTCGCCTTTTCTCTGTTCACCAGGGTTGTCCGCTTTCGTCTATGCTTTACATCATTGCGTTGAAGGTGAATACGATTCTTCGCGGAATCACGTTGCCTGGTGGTAACATCTCGACCAAGTATTCCGCCTAAGCTGACAATGTTTCTGTGTTTGCCGCCAAAATAGATGAAGTCAGCCAAAATATATGCAGATATGAGACGGTGATTTGGTGACTTCGAGTAGTCCATTTGACATGCCTTTTTTCACTGCTGTGTCGTGTGCCTGTTGATTGTCTAAGATGATTTAAGGCTACATCGTCTACGTCTTGGACGGAGAGTTTTTTTTTTGTCCTAGAAGCCAATTCCATCTCTGCCAATGTGGTGCCCTCGCTGAAACTGGATCAACACTATATGCTCTTGTGTCTGCTCGGCATTATCCGAGTCGTGGTGTAGATGACGAGACAGAAGATTTTTATGGTGGTGAAAAGTTCTCATCTTAACTGGTCTCAGCTTAAAGTTAAGATCAGAACGGAAAGGGTTCGACTCTCTTCATTGACATTCGGCGAAAGGTGGGTAAGAGTTTCGCGCTTGGTGCGACAGAAAGGTGAAGACCTAGAGTTGTTTTTGGCTGCTACTCAGAAAAGAGCATACCGAGGCACATTAGTCACCCCTGTCCATTTAAGATTAGTTTACGATAGTTTGTCATTTTAATGGCTTTTTTTCGGTATAATTTAGCTAGGTTATGGAAATGCACAGGCCCGTTTATTTTTGTCCCCATCATTTTTGTTTTTATACCCCATACCCATCCCACGCTCTTTGGCGTAAGATTTATCAGTTCTCTGGATTGTTTCGCCCAGTTAATTGAAATTTTCTGCGATATGTAGTTTTTGTAGTAGAACGGGTCAAACAAGGTTTTTGTTTAGCTTCTTGCAATTTTTTTTCCATTTTCTATAGAATTATTATTTTACCCCACCTCAAAAAAAAAAAAAAAAATGTCCTCTTGTGTCTGCTCGGCATCGTGGTGTGGTGGACGAGATGGAAGCTGCTTCGTAGAGGTGATATGTTCTCCTTTTAACTGGTCTCTTTCTTTAAGCATCATTTTAAAGTTAAGATCAGAAAGGGTGCGACTCTCTTCATTGTCATTCGGCGAAAGGTGGGTGAAAGTTTCGTGCTTAGTGCGACAGAAAGATGCTGACCGTTTGTCATTTTAATTTGGCATATTCGGTTTAACTTAGCTAGTATATATAAATGCACAGGCCCGTTTATTTTTGTCCCCATCATTTTTGTTTTTATATTCCATCAAAACCTCACTCTATTTGGTGTAAGATTTTTCAGTTCTTTGGATTGTTTCGTCCAGTTAATTGAAATTTTCTGCCACATGTAGTTTTTGTGGAAGTGGGGGAGGGGTCAAATACCGTTTTGTTTATCTTCTTGCATATATATATATATATATATATATATATATAATTTCCTATAGAATTAGTATTTTGTAAATTGTACATATAAATTTAATTGAGAAAATGAGGCATTTTGGTGACTGTGGTGTGACTCGTAAGAGTAGATGTGATGTTTTGGTGAATGGATTATTACAGTGTAACCCGGATATAAGAGAGTTGTCGGGACCGGAGAAGAAGTCTCTTATATCCGGGTTTGGTCTATTTTATATACATTAACACAGGCTCTAATTTGGGACCAGAGAAAATCTCTCTTATATCCGGGTTTCTCTTATATCCGGCTCTCTTATATCCGGGTTACACTGTACATGCAAAGGAACATATATTTTCTTTTATGGATACTGCTGTATTTTAAGGGAGAGAGATTATGTGGAGAGATGCCGATAGAGTCGTTTGGCTCAGTTTCTTTTGTTGGATGAACCTTTCCTTAAGGTTATCGCCTCGTCTTCCTTCTGGTTTTGAATTGCTTTTAAATTCATAACTCGACTCAAACACAAAATTCAACTTTCAGCTCTTTCCAGCACACAGAAACACTGCCCAGTTTCTTAATGGCTTAAAAGAAATAGATTCGAAACAATTCACCAACTGTCAACTCGTTGACGCATCAAAGAAAATTGCAAGATCAATTTAACAACGCCGGAGAGAGCAGAATCTTCGAACAATCAATAATCTTTTCAAAATTTCCTTTGACATTTGGTACCAGAATCTCTAGATAAAAGTTAATCTATAGCTAAAAAGACAAAAACGGCCATTTTGAATCAGAAAGGTTTTCATTACGCTTGGGGCATTTTTTTTCACCATGTATCCTTTTCTTTAGCAGATTTTGGGATGTATATAATTTTATTTTTTTTAAAAATCATAACAATAATTTTCATCCCACAAGAAATCATTACTTGAGACAAAAAAAACCATCAAATGTATTTGAGTTTTTCTTATATTCTTTATAATCAACATTTCATGTGAGAGAACACGTCCAGGAATTAACTTTTTAAAAGTAATGATTGTTCAAGCTTAAAAAAAATCCTGATGATCAAAAACGAATAATATATAGAAAAATAATTACTTTACAAAAAAATAAAATAATGATGTTTATTATGGGCCATCATACTTTCGAACGGTAGATGTTCAGTGTAGGGGCTGTCAAAATGAACTTTTTGTCACTATCCGAGATGAATGAACAAAGTGGTGATTTTTGATAATTCAAGGGTAAATTCTAATTCGTAGGTTTTTAATTACAACTTTATTAATTAAAAGTGCTGTTTTTCTTTGTAAATTTAAGCAGTTATGGCTGTCATGAAAGTAAGAAAAATTGTGAAAATACACTTTTAGAATTTTTAAATTGATATTTTTCGACAAGATATAAAATTTTCTTTGGCAACACCTAGTTTTTAGCAATTAAAATGATCCAGGATTAAAAGAAATTCAGTAATTGCTCCAAAATATGCACAGATGAGCACTTTTATATATATGTACTAGCAGGACACGCATATGTTAATATGCCTGTCTGCTTCCAGACAAATCAACTGTGGTGAGATTTGAACTCTTGGGTCTCAGAATCAGAACATTCTAAACACTTGGCCATGTAGATATGATATATAACACCAATAATAATAAGAAAATAAAGACACATATATTGAAAAAGTTACTTGTAAAAAAGTAAATTTTTCAGTGCAGTTTTGAAATTCTTCATTTTACTGACAACAAAAGACATTTTTATTAAGAAAATATTTTACAACCCATTACAATTATATTCACAAAGTGTATAATATAGAGTGTAGAATTTCTACCAAAGAGAACACCAGAAATTGCACATGACACAATATTTCCTTCATACTAATTGCACATGACACAATATTTCCTTCATACTAATTGCACATGACACAATATTTCCTTCATACTAATGTTGTTGGGAAAAGCAGAAAATGACTTCACCTTTTGTTTATCAAGCTGTTTAACATGTCTTCTTGGAGTGAGGATTTAAATGAAAAAAAAAAATACTCTACAGATTTCAATGGAATGGTTTCTTTTCAGTGTGTTTTCAGTGTATTTTTAGAGATTAATTTTGGGTAAACTTACATTCAGAGATTTTACAGTGGAATTGTTCCTCACCTGTGTGTGTTAACATGTCGTTTGAGAGATGAATTTTGGGTAAACTTACGTCCACAAATTTCGCAGTGGAATGGTTTCTCTCCAGTGTGTCCATACATATGTTGTTTGAGATAAAAATTTCTGGAAAAACTAAATCCACAAATTTCACAGTGGAATGGTTTCTCTCCAGTATGTTTTCTCATGTGTGTTTTTAGATTTGAATTTTGGGAAAACTTATAGCCACAGATTTCACAGTGGAATGGCT